>CM076583.1:779878449-781083581 GCA_034641835.2 Pinus albicaulis
GAATCTCAGGTATGGAAGTAGAATATCACTTTGTATTACTGATAATGGATAAAATATACAAGCAGCAATTTGGTGCAATATTCTCCAACCCCTTGCTCTTTGATGTTTTCTCTATAAATATACATTCTTTACAATGTGGATGATCTTCCTGGCTGGCTAGATCTTCGAATTCTACTCTGACACCTATCATAGCTGAAATCACTAACTTGAAACAGAAAAATGGCAGCTATCCATAAAGAAAACAAACTCCTAATAAGCCTATATCTCTTATTTATTACATTCATTTATCCTATCAATGGAATAGTTACATAATGGTTACATAATCAATGTCACATGATCGAATGAAAAATGATCATAATTCACCATCACTTTATATCTTCAAATCACCCCTAGATCTGTGGAACATAATCCTACTTTTTAGGAATCGATAACCTTCACTTTAAATGTTGTTTTGAGTGCTGAGATGGTTCTGTGGCACTCATTTTGAGTCATGAATATCTATTGGTAAGGTCCACTGACATGTTGGAGGTCTCCAGCTGGCTGATGTGTTGTTGAGATGCTCAAAATTCTTCCAAAATTACTCGCTACGAAACATGGCAGTTTTAGCCAGTTTCGTAGCGAGTTTTAGTAGCGTATGAAAAATGCATTTTCCATCTATCTCTTTGACTCCTTTGTTGTTCCAACACCTTCATTATCAAAAAAAAATTGCAAAATGTCAATATCCGTTCATAAAACATGACAAAACTGAGTCTTAAGGAAAAAAATCACTTACAGGAATTTTCGTAGCTTACTTCTGGCCTAAAGCCTGAGGTACGCTATGAAACTGTGCAAAAAACCAGAATTTTCTGAGTTTAAGGTTTTCTTCAAAAACTGTTCTCCGGCTTCAAAATTTGAGTTATTTTCATGTTATGAACCTCATCAAGCATATTCCATCCCAATTTTTTACTCTTTTAGTGTTTCCTCTTCATTTACAATCAATTGACTAATGGGCTCTTCTACCACTATTATCTTTAATCCTTTATTTTCCAACTCCACATGAATCAAATGATCTTCCACTTTGTCCTTTAATGCTCTATTTTTGTATTGTAAGTGCAAATTCATCCTCCTAACATGTTTAACCTCCCCTCTAAGTGGCTGAGTCCATTTCATAAACTTTTATGTGTTGTCCAATGCTTTTGAAACACTTGTGATTTGTCCTTCCCAAATTTTCCTCATTTTTTCAAGCTGAACCTTTTCAGCTCTATGTTTCTTTGCCTCTTGCTTCAAAACTAATATATCTTTACCTGCCTCTTTCAACTTCTCTTTGAGGGTTTGAATTTCTTATTTTTCAATAATTTTCTCTTTACCCTTTCTTTTCTTGATAACCAGTTCCTCCTTTGTTGGTGAAGACAAATCTATGATGCTTGGTGGCTGAGTAATTTAATTGATTTTCTCAGTCTCTTTTCTTTCCATGACCTTCCGTGCATGTCTGGTCATTGGCTTCCTAGGTTAAAAAATGAAACCAACATCATCACTTGCAAACCCTAGTTTGTTAGCAGTCTTACCTTTCTTCAGATTTCTTCCTCCATCTTCAATGTCTTCACTTGCACAATGGGTGATTCTTCAATGTCAATTTCATGCAGGATATCCTCCATGTTTCCTTTAGCCACTGTCTAGCTCCTAGTGGCTCTTTTTCTGCCTTGTTTTCTGACTGTCTGATTCTGTTTTGCAGGTGTTGTTTTAGGTGTGTCAACCTTCTGCAAAGGTTTTTCTTCCATGCTCACTGTTTCTAGAGGAGATGATCTGTTTTCTTCTTCTACTTCCTCTACCACAGCTGGTGATGAAGTAGTTCTAGGTTTGGAGGCTTTCTTAGGAGTGACAACATCAATTTCATAACCACTCATCAATAAGAAGGAAATTCAATCTCTATCTAACCTCCTCAATTCCTCTAACACCAATAGTTTAATCAAAGCATGATGAAAAAGAGAAGTTTCATTTCCCTTTTTTTTTATTTGTACAGTATCTGACATTTTCCCTAGACTTCTGTATAAATAAAAAGGAAATTCAAGTGACCTCTTACCCACAAAATGTAGAAGAAGCCTAACATGATAGGAGTAGACCATGTGAAACCTTCCTTCACAGGTAAAATACTTCTGAATGACCATCAATAGCTTTGAATAATTTTCCTTCATGAAACTCCTAGGGATAGCATTTTTCAGATCAATTTCATTGTGTTCTTGCTTGATGAACTCTTTGCAATCATGCATTGTGAATTTGATGTCTTTAAACCATTTTTCCCCTCCTCTAGGGATTCATCTAGTTGATGAGATGCTCTCTGGTGTCACTGTAAGGTTCGAAACTCCAACCTTTGAAGTTGTTCCTGTGAAGCTGGTGGAAAAATCCTTGGAAACCTATAGATGAAAGATTTGCAACCTTTGAAAAAATTGCAAGAAACCAGTTCTTCTAAAAACCTCCATGGCAGTCGGGTCTTCATTGAGTAAATTCATGTCCATGGGCTCATACTTGTGGCAATGACCACCTTTTTTTGTTTTCTTTCTTGCAGCCATGTGTGTTTTATAATCTTCACAGCCTCGCTTATTGATGACACCTGCAAATTTCAAATCTACCAGCAACCTCCTTGGCTCGATGAAGCAGCTCTCTAGGGATCGAATTACATGCAAAGATAAAACACAATATGATAAAAGGCTAATTGAGGTAAGGTTTTATGGTTTAACTGACAGCTCATGCTTCAATCATGACACATACATGCCTAAAAAGGTAATGATGACATGAGACATGGCTATGTACCTTTGAATTTAACATAACAGGCTTGAATGAGCTCCACCTTAATTCCTCCAATCATAGAATGACACTTCATAGTGAATTTAACAAGACAGTTTAAAAAACAGATTTTCGTAGTGCCCTTAGTTTAGCCTTTGACAGATTCACTAAGAAACTATTAGGCAGTTTCGTAGCGAAATCTATTGTTCCCTGTGTAAAACGCTACACAAATTTGAAAAACTAACAAATGTGCCCTTTTTAATTTTAAATGCATGGGGAATGAAAAATGACACCTTATGAGACTGATTGGAGATGAAATGACATAAATGGAGGTGACCATGAAACTTAGAATAGGCTAAAAATGTCAAAACCAAAATTTTCCTATACCACCTTGAAATGGCTCAAGAGACCTTATCCCTTTGATGAGTGAACTATATGACCATATCAATAAATGTTTCACAACTTTATGAGTGATAGCAGGTCAAATCCTCTTCATTACTTTTCAATTGAAATTAAATTTCGGATCATTAACTTGAAATTTTCAAGTCATTAATATCTAGTTGTCAATTCTTATAAGTAGTATTCTATTATTCATTTTCTCATGCCTAAGTTGAGTAACATGACAAAACCTAAAGCTTTCTAACACCATCAATAATAACCTTTAGGTAAACTTATATATCTCATTCTTATTTATATTGCAAATGGTTTTTATGATGATGACATGTTTTATTGTTTTTTATTTTGAGTTAAATTAATTGCTTATTATTCAGTTATTTTCTTCAACATTATTGTTATTAAAAACAATACTATTACAATATTTGAATTTTATTACTAAATAATTTTTTTTTAAATTAATTATATATTTTACCTCTAAACATTAAAACAAATTTATATAAGATTAAAAATGAAAACTTTTATATTTAAATTTATAAAATAAATAAAAATAAAAACACCATAAAAGAAATGAATTAACATATGTAGATTACATTGCATCAACTAGTGGGGAATAGCACTTTCCTTTGATTCCCATTAAGCATAGATTTATGGGCCAATGTGTCACACAATTAGAAAAGTCTAAGAAATAACCAAATATATATCATTATTTCTGCATAATATTAGACGTTCAAGTTTTAAGATAGCTCCTTTATAATTTTCAAGAACTATACTAATCAGTAGCTTGGACAGCTATGTTCTGTAGCTTGTTGTTACATGAAGAAGTAATTGCAGTGACAGCTAATTCTCTGCTGTAATGACTGCTACGTTCTTGTTTTTATCGACCACTTGCAAAGCAGACATCGCACTAAACGTCTCACTGCATTAGATAATAATTCACCAACACCACCTTCATACTTCTCGTTTATGGGATATGAACAGGTCACATTCAGAGATTTTCCATGGCGGCTGGCCACCGTGCTTGGATTAATTTGCATGATTACTCATTCTTGCTGGCCACCATGCTTGGATTAATTTGTTGAATTTGTTGAAATTATGTAGACTGGAATAATTTGTTGAAATGATGTATTCTAAATTTTGAGAATACCTTGAAATCTGGAGACCTTTAACAATAAACAATTGATCTCTTATTGATCTCATTTCTAATAATTGGGTGAAATATATTCAAAATCTGCAACTCACCTGCAAAAATCGATTTAGATTCCCTGACAATTAGATTGGGAAATAGAGGAGAATATTATGAAGATAGAAAAGCTAGATTGCGAAAGATAGTAGAGATATCTAGTGAAGCCTCACACCCAATCGCTCATGCTTCATTGTCTTACAAATACATCCCCATACATGCTACCTCCATTATCTAATGTTTTTTTTACTGGACACCTACACATTAGGTCAGGAAAACCTCCTGAGGTTAAGCCTATGCTTAATATTCTTCAACTCAAGGAGAAAATGGAAGAAGGGAAAGAAGGACAGTCCCCCAACTAATCACCCCTTTAATTTATATTTATGTTTTAATTTCATTTACTTTAAGGATAGTTTCTTGAAACCTCCTTAGTTTTTATTGTAATGAATATTTTAAGAATTATTAGTTTTATATTTAAACCCCTTCATGTATTTTAATAATGGGTCCTGAAATTTTGAAAAGAAGACTTTATTAATGTTGCACTTCTCTACTCTTAGAGTTTTCTCAATAGAAAAGGTTGGACCGAAAGTTATTTCTCAAATGAGATGAGTATATATATATGTGTGTGTGTGTGTGTGTGTGTGTGTGTGTGGTACTTTTATATTATATGTTTAATTTGAGTTTCAAATGATAAATAGTTCATTAAAATTATAATGTGTTGTTTTATATATTTGTTTGAACACAATTTGACATCAATTCACTTTTGAACGTGTTATGCCATTATCATTTATATGTATATGCAATACATGCATTTTTTAAAAGTTGCAATGTAAGCTTCATTAAATTGATTTAATTAACTTCTTAATTAAATCAATTATATTAATTTTTTTTCATATCTCTAAATAAATGTATGATCTTTATTTTCACTCATTAAAATATTTTTTGTAGATCGCACAAAGAAAAGGTTTCATTCCGTGATAGATAGAGATAGATCTAGATATATGGATATAAATAGATATATTTATTGTTTATTGCAAATTTTTTTATTTTCCCATCTATCAAATTCCACTTATAGATAAAATCATGCATTCAATCCAACTATATTAAAATTGGGAAACTAGTCCCACAAATCGAGTCGGAGCCACCATTCCAAACAGAAAATGGATGGTTTTAAAGTCCCCGACTGACTGGTTTTCCCCGATGTTGTTGCACCGATTTTTGGGGCCTCAACATGCCCATACTAATGGCTTCCCATGGTATTTTAGGTATGTCCAATGGTCGATATAAACCAAATTTGGTTGTCTTCTTTTAGCATATTGTAAAAATTTCCACCTTTCCACAAAAATTTTTGACATCAGTCCTCATACCTAGAAAATAGTTAAAATAACTCAATCATGCATATGTTTTATCATGGCCCAAATGACCAGCTAGTACTCCATTGTGCTTCTCCTTCAAAATTTTCCCCTTATAGATAATTTTAGAATACATAACCTACTTTCCTTAAAAAACAACCCCTCCTAGATCATGTACTCAAGCCAAGGGCTTCAGTCGTTAATTATGGGGCTTTCAAAAGCTTCATAAATTTCCTTGAAGTTTGAATATTCCTTGTACAATTATCGGAGGTGTTCATACCCAAAATTGTTGACTTGAATCTCCTGAACATACAAACATCTCGAGCTCAAGGAATCAACCACATTAATACCATTTCCACTAATATGTTTAAAAACAAAAGAGAAAATTTGCATGTACTCAACCCATTAGGCATGTGTTTGGTTCAACTTGCCTTTTCTCGTTATGATTTGTAAGGCATGATTCTCTATGCATAGAATAAAATCCTTTGGCATAAGGTAATGGCTCCACCTCTTTAGGGATTGTGTCACTGCATAAAATTCTTTATCATAGGAGGAATATTTTTTCTCGATATCATTCAATTTGTCTCTAAAATAGGCAATGATATTTTCAACTTGGCTAAGAACAAATCCAATGGCCATTCCATTGGCATCACACTTCACTTGAAAAGGTTTTTGGAAATTAGGAAAGACTAAAATTGGTTTCTTTGATATTTTCTCCTTCAACAATTGGAATGAATCTTTAGCTGCTTCTGTCCATTTAAAATGTTATTCTTTTTTATTTTTTCCATTATTGGTAAAAAAAGGTGACTAAAATTTTAGAATAAAATTTTGGTAGAATCTGGCCAACCCATGGAAGATTCTCACCTCGTGGATACTTGTTGGAGAAGGTCAATCTCTAATGAATTTTAACCTATTTGGGTTCATTTTTAGCCCTTAAAAATAAATTATAAACCTGAATAAACTGATTCT
Organism: Pinus albicaulis; assembly: GCA_034641835.2. NCBI lineage: Eukaryota > Viridiplantae > Streptophyta > Pinopsida > Pinales > Pinaceae > Pinus > Pinus albicaulis. The sequence continues at coordinate 779,885,107 of CM076583.1, forward strand.
ATCCTAATCACACAACACTTCATCGTGGTAGATACCAATCTAAAACTCTACTTTCTTATGTTCATTTACTAAAATTTAATATTCTTTCTACAACTAGGACACCTAATAAGTAGTGGAATGTGCCATTCTTTTACAAGCATAGCTTCTCCACCATCTTTATGTAGAGAAATTTATTTTTACTTCCACTATCTATGATCACCTTAATATTGAAAAAGGAAAGAAGAATAAGCTTCTAATTTAATTTTCCCTTAATTAAATTAGAAGGAATTTGTAATTCCACATCACATGATAGCTTGTACAAGTTAACTAAGCTAGGAATACTTAGTTCATTTAATTTGAGTGGAGGGTCAAACTATAGGCATACAAAGTGTCTCCTTCCTTTTAGGAGCCCTGGTTGAGTTTATTTTGAATTGTGATTAACTAAATTTATTTGAGTTAAAATATATTTACCTAGTTCTAACTCATGGAGGAACTAGTGAGAGGTCAAGTGAATTAAATTAGATTAAATTCACATGTAGTGATAAATCAAATAATTGATAACTCAATAAAAAATAACTCATGCATGTCAATTCTGAGAAAGACCCAGTTGAGATCGGATTTAAACGGAAGTGTGCTATCAATTCTATAATCATCCAATTGTACAGGTGGTTCAACGAGTCAGAGGAGGATCCTTGATGTATTGTGAAATAATTATTGGGGAATTTATTTATTAATATGGGCCTAATTACCAAGGAAACTATGCAAGGATATAGGATTCCTGAGGCCAATAATTTGGTTAAGTATTGAGCCAATCTTGCCTAGGAATCAGTGAGAAACAAAGATAGTGCAGAGAGCTCTCAAGCTTGAGAGAAGCAATGTAATGTTCTCATATTTTTTGACTTATACAATATATAGATAAATGGGTTTTCAACTAAGGGTTTCCTCAGATAAATCTTTTTGTTTTTTGATTGAAATTACTTCTCTCTCTTTTTCATGTCATTTTTCAATCGTAATTGGTTTCCGCAATCTGTAGAGTATATTCAAGTATTTTGTTTTAATATATTACAAATATCAGTTTAAATATACATGGATTTTCTACATGGTATCAGAGTGGGAATCATTATAGAATATAATAATACGAGATTTTTTTTAGCAGGTGAATTGAATTTGCAGATCTACTCTTCAGGACCAATAACAGAATCAAGATGAATTTCTGTGGATTGAGACTCAAATATTCACTTGATGGTTGTTCGAATTAAATATATTGGAAGGACAAGATGGAAGCATTTTTTGAAGACAACATGTTGAATGATTTCATAGACAGTGATATTCCTAAGCCCATGACAGTATATTCTCAAAATCTGGAAGCATGGAAGAAGAACATGGCAAAGGAAAGAAGGATTCCATTGGAAGGATTTCGATATCATATTGTCTCGAACCTCCATGGAAAGGAAACTCCATATTTATGTGGAAATACTTAATAGGTTTTTTTAATAACAGCAATGACCACAGGAATTTCACACTGAAGGACAAGCACGGAAAAATCAAGATGGAGAAGGGTGATTCAATACTAAAATACTTGTCCAAGTTCACTCTATCTTGAGATGAGCTTGGAAGTGTTATTGTTATAGTTGTATACGATGATCTAGTGAGCCTATAACTTCTAGGTCTTCCCAAGAGCCCACACAGCTACCAATATTCGATGAATGGGAGGGAGAAGCTACTAGAGTGGGAGCGATTATTGTCTGACTTGGTACAAGAAGAGATTCACCGGAACACTAGAGATGGATCCTCATCAAAGACTGATTATGAGGAGAATTGTGCCTTGTCTAGAAATGAAAATAAAGGGAAAGGGATGGAATATCATTCCAAATCACATTCTGGTCAAGCATGCAAGAATAAGTACTTGTCGAATATTAAATGGTTTCACTGTGATGAACTACGTTACTATGCGACAAATTTTTCGTACAAGAAGGCTAGTAAGAAGCCCTTAGGAGGAGCAGCAAGTGAAGTTATTGCTTCAAATTTCGAGTTGGATTTCACTCTCATTACATGCATGATGTCATTTGTGATGGGTTTTGTGTGGTACATGGATAGTGGAGCTTCATTCCGTATGACCGGAAATGAAGAATTCTTCAGCAAATTGGAGGAGAAGGATCTCGAAATGCACATCGATATGGGAGATGACGAGAGGTATAGCGCTACCAATATATGTATTTTTACATTTAAAAGGGAGTCTGCTACTCCTCTCACATTAAAATATGTCATGTATGTTCCTGGTTTGAAGAAGAATTCAGTTTGAGTTGATGTGTTGGAAGATCATGGTTACGATGTGATATTTAGCAAAGGAAATGTGTTCCTTCGTCACAAAGCCATGATACAGGTGAAGAATATTGGGGTTTGGGTAAATAACCTATACAAATTGGATTTAGAAGACTTTTTTGGCTTGAGCACGAAATTAGAGAAGGTGCAGAGATTAGACATCAATGAATTATAGTATAGAATATTAAGCCATCTACACCATGGTTCTTTGAAGATCATGCAATAGATTTCTACAGAACTTCCCAAGGGTGAACTTGAGTAGTGAGATACATTCAAAGTGCGTACATTGGGTCAGTACACCAAATACACCTTTCATGATAAGGATATCCAAGTGAAGGTGATCCTTGAAAGAGTCCACTCATATGTGTGTCTACTTTTCTCGACAGCATCCATAGAAAAACACAGGTATTATGTGATTTTTGTAGATGATTTTTCACGAAAGTGTTAGATATTATTCATGTAGAAGAAATATCATGTGTTCTCAAAATTGTGTGAGTTCAAATAAATTTTCAAGAAAGACACAAACAAAAAGGTGAAGGCTCTTAGGAGTGACAACAATGGAGAATATGTGTTTAATGAATTCAAGAACTAATGTGCTTTTGAAGGCATTCAACGGGAATTGGTAGCACCTCATAACCCACAAAAAAATGGGTTTGAAAAAATAAATAAAAAAACTATTATGGGAGTAGGATGAGCGATGTTGCATGATCGGGGCCTACCCTTGCACTTGTGGAATGAAGCATTAAACACAAAAGTATTTTTTTCAGAACAAAAGTCCTCATCGAATTCTCGAGATGACTACACTAGAGAAATATTTTTCAAGTAAGAAACCAGATGTGGTGCACTTTATCATTTTTTTTTTTGTGTTTATTGTCATGTAACCAAAAATGCATGGAAAAATATAGAACCAATAGTTTATTTTTGAATATTTTTGGGGTATACATATACATGTCAAAACTATCGGGTGTACATGGCATCTGATAGGAGGACAGTTGTTACGAGATATGTGAAATTAGATGAATAGAAGGTCATGAGAATTTCCCTTGAGAGGGAGCTTCAGTTACATGCAGTTGAGGAGATATTAACTCCAAAATAATAACCTCAATATGTGGAGCAGCCACAAGAAGAGGAGCAGAGAGTGGAAGCACCCACTCATGCAAATATATCCAGAGATGGAAGGAAGTGCAATAGAAATTTTGATAGGATGATTCTTGATGTTATAGAGAATGTGGGAGAACCCACATCACAGCATAGGCAAAGGAGTTCCCATAGTGGTACACTAGCTACATGGCTCTTATTGGGTCCATCTAACATGAAGAGAACATCAAGAGGAATCTTCAGTATTGGGTCAACAACAGTTTCTTGGTACAACAAGAAGAAAATATAAGTTGCACTCAGGTCAGTAGAAGCAGTGTACATGGAAGATAGTTAAGAAACTTATGAGGCTATCTGTATAAGGAAGATCCTTGTTGGGTTGTTTGGTCAAAAAATGAATCTGACAGTGATTTATTGTGATAACTACAGTTGCATCAAACTCTCAGTTAATTGATTTTTTCATGAAAGGTCCAAGCATATTGATATCTAGTATCACCATCTCAGATATTGTCTGTAGAGGAGGATTATGTCATTAGAGTACATTCCTATAGAGGATTAGCATGCATACATATTGATGAATGCACTTTCAAGAGGAAAATTCAAGTTGCATAGAGGTAGGATTGGGGTCACAGAAAATCCCTCTCTTTTTGAGAGGGATTTTTTAAAATGGCAACCAGAAGAGGCTTCTAATTTAAATTTCCCTTAATTAAATTAGAAGGAAATTGTAATTCCACATCACATGACATCTTGTACAAGTTAACTAAGTTATTAATACTTAGTTGGTTTAGTTAATTCAAGTTGAGGGTCAAACTAGAGGCATGTAGAGTGTCTCCTACTTTTTAGGAGCCCTAGTTGATTTTATTTTGAGTTGTAATTAATTAAATTAATTTATTTGAGTTAAAATCAGTGTAACTAGTTCTAACTGATGGAGCAAATAGTGGGAGGTCAAGTGAATTAAATTATATTTAATTCACATGCAGTATTCAATTAGATAACTGATAATTCACTCAAAAATAACTCATGCATGTTAGTTTTGAGAAATACCCATTGAATATTGGAGTTAAAGAGAAGTGTACTATCAGTTGTATAATCATCCAATTATAAAAGTGGTGCATGGAGTCAGAGGAAAAGCCTTGATGTATTGAGAAATCATTATTGGTGATTTTACTTGTTAATAAGGTCCTAATTCCCAAGGAAATTTCACAAAGAAATAGGGATTCATGAGGCCAAGAGTTTAGTTAAGTATTGAGCCAAGCTTTCCTAGGAATGATTGAGACAGACAGAGATAGTGCAAAGAGTTCTCAAGCTTGAGAGAAGCATTGTATTGTTCTCGTGTTTTATGACTTATGAAATATAAATATAGTGGGGTTTTAGTTGAGGAATTCCCCAGATAAGTATTTGTATTGTGTGATTTCAATTCTTTCTCTTTCTTGTTCATGTGATTTTGTGATCATAATTGGTTTCGGCAATTTGAACAGTATATTCAAGTATTTTGTTTTAGCATATTAAAAATACCAGTTTGAATCTACGTGTATTTTCTACACTTACGAAATTTTCCTTTGGACTTGCATATTGTCTTAAATAGGTTCTTACATTGTGTTGGCTCTTTCTTGATCTAATTTATTTAATTAAAATCCTCTCCATCATTAGGTATTCAGCAAACTCTGGAGTCTCCTCTTTTACTGATGTTTTGGCTATCTCATCCTTGGATTTTAAAACATGTGCTCCTCTTTGCTTGGTTGATTTATTCTCAGGATAATACCACGAAATAGGTCATATTTTTCCACATTTGTAACATTATACTTCTCTTTCTCTACCCTTGCCTCTTGGGAAAAATATTATGCCCCTTGAACCTCCTCCTCTAGTAGAATGACTACTATAGCTTCCATCTTCCTCTCTTGGATTCTATAATATTCTCTCGTTGGGAGATTTTTTCCTCTTGCTAGACTCATTCCTCTACTCTTTTGGCTTTGTTTCCAACCCATTTTATTTTCTACTCTTAGTGTTGCATGATAGGAATCTTCAATAGTATTCAAGGGAAAGAGACCAATTTCATCATGGATCTCATACCTTAGGCCATTTATATATATACCTAGCCACATTCTCCAAATATTAATCTATGTGGTTTTCTTTAATATTTAACTGATAGAATTCCTTTGTATATTCCTTCACTGTCATAGACTTCTACCTAAAATTTTCTACTTGCCTAAAAAAATTTAGTTCATATTATTTGAGCTTGAACTTAGCAACCATTATATCCTCGATCTTAATATTTATCTTCCCTTTTCTTCTTTGATCTTCTTTCAATTCATCTCACCATAGTGTCGTTTGTCCCCTTAACCTGGTCACGGCATACTTAACATTTTTTTCCTCCTCGATATCTTCATAATCAAAGTATTTTGCCAATGTGTTGATCCAATCATGTAGATCCTCCACATTCAAGTTTTTGTCATATAATGACACCTCCATGTTTGGTCTCGACCCAATATTGGTAACAAAATTTAATCTAGTTGTTCTGTTCCTATAGCTTCTTCCAACTCTTCTTTAGAACTTGTTTCCTCACTCTCATTAATGTCTCCTATGCCAAGTTATCGGATTTAGGTTGTCTCCATGGCCTCCATTCTTTCTTGTATGCGCCTCAGTTCAAACCTTAGGTCCTTGTCCATTTTGTTTTTTCTCAGCCTGCACTCTTGGGAAACATTCTTGCAACAATTTCTTCAACAATCCTTGAAAGTTTCCTTATTGATTGTAGGGATTTACAAAGATCAAGGGTTTTCTTCCATGTTAACGCAACTTTAGTTCTATGGGAATTTTCCATTTCACTTTGTAATTTCATAGAGGATACATAACATTCATGGATCAATGTATCATTTTGTTTCCCTCAAACCAACATTTTTTATCTTTATCCCCTACATTGCCGAAGTTGTTTATAGTGTATGCCCAATTTTTGGCCATGAGAATTGATCACCTAATGTCCTCCCAACTACAAATCGATTTGGTGTCGCTAGCCAAATACTGACTGGGACCAAAATACCTTTCCACTTCTCACCTATTAGTCTAGAATTCATGGCCTTGGCCTAAGCCTAATCATTTTTTGCCACTTAACTATGTGGGCCACAAGGATCCCCCAAACCTTAACTCACTCACTGAACAAAAAAATAAATTTGTTATTATTTTTAAACCCAACCTTCACACATGATAAGGTCATAATATGGTCCTCGAGAGAGAGTGTATCAATGGAGGAAGACATCACTTATGAGTCAATACCAATGGTTATAGATCTGTTGGGTGATCACCAACTCCTGACTTATTTCCACATTCTCGAACCTGACAGGATGTTATTGGTTGATGGGAATGGCTGCAACAATGGATCATATGTGAGACGAAACTCCCCAATGGAATATCCTTTGATAACCAATTGCAAGATATAGGTTTGGAACTTAGTGACCATGATTTAATTTTGTATATCTACACCTTGGGCAGAATTCCTCCTTAAGGGTTCATCTTGCTTCAATAAATTCAAATTTGCTGACTAACAATCATCCACATTCACCTATGGCTTCAAAAAGTATTTATGTACACTATCTTAGCCAAGTATGAGTCTGATATCCCTGGGCATTGCACACATGATTCCTGTAATACAGTATCGATGTTGTTTTTGGCTTATTCACAATTTAGAATTTAATTAAATAAGGAATTTACACACAATAATCATGCACCACAATTCGATCATGATCTCATTCATATTCATTGCACAAGACAATGGAAAAAATTTATAAGATATAAAACATTCTATATTTTTTATAGCCTTATATATTTGCATAGTCACATAGGGGAAGTTTTTTAATTCATGGGAATGGTTCTATAACTCACTCTAGGAATCTCTTATATTATATCATGTTCACATTAATAAAAATACCCCCCTTATATCAAAATGGTTGTAACTAATAGAATTGTTAGAAAGTTCACAACTGTCCTTGGTTCAAGAAGTCGGAGGGAAATACCTCATGCTTGCCATGTTGCATTTCCCACCAGGATAGCTCATTAAAACTAACATATTCCTGGGGAAAGAAAAAAATATTCTTTGTAAATGGTCTAATTACAAAAACTTGCAAACAAAAGAGAGCAAAGCAGCCTCACCTTCGAGCTTGGTTTTCTCCCATAAGGGTTTCCCATAGCACATCTTGTTGCACTTTCTGGTTTTCGTGTGATTGCACTTACCTATACTATATTTTCTGCATATTATTTATTTGGTATAGAAACAACAAAATAGTAATAATAGATATCAAATCTAAAAATATTTAACCCTTCATAGTATGAATTTCAATTTTTTTCATACACTTGTTATGACAAGCTATCCAATGGAATATCCATGGAATTTTATAGATAATTATCTTTCACTAATATCATATTGGGACAAATACATAATGTATTATTAATATATTTTAGTACTACGCAATCTATTTGGGTCATAGTTTGGCATGAGATGAGTTTGATTGCTTACTCCACAAATTTGGAGACATGTATGCCCTTCCTCAATATAAAATTTATCTATATACCTAAGGATTTTAATGACATTTTTAGATAGTCTATGGTATTGTTTTTAAGCTATGAGAGTACAAAAACATGCCATAAAGGGATCATTGATCAAATAATGTGATGTTTGATACCTTTCCTCCTAGAAGATGTCAAAGTGGACATGGAAAGTGGAATTTGTGACATTATAGCTAAGAGATGAAGGCAAAAAAACATTCCTTGACCATATTGCATCAATCTAATAAGAAGCCGCATAGAATGAGGCTAGCATACTTAGCTTGATGTCATGTGCCTACTAAATTTTGGCATCAATCCATTTATAAATAATGGATCACAAGTTGGTTATCTTCCCATGCATGGCTATTGTGTATGTTAGTGGCACCAATGCTTATATGAATTTGGAGCATTCCTTTTCTTCATATAATCTATAAATAAATACCATGATGTAATTATATGGATCCCATGGAATTATCAAAAGTATCAGCCTCTATACTTGTTGAATAATTTTTAATCTTATTTCCAGCAATTGGTTAAGATTGTTCTCATATCATGTTTATGTTAAAAATAAACCAAAAAATTGTTATTAAATAATGCCTTAGCATTATGGAATTTGTAATATTTGGTGATTTCACATGGGAGGAAATTCTACTCTCATTTTTCATATTAATGGATTATTTTTCACAATTGGTGTGGTTGACGATCAATTCCATCACTTTAACGCAAGGAAACACTAGTGTCCTTGTGAGGTGTGGACTACAAATATTCTTCATTCTTAATGAAGAATATAACATTTAAACCTAGAAGAAGAAATTTTTTCTTGCTGTTTAGCTTAGTGTCTCCATAGAGAGGTGTTTGTGAGACTATTTTCCTTGGGGGTAGTGATATGATTGATTCACTACCCTTTTCTAAAATATGGCTCTACCTCTTGCATTAGCATTGGAATGTATGTCTTTGATGATTATCTTCACTTAGCCTTTTATTCCTTTGAGTATTTCCATACCAAAGGTATTTTGAGAGGCATTTTATCCACAAATAGAAAAAAATTAAGGTGTTCAGGAAAAAATTCAATAGAAAAGTAGTGAAAAGTTATAAAATTTCATAGAATCTAAGTATATTAGGCACAACCATAACTATAATTGATGGAAACTGTTATCACCAAATTGAACTTGACTGATTGCTCATCAAAAAACTCAGTGTAATTGTTTCAAACCACTTCTAACTGAAGATTAGCCTCTTCAGTTTGAGAGGGCTCTGTCAAGGGGATTTTATGATTTTGAATAATGATAGTACTAGATGGCTAGCTTTATAGAAACTGTAACTTGTTTTTATGATTGTAGGTTGAAAATAATTTAGGCTTGATACCATTGGGCTTATGGAGTCAACAATCAATAGTTTCAGTGACAAAGGTTCTTCACATGGAAGTTGAGGCAGATAAAGGTTTTTAATGGAGGCAACTCACACATAAAACATAGGAAAGCACAATCATTTCATCACTAAAGGAAGTCGGAGCATAACATTATGAATTATGAGTAATAGAGATGAAATCTACTACAAGTGATAAAACATAAAGATATAGATCAATAAGACATCAAAAACCTCATGAGAATCTCAGATCTATTAAGGAAAATGTCACTTTGTATTACTGATATTGGTCAAAAACATAAAAGAAACAATTTTGTGAAAATGTTCTCCAACTCTTTACTAATTCAATGTTTTTTCTTTAAATATACATTATTTACAACAAGGATTATCTGCATGGTGGCTGGATACTCAAATTCTCTTATGACACCTTTCATAACTGAAATACATCACTTCTAACAGAAAACTGATAGCTACCCTTTAAAGAAACCATCCCCTAATAGGAATCTAACTCCTATTTATTACATTTCTCTAACCTATATTTCAAATTGTTACATGTTGGTTACAAAAAAAATATCCCATGCTCGAAGGACACATGACCAAGTTAACTTCCACTTTACATATTTAAAACATCCCTATGCTTGTGGAGCATAACCCTGCTTTTTAGAAATGGATGACCCTTATCTTCAACGTTGTTTTGACTAACGACCTGTCTTCATGGCACTCCCTTTGAGTCATAAATATTTGATGATAAGCTCCCTTGACATGTTGGAGGACTCTAGCTGGCAAAAACTACTTTTAAGATTCTCAAAACCCCCAAAAATTGCTCGCTATGAAAACAGGACAGTTTCGTAGCGAGTTTTAGTAGCGTCGAAAAATTGACCTATGCATCCATTTACTTCACTCCTTTGATGTTCCATCATGTTAATCAAGTCATAACACCTTACCACCATGGATATCCCTCCTTGAATCATGCAAAAAATGACTTTAAAAGGAAAATGACACTTGTAGGTTTTTTCATTGCGTATTCCTAGCTTTAAGCCTGAGGTATGCTATGAAACTATGTAAAAACCCAAAAACTACCCTTTTCAAAATTGTCTTCAAAAACTGATCTCCTGCTGCAAAACTTTGATTTTCTGCATGTTATAAACCTTATAAGACATATTCCATCTCAACTTACTACTCCTGTTGTGTTTTCTCCTCATTTATAATCAGTTGACTTATAGGCTCTTCCAGCACAGTCATTTTCAAACCTTTCCTTTCCAGCTCTTCATGAATAAGATCCAATTTCTCATGAAGCTATTTCACTTGGTCCTTCAATGCTCTATTCTTAGATTGCAAGTGAAATTTTACCCTTTTGATGTGCTTCACCTCTCCTCTTAGTGGTTGAGTCCACTTTACTAGTTTTTTTGTATTGTCCAAGGTCTTTGAGACACTTGTGACTTAATCTTCCCGGATATTCCTCATTTGTTCAAAATGAACCTTCTCAGTTCTATGCTTCTTTGCCTCCTTATTCAAAACTAATATCTCTTCAGCTGCCTCTTTTAACTGATCCTTGAGGGTTTCAACTTCTGATTTTTCAGTGATTTTCTCTTTACCCTTATTTTGTTTGATAACTAGATCCTCTTTTGTAGGTGAGGAGAGATCTATGATGCTTGGTGGTGGCTGAGAAGTTTCACTGACCTTCTGAGTCTCTTTGCTGCTTTCCATGACCTTTCTTGCATGTATTGTCATTGGATTTCTAGGTTGAAACATGAAACCAACATCATCACCTAAAAACTCTAAATTTTTAGCTGTCTTTCCTTTCTTAAGCTTTCTTCCTCCATCTTCTATGTCTTCAGCTTGGACAATGGGAGTTTCTTCAATATCAATTGCATGCAAGATGTCCTCTAAGTTACCCTTAATCATTGTTTGGCTCCTAGTAACTCTCTTGCTACTATGTTTGTTGACTGTTTGCTTTTGTTCTGCAGGTATAGTTTTAGGTGTGTGAATCTTCTGTAAAGGCTCTGTATCCATGCTCACTAGTTCAACTTGTTATGCCACTGTTGGTGATGGAATATCTCTAGGTTTGGAAACTCTTTTAGGAGTGACAACATCAACTTAAAAACCACTCATGAAAAAAAAGTATGTCCAATCTCTGCCTAATCTCTTCAACTCTTCTAACACCAATAACTTAATCAAATGATGGTGAAAAATAGAAGTTTCATTGCCTTTTGTTTTAACTTGAAACTTATCTAGCATTTTACTTATACTTATGTATAAGTAAAAGGGTAAGTCAAGAGAACTCTTACCCACAAAATGCAGCAGAAGAATAAGGTTGTAGGAGTAGACCATGTGACCTTCCTTCATAGATAAATTAATTTTGAATAATCATCAGCAACTTTCAAAATTTGTTCTTCATGTAACTCCTTGGGATAGCATTTATGAGATCAATTTCATTATGCTCTGGCTTGATAAACTCTCTGCAATATTGCATGGTGAAATTGATGTCTTTAAACCATTTTTCCCCTCCTCTAGGGATTCCTATTGTTGCAAAAATGTTTTCTCGTGTTACTGTGAGGTTTAGCATTCCCACCTTTGAAGTTGTTCCAGTGAAACTTTTAGCATAATCTTTGGAAACTTGTAGATGACAACCCTGCAGCCTTTGACAGAATTGCAAACAACCTGTTCTCCTGAATACCTCCATGGAAACTGGGTATTCATTTAGCAAATTAATGTCGATGGGCTCATACTTGTGGCAGTGACCACCTTTTTTAGTTTTCTTCCTTGCATCCATGGTGACTTTATATCTTCTCAGCCTCACTTGCTTGATGACACCTGCAACCTTTGAAAATGCCAGCAACTTGCTTGGCTCAATGAAGCAACTCTCTAGAACTCCAATTACATGAAAAGATAAAGCGGAGTATGAAAAAATGACTAATTGGTAAGGCTTTATGGTTTTAATGACAACTCATGCCTTAATCATGACACATGCATGCTAAAAACGGTAATGATGACCTCAGACATGACCTTGTACTTTTGAATTAACCCTAACAGACTCAAATGACCTGCACCCTAACTCTTCCAATCATGAACTGACACTTTGCATTGGATTTGACAAGACACACAGAAAAACAGTTTTTCATAGTGTATCTAGTTTATTCTCTAACAGTTTCGCTGTGAAACTATTAGGCAATTTCGTAGCGAAAACTGTTTTTAAACACTATAAAACGCTATGAAAGTTTGTAAAACTAACTTAAGTGTTCTTTTCTAATTTAAACTCTTGGAAAATGAAAACTTACACCTAATGATGACTGATTGGACATGATATGACTTAAATGAAGGTGGCCTTGAACCTTAGGATAGGTTAAAAATGTAAAAATTGAAATTTTCCTATACCAACTTGAATGATTTAAGGAGACCTTTGGTAAATGAACTGTATGACCATGTCAAGTAATGTTTCACATTTTATTAGTGATAACGGAAACTAACAAAGTTACATTAGAAAACCTATGCTAAACCTTAAACTTCACTTGCTACAACAGATAACCCCTCATGCAACAATTCTAGATCACATAAGTGATATCACTCCTCCTCTAAACACTGAGCTATTTGAGTGAATTCATTGTTTGAATTTCAGTTTAAAGCATGAGAAATGGATCCGGGAATTGGGAATATATTATTTTTTTTATCATGGTTATTGGATTTGTTAAATCTTTAGTTTTAAATGTAACCTTGCATGTTACACCTCCCATTAATCGTTTGTCTAATGCACTAGGGTTATGTGAAATCATGTTTTTTGGCCACTACCGTTGCTTCTAGAAAATGTTCCTTTGGTTCCTTTTAATATATCCATTAATTTTAAGAGAAAAGGTATAAGTTATCGCATTTTTAGCACATATAAAGTCCATGAGTGTATATTATAAGGATGTTCTCTCAAATGTATTAGCACACATACATTACAACATTCATTAGGTTTTAGCAGGTAGGCCCATTAGTGTTTACCTAAACCCTTCACTGAAGAGATAATTATAGGAATATTCATTAATCCATACATGAAAATAATCAATTCTTCATCAAGTTCATAAATGATCAATGAAAACTTACCTACAAATTTAATAAGCATTGCATGGAAAATGGGGCATTTGATCATTCTAAATGAAAAGAAAAACCCCAGATGGTCGATCATTATTGTTGAGGGAAAATATTGGATAATTTTATAATCATTGATACTTGGTGAATGCTAAGGTTAATTTATAATTGGGAGAGACCTTAAGCCTCTCATTTTAATACTTGTTCAATTTCATCGACACTTAATGGTTCACTAACATTGAGCGAAAAGTTCAAACTTTACATATTCTATAGTGTTTTGATTGTCCATCAATCCCAATGGATTTTGTTGTGCTTATCATTGACATTCAACATAAGTGTGTTATTGACACTTTTAGGAATTCTCCATTCACATTGTTACTTAGCAATAAATCAATATTTTGCAAGCCTTTCCTTTTTTTTGTTGATCCTTGATGGTTCACTATGATTTCTTAGTAAATTTTCAATTAGCATTAACATTCTAAAAAAACTAATTTCTTACTTATTTGGCTCAAAATTCAACAAGTTCATTGGAATTTTGGAGATACATTTAAGACCTTGTTCCCTTTTTCAAGTTTTTTAGGTTTTTGTACTTCTTAAGAAAATTATGAGATTATTTTGTGGGTTTCACAATTTTTTGAATTATGAAATGTGAAGGAAGAAAATTGAATCAATTTCCTAAAGGAAATAAAAATAAATTTGCACCCTATGGGAAGAAAAACAAGACAATATCAAAAATGCTCAATGAAAATGGTAACTAAAATTTAAATGAAAAATTTTAAGGGTGTGTTTTGTACTCAACACCCCCTTTTAGTTATATATTTTTGGCTACTCACATAGTGAATTTCAAAATATTCTAGAAATTCCAAAACCTTATGAAAATTGAGGGTTGAGAAAGGAAAAACCCTTGTACTAGATGGTTATGTGTTATGTTAAATATCTAACTACCAGGAGGAGAAGGGAGTTCCATTCCTGATCATTGTACCTTGCTCCATAGTTGAGAAAAAACAACTAAGAGTGATATTTTGTGAGAATAGTAGAGGATGTTGGGGGTTGGAGTGGGGAAGCATTCTCTAGCATTCGTTCAAGCCACAATGTCAAAAGAAGATTTCATAGTGAGTTAATATTGCTTTGTATCTACATTTTTAGAACTAAAACAAATAGAAAAGAGCATGAGCCTTACCTTCTAGCTATATTTTCTCTTGTATTGGGTTTCTAATGATAAATATAGTGCCCATTTGAGTGGATGGTGCATTTATGTACTACTTGTACCATTTCTATGTCAATTATTTCATAAATTGGAGCAAAGGTAATAGTTAATTAATTTGAATTGTAAGGAAAATTAATTTTCATAGTCTAAGATTTCAACACATTATAATATTTCTTGTGAATAATTATTTGAAACCAATATCCATGACATTTAACAGATAAGTTTGTGTCTTAAATTCATTGTTTTTTGAAATCTAGTGAGTTAGCTCAAGTGGTCAATATTATTGGGCCTCACTTGAAGAAAATATGGTCATGGGTCATGTTATCACCAAATTGATCTTGATTGGTTGCTCATCAATCAAATCAATGTAAATATTTCAAACCACGTCTAACTGAAGATTAGCCTCTTTAGTTTGAGAGGGCTCTCGCAAAGGGGGTTTATGATTTTGAATAAGGATAATGCTATATGGCTAAATCTATGAATTAACTTGGTTTTGTATGATTGCAGGTTGAAAAATTAAGGCTTGCTACCATTGGGCTTATGGAGTCAAAATTCAGTAATTTTAGTAATAGTGGTTCTTCACATGGAAGCTGAGGCAGATAGAGGTTTTTAACAAAGATAATTCATACACAACATAGGAAAACACAGTCATTTCACCACTAAAGTAAGTCATAGCATAGTATTATGAATTCTGAGTAATTAGAGATGAAATATACTGCAAGTGATTAAACATAGAGATACAGATCAATAAAAAATAAAAAAACTCATGAGAATCTCAGGTATGGAAGTAGAATATCACTTTGTATTACTGATAATGGATAAAATATACAAGCAGCAATTTGGTGCAATATTCTCCAACCCCTTTCTCTTTGATGTTTTGTCTATAAATATACATTCTTTACAATGTGGATGATTTGCCTGGCTGGCTAGATCTTCGAATTCTACTCTGACACCTATCATAGCTGAAAGCACTAACTTGAAACAAAAAAATGACAACTATCCATAAAGAAAACAAAATCCTAATAGGACTCTATCTCCTATTTATTACATTCATTCATAATGGTTACATAATGAATGTCACATGATCGAACGACAAATTATCATAATTCACCATCACTTTATATCTTCAAATCACCCCTAGATCTGTGGAACATAATCTTACTTTTTAGGAATCGATGACCTTCACTTTAAATGTTGTTTTAATTGCTGAGATGGTTCTGTGGCACTCCTTTTGAGTCATGAATATCTATTGGTAAGGTCCACTGGCATGTTGGAGGTCTCCAGCTAGCTGATGTGCTATTGAGATGCTCAAAATTATTCCAAAATTACTCGCTACGAAACATGGCAGTTTTAGCCAGTTTCGTAGCGAGTTTTAGTAGCGTATGAAAAATGCATTTTCCATCTATCTCTTTGACTCCTTTGTTGTTCCAACACCTTCGTTATAAAAAAAAAATTGCAAAATGTCAATCTCCGTTCATAAAACATGCCAAAACCGAGTTTTAAGGCAAAAAATCACTTACAGGAATTTTCATAGTGTATTTATGGCCTAAAGCCAGTTCCAGTGCAACTGTTGTTACCAATGTTACCATGAGTTTTGATTAAAGTTCTTTAATGACCTCCCAGCCTGCAGAAATTTGGGTTCTTTTCATGTTATGAACCTCATCAAGCATATTCCGTCTCAATTTTTTACTTCTGTGGTGTTTCCGCTTCATTTACAATCAATTGACTAATGGGCTCTTCTACCACTGTCATCTTCAATCCTTTCTTTTCCAACTCCACATGAATCAAATCCAATTTATCTTGAATTTATTCCACTTTGTCCTTTAATGCTATGTTTTTCGATTGTAAGTGAAAATTCATCCTCCTAACATGTTTAACCTCCCCTCTCAGTGGCTGAGACCATTTCACCAACTTTTCTATGTTGTCCAAGATTTTTGAAACACTTGTGACTTGTTCTTCCCAGATTTTCCTCATTTGTTCAAACTGAACCTTTTCAGCTCTATGTTTCTTTGCCTCTTTCTTCAAAACTGATATCCTTTACTTGCCTCTTTCAACTGCTCTTTGAGGGTTTCAATTTTTGATTTTTCAATAATTTTCTCTTTACCATTTCTTTGCTTGATAACTAGTTCCTCCTTTTTTGGTGAAGACAAATCTATGATGCTTGGTGGCTGGTTAGTTTCATTGATTTTCTCAGTCTCTTTTCTTAACATGACCTTCCTTGCATGTCTGGTCATTAGCTTCCTAGTTTGAAAAATGAAACCAACATCATCACCTGCAAACCTTAGTTTTTAAGAAGTCTTACCTTTCTTCAGCTTTCTTCCTCCATCTTCAATGTCTTCAGCTTGCACAATGGGTGATTCTTCAATGTCAGTTGCATGCAGGATATCCTCCAAGTTTCCTTTAGCCATTGTCTAGCTCCTAGTGACTCTTTTGCTGCCTTATCTGCTGACTGTCTGCTTTCTGTTTTGCAGGTGTTGTTTTAGGTGTGTCAACCTTCTGCAAAGGTTCTGCTTCCATGCTCACTATTTCTAGAGGAGATGATATGTTTTCTTCTTCTACTTCCTCTACCACAGCTGGTGATGAAGTAGTTCTAGGTTTGGAGTCTTTCTTAGGAGTGAAAACATCAATTTCATAACCACTCATGAACAAGAAGGAAGTCCAATCTCTGTCTAACCTCCTCAATTCCTCTAACACCAACAGTTTAATCAAACCATGATGAAAAAGAGAAGTTTCATTTCCCTTTTTTTTTATTTC
Source organism: Pinus albicaulis (assembly GCA_034641835.2). Classification (NCBI taxonomy): domain Eukaryota; kingdom Viridiplantae; phylum Streptophyta; class Pinopsida; order Pinales; family Pinaceae; genus Pinus; species Pinus albicaulis. The sequence continues at coordinate 779,902,430 of CM076583.1, forward strand.
AACCGTATCTTACATTTTTCCTAGACTTTTGTATAAATAAAAAGGAAATTCAAGTGACCTCTTACCCACAAAATACAGAAGAAGCCTGACATGATAGGAGTAGACCATGTGAAACCTTCCTTCACAAGTAAAATACTTCTGAATGACCATCAACAGCTTTGAATAATTGTCCTTCATGAAACTCCTAGGGATAGCATTTTTCAAATCAATTTCATTGTGTTCTTGCTTGATGAACTATTTTCAATCATGCATTGTGAATTCGATGTCTTTAAACCATTTTCCCCCTCCTCTAGGGATTCATGTAGCTGATGAGATGCTCTCTGGTGTCACTGTAAGGTTCGGAACTCCAACCTTTGAAGTTGTTCCTGTGAAGCTGGTGGCAAAATCCTTGGAAACCTGTAGATGAAAGATTTGCAACCTCTGACAAAATTGCAGGAAGCCAGTTCTTCTAAAAACGTCCATGGCAGTCGGGTCTTCATTGAGTAAATTCATGTCCATGGGCTCATACTTGTGGCAATGACCACCTTTGTTTGTTTTTTTTCTTGCAGCCATGTGTGTTTTATAATCTTCACAGCCTCGCTTGTTGATGACACCTGCAAATTTCAAATCTACCAGCAACCTGCTTGGCTCGATGAAGCAACTCTCTAGGGATCGAATTACATGCAAAGATAAAACACAATATGATAAAAGGCTAATTGAGGCAAGGTTTTATGGTTTAACTGACAGCTTATGCTTCAATCATGACACATACATGCCTAAAAAGGTAATGATGACATGAGACATGGCTATGTACCTTTGAATTTAACATAACAGGCTTGAATGACCTCCACCTTAATTCCTCCAATCATAGAATGACACTTCATAGCAAATTTGACAAGATAGTTTAAAAAACAGATTTTCGTAGCACACTTAGTTTAGCCTCTGACAAATTCACTAAGAAACTATTAGGCAATTTTGTAGCAAAATCTGTTGTTTCCTGTGTAAAACGCTACAAAAATTTGAAAAACTAACAAATGTGCCCTTTTTAATTTTAAATGCACGGGGAATGAAAAATGACACCTTATGAGACTGATTGGAGATGAAATGACATAAATGGAGGTGACCACGAAACTTAGAATAGACTAAAAATGTCAAAACCAAAATTTTCCTATACCACCTTGAAATGGCTCAAGAGACCTTATCCCTTTGATGAGTGAACTATATGACCATATCAATAAATGTTTCACAACTTTATGAGTGATAGCAGGTCAAATCCTCTTCTTTAATTTTCACTTGAAATTAAATATCGGATCATTAACTTGAAATTTTCAAGTCATTAATATCTACTTGTCAATTCTTATAAATAGTATTCTATTATTCATTTTCTCATGCCTAAGTTGAGTAGCATGACAAAACCTAAAGCTTTCTAACACCATCCATAATAACCTTTAGGTAAACTTATATATCTCATTCTTATTTATATTGCAAATGGTTTTTGTGATAATGACATGTTTTATTGTTTTTTATTTTGAGTTAAATTAATTGCTTATTATTCCGTTATTTGCTTCAACATTATTGTTATTAAAAACAATACTATTACAATATTTGAATTTTATTACTAAATAAATTGTTTTAAAATTAATTATATATTTTACCTGTAAACATTAAAACAAATTTATATAAAATTAAAAATGAAAACTTTTATATTTAAATTTACAAAATAAATAAAAATAAAAACACCATAAAAGAAATGAATTAACATATGTAGATTACATTGCATCAAGTAGTGGGGAATAGCACTTTCCTTTGATTCACATTAAGCATAGATTTATGGGCCAATGTGTCACACAATTAGAAAAGTCTAAGAAATAACAAAATAAATATCATTATTTCTGCATAATATTAGACGTTCAAGTTTTAAGATAGCTCCTTTATAATTTTCAAGAACTATACTAATCAGTAGCTTGGACAGCTATGTTCTGTAGCTTGTTGTTACATGAAGAAGTAATTGCAGTGACAGCTAATTCTCTGCTGTAATGACTGCTACGTTCTTGTTTTTATCGACCACTTGCAAAGCAGACATCGCACTAAACGTCTCACTGCATTAGATAATAATTCACCAACACCACCTTCATACTTCTCGTTTATGGGATATGAACAGGTCACATTCAGAGATTTTCCATGGCGGCTGGCCACCATGCTTGGATTAATTTGCATGATTACTTATTCTTGCTGGCCACCATGCTTGGATTAATTTGTTGAATTTGTTGAAATTATGTAGACTGGAATAATTGGTTGAAATGATGTATTCTAAATTTTGAGAATACCTTGAAATCTGGCGACCTTAAACAATTGATCTCTTATTGATCTCTTCTCTGACAATTAGATTGTGAAATATATTCAAAATCTGCAACTCACATAAAAATCAATCCTTATCCCCTGACAATCAGATTGTGAAATATATCCAAAATCTGCAACTCACATAAAAATCGTTACGAGTCACACCCATAAAGATAAAATACAAATAGAAAAATCTAAGAAATCACTAAATGATGACTTTTTATTTCTGGATAATTTTAGATATTCAAGTTCTGCAAGTTGGAATAATTAGTAGCCTGGACCGCCATGTAATTGCAGTGACTGCAATTTCTGTTTTTGTTGACCACTTGCGAAGAAAACCATCACAGAAAACGTCCCAGGGCATGAGAAAATATATATTTTTTCCCTGTAAGTCTTCCTCTTTGAGAACTTGAAGCTGACAGCCTCACCCTCTCCTGTAACATCACCTCCATTTTCTCACACGATAACTCGTTGGTTTCATGCATGAAGAATAGACCAGCCACAGGTATACAGCCCTACAGATGTATCGGATTTTCAAAGTGTTATTTAAAGTGAGGAATGACTGTGCTACACTCTTTCTAAAGTAATAAATGACTATTTGAATCTTTTCTAGAGTGAGAAGTGAAAAAGGATTATATTTTTATTTTTCTAAAGTGATAAATGATTGTATTTGAAGAATATTATTAATTGTAGATTTTAAGAATATTTTAAATTCAAAAAAGAATTTAAATTGAAAAAAAAAAATTTATTATATTACATTTTTCTAAAATAAAAAATGATTATATTTCAATTTTTCTAAAGTGAGAAATGACTGTATTTCCATTTTTTTAAAGTGATAAATGATTGTATTTCAAGAATATTATCGATTGTAGATTTCAAGAATATTTTAAATTTGAGAATCTTTCTAAATTTCCGAAATGACTATATTTCCATTTTTATGACTGTATTTCAAAAATATTATCAATTTTCAGATTTCAAAAATATTATAAATTTGAAAAATAAATGTAATTCAATAATATTATGGATTTACAGATTTGTATTTCAATAATATTATGAGTTTACAAATTTCAAAAATATTCCAAGTTCCATAAATTTCAAATTTTCAAAATATTCATAAAACCTTTTTAGAATAGCTTACCTAGTAATTCTGCATTAAGAAGATGCAGATATATCTTTGAATTGACTACCCATGGGATCGTGCCCATTCCAAGTGACAAGAAAATAATATAGACAGCCAGGCCAACAGTGGCCAGAAAACCCAAGTGTGGGTATTTTGGAGTGAAGCACAAATCTATAGACAAATTTATGTTTGAGAAAACTTGTATATTTTTACCAGAAGAAAATATATAAACATATATAAGGAAATATATAAACATAGATAAAGAGGAGATTAATGAGTGGTATGGTGTCATAAAATTCACCCAAGCTTATAAATGGTTTGACAATAGAAACAAATTTGGATTTTGATAAGGCTATGGCTACAACGGTGTTATGAAATTTACCCATAATCTTATGAATTACAAGCTTATAAATTGATGGAAAATTTTGGATTCTGAAGTTTATCCACCTAAACTAATATCATACTCATTAAATTACTCATTTTCCACATTCTCCTATATCATGTTTAGAAAACACTCATGTCTCAGATTTTCGCCAGCTTATCTATAAAAATGAAAGGAATGGTCAAGGACTAGCTAAGCTTTGCCCTCTCACTCATTTTCCACTTTCTCCTATACTATGTTTAGGAAACACTCATGTCCTAGATTCTCACCAGCTTATCTATACAAATGGAAGGAATGGTCAATGACTAGTTAACCTTTGCCTTCTCATTTTAGATGCATGTTATCATAAGAAAATGAAATAACAGTTGTAATTATATTATACATAAATTATAATATATGTAAATACAAATATATGTAAAGAGAGAATCTATATTATAGAGGAGAGGAATAACCTGTTTATGAGTTTTTATTAAACAGGTTATTAATAAAAACTCATAAACAGGTTATTCCTCTCCTCTATAATATTTCGTCTTACTTTCACTATTGATTTTGAAATATATTTGCATTTTCCATTTAACAGTGATGACTGAAATAAAAGAATGTCAATGGGTAATTATTTCTACTTTTCTTCCATCAATATCTATCTAGTCATTCCATCTCAATTTATGACTAGACCAACATGTAATAGATAATAGAAAATGGTTTATATCATGTAAGATTTTTAATTCGCCAAGGATAGGAAATTATTGTAAATATTTTAAACAAGAAAATGGAAAGGTGAAGATTGATTGGAATATGAAATATAAGAGTCTTTCCTCTCAATTATATATCAATAATCTTTTTTAATAGAAATACATCATTGGTATATTAACAATTCATTTCGGTCTCCATATGATGTATCCTTCAAGCACTTAATTTTGGTCATGGTGCATTGGAATGGTGTTGAACTGTTGATGCATTGAACTCCTGGAAGTGCGTTAAACTCTGTTGACCGTTGTGCATTGGTGTCTCCTCACTGTGCGTTGATTGAAATCTTGTGAGTGTGTTGAAATGTGATAATATTAAGTGCGTTAAAGTCTGTTGACCGTTGTGCATTGGTGTCTCCTCACTGTGCGTTGATTAAAATCTTGTGAGTGTGTTGAAATGTGATGATATATATTGGTTGTACGTTGGTCAAAGGAATTTGAAACGTTCCATGTGTAATTCCGTGGTATGTGTTGGTATTATATCTTGGCCAAACACCAAGTTTGTTTATGAAAGATATCCATGGATTTATATGGCAGGTTAACTTGGATTATATATACATGGAGTATGGATTTTATGTTTCTGGATAAAGAACTTGAACTCAAATTCTAGTGTCATTTATATTCATAGATTAAAAGTCTACATTGTTTTTGAGTTATTTTGAAGAAAATTGTAGATACATATAATCTTTTTGTCGCAAGTATTTTTTACTATTCAAAGCATAGTAAAAAATCCCATTTAATAATTCATTTAGTGGCTTTTATATCTGGAGTAGTTTTTTCTAGCAATGAGAACTACCATGAATGCTCCAAAAAGATAAAATCACTCTCTTATTTTCAATGAATTGTCGAAAGGAGTATGTGAAGGAGCTGGGAATCCACTTGAGAAGTCCGCATCTGACAAAGCACTTATCATATGGGAAAACAAGAACATCAAGGCCTATCCCATGATTACAGCATCATTCAATGAAGAGGTGATTAAGTCTCATTACACCATTTACAAATTCATTTGAAGCTTTAAGGAAGCTAAAAGAATGATATGAATCACAATTTGAGCTTGAACTAGTCGAATTACGGATTAAATTCTTCAATCTAGAATTAAAAGATGATGATCCTCTTACTCTTGTCTCTTAAATTAGAGATATTATGCATGATATAGAAGTTACTAGAGTTAAAATAGATGTTCTGATCATAGCTTTCGTCAAGGCACTATATCCCGCATATTCTATTTATCAGGAGTCATTACAAGCTAGTGGCAAACTTAATGAGATTTCCTTTGACTCTCTTGTGGAGAATTTTGTTAAAAGAGAGAGCATTTGGGAAGAACAAGACAACCACTTAGTCTTCTGAAGAAGTTTTTTCCTTGCACAGAAAGATAATAACTAGGCACATTATTCTTCTAAAGGAAGAGGTGGCAGAAAAGACGTGGAAAGAAGAATAAAAACGGCGGGGGGTAAGTCAGGCATTACCAAGGAGGAAGACATGATCTTCATTGTATGTGGTACAATAGATATGGACATGACGCTTCAACATGTAATCTCTCTTGGGATAGAATCGGACGAGAAAGGAATGAGGTGAAAAGAAAATCACCAAATCCAAGGAAAGGTAAAGAGGACATTTATAAGTATAATGACCTATTCTTTTGCATTTAAAGAACTTGAAAGGAAGCTTAACTTTGAAATTTTTGGTTCCTCTTTTCATATTTTTGATAAACTTGGCTTTTTCTTCATTAGAATTGGAATCTACTTGATTTCATGCCTTTTTTCTTCTTTGGTTGCTTCTTTTATTCTTTATTTGTCCTCCTTTATTCTTAGCTCATATGCTAATATTGTTCCATGAAGTATATCCATAGTCATTTTATCTACATTTGTTAGTTCTTCAAGGTATTGTAATTTGGGATTGAATCTTCATGGAAGAGACCTCAATATTTTTCGAACAATATCACTATCCTTGTCTTCTTCACCAAGACCTATAATGAAAATGAAAATATTTTATACTCAAAGAAATATGAAGCAATATCCTCATCTTCTTCCATCTTTAAACTTTTGAATTGGGCCCTGAAATATTATAGCTTGGATTGTTTCACCTTCTTGTCCCCTCCATAATAATTTTTAAGCTTGTTCCATACATCATGAGTTGACTTACACTACATTACTTTGATAAATTTTGAATTTGATAAACCACTTAGAATGGCATACTTAACTTTTGCATTGAATGTATAGAGTGCATTACCAGTTGTATTTGTTGGAGAAGTATCTAGAAGTTTATACTCAGTATCTACAATTGCCAAAATATAAGCTCCCAAGGAAATGAGATATGTCTCCATTCTTGTCGTCAAAAAATCATATTTATATGCATGAAATATAGGAGGCTTTCTTGTTATTCTGATCGTGTCCATATTTCCTTGAAATCAACTTTCCAATAGTTAATTGTTCCTTAAGGCGCCTCCTCTAATACCACTTGTTGGACCAAATATAACACAGAGATGAGGGGGGGGGGGGGGGTGAATCTATGTAACAAGCAGCACAAAATTTAACACTTTTCATCAATAGTTAAGCATGTAGTATTGCATCGTAACAATAAAAGAAGCATTCATCAAGAACGCATCATCACATCAACATAAGAGGACACAATCTTTTATATAGAAATCCATATAAGAGAAAACCACAAATTCTTCTTCTTAGATTCATTACATAGATTTGTATCCATTGACCTGTTGGAGGAACCCACCCCCAAGATATAAAACCAACCATTTGGAGTAGGCTACAACCTGATTGAGGCACCAACCTTGAAAATGTGCAAACAAATACTCACTATATACTACAAACTAAATTAGGCACCAACCTCAGAGGTGAGAAAGCTTCATCTTGTTGTAGGCATAAATCTAATTAAGGCACCATCCTCCTTCTTCAAGTTCTTGTCAACCACTTTTCATAATAATTCAAACTGGATCAACTTACTCCTCAATTAATATAAGTCTTCAAATCGATCATATTGTTATTTTTGTAATGGTGTAATCAACCTATCATACCTCTCCATACTATTTTCCAACCATTTCATCAACCTGGTCACATAGAACCCTTCTTGGAATTTGTTCTTACCATATGATGAATTATTGTTGGTGTTAGATCCTGCCAACATATAGGGTATCTCCCTGATATGATGTATTAATTATACCTCACACCATTTGGTATAGGATTCTCATCCATTTTATGTCCCGACTACCAGTTACTTAAATATTTTCCTTGGCTTGAGCAGTTAGCATGACAAAGAAGTGTGCATGTGATTTTCAATGGGCAAGAGAGTATGCCTTGTGAAATTTTCAATTATAAAATGTATCTAGGTTCTTGTACTGAAAGGGAAAAAAGTGATCCTTCAAGTGAAAAGTATTAGTACTGACCTAGTGAAGACACATGGACAAATGCATGAGAGAATCGTTAGACATCAAGCGTACTAGTTCACATAAATGGAATGATCATTATAACCATCACAACCCACTTTTAATAAGATATGCACCAAATCCACCGAAATAGTTCAATTTCTCCAATACATGAGAACATAAACATAAACCACAAAAATTTGAATAATATTCTTCAAAAATCCATGATCTATGCATGAAAATGTGTTGGGCCAATGGGCTTCAAGTATTAAGAAAAATTTCCAAGATACATGAGTACAATGAACACCACTTGATCCAAATAGTGAGCGTTAGAGCCACCACTTGCTCTCCAAAATAATTATCTCTATCTCTTTGATGCTTTGTGGAAGAATCCAAGGTGAAAAGTCCTCTCTTTGAGTAATGAGGTCTCGTTTATAATTAGAGACATGAATCTTTGTATCCTCACGACTCTTGATATTCTCATGACTCTTGAGTTTCTCATATGGCTTTTAGAATTCTAATGACCTTTGGACTTCTAAATAACCCTTGGTCTTCCAAATGACTTTTCACCTTCAACATGACTTTTGGAATCCTTTGTCTCTTTTAGAATTATACATGTGACCCTTAGACTTATACATGTAGTTATTTTTTCTATACATGACTCTTGGACTTACACAAATTTATATTTACAATAATTACATCATTACATCATTAATTCCACATGATGATCTAGCAACAAGAAGACAAGTCACTAACATTGATGACTTGGACCCATACTGACTTGTGACAAGGATTTTCTTGAGAGATGACAATGCTGCCACTTATTTTTTCAATTCTTGATGCATATTTGTCATTGTTGTTTCCATTACCCTCCAAAGGGTATTGAGATATATGGAGTCTTTATGGATCACTTTAGTCATCAAAATATGATGTTCTTTAACTTTTCTGCATCATGTACTCTTTTTCCTTAAATGCTTATTTATGTTGCTTCCGTTAACAGATACTCTCATGCCTCCTTTCCATGTTGTTATAGTACCACCTGTAAGTAAGTTCACTCATGGAAAACAAACATCAGCCCTAAAAATCTCCTATTCTACCATATTTCATGCAAAATTTCCAACTGTAAAGCAACAATACGCTTGGGGGAGGAAGGGAAAAATTTTGGGCATAATGCGCACTGTCAAGGGTTAAGGGTTGTGTATTGTTAAGCACTATGAGTGTGTTATGCACTCTACTAGAAGAGGAGGCTTGATGGAGGGTGCAGGGCCCAGTCTAAAGGGTATAAGTGGCTTAATGATGCTTGTTGATGTACCATGTGCTCAATTAAGGAGGCCGGAGTCACAAGGATGGAACAAGGTGTAGTGTTAGGGCTCAAGGGAGGCTTTATGATCATTTTTGGTGTTCCATGTGCTCAACTAAGGGCATATGGCATTGTGTCAAGGATATTACAAAGGCCCAATGACCATTGTCAATGCACTAGGTGCTCAGTTAGTTGAGAGGCTTAAAGAAGGATACAGTTCAGAATAACAAGGAGAGCACTGGCTTGAGAGTGCATTGTGCACCTAAGAAGAAGGGAAGGCTTAGCCTGGGTGCAGGTAACATCCTCAACAAAAAGGGGGGACCAAGTGAAGCTTCGAAGTGCATTGTGTGTTCTTCATTTCCTAGAGGGGAAGCTTAAAAAAATCAAAATTTGTCTAGGCATTAGAGGAAATTTCAGCCTAAAAATGCCCACGAAATTTTCATGTAATTTCCATGTTATAATTTGTAAACAAATCAAAACACTTTAAATTTAAAAAGAGGTACACGTAAGTATTTTGGAGGAAAATAAGAAAAAATACTCTTTTAATTGTATTTTTTGCTTATCTCCTTATAGGTTTACTCAAATTTCAAGTATAGACACTCGTTGGATGTGAAATTTAATTCCAGATCCAATGAATATCCATTATGCATACTTTTCATTTGACTTACATTGATAAAAATTGATGATATATTAAAAAGGTGCATTGGACATGTTTTTTTAATGTATCTTTAATTTTTATCGATGTGGGTCTTCTCAAAAGTATGTATAATGGGTACTTGTTGGATGTGGAATTTAATTCCACATCTAAAGAATGTGTACACTTGAAATTTGAGTAAACATGTAAGGAAAAAAGTGAAAAATATAATTTAAAATAATAGTAGTTTTCTTCTTTTCCCTCCAAAATTCATAACTCTTATTTTATTATTTTCACTATTATTTTATTATTTTTCCTTACGATGCCACTTTCATGTTGAAATTTCTTCTAATGTCTAGAAGATGAAACATGGGAAACACAATGAGTTAGGGGTTAAACTAGATGCGACACATACCAACTCACTAGTAAAATTTAGACAAGACCCAACAATGAAATTATACTTCAAAACGTCAGTTTATAGACACTCTCCAAGTATAATGGACAAAGTATGTGCAACTGCAACCAAAAAGTTTCGTTTTGTGAACAAAGTGTACTAATACTTGAAGTACATTGTAGATGCTCTTGATGATGTGATGACACTTAGCAAAGAGAAAGGACACTTGAAAAATATGAAATAACATGAAATGACACTCAGTGACCAAAAGTGACACTTGATATGGTAGACATTAGGCTCAAAAATTAGAATGTAGAAAAAAATTTGAGGGTGTTGTAGCAGTGGCAACACTTAGCGACACACTGGATGAACTTCATCTTCTCTTCCTATGAATATCTTTTAGTAAAGTTTCATCCCTTCAGGAAGTAGTGATTCATCAATTGGATCTCCTTGGCTTCCTCATTCGACATGATTATAGATGCAGTATTCATCATTATTCTCCTTGGTTTCACACACAAAGATTATGTCATATTACAATTGTTTAAATTCAGGAAAGGGTAATATATACTTGTGAGTTTATGATATTCAGAGTATGAGTTTAATATTTGGTGTTTCTCTACTGCTAGCAAGCTTGAATAGTACCCCCGACAGAGTCACCACAAGAGCACAAGAATTTTTTCGTTGTCAGCAAGCCTGTACAGTACCTCAGCGAAGTTACTTTCTTCTCCTCTCCGCACAAGAATCTTTTCACTTTTTTCACCCTTTATTTATTTTATATATGTAACTATATTTTTTCTCTTACTATTTCAATGGGGCAGAAGAGGGATCCCGAATTATTGAGAGAAAAAGAGGTTTCCCCTTCATATATATATATATATATATATATATATATATATATATATATATATATATAGATATGAAGGGGAAACCTCTTTTTCTCTCAATAATTCGGGATCCCTCTTCTGCCCCATTGAAATAGTAAGAGCAAAAATATAGTTACATATATAAAATAAATAAAGGGTGAAAAAAGTGAAAGATTATAACCTAAAATATAGGTTTATTCATTATATATTTTTGCCTTATCTCATCTCTATTAGATTGGATGAACATATAAAACACCAAGTATATTTAATTCAAAGTCTAAGAAATAAGAATGCCGTTATAGGTATAGGTATCATAGGTTCACTTAATGTTTTCTTCTTGAATGTATCTTATTTTCCATCTAGTATTCACTTGACCTAAGGAATGTTCCCAAACAAAGAATAAGAACTAACAGATAGCCAAGTGTTGTAGTTTTCACATCCCTTATGTATATTACCACATAATATTTTAAACCCATACACACTTGCAAAAGGTCTTATCTATGTACAATGAACGAAACAAAGGGAAACAAGATGGGACACATTAGGATAGATGAAAAAAATAATAGCCAAATAATGACAAATTGTACAAGGGACGCAGCTTGAGTTTCTACTGAAAATAGTGTTTGAGATCTTAGAATTTAACGGGAAGAGGGTCAGTCCTCTCATCCAAATATTTTAGCTTGAAATCATTATGACCGATACTTTGTTCAATTGTAAAAGGGAAAATCCACATGTTATCACCAAATTGAGTCCTGTTGGGCTGCTTCAATGGTTAACTTGGAGTAACTATTTCAAACCATATTTTGACTAAATATTAGCCTCTTCAGTCTAAGAGGGCTCTCTCAACTTATCAAAAGATTTACTCAATTAGGTCTTAAAACCAATGGTTAACTCTGTGAGTGGTTTAGTTTATGTGATTGCAGCTGAAAAATGGGATATATTTCACTACCATAGGGCTCATGGGGTCAGTAAAAAGGAATTTAGTGACAAATGAATCTACTTGTGGAAGCTAAGGCTTTTACTGCTTTAATGGAAGGACAATACTAACACACTAAAATATTTAGTAACTCAATGTTAAAGGGAATTTAAAACATGTGTGACATGAATTCTGAGTAATTCAACCTCAAGATACTATAAGTAAGATAAAGAGAGACTTAAAACATAAGCTCATTGAAACATTCCAAGAATCTCAGGTGAAGCAGAAATACAGTCTCTCTATATTACTGATGATAGAAATTTATAATAGTGGTAGTGTCAAATAGCATTCTACAACCCCTATATCATTCAATATACTACCTATTAATAGGATTTTTTCCATTACATAGGATCTGCCCAGCTATATAGACCATCGAACCATCAACTTTGACACCTATCTTAAGCATAAACTACATTCTTCGAACTAAAAAAGACACCTAATTACTTAAGACTTGCAAACCTAATAGGACTCTACCTTTCATTTATTTCCTCCACTTCTCTAATAGTGGGATCACTACATAGATAGGGATCAGATGCTCAAATGACATTCTCCATGAATAATACATAAATGTACTTTCCAATAATTTAGCAACAGCTATCATATTTTCTAGGAAAGGATCAGCATTAACTATGATTTTGTCTTCATGTTGTTTTGTATGAATGACACACATGCCAAGTGATGAATATTTGCCGAGATGTCTCCTTATCTGTTTGGATTCCTCCACATGGCCTGTTAGTCTTCCATATGTCTTTCGAACCTTCAATACCCCTCAAAAACATCTCGCTACAAAACAAAGCATCTTTAGGTAGTTTTATAGCGTAGTTTAGTAGCGAGCAGGTTTCTATCTTTTAACCTTCCTTCTGCCACCTCTGCTGGTCAAAAAGAATTTTTCAGGTCAAAAAATCTAGATATTATCAACCTCCCTCCTTAGTTCTTCATAAAACTGATTTGAGAGACCAAAAGAAATCTTCAGAAATTTCATAGCGTTTTTCAGCCTTCAAGCCCATAGCTCACTACGAAACTACCGGATTATGGAGAAAATTTAAAACTCACATTTTTTCTTCCAAATTTCACCTATAGGTTTACAAATTTATATGATGAAGTATGATCATGCAAACTTGGTTTAAAATCCCTCTTACCCTCTTCAAAAAGCATCACTTTCATCTTTAACAAGTTTATTTACCAATAAAATTACTATGTTATTTTTGAAAAAATAGGGTTTAGATGAGCTCCTATCTACCTATAATTGATAGCTATTGCAAAATAGGAGGATGTTTTGTAAATCAGAATGTTCTGAAGAAAAACCTTTCTTTTTTTTTTGAAAACCATTTCCAACTGTCCAGAATCTTCATTAGAAAAACATGTATAAAACAGGAAAATTCTGGATTCTAAAAATAGGTCCTAGAGACATTTTTGAATGTCCAAACTGGTAGCACCTATGATAAAATTGAAGGAGGTTATTTTTCCTTGTTCTATGCTTGAAAATAAGCTTTTTTAGTATTGCTAAATTCATATTTGTTCATCCATAATCTTCTGTTTAAATTTACTGCTCACACAGTCAAAAGAGAAAGAAAATTCCCTTGTAGCTCCAACAGAAATTCAAACAACTTGAATTGGTGAATGTTTCAGCAAAGCTAGGGTCCTCCACGAATAGATCAAGGTACATGGGATTATATCTAGGCACAGAGCCTCCTTTTTATTCTTTATCCTTCATGGCCGTCTTCCTTTATAACCAAGCTACCTTCTTAAACATGTGACACCTATAAAGAAACAAATTGACAGAGAGTTGTTTTACAATGGGCTGGACTCTTCCAAGGTGAAAAATCACAAATACATGCAAAGGTTGAAGGGTGGATGATAGAGAGGAGCTTGGATGGCTTTTTTTTAAATTAATTTGAGAACTTGAGGGAGGATGATGACACATGTGACCACAAAAAACAATGATGAGACAAAATATGATCTTACATTCTTGGGAATTATGAAAACTAACTTAGCTGACCTCACCTTTGTCTTCATCCATCAAAATTTGACACCTCACACCACTTTGACACTCTTCGTAGGAAAAACTCAATTTCGTAACTAAAACTGTTTTAGGCAGTTTCATAGCGAAAATTGTTGATTTGCCATATAATTCGCTACGAAACTGTGTAAAACTGACAAGTGAAATATTTTTTTATTTAAAAGCATGGGAGTGACAACTAAATGAGATGAGGTAGATTTGAATGATATGGCATGGTTTGAAGTGGGTTTTAGACTTAAGGTAGACATCACCAAATGCAATTTTTTCATTCATTTCATGAAAATGACTTATGAGACAACATGAAACCTATCAATGGAATTTTTTAAACTAATGAGTGATAACACCATAGATATTGAAACTTCATTTATTTTTCTTTCTCTTCGTGGGCTTTATCCCACTTCAATACTAAGTCACCCACTTTGAAATTCTTAGTTCCTGAAGGTATCTTATTAAACCAACACTTAATCCCATATTGGTGCATGGAAAATTTCTCTTTAGCTTTTAACATGCTTTCTTCCTCAAGTTTAAGTAAGGTATTTATCCAAATTTGAACTAGAAGGCATGGTTTTCCTTGGGACTCTTGGGAGAGTTGCAAGGCTGGTAAATACATATTGGGTGGAACGATAGCTTCTTTGCCATGTACAAGAAAGTATGAAGAGGTTTTGAGAGATAATTTTGGGTTACACGGTCATCCCATAATGCATTCACAAAAGAATTGTGCCAGTTCCTTTGTTCAGAGAAAATAATTTTCTTGATTATGAAAATGAGATTTTTATTTTTTTATTATGCTAAACCATTCCCCTATGGGTAAGAATTAGATGCATTTTTCATAAAAATACCATTTTATAATGAAAACACATAAATTTTCAATGAGGAAAAGTAAGTTGCATTATCAAATACAAGCAACGTTGGAACACCAAACTTGATTATGATGTTCTGCTTCACAAATTGGATGATTTCTTGGTCATCAGCTTGTCTTAAAGGAACCACTTCATCCCATCGAGTGAAATAAATTTTTTTGACTGTTGGGTGTGTGTTATATTCTTTCTGTGAATTGTCGCATGCATGGGGGGGTCACAAAGGGGGTGATAGTCCCACCCTGTTTGTTGCGTCAGGCACAACAGGGGTGTCACAGGGGGGGTAATAGTCCCCCCCTATTGATTTCTTCAGGAATTGTGGGGAGGCGATATTCCCCCCCTATTGGTTGCATCGGGCACAATGGGGGGATCACAAGGGGGGCGACTATGCCTTGGGAAATTTTTTTTGGACCCTATTTTAAGTGGGTGGACCCGCCTATTGTTTTGTGCATGGGTTTGCACATGGCTTTTGGTCATGATCGTTTTTTGCCCTCGGTATTTTGTAGATCTGGTCAAGGAATCTATGGTTATGATTTAATCCAAGGTAAATGGATTGGGGTTTATGAATTCTTCGACATGTAGATATATGTTTTGTAACACTAAAAGGAATACAATGAAAAATCAAGTTGGTAGTCCCGATTTCAAATCCAGGGGAAAAATCTCTATGTATATATATTTTATGTTTTATGCTCTCACTATTGTTTATTTTATGTTTTTAAGAATTACTTTACAGATAATTTCTGTACAGGGTTAAAACCTACATTTTTTATCAGAGTTGTTTCAGCTTCAAGGGGATGCCTTTTTTGCTGAGGATTTTTTGGCTCAGGCCTATGGTAGACCCTGTTCAGTGGGAGATTTGTGGGATATATTCTTGCCGTAAAAGAATATGACGAGTAGTGGAAAGATAGAGATTGAGAAATTTAATGGTCAGAGTTTTTAGTTGTGGAAGCTCAAGATGGAGGATCTGCTGGTGGATAAAGATCAATGGATCACGGTAGATCCGAGAACAAAACCAACATCAATGTCAGATGAAGACTGAGAAAAGTTTTATCAGAAGGCAGAGATCAAAATAAAGTTGTGTATCTCAGATTCTGTATCGTTAAATGTATCTAGGGAAGCTACGACAAAGAATTTGTGGGTCAAGTTAGGGACTTTCTACCAATCTAAGTCTCTGGTGAATAAATTGTTCCTGCAGAAAATTTTGTATAACCTGAGAATGAAGGATGGAGACTCGGTCACAGAGAATCTAAACTCCTTCAATACTATGGTAATTCATTTTTCATTTTTTGATATTAAAATCTCATATGAAGATAAGTGCTCAGGTTTTTTTGTTCTCTACCAGATTCGTGGGACAGTTTGGTTATTGCAATAGGTAGCAATATAACTACCTTGAATTTTGATCAAATTGTCTCAGCCTTGTTGTTGGAGGAAATGATACGAATAAATATGGAGGGTGAGAATCGAGATGCATTATCTATACGAGGAAGGTCCCATAACAAAAATAAAAATAATTTTTCAAGGGGAGATCTAAATCTCCAAGAAATCATGTAAAGGTGTTCTGGAAATGCAGAAAGGAAGGACACTTCAAAAATGGTTGCAGATATAAATCTCCTAAGAAAGAAAAGGGATATGATGATGGTCCTTCTATAGAGGAAAAAACCACCTCAGATGAATGTGGGGATGCGTATTTGGCTTCTTCTTCAAATAAATATTTAGATCATGAGGCATGGTTTGTTGACATAGGTCCATCCTTTCACTTCACTTCCCATAGGGAGTGGTTCTGTGAGTATGAGAAGTATGATGGTGGCGATTTCTTCTTAGGGGATGATAGGAATGTTGGAAATAATAAGAGGGGGGGTGAATTTGTATTCCTTTCAATTATTATTATTATTAATATTTAAGATCATTAGTTAATCTTCAATTATTATCAGTGTTTGTAAAATGATAGTAGTAAACAAAAGGAACACAAATGCACACATTTTTTAAGGTGTAAACCCCCTCTGGGACAAAAACCACCTGAATGATTTTCTAAAAATTCTTTAATATTCAACTCCAATTGAAAAGAAAGCTCCAACTTCCTAGAATCTAGAAAAGCATTCTTCTCCAACTCCGACTGGATGGATGCTCCAATGCTTGAGATTCTTCAGTAGTCAACTGAACAGATCCCCCAACACCCAATGAGCTACAACTCAACTTAGCACCACCCTACCACCTTGAATTTTTCACAGGCTTGAACCTATTGGTGACTTCATGCTCTAGCCTAGCACCACCCCACCACCCTATAGAAGAATAAAACAAGAATGGACTCCCGTATCAGGGAAAATGATCCACTTTACAATGATATAGAATGATGTAGAAGAAAAAGACACACTAGACCATAACCAAAAATACGACACAACCATATAATGATGATCCTAGACCTCCCGACATTGCCTCTTCAACTCTTAGTAGATAGACACTTGTAAAAAATTTACAATGATGCTTTTACAATGATTCAATACAATGATACCTTTTCAATGACTGTATGCAGTGCTTCCCACTTGAAGACTTCATGTGGTGAACTTCTTGTTGTTGTTCGACACCTTGATTCTTGCTCTTGTCACGCTACCCTTTCTCACTCTTCAGAACATTAGATCATGCATTGAGTCTTATATTGATGAATATATAATACCTGCAAAAATTATTCAAGGAAATTACCATGACATGATAATAGCAAAACTTACCTCATCCTATAGAGCATATGTTAGTGCTAAACAAAAACAAATTAGAATACAAAGAACCTAATGAAATTAAGAGATGAAAATGCATATATAGAATATACTTAACTGTATCTTACCTCTTCTGCATCATTTTTCTACACCTTTCTTTGCTTTTCTGCCCTAGAAATTCTAGTCCTTTGCAGCCCTTGACATCACATGATCTAGATTTTTTTCCTTCTAGGGTCTCAATTTTAAATCTGATGTATTTCTGTTATTTCAAATTCCCCAATATGTGATTTTTGGTCCTATAGTAGCCCTTTCAGTCTTATTTCCAATGCCAAAGGACTGGCCCTATTTGGATTCTTCAAGGCAAATTTATGCCCAATCTCTCACAATCACCTAATTATGGACTAGTTTAGTAGAGTGAACTTGTACGGCGTGCTACATGTCATTGTTTCCTCCTTCGACTCGAAAATTGATACACAAAAAACTACATTCTGTGAAATATTTGCCATTTCTTACAAAATTCCAATCCGATGCTCAGAGAGATATTTATGACGATTTTCTCAAGGTCACCTCTTTGAGATGAAGTTCAGGAGCCTGCACGAACCCTAACTTCCATAGAACATATCTCTGAAAATGTTGTGAACCATGATCTGAAATTTTTACACGAGCTTCCTCAGGATTTTGGCTTCGTGTGATAAATATTTCAGCTTATAAACCTTCATATAAATAAATTTATAGCGAAATTGCAACTGTGACTTGTTTCAAGTAGTGAAATCCCTTCATGAGGAGGACATGAGGATCATAATTTATATAAATTCTTACATTGAGAGGGTATTCAACAAGTGGACGTGGGAGGGATTTTAGGAGAAATTATTAATTATTTTATGTTCAATGACCACAACCAATTATTAGTGTCATGCCACAACCCCATGGGGTTTTAGCCCACTAACTTGGGTTACTAACTTCAAACATGAATACCTCTCAAACCGTGAAGAATTACGTGGTGTGTGATATATCAACGGAAACATCTCGACAAGTAGAAACCATCAAAAATATCCTTGACTCAGAATATAGGAATTTGGTAGGTAAAAATTCCCATGCAATATCAGGGTAGCCCCTGGTGCTGCTTGGGTTGACATCAATGAAAACCATTGATCAACAATCTCCCTCTTTGGCATTAATGGCAACAAAAGTACTCCCCCTATGATCATGACACCTCTTCCTACAACATTCTCTCCCCCTTTGACATCAATGGCAAATGGTAAATCCCCCTAACACACACCATACTGCGGGCATGTACACACTTCCAATCCCTCTTTATTTTCTGAATAAGGAAAATATAATGATAACTTGGAAGAATCTCAAGCTTCTAACGAAGATATTCAAATTCTTCACGAGGTAAAGGTTTAGTGAAGATATCAGTGATTTGTTATTTTGTACCAACATATTCAAGTTTGATATTCTTTCCAGCGACTTGTTCTCTAACAAAATGATATTTGATCAGAATTTGTTTAGTTTCTTAATGCATGACAGGATTCTTGGAGATGCTTATGGCACTAGTGTTATCACAGAAGATGTGAATAGGCTCATTGAATTATACTTGAAGATATTACAAATTTTGTTTCATCCAAAGGACTTGACTACAACAAGTTGTCGTTGCAACGTATTTTGGTTCAAATGTAGATAACGAGATTGATTTTTTTTTTTTTCTCAACCATGATATAAGACAACCACCTAGATAGAATGTTGCTCCACTAGTACTATTACGATCATCAACGCTTCCTGCCCAATCTGCATCTGTATTAATGTCAATAATATGTGATTTTTTTGGTGCTTCTTGGAATCTTTCTAGTTGTACAATTGCTTGCATAACATTTGGTCGGGAGGCTGTTACATATAGAAGACTACCAATCATAGATCTATACAACCTATGATCCACATCCTTAGATGAGTCGTTTATGCTCAATTTGCAACCTGTTACCATTGGTGTAAGGACGGGTTTGCAATCTTCCATTTTGAATTTCTTGAGCATTTACTTGATGTACTTGGCTTGACAAATAAATATTCCTTTCTCTTGTTGAGATATCTAAATCCCTAACAAGTATGTCAGCTCACCAAGTAAGAACATCCCGAACTCACTTTGCTACCAAAGATTATATCATCCACATATACCTCAACGATTGTTAAATTATCTTTTTCTATTTGTACATAAATATTGTTATCAGCAGTACCGTTCTTGAACACTTTTTGACATAGATATCAATAAAGACAAGCATACCATGTTCTGGGAGCCTATTTGAGACCATATAGAGCCTTCTTTAACCTACACATGTAATCTTCCTTTTCTATTAGTAGAAAAACTTGAGGTTGTTTGATGTAAACTTATTCTTCTAATTCGCCATTCAGGAATGCTGATTTAACATCCATTTGGTAGAATTTGATTTTTCTTGAACATGCTGTTAGCCAGCTATAAAAAATTTTATACCAAATGCTGGCTAAAACATTTTTGGAGCCTTAAAGGAACAAATTTTATTGCAAAAAAGTGTTGGCTCTTGAAGACTCTTGAAAGGCCTCATGTCTCTGTCCAAATCTTCATTACTGTGACCATTTTACACTCAGAAATCCTACTGATTCCTAAGAAATAATACTGCTACAAACACCATTTTCCCCCTTCCCCTCTTCCAAAACTAACCTTCTTTCCTCTCCTCTTTTCCCCATAAAATATCTCATTTTCAAGTTTTTCCCCTTTTCCCCTTCATCAAAACCCCTTTGATAAGGTTTAAAGACTCCTTCTTTTCCTTATCGAAACCCTCAAAGCCTTTGAAAAACACTGAAAACTTCATAAAAAATACATATTTTGGTGTAAAGGTTTAAGCCCCTTGGGCTAAGTCTTTAGCCATTTTCGCTCCATACGCCTTGGTGATAGAACCAAGCACTAGCCTTCCAAGCGCTTATCACATCGCCCGATCGCGATTAGCCCGTCCTTCATAAACCCCGGTCATATGATTTTACATATAACCCATGGCCCCGCAGAAGGGCGTCGAGCCGTATTGGAAATAAATATTTCGCCCCCGAAGTATAAACCTTTGTTTATATAAATTTGTCGGTTTTTTATTATATCATAAAATTTTCCACCAGTGCAAAGTTCCCTTCACTCTCCACCATCGATTTGACCTGCAGATCGACGACGTGCCATCTATCGCCCCGGTGGTCCCTGCCATCCACTCACTATTGCAAAACCGGGCGAAATCCATCGTACTGCCATTGAGAGGGAGGCGGTTTTTTCTATTTTGCAGCGATTCCATTCACCGCCCGACGCGTGGCCTTGAGCACTATTCAAAATACCTCCCTCATCGCGTGTTAAAGGTTGGATGTGGAGTGGGCGCGATATTGATGCGCGCCATCCAATCTGAGGCCGCTCATCAGATGGTAGTCGCACTCTGAAGAAGCCCGTGCGATAACTCGGGGTACGACGCAGTATTAATAGCATCTCTGCCATCGATCTGATCTGCAGATCGACAACCCACACTTCATCACCCTGATTCCTCGTCTAGTCAGCATTTCTGGACCCGATAATTTTATTCATCTGGAGTTTATTAAAGGTTTGATGTTCAGGCATGTTTCTAAGGTTTATTGGCACCTTTACTCCATCGTAGATCGCATGCGCCGATCTCATCCGATGACACACGTTTCTCCCAAACCCCGAACATGATTTTCGACCATTTTTCTCCAAAGAAAAGGTTTTAAACCTTTGTCTTCGCTTTTTATTATTTTTCCGAATAATGTGACCCCTTTACGTGTTTATTCACCTCTACTTCTGACCATCGATCTCTGCGCGATCAACAGCTCCGATTCAAATTCCTCTTTCGCTCTCCTTTGACCTCCTCTAAACAATCTCAACCATTGGATGATGCCATCCAATGGCCACGCTCTCTCCATGTTCCTTTTGAAGCAGTTAACCTATACATGCAGGATTTCCTAATATTTTTCATATTTTGCAGGGTTCAAATGATTTTCCGCTATGTCTAAAGAAAATTCAAAGGCAGAGGGTGACGATCCTCCCTCCTTCGATTCATCAAAAGGAATCATTTCCAGGTTTCAACTCCACGTTTCGTCAATGTTTCATGAGGCATTTATGCCACACGATCCCTGCGCAGCCCTGCACAGCAACACACACCATGAATTGAGCACAGTCAGAGAGTATCAGTGTCGGAGACAAAAGTATACCAGAACAGAAGATTGAAGACATATATGTAGGGATTACATCTAAGATGGTTTATCAAAAGCCTAATCCCCAATTAAAATGCAGATAAAAGAAAAACCATCAAGGTTCATCAGACAGAAAGCCTCCACCACCACATTTGAGGCAAATCGATTCCTCCCAGCTACCACGTTGCCACCTGTGCCTCGAAGCATTCAACTAGAGGCCGAATTTATTTATCAAGATCAGGTATTTGCCTCAGCGCAGCTAGAGAAGTTAATTCTACAAGTGAACTTAATGAAAAAATATCAGCAGAGTTACTTTGACATCACACAGAGCCTCAAAGGTCAAAAAGAGCTCCCTCCGAGCTTAAATCTTTATGTAAATCATTTAATACAGAGGACACCTATGTAAGTTTCTTCATCGAGCCCCCCAAGGGCCGAGGAACCATTAAATCTATATTAATTGTCTTTAGATATCTTTTGTTGGATCTCACCTCCTTATTCTTCTATATATACTACTGCAGAAGATCAGTGAGGGGTTGGTTGATTTGGCTACTGAACATTGAAATGTAATTGAGCTTGAGACTTCTATCTGTAATTAGTGTTCATTGGCTCTTAGAGCTCTACTTGTAATAGATAATTTAGGCTGAGATGAGTAGATGATTGCTAAACTAAAGCATTGGACTTAAAGCTGTAACTGGTTTGGAGCATCAATACAAGATGATTTATGGGATCCTGGTCTATGTTGATGGTGATCTTTTTTCTCATTGTAACTTGTTATTTTATTTCTATTTTCACTGTGTTCATCTTCTCTTATAAAGAACAACATGCATAGAGATAGGACCTACTGTATATCAGTACCCTTCTCTGACTGAAAATCTTTATCTAAGTGTTTTATTCTAATCTGTGTTATTTAGGAATGATTTAATTCAGTTTAGGCATAGGAATGCTGGCGTTCCCTCGTCTTATTGTCTTAGCCGAATATTGTTCTTAGATGTTACTTTCATTTCATGTTAAGTAGAGATGAACTAAGGAAGATATGGTGTGCCCTGGTCCTTGTTTTATCCCCAAAGACTGCCTTATTGTTTCCCTTGGAGTGTGTCAAAAGCTGGCTAGTTTCAAAGTACTTACCAGATCTTAGGCCATTGTGTGTTATCTTTGTGATTGTCTTGAAAGTGACCAAGTAAAGTAGAGCTAGGAGAGGATTTGTGGTGAGCCCAGCCCGCTAGTTTCTACTCCAACATTTGCCTTCAAGTTTCCCTCTATTTTTATATGTTTTCTATTGAAAGTGTATCAAAGGCTAGCTAGTTTAAAAGTACTTACCAGATCCTAGTTTACTTTTATGTTTTTCTTAAGTGTATGTCGAAAGCTGGCTAGTTTAGAAGTACTTACCAGATCTTGGGCTGCTCTTTGTTCTTCATCTGTTTAATTCCCCTTCTTGTTGTATCATTTCATTCTTTAAATCAAACTTTAAAGAGATCCTTTTTCATAGATGACTTGGCCCATGGACCACTCTTGCCTCTTGCTGTTTCAATTAAACCCTATTATGACTCCATAGCCCAATGGACTAAAACCTGCAATTATCTATCTTCCTGGCCAAAGCTTGTTCTATTTTCTTGCAACTTCACACCTTTGAAACTCTTTGCATTTATAACTTTCCACCTCAAACAGTAAACATGCTCAACCATCCAAAAACAAAAAAAAACCTTGGCCTTCATAACTAGCCTAATATCATTACCCAAAACTTCAAAGACAAATCCATATTTGCACTTATTGGAGAGATCCTTCTTTGGATTCAGGAGGGCTTGATCCTAGGATTCCAAATTGGTTGAAACGATTTTTCTCCCTACGATCGAACTTTTCCAATCTTGCTGATTACAAGGAGCTAACATTTATGGTGACTCCGCTGGGGACTTTCAGTGTTTTTGGTCTAGGTACCTTTAAAGACCTCAGAAAAACCCTGATTCAAGAAAATTGTGCAGTGAGTAAAAGGAAGCCTTTTCAAGCACTACCAAGAAATGGTAATCATGATGAAACTTGTTTGAATCAGTGACAAACTAGGCAAACCCTAGGACTCTCATGAGTCTTTATCTAACCTTGAAAGATTAGCTGACTTTTCCATAAGAGTAGACTACCTTTGTCTCATAACCGTAGCTAAGTTTTGAAACAAAGTTAGCATATTCTTAGAAACCACACAACTGAAAAATAACTCAGAAAAACGCCAAAAATATTTCAGATTGGTATCCAATAAACATGGTGGTGGACCATAAAACATTTTACCTGTGAAAAAGAGCTAAAAATTTCCACTTGGCGACTCCACAATCCTTAAAAGACCTTAAGACTCCACTGGGAGGAACCCTCATCATTGTAATATTATTCAAACTCACGTAGAGGACTGTAGGATTAAAATTTGTGTAAACAGACTAGTTAACCTTTTAAAGATTGTCATACCGGGTTGAACTTTTCCTGTTTATGTGGGTCTGAAAAACACAGCATAGTGGCTCCTAGAAAGATTCACACTAGAGCCTATCCTGACCCTGATTCACCTGAGATAGTTGATAATCTAGAAATTATTCTTAGGAAGTATCATAGGATTAAGTTATCAACTGTTTTCAGATCACCCTTGAGAGCTAATTCAGTTCCTAAAAATCTTTCAGCTCTACAAAAATCACAAGTTGACTTGGTAAATACCTTTAGAACTAGGTCTCTTGGTGATTTAGATCAGTTAGATTATGAGTCTTCACTTTCATCTCTTCAAACAAGTGAACATCCTAGTAGCAGAGAAACAACACCTCCTGATTTACATTTCCTTCACAACTTAGGTGTCTCTCATCCAATATTAGCTCAGCAATCTAATCCTGGTCCATCCACTTCCGCTCACCCTACATCCACTATTCAAACCAATCCATTCCAGCCCACTTTCCCTTTTGTTAATCCACCTCTTGTGAATCCACCCCCACCACGTATCATGTCAGCATGGTATGCTCCCTTAGTCCTTCCTGTACCATTAGTCAATTTTCCACAAGACTATCAATCCAAAATTCCATTATATGATGCTAGCAATGCTACAAATGCATCACAACATGTGGATAAGATGAATGACTACTTTGAAAGAAATGAAAATTGATGGTGATTTTGTCAAGCTTAGATTATTTGCTCAAAGTCTGGGGGGAGAAGTAAGAAAATGGTTTAAAGGCTTAACCCCCCATAGTATCAATGATCTCCAAGCTTTCCATCAGAAATTCTTAAACAAATGGGAAGTAAAGAAGAATCCTCTCCAAGTCCTTTATGATTACAAGAACCTCCATAGAAACACTGGGGAAAGTGTGCAAGCTTATTGTACTAGATTTAACAGTGTGTATAATTCCCTTTCCCCAGATCTAAAACCTCCACAAGGCTCAGCTTTAAATAATTTTCCCGAACGGTTTTACCCTGAGATGGCCTATCAGCTAAGAGAGAGATATTCTACAACTCTTGAAGAGATGCAAAAAGGAGCTCTTGCAGTGGAAGTAAATTTGATAGAGAAGAGAGAAAGAATGAAAAATGAAAAGAGAGTGTCCTTTAGGGAGGAAAACACACCTTCTACTTCCAACTCAAAGATGGAGAGAATGATGGAGGAGATGATGAATAAAATGAGCATCCTTGAGAGAGCACAATCCAGTAAAAACCAAACTACTCCTCAAAACAGAAACCAGAACCAGAATCAGAATTTTAGAAGGAACCAACCTCCAAACAGACCAAGGGAATATGATCAACAGATCACTCCTCCCTTTCATCAAAACTATGTAAGTGGGGTTGAGGAAATAGATGATATAACAGAGGAAGATGATATCAACATGTTGAGGGTAGATGATGATGAATTTGAAGTCCATTATGATAGAAAACAAGGTCTTTATACACCTTATGATGACAAAGGAGATGATGATGAAAGTTATTATCAAGACATGGAAAATGTCATCATAGAGTGTCAAAGAGAATATGACCTTAGAAGCAAAACCAGTCAACAAAATCCCAACAACAAAACCTCTGACAAATCTTCACAAAACAGCACTGCAACCAAGCCTAAAATGGTCAAAAGAAAGGACAAAACAGTGGCTGTAAATTCTGATAATGGGAAAGAGAAAGGCACTCAAAACAATGACAAACAGAGTGCAGACATTAGTAGTACTAACATCTCAGCTAGTACTCCTGATAAAACCATTTTTTCAAATGTAAATAGGACAAATCAACAAGTTGATGTTGCTAATAGAGTGACAGCTAATAAGGCTAAGACCAACACTTTAAAGAGTCAAATTCCTTTTAGCCTAGATCAGAAAATTTCAAAGATCAAAATCTCTATTCCCTTGACTAAGTTAGCTACTCAGCATGTATATAGGACCCAAAATTTGAAGGCTTTAAACATTGAAGAGAATGAGGACATTTTCAATCTTAGTGATGACCAACCAGAGATGATTTTTGGTCCTAAGATTGAAGGTAGATATCAAGAGGGACCTGTTCCTCCCTTTTATTTAAGTTTAAATGTTCATGACAAAATTTTGCATAATGCTATGCATGATTCCGGGGCTTCTCATAACTTAATTCCTAAAGCTGTGATGGAGAGCCTTGGTCTAGAAATCACCAAACCATACAAGGACCTTTACTCCTTTGACTCCAGCAGAGTGAAATTTTTAGGATTAATCAAATACCTCTATGTTAACTTAGCCCAGATTCCAGCCAAATGCTGAGTCATGGATATTGTGGTGGCTGATGTACCCCCAAAGTATGGAATGTTGTTATCTAGGTCTTGGGGGGCTAAGTTACAAGGGACTATGCAGATGGACATGACCTATGCGACTATCCCTATTTTCAATCAAACTAGAAGCCTTTACAGGGAGTCCCATATGCAATACATAGTTACAAGCCAAGACAGACCACAAAACTTGCCCCTTTATTCTGTAGACACGGGACTGGATTCATTTATCCTTTTCAATGATGAAACATTTAGTGAACAATTCACTTTAATAGGATTAATGGTTGATAGGGAGGAAGAGGAAGATAACGTAGAAGTGTTTAAACTATGTGCTAAATCGATAAAATTTACCAAGCAAAGCACAGGTCTTGAGCTACAAGTCATGTGTCCATTGCTTTTAAACCTTGACAATCAAGAAATCAACCATCAACCTAGCAAAAGACCTGAGGAGTTGAAACAAATACAACTGAGTGTTGATATTCCACAACAATCAGGAAGCACATTAGTTGAAGAGGATAGTAACCAGGCTGAAATTGAAAATAGTCCTCTGTGGAGTATGTTTTTTGATGGATCTTGCACTAAAACTAACGTTGGTGCAGGTGTCTGGATTTCCAACACTGAAAACAACCACACAAAAATCATCTCCTGCAAATTAAACTTACAGTGTTCCAATAACATAGCGGAATATGAATCCCTTCTCTTAGGCTTACGTTTGTTGAAAAATTTAGGAGCCAGAAGAATCAATGTGTATGGGGATTCAGAGTTAGTCATTAGGCAAGTCGATGGGGAGTATAATGCAAATCATCCCAGACTTAGATCCTACCAAAATGATGTCATGGACCTCTTGAAAACATTCAAGGAATCCAAACTGATTTTTGTCCCAAGAAAAAGAAATATTGCGGCCCACAATTTAGCCTTTGCAGCTAGAACATGATTAATGCCATATGAAACCAAAGAATGCACAACTCAGATAAAATTTAGACCAGCCATGCCTGATAACAAAAAGTATTGGTAGGTGTTTGACGGAGACAAACAAATAGAAGACTCCATGCAATTCAGAAATGAATTCGAACTAAATAGTTTGGACTCAGATTATGATACAGAATGCAGTGAAGAAAATTTTCTTGGTGAAGAAGAGCCATCTCTTGAGCTTGTAAATATTAATCTTCTGACTAGCAAACTCAAAAACAAAACAAAATTGAATGCAGAGTTAGAAACAGAGGAGTTAAAAACTCTGCACTCTAAAGATGAAATTTTTCCAAGCGTTCTGACCCCTTTAGAAGAGTTGTTCAATTTTAACGATGTGGAAAATAAACCAAAACTGGAACCTGTAGAGACTGAAGTAGAAGAGTGCAATATAGGCAGTGAGAAAAAACCAAAAATGATTAAATTGTCTAAAACTTTACCAGCTCGCATTAAACTCAAATACATAGAGCTGTTCAAAGAATTTTCTGATGTTTTTGCGTGGATTTATGAAGATCTGAAATCCTATGACACCAAAATAATACAACATAAAATCCCTCTCAAGGAAAACCAAAAACTATTCAAACAGAAACTGCGCAGAATAAACCCTGTTCAGCTACCTTTGGTTGAGAAGGAAATCAGAAAAATGTACGATGTTGGTATTATTGTCCCTATTAGATATTATGAGTGGGTGTCTAATCTGGTGTCAGTTAGGAAGAAGACTGGAGAGATCAGGCTTTGTATAGAGTTTAGAGACTTAAAAAAAACTTCATTAAAATACAACTACCCTTTACCTAAGATGGATCATATTTTACAAAGGGTGGTAGGGTCTAGAAGAATTTATTTGCTTGATGGCTATTCAGGGTATAATCAAATCTTAGTTCACCCTGCTGATCAATTAAAGACAGCCTTTACTACACCATGGGGCACTTTCATGTATGTGAAAATTCCCTTTGGTCTAATGAATGTTGGAGAAAATTTTCAGAGAGCCATGGACATAGCATTCTCGGAAGAACTGGGATTTTTCATCATTATATACCTTGATGATGTCACTTTTTTTTCAAAAACAGATGAAGAGCACTTAGCACATTTAAGAAAAAATTTTGAGAAATGCAGGAAGTTTGGGATATCTTTTAACCCTATGAAAACATTATTTGGGCTCCAAGAAGGTAAACTTCTTGGGCACATTATTTCAGAGGAGGGTATTAAGATATATCCAAAGAGGATTGAGGCCATATTGCAAATCTCTCATCCTTGAAACATCAAAGAGTTGCAATCTTTCATTGGAAAGATCAACTTTTTGAGAAGGTTCATCCCCAACTTGGTTGAGCTCCTTAGGAATATCACAAACATGTTGAAGAAGGAGCAAGGGGTAAAATGGACCTTGGAATCAAATAAATCCTTTGAGCTGGTGAAACAAGCGTTAACCAAAATGCCAGTTCTAATAAGTCCTGATTTTTCAAAAGATTTTTATGTTTTTTCATTTGCATCAGAACATACCATAGCTATTGTCCTTCT
Organism: Pinus albicaulis; assembly: GCA_034641835.2. Lineage (NCBI taxonomy): Eukaryota > Viridiplantae > Streptophyta > Pinopsida > Pinales > Pinaceae > Pinus > Pinus albicaulis. The sequence goes on from CM076583.1 coordinate 779,931,535, forward strand.
ACAGAAAAATCCACAAGGACAAGAGAAGCCTATTGCATTCTTTAGTAAGGCATTGAGGGATTCTCCTTTGAAGTATAACATTATGGAGAAGAAAGCTTTTTCTTTGGTTAAAGCGTTGAAAGAATTCAGAGTATACATTCTTCACTCTCACATCATTTCCTTTGTCCTAAACTCAGGAAATATGGTAAGAGAGGTAAGTGGGTTGTTGTTATCCTTGAATATGATCTAAAGATAAAACCCACTAAGCTCATCAAAGGCCAAGGTCTAGCTAGATTAATGGCTGAATCAAATTTTGAAGTTGTTGATATTAATATGATTGATGCTTTGGATGACCAAGAAGGATTCTCAACTCCCATTTTTGAAGACCATTTTATGAATTCTCCTTGGTATGCTAATATTTTTTATGTTTTCCTTAATTTGAATACACCTCTTGGTTTGACAAAAACAAAGGCAAGGTTCTTAAAGTTGAAAGATGTAAACTATTGCATTATAGATATATGTCTTTATTGAAAAAATGCAAGAGGTATATTGCTTAAATGTTTGCCTGAGTTTGATGCGGAGAAGGTTAAGCACGAGTTCCATGAAGGAGAGTGTGGAGGCCACCTATACTAAAATACAACAACCAACAAAATCTTGAGGGATGGTTACTATTGGCCTACTCTTTTTCATGGTGTACACAAAATGATCATTTCTTTCCATAAGTGCCAACTTTTTGAAGGAAAAATAAAGCTGCTACCTCTGCCTATGCATCCAATCATTGTTGAAGCCCCTTTTCAATAGTGGGGACTTGACTTCATAGGATAAATGCATCCACCATATTCTGCCCAACATAGATGGATTCTCACTGCCACAGATTATTTCACTGAGTGGATAGAAGCCATACCTTGTAGGCAGGCCAATGATTCTATTATTATAAAATTTATAGAGAATAATATTCTCTCTAGATTTGGCTGTCCTACCAAGATCATCACTGATAATGCAGCAGCATTTGGATCAAATAAGATGGGTAAATTCTGTCACAAATATCAGATAACATTGGGGCATTCCACGGCCTATTACCCCCAAGGTAATGGAATTGCAGAATCCTCAAACAAGATTTTAGTGAACATAATCAAGAAACTGTTGGAGGACAACAAAAATTCTTGGCACACAAAGCTAGTTCATGCACTTTGGGCTGACAGATTGACTTTGAAGAAATCTATTGGTATGTCACCTTTCCAGCTTGTGTATGGCACTGATGCAATTTTTCCAATCAGCCTTGGTGTGCCAGTCATGAAGTTGATTCAAGAGTTGCAAGCTAAAGATAATGACATGGTTAGAAGAATAAATCACACCATTCATCTTCAGAAAACCAGAGAGGAATTTTATAACAAAGCATTTCAGAAGCAAGATAGCATTAAAAATATTTTTGAAAAAAGAACAAAGGCCAGCAATTTCAAAATTGGGGATAAAGTTTTAAAGTGGGACTCAAGGAGGGAAGACAAGGGAAAGCATGGAAAATTTGACAACTTATGGCTTGGCCCTTACTCTATTCATTCAGCTGCTGGTAACAATGCTTATTTTTTACAAGAGTTGAATGGAGCAGAATTGTTTGGGGGTCCTGTCAATGGCAGGATGCTATAACATTACTTCTCTTGATCCATGTCATGCTTTGAAGCCTTTTTTTTTAATCTTTTTTACATTATAAATATCTCATCCACCATTGCATTCAAAGTTAGAAAATCAAAAATACAAAAACAATAGAAAAAGAAAAGAGGGCATATTGTGAAAACAAGAAAGGTATAGCCCCATACCAAAAAAGAGAAACAAATCTGAAAGTGTGCAAGCTCAAATGCCACTCCTAAAGGACACACTTCTAGTTATTCAAACAGATTAATCTTGACTAATTAGCTTTAAATTTTTTGCTGATAGGATAATGAATTCGATTTGCCGAACTGTTTAATATTGGCTTGTCAGTAGATAGTTTAGGATAGAAATTAAAGGTTAAAACATGCTCAAAATCTGAACCTAAAATTTCAAAGAGAGAATGACTCAAATCTGTTTCAAATTCTGCGTCAAAATATGTAAAAATCTAGTTCCAAACAGCTCAAAATCTAAACCAGATAGCAAAGGAAAGACAGCTCAAGTAAGATTCAAAACAGAGCTGAAGAAAAGATGAAGTTAGTTCTTTGAAATTTCTGATCTTAAGCCTTCTATTTTTGTTTTAAATTTTGTGCAAAATAATGTCTATGTGCATTTTGTTCTTATTCCATAGACCAGCATCAAGTTAGACTGTTCAATCCTGACTTGAATGCTTTTAAATTTTTGTTGAGGAATTTAGAGAATAAAGTCTATTGGAAAGTTTAATCCCAACAGGCAATAGATTAGGAAGAGAATCATATGGGCTCAACTGTTTAATCTGGGCCCATGGAGAAATAAGGAGTAGAAATAGATCAGTTTTCCTGCTTTCAAAAGAATAAAGTGTTGTAAAAGAGTTTTCCAATACAAGTGCGATCTAATGAAGAAAAAATGTTAGATCAGTAGGATTGGGTAGGTAGAAATATTATATTTATGAGGTTCCATTTTTTATCCATGAATGCTAATATGTTTTAGAGCATAAGAAGATCATCCATGGAAAGAAAGGCAGCCCAATGGATGAGGCAACTGATCAGCCTCCCAGAGAATGCAAGTCTGAAGTTCTTGATGCCTTCAAGAAGGCACCATCCCCAAGTGGAGCCATTGTTAGCCAGCTATAAAATTTGTTATACCAAATGCTGGCTAAAACATTTTTGGAGCCTTCAAGGAAAAAAATTTATTGCAAAAAAGTGTTGGCTCTTGAAGACTCTTGAAAGGACTCATGTCTCTGTCCAAATCTTCATTACTGTGCCCATTTTACACTCAGAAATCTTGTTGATTCCTAAGAAAGAATACTGCTGCAAACACCATTTTCCCCCTTCCCCTCTTCCAAAACTAACCTTCTTTCCTCTTCTCTTTTCCCCATAAAATATCTCATTTTCATGTTTTTCCTCTTTACCCCTTCATCAAAACCCCTTTGATAAGGTTTAAAGACTCCTTCTTTGCCTTATCGAAACCCTCAAAGCCTTTGAAAAACACTGAAAACTTCATAAAAAATACATATTTTGGTGTAAAGGTTTAAGCCCCTTGGGCTAAGTCTTTAGCTATTTTCGCTCCATACACCTTGGTACTATAACCAAGCGCTAGCCTTCCAAGCGCTTATCACATCGCCCAATCACGATTAGCCCTTCGTCCATAAACCTGGTCGTATGATTTTCCATATAACCCATGGCCCCATAGAAGGGCGCCGAGCCGTATTGGAAATAAATATTTCGCCCCCGAAGTATAAACCTTTGTTTATATAAATTTGTCGGTTTTTTATTATATCATAAAATTTTCCGCCGGTGCAAAGTTCCCTTCGCTCTCCACCGTCGATCTGACCTGCAGATTGATGGCACGCCATCTATCGCCCCGGTGGTCCCTGCCAGCCACTCACTATTGCAAAACCGGGCGGAATCCATCACACCGTCTTTGAGACGGAGGCGGTTTTTTCTATTTTGCAGCGATACCATTCACCGCCCGATGCGTGGCCTTGAGCACTGTTCAAAATACCGCCCTCATTGCACGTTAAAGATCAGATGTGAAGTGGGCACGATATTGATGTGTGTCGTCTGATTTGAGGCTGCTCATCAGACGGTAGTCGCGCTTTGAAGAAGCCCATGTGATAACTTGGGGTACGGCGCAGTATTAATAGCATCTCTGCCGTCGATCTGATCTGCAGATCGATGGCCCACACTTCATCGCCCTGATTCCTCGTCCAGTTAGCATTTCTGGACCTAGGAATTTTAGTCATCTAGACTTTATTAAAGGTTTGATGTCCAAGCATGTTTCTAAGGTTTATTGGCGCCTTTCCTCTGTCGTTGATCACGTGGGCCGATCTCATCCGACGGCCCACATTTCTCCCGAACCCCAAACATGATTTTCAACCATTTTTCTCCAAAGAAAATATTTTAAACCTTTTTCTTCGCTTTTTATTATTTTTCCTAATAATATGACCCCTTTACGTGTTTATTCACCTCTGCTTCTGACCGTCAATCTCTGTGCGATCGATGGCTCCGATTCAAAATCCTCTTTCACTCTCCTCTGACCTCCTCTAAAAAATCTCAACCATTGGATGATGCCATCCAACGACCACACTCTCTCCACGTGCCTTCTGAAGCAGTTAACCTATACATGCAGGATTTCCTAATATTTTTCATATTTTGCAGGGTTCAAATGATTTTCTGCTATGTCTGAATAAAATTCAAAGGTAGAGGGTGACGATCCTCCCTCCTTCGATTCATCGAAAAGAATCATTTGCAGTTTTCAACTCCGCGTTTCGTCAATGTTTCATGAGGCATTGATGCCACATGATCTCTGCGCAGCCCTACACACCAACACACAGCATGAATCGAGCATAGTCAGAGAGTATCAGTGTCGAAGACAAAAATATACCAAAACAGAAGATTGAAGACAGATCTATGGGGATTAGGTCTAAGATGGTTTATCAAAAGCCTAATCCCCAATTAAAATGTATATAAAAGAAAAATCATCAAGGTTCATCAGACAGAAAGCCTCCACCGCCACATTTGAGGCAAATCGATTCCTCCCAGCTACCACATTGCCACCTGTGCCTCGCAGCATTCAACCAAAGGCTGAATTTATTGATCAATATCAGGTATTTGCCTCAGCACATCCAGAGAAGTTAATTCTACAAGTGAACTTAATGAAAAAATATCAACAGAGTTACTTCGACATCACACAGAGCCTCAAAGTTCAAAAAGAGCTCCCTCTGAGCTGAAATCTTTATGTAAATCATTTAATACAGAGGACACCTATGTAATTTTCTTCATCGAGCCCCCCAAGGGCGAAGGAACCATTCAGTCTGTATTAATTGTCTTTAGATATCTTTTGTCAGATCTCACCTCCTCATTCTTCTATATATACTACTGCAGAAGATGAGTGAGGGGTTGGTTGATTTGGCTACTAAACATTGAAATGTAATTGAGCTTGAGACTTCTATCTGTAAATAGTGTTCACTAGCTCTTGGAGCTCTGCTTGTCATAGATAAGTTAGGCTGAGATGAGTAGATGATTTCTAAGCTAAATCATTGGACTTAAAGCTATAAATGGTTTGGAGCATCAATACAAGATAATTTATGGGATCCTGGTCTATGTTGACGGTGATGTTTTTTCTCATTGTAACTTATTATTTTATTTTTGTTTTCACTGTGTTCATCTTCTCTTATAAATAACAACATGCATAGATTTAGGAACTACTGTATATCAGTACCCTTCTCTGACTGAAAATCTTTATCTAAATGTTTTCTTGTAATCTGTGCTATTTAGGAATGATTTAATTCAGTTTAGGCATAGGAATGTTGGCGTTCCCTCATCTTATTGTCTTAGCCAAATATTTTTCTTAGATGTTACTTTCATTTCATGTTAAGTAGAGATGAACTAAGGAAGATATGGTGTGCTCTGGTCCTTGTTTTATCCCCAAAAACTGTCTGATTGTTTCCCTTGGAGTGTGTCAAAAGCTATCTAGTTTCAAAGTACTTACCAGATCTTAGGCCATTGTGTTTTATCTTTGTGATTGTCTTGAAAGTGACCAAGTAAAGCAGAGCTAGGAGAGGATTTGTGGTGAGCCCAGCTCGCTAGTTTCTACTCCAAGAGTTGCCTTCAAGTTTCCCTCTATTTTTATATGTTTTCTATTGAAAGTGTATCAAAGGCTGGCTAGTTTAAAAGTACTTACCAGATCCTAGTTTACTTTTATGTTTTTCTTAAGTGTATGTCAAAATCTAACTAGTTTAGAAGTACTTACCAGATCTTGGGCTACTCTTTGTTCTTCATCTATTTAATTCCCCTTCTTGTTGTATCATTTCATTCCTTAAATCAAACTTTAAAGAGATCCTTTGACATAGATGACTTTGCCCATGGACCACTCTTTCCTCTTGTTGTTTCAATTAAACCCTATTATGACTCCATAGCCCAATGGACTAAAACCTGCAATTATCTATCTTCCTGGCCAAAGCTTGTTCTATTTTCTTGCAACTTCACACCTTTGAAACTCTTTGCATTTATAACTTTCCACATCAAACAGTAAACATGCTCAACCATCCGAAAATGAACAAAACCCTTGGCCTTCATAACTAGCCTAATATCATTACCCAAAACTTCAAAGACAAATCCATCTTTTCTCTTATTGGATAGATCCCTCTCCGGATTCAGGAGGGCTAGATCCTAGGATCCCAAAGTGGTTGAAACAATGTTTCTCCCTGCGATCAGACTTTGCCAATCTTGCTGATTATAGGGAGATAACACATGCATAGGCGAGAAACATCCAGATGGATTCCATTCTAGCAACTGGTGCAAATTTTTTGTCGAAATCAATTCCTTCCACTTGTGCATAACCTTTGCAAACCAAACATGCTTTGTTTTTGGTAACTTGTCCATCTTCATTCAATTTTTTCCTGAACACCCATTTAGTCCCAATTACATTTTTATATTTTGGTCATGGAACTAGTTCCCAAGTTTTATTCTTCTCGATTTGATCCAATTGTTCATTCATAGCTGCTACTTAATTTTCATTCTGGCTAGCTTCCTCAAAAATACTAGACTCAAATTTTGCTAGAAAAGTAATGTGAGCTTGTTGTGATGAACGTGTGATGAACAAAGATGTCGACCTTCATTTTATGTCACCAATGATTTGATTTGATGGATGGTTCTTTGGAATCCATTATTTTGATCCTTTTGGAGGAGCTTCTTGTTGTTGTTCCTGTATATCTTGATGATCATTATTTACTTCTTCCTAGTTGACAATTGCTTCTTGTTATAGAATTTTCTCTGTGTCTTTTTCAACCTCTATCTCCAGTTTCAAAGATTCTAGGTCCTCATTATTATTCGTTATAACACCATCTTCATCAAATGTAAAATTTATGCTCTCCACTCTATGTTTTCATCTTATATTATAGCATTTATAGGCATTTCTTTTGCATGAGTAACCAACAAAGATACCTTCATCAACACGTGATTCAAATTTACCCAACCTTTGATCTTCTGTTTTGATACAAAATTTTCTTCCGAAGATTCTGAAATATTTTACATTAGCTAGTTTTCCTTTCCATAATTCATATGGGGTCTTGTTGCAATTAGTTCTGAGAAGACTTTGGTTTATAATGAATATTGACATATCAATTGCTTGAATCCCAGAATTTTTCATCCAATTTTGAGTCCTTCAACATTGTTCTACCCATTTCATGTACGATAATGTTCTTTCTTTTAGCAACTCCATTTTGCTGAGGTGTTTGTGTTGTTGAGAGTTGTATTTTTATTCCATTTTTGTCACAGTATTGCTGAAATAATTTGGAAGTGAATTCTCCGCCATTAGATGATATTAAAACTTTATTTTCAAATTATTTTCATTTTCAACCAACTCCTTTTAAATCTTAAAGCACTCAAATTCTTTAGATTTTTTCTTTAGGAAACTGGCGGTTGTCATCCTAGTATAGTCATCTATCATTAACATGAAATTTAATTCTCCATCTAAGCCTTTTGTTCTGACAGGACCACATAGATCAGCATGTATCAATTCCAATGGATGTGATGCAAAGTATTCTTTTGTTTTAAATATGACTTTTGTTTTCTTGCCATACCGACGGGCCTCACATAGTGTGTTAGAAGGTTTTGAGATTTTCAACATTTCTCGTACTACTTCCTTTTTGCTTATCTTGAAAAGATTGTTAAATTTTATGTGACCAATTCATTTGTGCTATAACTAACTTTCATGTTCTTTAGCTAGTAGACATGCTCTAGTTGTTTCATCTAGAACATATATGTTGTTGGAGCTCGACTTACTGTAGCCACAATTTTACCATACCCACCTTTCCTAATTTCATATTTTGTGGAGTTGAATAGCATTGTGTGTCCTTAATCACACATTTTTTTAACACTAAGCAGTTTGTGATTCGTGTTTTCAACCGATAGAACATTCTTGGCTATAACATCTTTTATTCTAAGAGTGACAATACCTTATCCTATAACATTTGAAGATCCATCACTCCCAAAGGATATGGTTCCATCCTTATTCTCTTTCAGAGATACAAATTTCGTTCTATCTCCAGTCATATGCATTGAGAAACCGCTATCAACATACCACACATATTTGTTTTTTTGAGCCTTGAGATCGAGAGCTCAATTATCAATCTTCTTCTTCTTCCATGTTCGTTTGTTGTGTGGCTTCCAAGATTCTTCTGGACGATTTTCAAGTCTATAGTCTCTGGCTTTGTGTCCAAAGTTTCGACATTGTAACATTCCATATTATTTTTTAAATGTTCAAATCTATTGATGTTTCATTAAGCCTTGGGAGGTATATATTTGACAGATCTCCTAGAATTGTATTGGTTCCTAGGTTACATGTGACATTCTACAGTTTTATGACCAAATTTTCCACATGAATAATAATAGCCATGAATAATATTTTGGTACCTAGATGGAAAGCTTTGTCAGGGAATTTTATTCCAAGGTTTTTCTTGCGAATCTTGTCCAATGAAGTCTACATGCATGCAGATCTCATAGGTTCATTGTATTTTGTTGTAGAATGTCCTACTTATTCTTTGTGAACGAGGCCATTTCCGTCATTGTAAGATCGTTGATTATTGACGAGTTATTCCAATGCCCTTGAGATGTTAGCATAGTTTTGGACAATTTTTCCCTTCTTCACTTCCTTACGCAACGAGACTAATTCGGCTTCTAATGCTTTCTTCCAACTTCTTTTGAAGTGACTCTTCAATACATTTGTGTTCTTCAACTTCAATTTTGAGACCTTGAACTTTTTCTTCAAGAGTATTGTAACGGATCTTCTCAGCCTTGAGCTCTTTTATAAGCTTGATTGCCTCCTTAGAAAATTCTTCTATGGTCAACCCTTCTTCTTCTTTTTTTGATACCTCTTGTTTATTTTTCTTGGCCATAAACAATACTCTCTCATTAGCTTCTTCTTCGATGTCACTGTCTTCATTGGATGATGAGCTATCTTCTTTCATTCTGAGTTGCTCAAATTTTTCTCTGTAGATTTGAAGCTTTGCTTCTTTGACATTTGATTTACCTGCATATATATTCTCAAGCTTGTCCCATACATTTTTGGTGGTTTAATAACCCAACACCTTATGATAAGAAGATTCAATAAGTTGATAGATAATAATATTCTTGGTTTTTGCATCATTTACCAAATTCTTCTTACCTTGTTCATCCGCAGTTGGTGTAAATCCATTTTGAACAGTGTTCCATACTTCGTAACCTTGTGCCAAGAGATATACCTCCATTATTCCTTTCCAAAGTGTATAATTATTTTCAATGAACAGAGGTACACCATTCTTGGTATGCTCCAATACCTCCTTCCAGGCGTTGAAATTCTATTGAAGGAACCAAGCTCTGATACGAATTGTTGGAAATACTAAGAGGGGGGGTGAATCAGTATTCCTTTCAATTAGTATTATTATTAAAATTTTAGGGAATTAGTTAATCTTCAATTATTATCAGTGTTTGTAAAATGATAGCAGTAAACAAAAGGAACACAAATGCACATAATGTTTAAGGTAGAAACCCCCTCTGGGATAAAACCCACCTGAATTTTTTTCTAATAATTCTTTAATATTCAGATCCAATTGAAAAGGAAGGTCCAACTTCCTATAATATAGAAAAGCATTCTTCTCCAGCTCCCACTCGATGGACACTCGAACACCCGATACTCTTCAGTAATCAGCAGAACAGATGCCCCAACACCCAATGAGCTACAACTCATCATAGCACCACCCTACCACCCTAAATTTTTCACAATCTTGAACCTGTTGGTGACTTCATGCTCCATCCTAGCATGACCCTACCACCTTATAGAATAATAAAAGAAGAATGGAATATCGTACAAGGGAAAATGGAATATTTTACAATGATATCGAATGATGTAGAAGAAGAAGACACACTACACCATAACCCCAACTATGACACAACCACCTAATGATTATCCTAGACCTCTGGACACTGCCTCTTCAATTCTTGGTAGATATACACTTGTACAAATTTTACAATGATGCTTTTACAATGACTCAATACAATGATAACTTTACAATGACTGTATGTGGTGCTGCCTACTTGAAGACTTCATGTGGTGAATTTTTTTTTCCGTTCTACACCTTGATTGCTTCTCTTTTCATACTACCTTTTCTCACTCTTCAGAAAATTATATCATGCATTGAGTCTTATCTTAATGAATATATAATACCTGCAAAAAGTATTCAAGGAAATAACCACGACATGATAATAGAAAAACTTACCTCATCTTGTAAAGCATATGTCAGTGATAAATAAAAACAAATTAGAATAAAAAAAAACCTAATGCAATTAAGAGATGAACATGCATATACAGAATATACTTACCTGTAGCTTCCCTCTGTTGCATCATTTTTCTGCACCTTGATTTTCTTTGCTTACCTAGAAAGTATGATCCTTTGCAACCCTTGATAGTGCATCATCTATCTTTTTCTTGCCTTGTAGGAGCTCGATAATGAATCTAATGTGTCTCTATTACATGGAAAATTGTAGGGGCTAATATTCGCAGTTGGGCTAATTTTACATAATTTTTCCAAAAAAAGGTTCGCCAATTTCCATTTTTTATAAAAATGATTCGCCCAAATTTTATAATATAAAGTATTTTACATTAAAAATGTCCAACACTATATAGAGAGTATATATAAAATCATTATAAATTTGAATAATTTTACAAATACATCAATAAACATTTTATAGTTTTCATATTAGGGACTACTGAGATTCTCTAATTTTTTAAACTTCAAGATAATTTTCCATCCTTAAAATCTTCCCTTCTCTATTATTTCAGATCCCAAATATGTGATTTTTGGTCCTATATTAGCCCTCTCATTCTTCATTTCAATGCCACAATTCTAACCCAATTTGGACACTTCAAGAAAAAATTATGTCCAACCTCTCACAATGACCTAATTATGGACTAGTTCAGTAGAGCGAACTTGTATGACGTGACATGTGTCATTCTTTCATCTTTTGGCTCTGAAATTGATACACAGAAAAATACAGTTCATGCACTATCAACTACTTTTTACATAATTCCTATTCGATGCTTAGAGAGAGAGTTATGACTATTTTCCCAAGGTCACCTCTTTGAAATGAAGATCAGGAGCCTGCACAAACCCTAAATTCCACAGATCATATCTTAGAAAATATTGCAAACCATGATCTAAAATTTTTACATCAGTTTCCTCAGGATTTCAGCTTCGCGTGATAAAAATTTTAGCTTCTAAACCTTCATATAAAAAAATTTATAGAAAAAATGCAACGATGACCTGTTTCAAGTAGCAAAATCCCTACACTAGGAAAATATGATCAAGATCACAATTTATATAAATGCTTAGGTTGAGAGGGTCATCAAAAAGTAAACATGGGAGGGATCTTAGGAGCTTAAAAATAATTAATTATTGACTGTTAAATGACCACAACTAATGATTAGTGTCATGCCATAACCCCATGGGGTTTTAGCCCACTGACTGGGGTTATTAAATTCAAACATGAATATCTCTCAAACCGTGAAGAATAACGTGGTGTGCCATATATCAACGAAATCATATCGACAAGTAGAAACCATAAATAATATCCCTGAATCAGAATATAGTAATTTGGTACTTCAAAATTCCCATGCAAGATCGGGGTAGCCCCTAGTGCTGCTTGGGTTGACATCAATGACAACCAATGATCAACATGGAATGCTAGAATCATCGGACGTGGAAACTTCAAGCTGAAGATGCAAGGTGGAAGGATTGGAACACTTCTTGGTGTTCTACATATTCTTGTATTGGCCAGAAATCTGATTTATATAAGCAAGATGGATGATGCATGTGTAAAAACATTGTTCAGGTAATATACATGCAAGTTGATGGTTCGGGGAGCACTAGTATTAATGCAAGGAGTTTGTATTAGAATCTATAGAAGTTTTAGGGTAGAAATTTTATTGATGGGTGCAAAAGTTCTATGGTTCCTGAAAGTGGAGTGGGAATACTAGTAGTCTCTGGAGAAAATACCTTGCTATGGCATCAAAGGCTTGGACATATTGGAGAGAAGGGCCTTCATATACTGCATGGAAATGGTATGGTAGAAGGTATGTCTATTTTCTCTTTAGATTTTGAATTCTGTGAACATTGTGTAAATGGGAAGCAGAATTGGGTGAGTTTTCCTTCTGGCGCTAAGAGGGAGAAAAAATATTAGATTTTGTGCACAGAGATGTCTTTGGAATACATGGATATATTTTTTGAGGAAGAAATCTGAATTCTTTTACAGATTTAAATAAATTAAGGCTCTTGTGGAAAACCAGACAGAGAAGAAGATAAAGTGTGGAGGATAGATAATGGTGGAAAGTTCTGCAAGAAGGAATTTTAAGAGTTATGTAAGAAGTGTGGTATAACACAGAAGAATACTACTCCATACACACCTCATCAAAATGGAGTTGTGGAAAGAATGAATAGAACGCTGATGGAAAAGGCAAGAATCATGCTCTGGGGTACTGGTTTAGGATAGGAATTCTGGGTAGAGGCAGTGGAGACTACATGTTACCTGGTTAACAGATCACCTTCATTGACGTTGGAGGATAAGACTCCACATGACGTATGGAATAGTAAGAAACCCTCTCTTTCATATATGAGGGTATTTGGATGTGATGTATATGTACATGTTCCAAAGGATAAAAGAATAAAGTTGGATAATAGATCTGAAAGGTGCATATTTATTGGGTATAAGGATGGTTTAAAAGGTTACAAGATATGGAACCCATAAACAAGGAAGGTTGTGTATAGCCGAAATGTTGGGTTTAGAGCGGTGAAAGATGTATTTAAACATGAAGTCCTATGAAATGAACTTGAGAAGATAGAGTTTGAGCTAAAGGAGGATGAATCATAATCTACAACAGAACAAGAGTCAGAAGAGGAAGAGTGAAAAACTACAGCTGTGAGAAGATTAGTTTGGGAAAGAAGGCAACAAGAAAGGTATATTCCATCTACTTTATATTCAATTTTTTCTTTAACTATCACTTATTATTATAACAGAACTATCAAGGAGGTAGTGGATTGGAGGATGGAAAACTATGGAAAGAGGTCATGGTAGAAGAAATGGCATCCTTGCATAAAAATGAGGCATGGGATCTGGTGGAGTTGCTAGCTGGAAGGAATCCCATTGGGATAATATGGGTGTTTAAGAAGAAGATGAATGCAGAAGGCAAGGTGGAGGAACACAAAGCACGGTTGGTAGGAAAAGGTTATTCCCAGGTGCCAAGAATTGATTTTGGTGATATTTTTTCTCATGTTGCCAAGGTTGCTTCTATTATATTAATTTTATCTTTTTTTGTTGCATTTTATTTTTGGGTAGAAAATATGGATGTGAAGAAAAAATTTCTTCACAAGGATCTGGAAGATGAGATCTACATGAAGAAACCTGAAGGCTTTGTGGTGAAGGGTAAGAAATAATTGTTATGCAGGTTAAAAAATTCTTTGTATGGGTTAAAATAGTCACCAAGGATGTGTTATCCGAAATTTTGATACCTATACATGGGGCCTTGGCTTCACCAAAAGCAAAGAGGATCACTATATATATTTTAAATTAATTGGTGATCATGTTATTTATTTGGTCTTGTAAGTGGATGATATCTTGCTGGTAAATGGAAATGACAAAGAAATTATCTATCATTTGAAGACCCAATTGTTCTCCAAATTCAACATGAAGGATCTTGGTGCTGAAAAAAATATTTTGGTCATTGAAATTAAGAGAGATCGGGCAAAGAGTAAGCTCTGGTTAAACCAGAGGAAGTATGTTGTCACAATATTGCAGAGGTTCAATATGCAGGATAGCAAACCGGTAAAGGTTCCTATTAATGTAGGTGTAAATGTATTTGCTAAATAGTGTCCCAAGGCATAGGAAGAAGAAGAGGATATGTCATGTGTTGCATATTCAAGTGAAGTGGGTATCCTTATATATGAAATGGTGTGTACTAGACCAGACATTGCACATGCAATGGGAGTATTGAGCAGGTTTAATTCAAAACTAGGTAAGGAGCATTAGACATCATTGAAGTGGGTTTTGAGATATTTGTGTGGCACTAGTGATTATGGTTTGTGCTACTAGGGAAGACCAATATTGGATATAGTTTTGGACATTCATGGTTTTGTTTATGCATACTGGGTTGGATATCTGGACCAAATAATATCTACAAGTGGGTATGTGATTAGCCTATTTAGAGGTGTAGTCAGTTGGTTGAGTAGAAGACAGTCTGTAGTGGCTCTTTCAACTACAGAGGCAGAACACATGGTAGGCACTCATGCAAGTAAGGACACATTTTGGTTGCAGAGATTGTGTTCAAGTATGGGGTTGGTGCAATGAGCTATAAGGATACAATGTGATAGCCAAAGTGTAATTTTCTTGGCTAGGAACCATGTTTATCATTCAAAGAAAAAGCACATTGATGTTCAATATCACTTTGTGAGAGATATGGTTGAGGATAAAAAGGTGTTGCTAGTAAAGGTGGACACTTTGAAGAATGTTGCAGCTGCATTGACAAAGTTCGTGAGCACTCAAAATTTCTCTTGGTGTAGAGAAACAATGGGTGGTGCAAGGCTAGAATAATGATTAAGCTCTCTTGTGGCCCTCGGTGGAAATAAAAAAACAAGTGGGATGATTTTGGGTGTGTGTTATATACTTTCCAAGAATAATTTCACACGGGGTGACAACATCCCCACTTGTGCAAGGGTTTGTAGGGGGTGGGTAGCCTGTTTCACGGGGTCTAGGCAGCGCCCCAAGAAATTTTGTTTGGACCCTATTTTACGTGGGCGAACCCGCCTATCACTTTTTTCATGGGCTTGAACATGGTTTTTGGGCATGATGGTTTTCTTCCCCTGGTATTTTTTAGATCCAATCAAGGGAACTATGGTAAATTTCTAATCCAGGGTTAATGGATTAGGGTTTATGAATGCTTCGTCATGTATATGTGTGTGTGTGTGTGTTGTAACACTAAAAGGAATATAACGAAAAATCAGGCTAGTAGTCCCGATTTGGGATCCAAGTGAAAAAACCTTGTGTATATTTGTTTTATTTTTTATGCTATCGCTATTGTTTTTTATGTTTTTAAGAATTCATTTGTGGGTAATAATTGTAGAGGGTTTAAAACTACAATGATTAAAATATATTGGTGTTGCCTTGATGAAGGTGGAAATATATCTCTAATAACATATAGTAGGAGCCACTATTGGAAAGGTTCCTAGACTAATATTGGTAGCAGTGGAGAAGTTGACTTATGATCTCAACCTACACATCTTTGACATACTAGGCACTTATAGGCATAAGTATGAGCATCATCAAATAAATTTTCCCAATTAACCATCCCTGATTACTTTATGTGCAGTGTGTCACTCACGAAGTGTCCACCTGTTAAACCACCATGCAAATATTTTAATAACCTTTCTATATGCTAAGGCTCTAGGCACCTTAGTAGGACACTATTATGGTGCTTTAAGAAAATCACTCCATGTATGAGCTGGTAAGATACAACTTTAAGATGAATTTCCCTTTTCTACTTATTCAATAAATGTATAGGAAAGGTACCATGCTCTGGATATTATCATATATCTGAATACCAAGGCGTGGTTGATGTTGTTAGAGGAACTTGTTCAAGGTTATACATATCTATCTAATGCTCCCATCCTGAAATATCTTCTTGTGGATAATCTCTTTTTTCTATTGCAAGTTGACATAGGTTGTGGCCCTTAACATTGTGAACTAGCTTGAAATATAGATCATATTCTTGTAAATAGATCATCCAGTTCTCCCTCTTCTCACCCAGTTCTTGTTGTACGAAGAGCGTTCTAACCATTGGATGAGGCATGTATAAAATCGCATGATATTTGAGGAGACGTGGCTTGAAATGCTTGATTTATCTATATACTACATAGGCTTGTTTATAAATAGCAGGTTAGTTCAACTTTGACCCCTCTAAACCAGCACTCATAAAATATAAAGGCCATTTATTTTCTTTAATATCCTTTTGTGTTAATACAACCACAATATATGCATCAAGAGAAAAGGTATATAGCGGGAAATATTTTCCATAATCCAGACTATATAGTGTGGGAGCGTCAGTGATAGATTGCTTAATATGGGAAAAATAATCTATCTCCAATTTATCCGATATGTAGATTGCATGTTTATTAATCATCTCTTGTAGTCACTTGACAATATTAGCATAATCAAAGATGAACTTTCATAAGAAATTAATCTTTCCTATTAAATATTGCATAGCTTTCTTATTCACATGAAAACAGATTTGAGCTATAATCTAGACCCTTTCGGGATGAACCTCGATTCTGCTTTTAGCAATTATGGGTCCCAAGAGAGTGCATTTTGACACACTGAAGATTCTCTTTTTTGGGTTCAAATAAATCCCATACTAACTATATTTCTCACATGTTTTCTTTAGATGATGCACATGGTCTGATATATTCTTTAAAAATATAGTTACCTCATCCAAATAGACTACAACACTTTGTAAAATTAAGTCATGGAATGTGAAGTCCATAGCCCTTTGAAAAGTAGCGTCAACATTAATAAGTCTTAATGTCATTTTCTTAAATGAAAAAGTTCTCAATTTTTTTTTTGAATTTGGTATTTAAGTGATCCAGTTCTACTACTAGCACCTGATTATATCTGGAGAATCCATCTAGCAATGAGAACATCTCTGAACCATACATTGTTTGTATTATTTGTCCGATATATGGCACTGGATAATTTTCATTGTCTGATGCCTGGTTGAGATTGTGAAAATCAATGCATAGTCATATCTCACCAAACTTTTTCCTCAGAGGAACCAAGTTGGAAACCCAAGTAGAAAGTATTCTTTTAATGATGATCTGAGCATCCAGCAACTTCCTTAACACCTTTTCAATGTTGGGTTCAAGCTTCAGATGAACCTTTCTAATATTTTACTTATACAACTTCACCCCTTGTTTAATGGGAATGACATGTTGGATATGTTGAGTCAAATTATATGCTTATAATTTTCCAATCATGAATTGTCAACCCAGGAGGGTAAACTGATGAGATGCAGTGCAAAGTATATGCAAGTTGATTACTTCAAGTGTTAATAAATTATACACAAATCAACTAAAGCTTCTTTCATACGTAAAAACTTGGCAGGAATGGCTATGGAGTGGCATATATCATCCCTCTACAACACTTAGGATTGTTGATATTGATCATGAGAATATAAATATCAAACAACTATCAACAACTCATGCTTCCTTCCTGTATCAATATTTTGCAGCAATGGCTATGGAGTGGCATTTATCATCCCTCTACAACACTTGAGTTTTCTAATATTGATGCAGGAAAAGATAAAAGATAAACCATAATCAAGAATCCATCTTAAAGAGCGTGAATCCAAACGTTGATCAAATGAAAAGAACTCATTAATATAAAGAATTAAATCACTTAAGCAATTAAAATTTTGCTGCAGGAAATGTAGAAAGAGTGTACTAGCTATATACAGGAATTATTAAGGCATAAATAAAACGATAATAAAACACACACACTATGATATGGGAATTGTGAGGAAAGGGAGCCCTCTCTCGGTCACAACTCCTTTCCTCACAATTCCCATATCATGAGGAATTATTGAGCATGATAAACAGAATATAAACTATTTTATTAATCTGGAATTCATAGTCAAGTACAGTATGATATCTTGCTATCAATAGCAATCTCAACCAACCCCCTTAAAAATCTAAATTCATCTCATTTATACATTTCTCGAAGCTCATATTTGGCTTGAGCAAAGTAGATCACTATTCTAAGCCTACAGTGAATGATACAGATACAAATTGACAAGTCTATTTATTCTAATCCATGACTAGAAGCATGGATTAGACGATTTCTGTTATGCGGCTGAAGTTGTTTCTCCATGTGGGCACGAGATAAGATCTATAGGTTTGAGTGGTTGCTAAAGAGGATTCGGAATAATGAATAGGACAACTTCCATATGGAGAAAATCCCCTTCAAAACCCATGTCTTTACTTGATCTAGAGATGGGTGGAACATGGTCAACCATTAATCCTACTGCAGGTAATTGAGACTATTGCAGGAAATCAACGTATCTGCAGGAAATCTAGAACATCTGCAGGAAACTCCACCGCATGAGCTATCTGCAGGAATTGCGGAACTATTCGAATCTTAGCAAATCTGCGCACGAGTTCTAGACTAGTTAGAGTAGTAATGCAATAAAGACACAACTAGATCAAAGAATACTCGAATTTAGAAAAAATGACACTTCTTATGATAATTCAACATACCTTAGGCTTATGATACCCTTTTTAGCCAAAATTAGATAACATAGCCAAACTAGGTATAATTAAAGAGTGGAAAGGGTTCAAAAATAAGGGAGGCAAGGTCTAGGATAGGTATCAAAAATGGGTAAAGTTCAGACTCAACAGGATAATATGTGTATCATTTTTCTTTAAATAATTGTATGTCCATGTAAACACATCGTGGTATTTATTGAAAAAACGAATATATTCTTGTCATTCTTCTGGATAAAACATGTACGAAGGTTCACATACTTTGGATCATCGTGGGTTCCCAACATGATTTATTCATATGGTAACTTTGAGATTTGAGTCTTGGTGTTAACTGGTCCTCTCAAGTAGTTTTGCAGGTCATAAATTGTTTCTAGAGAAACCACACCTTTAGGCATAGAATTTCCTTTTTATGGTTTAGTTGCTCCTCGCAAAGCCTTATCATGGTCATCTTCGTCAATGACCACATTTATTAACATGTCTACATTAGCTATAAAATGAAGTATATGTTGGTTGTCATTAAAAACATATAATTTAGTCACGTTATTGGGCATAAATGTTTTATAAATAATCTCTATAGAAAAACCATTGCTTAAAGGTGACATCTTAGGAGTTTCATTAGTTGATATGTCTGTGGCATCATTTCTAATTCCATAAATATAAATAATTTTAAATTCTTTAAAATGAGAAATAACTCGCCATACCTCTTGTTCGTAATTTCTAAAATGTGTAGATACACAATGGATAGTGTTCCATACCTGATGGGCGACACTCTTTGAATCACCAATTACCTTAATCACATCCACCTTAAGGTCAACGGATTTATTTATGCCCAAAATGAGTGCTTCATATTTGGTGGTGTTATCTGTGCACTTAAAATCCAACTGACATGATAAAATGTACCTCTTTTTATGTGATTATATAAGAACACAAACAACTCCAAAGCCATCCCGAGTACTAAAACCATCGAAAAATAATGTCCACAAATCAATAGCTATTCAGCTAGTTCCTACATTACTACTACTATATTTATCTATATTACAAGATTCATTTTCACCAGTTGGACTACAGGGAAGGAGATCCAACTATGTATCTTATGGGATAGGTGATGGTTGCACTTGGTAACACGTATGATCAATCTATAAAAGGTAATTTCCAAAAATAATGTCAGCAAAGACGACTAGCTCATTTTTTCCTTCAAGTGGTATCAGAATGATCTTCATATAAGGCTCACTTTATACTTGAATATGGTTATTATTTCCCTTATATGGAAGCCATAAATGTGTCCAGTCTATTGAAATATATCCTTGTATTTTACTGGAGAAACATCTACTCAAAGGTAAACCATAGGCTTCAGGAATGTCCATAATGATAGTATTGATGCATTGGTGTACTCTATGGTATGATGAAAAGTGAATGATAACATTTTTGAGTTCAATAAGGGCCTAGATTAGTGATTTATACAATTTTATGATTTTTGCATCAATTTTATCCATTTAGTATTAATTTTCGTAGCTACAGATAGAGGACTTAAAATTGTGGATGCACTGAAATCGACCAAACAATTATGGACATTATAATTATTAAAATGTAATAGGAAAGGGGGATAAAGAGTGTTATTATTTAAATTTACATCATTAACTACAGATTTAGGAATACCAAGAGAATTACTAGACGTGGCTTGAGAAGAAGATACTTTTT
The DNA here is from genome assembly GCA_034641835.2 of Pinus albicaulis. Lineage (NCBI taxonomy): Eukaryota > Viridiplantae > Streptophyta > Pinopsida > Pinales > Pinaceae > Pinus > Pinus albicaulis. The sequence goes on from CM076583.1 coordinate 779,951,675, forward strand.
CGCCAGATAGGGGTTATTATGAAAATGCTTGGACAATCACGTCACGTTGGCCTATAATATTAGTGAGCTCAAAAAGTGAAATTTTTGCATGATATTTCTTCATATCTTCGGTGATGTTATAATCAATATTTAATTTCTAGCAGGAAGTGTTGAGGTATCCAAAGGTGTAACTTTTTTGGAAACTTCTGGAGTGATGGGTTTTGTTTTGTGGATAAATTCCTTTTGCATACAAAATCAATATTACTAGAATTATTGACTTAATCTAGAAACAACGGGGAAAAAATTGCAATTCTTTCCTTAGAAATGTTTGAAATATGGAAGGAATACCTAATTGGAATCCAAGGTAGGCTTCCTCCTTTCCTTGGCTTATTAGCTCTAGTTCGAACTTCAATTTCTTTAAGTGGAACCTGCAAATCATCCAAAACAAGCAAGAGAACCAAAACATAAAAATAGCATATACGCATAACTTGTAACAAGAATCCAAGGATTCATGTTCTATATATGCATAAATAAGACATAATTATAGGAGAAACAATGCACTTTTGTATTAATAAAGGAGAAAAAAGACTACAACCCTTCTAGGCCTTGGCCTTGTGAATCTATCTCAGTTATATTATCATTCCTTTTCCACAATAATAAGCCTTCAATCACACCTCAAGCACATGGATGGATTATGGACATCTAGACACAATTGAGCAACATAAGGGCATAATTCAAAGTCTCGAAAAGCCAACGTAGACTTTATGGGAGGTAGTGGATTTATAGGGTAAATGAGGTGGTTTTAGATTTACCATTCTAGGGATTCAATCCACATTAGAGGGAGGTAAATTCTAGGACATATGAGATAAGACCTCAATATTAGGAGTTTGATATATTATCTAACAGTAAATGGTTAAACCCACTTCTAAAGCTTCTTGAGAGAGACTTTGAAATTATTTTTTTATTTTTACTCATTTTCGGCTATCATCACAGTTTTTGGGAAAGAAACCTACATTAGCCAGTGTAGTTTCCATGTGTGAAACTAGCATCAACACAGTTTCTCCTAAACGTAAGTGCGATGACCCGAAAAATTATATTTTTTAACCAATATAATCCAAGATTAATGTAACTTTTCAGAAGAGAATTATTTTGGATTTGTAAGAGATGATTGAAAAGTGTCAATGGATGATGAAAAATATGCATTTAGGACCATTTGTTTGGATGCAACAAAATAAATAACCTATAATAATGGGCTTGTTCTTATTACTTGTAGAATACTTCTTAGAATTTGGAGCACTCCCAGACTTATGTTTTTCATGTTGAGTAAGCTGAGTTGGTGGTAGAATCTTTCTTAACATTTGTTTCTTCAACTCTTTCTTAGAAACTAGTCCTTTGCTCCTCAAATTATATTGACCAATTGTATACTAAGGAGGAGGTTCACTTACTAGTGGTTCTTCGGCACTTTTCTTATCAACATTGAATATGATGTCAAATGCATTAATTGAGTGTCTCGCACTGGTACTTTCCTTAGTTGTAGCTAGTTCATTTGTCTCTTCATTCTACTCATATTGCTCATCTGCTAATAAGGTATTAACAATGTGAGCTACCATAGTATTCACCTTCTGATTCCACTGTAGGCATGTCTTCTATGAATGCCTCTCATGGTGGAAGTTTCAATAGTTTTCCATGCCTAAAATTTCAATATTGAACACAAAAATTGAGCTCTGAGTAGATTTGGCCACTTTATTGTTGTTATTTCTCTTAATGAAGAATGGTTTGTAAGTATTCCTATTGTAATATGTCTTGATTAACTTTCTCTTTAATTCATATACATCATTAGTAATTTTATTTAAATATTTTACCAAGATTTCCATGTCAAAAGAATCCTTTCCCTTATTTCTAGTCAAATAGGCTTGATTTTTCTTACCTACATCCTTGGAGTCTTTAGAATCATCAAGATCAACAATGACTCTAATATAATGCAGATCCTTTTCTAGATTAAGGGCTTATACAAAATTTAAATCTAATGTATCCTTTACAAGTCTGTTGATAAAATAAGAGATATTGGTAGGAAAGGAAGTTGTATAGTAAAATTTAGTGATGTCATCATGTGGTTGCATGTCTTCAAGAAACATATTCAATAATATGGGTGAATCTTTGATTTAAATCCTTTGCTCTCTATTTGTCTCCCATCTTTGGGTTCCCAAGTTCTTTTAACAACATGACAAGATTTTTATTGTCTGTAAACTTCTCCAGAAACAATTTCTTAAACTCCCTCCATTTGTCAATGAAATCGGGTGGGAGAGTATGATAACATACAAATGCTTTACCTTCTAAAGTGTATGGAAAAATTCTACAATAAACGTCATCAAATTGTACCTCAAGCATTCGTAAATGCATGTATAATTTATCAATATGATCTTCAACTTTTGTCTTTTTGTATAGCTCAAAATTTGATAATAGCTTCTCCATATGATTAGGAATCCAATGAATATTGTCCATAAGATAAATATGCCCTTGGGTAATCCAATCCAGTCGTTGATCAACCATGTCTTCTCCTCCTTCCTCTTCTTCCTTAGAATATGAATAATATTCTCCTTTACCATTCAAATATTTTTTATAATTAGGTTGTTCTTCGTTCCTCGAATGTTCTTCAATGGAAAATAGAAAATCTCCCTCGTCACCTTCTAAACCTTCATCAATAGGTGGAATATCCCATTTTTGAATTGTTTCTTCTGAAGGCTCTGGTAATTCTTCAAGGGTGGCAATAAACAAATATTCCACTAATAAAACCAATACACTGGTAGGGGTTGTCTCTTTATTTTTTGGATTATGGGGAAGATTATGAGAAATGAGGAGTAATCCAAGATCTCTAGAGAACTAGCAAGTAATTGTTGGGATTTTCTAGAGTTTATCATAGGTAATTTCAAAATTTTGTTCTAGAACAAGGTGAGAATATTCTCTAGTTTCAAGAATAGGATTTGGAATAGAACTCAGACTATTACTACCTTGCACATATGTTTCATTGTTTGACTAAGGTAAATTTCCAGCCATAAAAGTGTGCCTTCCCTCCTAGCACCAGAATTTTGATGGTGTGAGATCCCACCAACATATAGGGGATATCTCCAATATGAAGTCTTAATTATACCTCCCACTATTTGGTATAGGATTCCCATCTAGATTATGGCATGGTAGCCATTTTCTTAAATATTTTCCTTGGATTGAGAAGTTAGCATGACAGAGAAGTTTTCATGTTATTTTGAATGAGCAAGAGATTATGCCTTGTGAAATTTTCAATTCTATAATGTATCGAAGTTATTTCACTGAAAGAGAAAAAAGTGACCCTTCAAGAGACAAGCATTAGTATTGATCTAGTGAAGACACACGAACATATGCATGAGAGAATCGTTAGACATCAAGCGAACTAGTTCACATACATGAAATGATCATTATAATAATTAAAACACACTTTCAATAATATAAGCACCAAATCCACCGAAAAATTTCAATTTATTCATTACATAAGAATGCTAACATAAACCGCAAACTTTTGAAGAATAACCTTAAAACATCCATGATCAATACATGAAAATGTGTTGGCTAAATGGGCTTCAAGCATTAAGAAAATTTTCCAAGATACATGAGTACAATTAATACCTCTTACTCCAAATAGTGGAGTGTTAGATCCACCACTTTCCCTCCAAACGAACTATCTCTATCTCTTTAATCCCTTGTGGGAGAAGCCAAGATGAAAATTCCTCTCTCTTATTAATGAGGCCTCTTTTATAACTAGATACATGACTCTTAGTACCCTCATGACTCTCGAGTTTCTCATATGGATTTTAGACTTTTAATGACCTTTGGACTTATAAATAACCCTTGGTCTTCTAAATGACTTTTGGACTCCTTTGTGTCCTTTGGAATTATACATGTGACCTTTAGACTTCTACATGTGCCTATTTTTTCCACACATGAATATTAGAGTTACACATATTTATATTTACAATAATTACATCATTATATCATTACATCATTAATTCCACATGATGATGTGGTGACAACAAGACAATTCACTAAAATTGATGACTTAGACCCATAGTGACTTCTGACAGGGATTTTATTAAGAGATGACAATGTTGCCACCTATGTCTTCAATTATTGATGAAAATTTGTCATTTTCGTTTCCATTTACCCTCCAAAGGGTCTTGAGATATATGGAAGGCCCTATGGATTAATTTTATCATCGGAATATGGTGTTCTTTCACTTGACGCCATCATGTATTCTTTGTCCTTGAATGCTTCTTTATCTTTCTTCCTTTGATATAACTTCTCATGCCTCCTTGCCATGTTTTTCTAGTAATGCGTGCAAGTAAGATCAATCATGGAAAGTAAACATTAGCCATAAATATCTCTTATTATATCATATTTCATGCAAACTTTCCAATTGTAAGTCAACGGTGTGGTCAGTGGAGGAAGGGAAAGATTATGGGTGAAAGGTGCACTGTCAAGGTTAAAGGGATGTGTGTTGAGAACTAAGAGTGCACTATCCACTCTACTATAAGAGGATGCTTGATCAAGGGCACAAAGTGTAGTCTCAAGGTTATAGGAGGCTAAATGATGCTTGTTGATGTTCCATGTGCTAAACTGAGGAGGCTCGAGTCATAAGGAAGCCACAAGTTATAGTGTCAATATTAAATGATCCTTGATGTTCATTTTCGGTGAACCGTACTTTCAAGTGAGGATGCAAGGTGTGGTGTCAAGCCTCTAAGGAAGGTGTTGGTTGAGAGAGTTAAATAAGGGTGCAGTTTGGAAGAAAAAGTAGATCTCATGGATTGAGATTGTGTTGTGCACCCAAGAGGAAGAGGAGGCTTATCTCGAGTGTTGGGTCAACAAATAGGGGGGAAAAAATAAGGCTTGGGAGTGTGTTGTGCACTCGTCCTTGCCGAGAGGGGAAGCTTGAAGAAACAAAAAAATTTCTACATATGGAAGATGAAACATGGTAAATGCAATGAGTTAGGGGTGAAAATAGCTTCTGCAGATACCAACTCACTAGTAAAACTTAGACATGACCCAATAATTAAAAATATACATCAAAATTCCAGTTTATATATATGCTCCAAGTACAATGGCCAAAATATGTGTGACTGTGCCCAAAAAGTGTCGTTTTGTAAGTAAAGTGTACTAAGAGTTGAAGGGAATTGTGGAGATTCTTGATGATGCAATGACACTTAGGAGAGAGAAAGGACACTTCAAAAATATGCAATAACATGAAATGACACTCAGTGACTGAAAGTGACACTTGATATGATAGAGAGTAGGCTCCAAAATTTGAATGTAGAAAATTTTTGGAGGCTGTTGTAGTAGTGACAACACAAACATCAACTACACCCTATGGATAAGCTCCTTAAATACATAACATTGATTCTGAACATCAAAATATATCATCCAAACTTCAATCCTCTAGGATTGTTCACCATTGAACCTTAATCATCGTGTGCCCTTTGGAATGCAATGTAGCCTTAAAATATGCATAAAAAACTCCAAAAACCATATAAAACTCTATAAAACTCTTCAAAAATTAATCATTATCCATAATGGCATAATCGGGGAACATTCTACAAAATATCACTTTAGAGACACTATAAAAAATCTAACTTTTGGACAAAATGAACAAATTAGTTGTGCCAATAACCCTCATACAAAAAGAAAAAGACCAAATTTGATCAGACTCAAACCCATGACCATCACTAGACAAACCATGCCATATAACCAACCAACCTAAGGATTGATTCATGACTTGTGAGATAGGTTCACTTAGATAATTAAGATTGCAGAGCCCAAAACAAAAATTGGTATCAGCCCTTTGTGTGAGATGGTGTTTTCAGTGATGTCAACCCATGAAGTTGACTTGGTTTGAATTTGAATAAAAAATACCAGTCATTGATGTGAACTAGTTAATGAACACTTGTTAGAATTGTTTGGATTGCATCAATTTTAAGGCTACATTGTTGGCAAGTTTAAAACCCAAGATCTAGGGTTTCGATTCCCTGGACTAAGGTTGTACCCTGAATTTTTCAAGGGTTTTTTAAGGGTTAAAAATTTGAGTTTTACTTGGAGATACATGTTATTGGATTCTCTTGGTCAAAATATTTCTATTAATATGTGGAACACCACATAAGTCCTCACAATCTGAGAGAAAAATGAGTATGAAGATAGGGACCCCTTTTTATGGGATAAAATCCCAACGGATTATGACATGACACCTTATCATTAATTCACTTATGGTTGTGATATATTCCAATAATTATCTCTGATATATCATTTTTTATAAGTTAATAACTTCAAGAGCCAAGGACAATAAACCAATCATTGACTTCACAACAAGGTAGAACCATATGCTCTAAGTCAATCATTGATTTCAAATTTCTAGTGGAGTTGAAAATATTTATAGAAAATTTTTAAAAGTAATGGTTACTTATTATTTTTATTAAAATGGTATGATTATGAGAAAAAAAAGTTATATTTAGGGTGTATCCTTTAGTTTTTCAATCTGGAACAAATTTTTATTTTTCCCATAAGGCTAGCACCCTTTCCTTTTTCTTAAATTGCAAGCCACATATTATTAGAAATATAACTAACCCAATGTATACCTTATGACTCCCTTAAATAGCCTTACCATACACTATAAAAGGACATCCAAATTATTCCTCAAGTCACAATTCAATTCAATGAATTCTCCTATAGCTCTCTCAAATTTTTTTCAGCCTATTGAAGTAGCATCTGAAGCTTGGGTTGCAAAGATTGGCTTCATCACAAGTTTGGGCTCCAAATTTCCCTCCTCCTCACGACCTCCAAGGTAATTCATATTTTTATATGTTTTTGTTTTTTTGTGACTGGTTGGGCACCCTGCAATTTTGGCTTTCTCAATAATTAAATATAAAAATTCCTAGATCTTGTTGTGGCCTTCAATCCAAATACCATGTTGCTAGTACGATTGTAGGAAGGTCACCAAATAGTTATTTAGGTGCAGAAATCTTAATTCAAATGTAAAAATATATTCTTCATAAGAAGGATTACATTATTACAATACGCAAGGGATCACAAGTCATACTTTTGAGTAATCTACTGATAAGGTTTTTGTTGTAGTACTACATTGTTGAAAAAATTATTTACCCCTTGATACAATGACTTTTATCCTATGAAATAGTGACCTTCAATATCTTTTTGATACAATGATAAAATAATTATGTGTGGACTATTATGACAATGTTATTATTGTAATATCAGTAGTATCAAGTACTTACAAGATTACACCTTCAACATTATTGTCACGAGAATATTACGGTGAGCAATATTGTGCAACCTTGTTGATAGTGTGTCCCTATGACATAAAAATACACTTCATTGTCTGACCTTGATATACTTTATGACATGGCATGAAATTTACCTAAATATGAGACAAATTAACTTAATAACTTAAGGAATCTTAATTCTATGGGGTATGACATTAATGAAAAAAATAGGCATAGATATTGATGACTTAACTATTCCATAGAAGTATGGTCTAAATAACTTTGAGCAATAATAACATTAATGAAAAATACAACAAGTGATTCTTATTGTCAAGAAATTGTATGAATAGGATTAGCTATCTATGATAAGATCATAAATATTAATTGATTATGCTAGTAACTAATGATGGAAATGAGAAATGGTATCCATGATAGGAAAGGTTCCGTGACTGAAAAATTGATGACTTGGCATTATCTTTATTTTGACACCATATGACATCAATGCATTACTGTTGACTTGATAGCTTGACATATTGTACAGTAATGTTAACAGTGAATTGAATTAGATTCTAGATCTTAATTGACTTCACACACTATTCAATTAGCAATGACATATGGTTGACTTGATAACTGATTGATAGCATAAATCAACTTAACGCATAGACCATGTAGTGAAGTGGACTATTGACAAATGTTTTTTGACACTGATACATTGATATTATGGAAGCTACAATATTAGCACGGGATTATCCTAATATTTTAGCAACTAGATAATAACATACACACATGTATACTTGACACCCAATACATTGATTTATCTTGACCATTTGACTTGAAGTAATAGTGAAACAGTGACATGGTAAGATAGATGTTGTAAAATGAAGAATTTTTATGATAGTAACCTTGACTACTTGACAAAAACACATCTTAATGTGATGTACTAACATGACAGTAGTAACATTGGATTTTCCTTAATGAGATGATGGAAATATTATATATATATAGACTTGATATGTACACCTAACATTTGGATTATGATGATCCTGCACTTGACATAGATTTGTGACTATGGTAACTTAGGAATATGTTCTATATGTTTTAATGATATAGAGGATGCATAGTAATAAATGACATATCCATGACCTTATAGGGAATTTTGTCCTTAAGAAGAACATCATCTTGTTGTAAAATTTATTGACGTGAAGATGGATAGAATTGTATGAGAAATGACCAGCAGTGAAAAGACATATGATGGTATCTCTCTGTGGGTAGAGTTTGAGAGCATTGGCAGCAGATCATACGGATGACCTGAGGCATATTGGAGTATGACATTATCAAACATTTAGTTTCAATATTTTCAACAGGACATGTAGTTCAATATAATTATGGTAGCTAATGTTGTGAGCTCATAAACTCTCAAAAATTAGTATGCAATACAATTATTTAGTATTGATTTGTAGTGGGCTACAGTGGTAGCAGTTTATACAGTGATTATTAGTGGTTAGGTTCTACAACTTTTAGTTGATTTTGCAATGTAGATAGTCAAGGTTTGATGTGTAGTGTAGTTCAGTGATCCATTTGAGCATATTTGTGCAGTGATTATAATTGTGCAGTGTAGTTAGTGGCTACCAATATTTGACAAGTTATATAATACAACAATGTCCTATATTTAGTTTTCTCACATTGAATCAGAGCATGGGGGGATCTAGTCTATTAATTTTGAAACATGGTCCTCCTATTGATAAGAGTGGTAGGGTGGTGAAAGGAATGTGATTGGATTCACCTTAAATTTTGAGCCTGAGAACACTTCAAGGTGATAGGGTGGTGTTAGGGTAGGTTGTAGCCCACACAGGGCATTCTGGTGTCCTTTCATTTGGGGCTAATAAAATCCATGGAGACAAAGCATCCTTCTGACAACAAATGTAAAACAGAGCATTGGAGCACTCCTCATGTTGTGGCCTAACCTACATGGCATTGGGACGTCCTTCCATTTGAAACATGTTATTATGGTTTAGTAGCATCCTATAGGTTGTATCCAATGAATTATGGGTTTGGAACCTCCTTGAGTTGTAGCTGAAAATTTGATGTAATTATTTTTATTCTAAAGAGGAGGAGAATACAATTACTAAGAAGCATTCGCGTTCTTTTACCTGATGGGGTATTTCCACATAAAAATATCTATGTGCATTGTTTTATACTTCTACATTGTTGTATGGAATTTTCTAATGTTTATTATTGTTTATGATTATCTGAAGAAGAAATACAATAATAACTGAATATTAACTAATGCTCTGAAAAATATTAAAAAGTGTTAATTGCTAAGAAATATTGATTCACCCCCCTCTTCATATTTCCAAAAATTGGTATAAGAGATTAGTTCCTTGAATAAAATCTTAATCGCTAGAAGGAAGATCTCATAGCACAAAGATGGAAAAATAAATGATGCAAGTTTCCAATAATTCCAAGGATTGAAAAGAAGGTTCAAGTATAGTAACATCTGAAGAAAATCAGTATTGTCTACCAACTCCCGAATTTGATGAGGATCATTACTGGATATGGGAATATAGAATGGACATCCATTTTCAATTTCATGATGTATGGAAATTTTTTTTTCTCTAGAGACACATCTACTCACAAAGCTAAAAGGTACAATAAAAAATCCATGAATTTCATTTTTAATGTTCTTCCAGACCCTGTAAAAGAAAAATTTGTTCAATGCTCAATGACAAAAATTATTTGGTAAAGGCTTCATGATATCCACTCAAAGCATGCAAGACAAGATATAGATGTGGATATTGATATCAAGGAATAAAAAATGATGTTAGTAAATGTTAGGTCCACATATTACTAGTGTAGTCCCTTATTTTTATTGGTGTATCCCCCTTATGTTTATTTTTGTGCACCTGTAACCCCCATATTTTTATTATTTTCCCTTACATTATTATTGTTAGGTCGGCTAGGATTATATTGTGATCCCATGGACCCCTATATATAGCAGGAGTTTTTTTCATTTGTATCATCCAAGAATTGTTCATTTATGTAATGTATTGGAGGTTTCCACCTCAAAGTGGCTGATTTCTAAGGTGTTTATCTCTCTTCTCTTCTATTTTTGGAGATGGTTTCATAACATTTGGTATCAAAGCTTTGGATTCTAGGGTTTCACTGCTCCAAACAGGTCATCGTAGAATTTTCCCTATAAATTTTTTTCTACGAAGGTTCAAAAGCTGAAATTTTTAGAGAGTGAAGAAAAATCCTAAGGAATTTCGTGGAAACATTTCAGATCTTGGTTCGTAATATTTTTGGAGATATGATCTGTGGAAGTTAGGGCATTTTGCAGGCTCAATAATTTAACCTAAACATGTCATTGTGGAATTTTCACAATAACTTTGTTTCTACGAGGGTTAAGAAACTGAAATTTTAGCAAAACGAAGCCACAATCCTAAGGAATCTCATGGAAAAATTTCAGAGCTTTATTCACAATATTTTCAGAGATATGATCTGTGGAAGTTATTGTTGTTTCAGGCTTCCGAATTTCATCTCAAAGAGGTGACCCTAGGAAAATAGCCATAAATCTCACTCTGAGCATTAGATTGAAATTCTATAAAAGGTGGACATAAGTACACAGAATTTAGTTTCCTTTATATCAATTTCAGAGCCGAAGGAGGAAACAGTGACATGTGACACGCCACACAATTTCACTCTACTGAACCAATCCATAAGTAGGTGATTGTGGGATATTGGGCATAACTTTGCCTTGAAGAATCCAAATCAATTGAGACCTGTGGAAATTGGAAGAAGCTTAAGAGGGCTACTACAGGACTGAATTTTAGATATTGAAGATCTGAAATCACATAGATAATTTAGTTTCAATATCGAGCTCCTAGAAATGAATAAAAAGGTGTGTGTTTTTTTTTTCAAATTGCATAAGTCTTGTGTGAAAAATCAGTTTAAATTGATTCCAAGTGAATACTGTAGAATAGATATCAATATTCAGTTACAAAATGCCTCCTAAAAATAATTCAACACCGATTAAGCCTTTGTAAGGCTCTATTATGACTCATGAAGACAAATAATTGCAACATGACAAATCAAAATTACAAGAGCAAGTGCACCAAATTTCGGTCTCGCAAAGAGCAACAAAAAATGAAATGGAAGCTTTGACGAAATGCGTGGAAGGTAAGATGGATGGAATGGAAGCTGGCATGGAAGCTAAGATGGATGACATGAAAGACAACATGGAAAATATGAAGAATGATCTAAATGCACACATGGAAGGTTTGACAAAGTTGATACAAGAAATTTCCTAATGTTGAAATGATAGTAAAGGAAACTCATGATGAGAACAAAATAAATGTTAATCGTGATTTTATAAACTCTAATGTTGGATAGAAGAATGACCATATTCCAAATATGGATATGAGGAAGTTTGATGGCAAGTATCCTGTAACATGGATACTAACGATGGAGAAATATTTTGATCTCAATCATGTGCAAAACACACAAAAGGTACGCATTGAAACTTTACATTTAGAACAAAATACATTTGTATGGTATCCATGGATTTTATCCCGTAAAACAATTTTTACTTGGTCAATTTTTACGGAGGAAATGCTAGCACATTATGAGGATACAAATGGCAACACCTTCTTTAGCCAATTGATAAATCTCAAACAAAAGGGTTCAGTGGTGGAGCACATTGAGGGCTTCCAAAAATTGAATATAAGGATAACTGATATTCCAGAGGAACATAGGGTTGATTTCTTCATAGGGACTTTAAAGGATGGAATCCAATATGAATTTTGCGTTTGGGAACCTAATTCATTAGAGAAGGCATTTAGGTTGGCAAGAAAAATTGAATGTAAAATTATGGTGACAAGGAAGCATACCACTCACATATATAAAGATGGAAGTGTGGCTACTCCTATACTTCCACAACCTAAAAGGTTGACACCAAAAAAATTGGAAGAAAAAAGAGAAAAAGGGATTTGCTACAGTTGTGATAGCAAATACACTAAATGTCATAAGTGTGCTAGGAAGAAATTATTTTACATAGATTGTGAAGAGGAGGAAGAAAATGAACAAGAAACTTCAAAAGATGAGGATATACACCAAGAACCTACCCTAGAAGAAGAAGAAATGAGTCTGACGATATTGTCTAATGCATTGGCAGGAATTACCACTCCTGAAACTCTCAAGATAGAAGGACATATCAAGAAGAAAAAGTTAATAGTGTTGATTGATTCAAGTAGCACCCATAATTTTATTCATTGTAAGGTAGCTAAGAAATTGGATATTTCCTATACCTAGCACCAGAATGTCAAGTCATGGTTGCAAATGGAGGAACTATAAATTTCTCTGGAAAATTCCATAATATCAAGCTAACCATGGGGGAATATGTACTGAATATTCCAATGCTTTCCATTCCAATGGGAGGTGTTGCTGTTGTAATAGGAGTACAATGGTTACAATATTTTGGGATGGTAGCTTTTAATTTTCAAGAAATTTTCTTGATTTTTTTTACGGAAAGAAAGGAATTTGAATTACAGGGTATCGCAGGGAATCTAAAAAATATAACAAGCTCTAATGTCATGAAAAACCTTCTGAAGAAATAAAAATGAGGTGTAATTGCGCAATTATGCTAACTAGAAGGTCCAATATCAAAATCATCTATTTCGCCAGATCTCCAAAAATTCTTGGACAATCATTCCAAGGTATTCGATACTCCAAAAGGACTCCCACCTATTTGTGATCATGACCATTCTATTCATTTGATTCTAATAAGTGTTCCTCCAAGTGTTAGGCCTTACCTATATCCTTATGTCCATAAGAGAGAAATTGAACGTATGATTGCAGAAATGTTAGAAGTTGATACAATTCAACCTAGTCAAAGTTCTTTCTCTGCTCCAGCAGTATTGATGCAAAAGAAGGATGGATCATGGCGCATGTGTCCAAATTATAGGGAGCTCAATAAGCTCACTATTAAAGATAAATTTCCCATTCTTGTGATTGATGAATTATTGGATGAATTACATGGCACTATTTATTTTACCAAGTTGGATCTTCGTTCAGGATATCATCAAATTAGAATGAAGACTGAAGATATTCCGAAAACAACATTTCAAACTCATGAGGGTCATTATGAATTTTTGTTCATGCCTTTTGGCCTTACCAATGCACCTTCTACATTTCAAAGGTTGGTGAATTCAATTTTCAAACCCTTCCTTAGAAAATTTGTGCTAGTATTTTTTTATGACATACTAATCTACAGCACGTCTTGGAAGGATCATGTTCAACATGTTGACAGGGTGTTCAAACTATTGGAGGAGAAAAAATTATATGCAAAAACATCCAAATGTTTCTCTGGAGTACAAGAGGTCGAATATCTGGGTCAAATTGTATCTCACGATGGTGTTAAGGTAGACCCTGAAAAAATTAAATCCATTAAGGAATGGAAAGTCCCCACAACCATAAAGTAGTTGTGAGGATTTCTCAGGTTAACAGGGTATTATCGCAAGTTTTTTAAGAAATATGGGAGAATAATAGCACCTCTAACAACATTATTGAAGAAATATGCCTTTTCATGGACTCTTGAAGCAACTAAGGCCTTTTAATATCTTAAAGAGGCAATGTGCCTAGCACCAGTCTTAGCTACGCCAAACTTCAAAAAAACCTTTATTGTGGAATGTAATGCCTAAGGAAATAGAATTGGTGATGTGTTAACGCAAGAAGGAAGACCCATTTATTTTGAAATTCATCCAATCAAAGGAAATTATTTACAAAAATCTATTTATGAGAAGGAATTGTTGGCAATAATACATGCACTAAAGAAATGGTGACCTTACCTAATGGGAAGGAACTTCAAGGTAAAAACTGATCATGATAGTCTTAAACAATTTTTGGAACAAAGAATATATTCAGAAGAGCAGCAAAAATGGGTCACAAAGATGTTGGGTTATGAATTTGAAATCATCTACAAAAAAGGGAACCTAAATTTTGTTGCAGATGCACTCTCAAGAAAGGATGAAGAGGTGGAAGAATTGCTTTGTGCAATTTCTACTATCCAACCAGATTGGATAACCGAAGCAAGAGGTGAATGGAATAAGGATGAAGAAGTGTGGGCACTCATTCAAAAGTTGAAGCAAGATCCTAGTACATCTGATACATTTAGTTGGAAAAATGATTCCTTATGGTACAAAGATTGCTTATATCTTTGTAAGAATTCCCAAACAAAACAAAAGATTCTTTTGGAATTGCACACTTCTCCTTTAGGAGGACACTCAAGATTTTTAAAAACTTACCACAGGGTGAAGAAATAATTTTTTTGAGATGGCCTTGAATCTGATACTCAACAATTTGTGGCAGAATGTTTGGTTTTCCAGCAAAATAAAGTTAAGACAATTAAGACCCCAAGTGTTCTACAGACTTTATCCATTCCAAGTCAACATTGGGAGGAGATTTCATGGATTTTATCACAGGTTTACCTAAGTCCGAAGGAAAGAGTGTCAGCATGGTGGTAGTTGATAGACTTACCAAGTATTCAAACTTTTTTGCATTATCTCATCCATTTAAAGCAAGTATAGTTGCTACTGCGTTTATGAAAACAATTCAAAAGCTACATGGAAACCTAAAGATTATGGTAAGCGACATAGATCCCTTTTTACTAGAAAATTTTGGACGGAATTATTTTCTTGTTTGGGTACTAAACTAGCTCATAGCTCATCTTATCATCCTCAATCTGATGGTTAAACTAAGATAGTGATCAAATGTTTGGAAGGATATCTTCATTTTTTTGTATCTGATAAACAAACACAGTGGGTCAGGTGGTTACCTCTTACGGAATGGTGGTATAACACTTCCTTCCATACTGCAGCAAAAATGACCCCATTTATGGCACTTTATGGATATCATCCACTATCCATCACATCATCCTTAAGAGAAAATTCTAAGGTGCAAGGAGTGGAATATCACATCGAGCATCAACAAAAAGTTCTCCAACTCTTAAAGGATAACTACAATTTGTCACAAAATCGATTGAAACAACTAGAAAATAACCATCACAGCGAGAGAAGTTTTGATGTAGGAGACTGGGTATTTTTATGGCTACAAACATACAAACAAATGTCCCTCAAGCAAGCTAAGAAGGATAATAAATTATCGCCAAAATACGATGGTCCTTACAAGGTGTTGCAAAAATATTGGTACTATGGCATACAAATTGGAGCTTCCTTCTTCTTCGCGAGTGCATCCAATTTTCCATGTTTCATGCTTAAATAAGTTTATAGGTGACAAACTTCCAGTTCAAACAATATTTCGAAAACTTGATGAGGAAGGAAAAATCATACTGGAACCTGAAACATTCACGGAAACAAGAACTCGACAGCTACGAAATCGATCAATTTCAGAGTATCTCATCAAGTGGAAGAACTTACCCACTTAATATTTTACATGGTGGGATGATAATTTTATACAAAAGCATCTAGAGCTACTCAAGCATTGATAACAACACTTTTTTGAAGGAGAGGGGCATGTTAGGTCCCCATATTACTAGTGTAATCCCTCATTTTTATTACTGTAACCCCCTTATTGCTATTGTTGTGCCCCTGTAACCCCCATATTGTTATTATTGTTCCCTTACATTATTATTGTTAGGTCAGCTAGGATTATATTGTGATCCCATGGACCCCTATATATAGAACGAGGTTTTGTCATTTGTATCATCCAATATTTTTTCATTTATGTAATGTATTGGAGGTTGCCCCCTCAAAGTGGCTGATTTCTAAGGTGTTGATCTCTCTTCTCTTCTATTTTTGGAGCTGGTTTCATAATAGTAAAGAATTTGAATAAATGATTAAGATATAATTTCAAAATGAAGTGGTCAAAATTATAGAAGAACCCCACAGTGAAAGGGAAAAGGAAAATTTTCTGGAAGAAGAATTGGAAATAGTGAAAGGATTTTCTGAAAAACTAAATAAGAAAAATGAAGAATCCGAGAAAATAATTAGCAATCTTAGAGTATATTTGGAAGAATCCAGAAAGTTTGAAAATTTAGAATGTAAAAATATGGAGATAGAAAATCACACACTCGGGAAATAAGTCAACCAAAAGAAACAAGAACTTGATGCAGCCTTTGTAAATATTAGCAAGCTTAAGAAACAAGATAAGTAAGTAGAAATTGAAAAGAATAATTTGTCTAGAAAATTAAAGGAATTTGATTAAAGGTGCATATTTTCATTTGGCCAAAAGAAAATGGAATCAGAAACATGTTCATAAAAAATAAGCAAGCTCGAGATTGAAAATGAGAAGCAGAAGGAATTGTTAAAGGTTATAAAAAGAGAAATAGAGAAGACCACTCTTCTCAAGCTACAGGTTGAAGAATCAAAAATAAGGGTTTCAAGAAGACCTTTCTAAAAAGAAAGAAGAACTTGATGTAACCCTTGATGAAATCAACAAGTTCAAGGAACAATTTCAGGTCATGAACATGATAGATGAAGAAGTGGATCAATTTAAATTGGAGTAAAAAGAAGTAGTTAAGGTGCCTTGTGACGAAGGAACAAACTCCAAAGCTTTATCAAGTCAGAATGGAGAGAAGACTGGTCAAATTAAAAAACCAAAGGAGAAGAACATTACATCTCCAAAGAATGATGCCAAGGCAGTCAAGGAAAAATGACAACAAAATACGATGACACAACCTCCAAAGAATAATGAGTATGGATAATCATCCAGGTACATTTTTTCATTTAATGATTATTGTTTTTCATGTGTTGACTTTAGACATATGGCTAAGGATTGTAAATTTGTTGACAAGGACAATTATCAAGGACCACCTCCTCCAAATGAATCATCGTGAAGTATTTGGAAGGTACCATCATCATTCGAAAAGTAATTTTTTATGATCATGAGATAGGTTACACAATGTTCTAATCAACATGGAGTACATGCCAGATGGGCCAAACATTGAATATTTAAAATTCCATAACTATGGCCATATCTCTCTTGATTACAGATACCAAATGGAATCTTCTATGGATGTAATTAAATCCTTCAAATTTCATAACTATGGACACATAGCTCATCACAGCAGGTATAATATGGAATCAACCATGAATGAAAATATTGACAACAATAATAAGAAGGTTTGGAAAAGAAAATAGGTACACGATTAGAAAGAAGAGAAGGAAGGAAAGAAGGTCTCTGAAGTTATGCTTTCAGGGTTCGTAAAAGGTCATGAGGAATTATAAGTTGCTTCAGACAATGAATTAATTCAAGATGTTTTTTTGGGTGATTCACTATTTTGAATGATTCAGCTAGTTGACTCCTTCAATTTTGAAGAAGATGAGTATATACAGTAGTATGTGGCACAATTCTACCATTGACGGACAAACAACTTGGATAGAATGGAAGCTTCAGGACTAATGTGTCAAATTCATAACAGGTTCAGGGGGAGAATATCAGTTAAAGGATTATAGGTCCACAAAGATCACCAGTGACATAGAAAGTCTTGTCGTCAGGGAAAGCACATGGAAGTTATAGGTCCATAAGAAGTAGGAAAATTCTTGGGGGGGTCACCCTTTTCCATTGATGTCAAAGGGAGAGAGAAAAACCTGAGAAGGAGATTAAAATATCTAGAATGAGATGAAGCATGAACTCAAGGAGAGTTACACTGATAAAGGAGTACACGTGTTGTCATAAATGACAAAAGGGGAGATTTTTGGATGGTGTTGTAATCGATGTCAGCCCATGAAGTTGATTGAGTTTGAATTTGACAGGAAACAGAAGTTATTGATGTCAAATATTTATTGAATTGTTCTTAAAATTG
Organism: Pinus albicaulis; assembly: GCA_034641835.2. Lineage (NCBI taxonomy): Eukaryota > Viridiplantae > Streptophyta > Pinopsida > Pinales > Pinaceae > Pinus > Pinus albicaulis. Next base: position 779,969,762 of record CM076583.1, read on the forward strand.
TCTAGATTGAATCAAGTTGAACGCTAAATTGTTAGATAGTTGAAAACCCAAGTCCTAGGGATTGGGTTCCCTTGAGTGAGGATGTACCGTGAATTTTCAAGCTTTTTTGAAGGGTAAAATATTTGAGTTTTTTTGGAGATCCATGTTATTGTATTCCCATCATCAATATCATTCCAGTAGTATGTGTAACGCCACATAATTCCTCTTGATTTCAGAAAAAATTGAGTATGATGTTAGGGACCCCAGTTTCAGAGATAAAAGCCCAAAGGATTGTGACATGACACCTTAAATTAATTAACCTATGGTTGTAAATATATGACAATAATTCTCACTACATATCATTATGTATAAGTTGAATAACTTCAAGAACCAAAGATAATAAACCAAACATTGACTGCACTATTCCAATCATTGATTTCAATTTTTTAGTGGAATTGAAAATATTTCTTGACAAAATTTAAAAGTAAGGGTTAGTTATTATTTTTATTAAATGATGTGATTTATATATATATATATATAGGGTGTATCCTTTAGTTGTTCAATTTGGAACAATTTTTTTCCCCTTAAGGACAATGACCTTTCTTTTTTCTTGAATTAAAAGCCACATATTGTTAAAAGTCTAATGAGGTCAATGTATACTTTATGAAGCCCCTAAATAATCTTACCATACACTATAAAAGGACATACAAATTATTCCTCAAGTCCCAATTCAACTAATTGAATTCTCTTATATCTCTCTGAATTTATTTCCAGCATGTTGAGTTAGCATCTGAAGTTAGGGAAGTGAAGATAAATTTAATCACAATTTTGGGCTCCATATTTCCCCCTCCCTCTCATCCTCCAAGGTATGTCATATTTTGATATTTGTTTGTTTTTTTTGGACTCATTGGGCACCCTACAATTTCGGTTGTCTAAAAAATCAACAAATTTTCGAGATCTTGTTGCGACCTTCAATCCAAATATCCCTGTGGTTGGTATGATTGTAGGAAGTTCACCAATTACTGATTTAGGTGCAGTGATATTAAGTAAAATGTAAATATATATACTTCATAAGAAATATTGAATTAGTACAATAAGTAATTTCTCAAAAGTCGTACTTTGAAGTAATATACTCATAAGGTTTTATAGTAGTACCCCATAGTTGAAACAATCATTTCATCCTTGATACAGTGACTTTGACCCTGTGAAATAGTGACCTTCAATAACTTTGTGAGACAGCGATAAAGTAATGATGTGTGGACTATGATGAGAACGATATGGTTGTAAACCTGGTAGTATCAATTACCTATAAGATTATACTTTGAGCATAATTGTCATGAGAATATTGTGGTGAACAATATTTTGCAACCCTCTTGATATTGTGGCCATGTGACATAACAATACACTTCATGATTTGACCTTGGAAGACTTTATGACATGAAATTAAATTTACCTAACTATGAGACAAGTGACCTTAATAACTTAAGGACTCCTAATTTTTTTGGCTATGACATTAATGCAACAACCAGGCATAGATATTGATGACTTAAATGTTTCAGAGAAGTATCGTCTAAATAAATTTGAGGATTAATAAAAGTAATGAACAATGAAAAAAGTGATTCTTGTTTTCAAATAACTATATTATTTGGATTATCTTTTTATGATAATATCATAAATATTAATTGATTCTGCAAAAAATATGATGGAAAATATATTTGGTATCCATGACATGAAAGGTTTTTTTAATGAGAAATCGATGAATTGACAATGCCTTGATTTTGATACCATTTGGCAGTGATGCATTACTATTGACTTGATAGCTTGGAATATTGTACAATGACCTTAATAGTGAATTGAATTGGATTCTAGATCTTGATTTACTTGATGCACAAATGAATTAGTAGTGGAATATGGTTTACTTGACAAGTGATTGATAGCATTAATCAACTTAATGCATAGACCATTTACTGAAGTGGACTCTTGAAAATTGTTTATTGACAATGATACACTGATATTATGTAAGCTGTAACGTTATCACAATAGTCTCCTAAGATTGCAACAACTATCTAATAACATATACACATGTATACTTGACACATAGTACATTGATATATCTTGACTATTTGACTTGACATTATAGTGAAACAATGACCAAGTAACATATATTTTGTAGAATGAGGAACATGTATTCCAGTAGCCTTAAATAATTAAAAAAAAAACACATTCTAATGTGATCTACTAAAATTACAATAGTAACATTGGAGTTTCATTAATGAGATTATGGAAATAATATATATATATATATATATATATATATAGACTTGACATCTACACCTAACCTTTGGATTATGATGATCCTACACTTGACTTAAATTTGTGACTATGGTAACCTAGGAATATTTTCTTGATGTTTTAAGGATCTAGAGGATACATAGTAATAAATGACATAACCATGATCTTACAGGGTAGCTATTCCTTGAGAAGAACATCATCTTGCTGTACAATTTATTAATGTGAATATGGATAACGTTGTATGAGCAATGACCAATAGTGGAAAGACATATGTTAGTAGCTCTCCATGGGCATATTTTGAGACCATTAGTAGCAGGTCATAGGGATGACCTGAGGAATATTGGAGTATGCCATTATTAGACATTTGGGTTCATTAATTGCAACAGTACAGGAAATTCGATATAATCATGGTAGCCAATGTTGTGAGCTCATAAAATATCTTCTATTTATATGTAGTGCAGTGATTCTGTATTGATGTGTAGTGTCCTGCAATGGTATAAGTTTTGACAAGGATGAGAAGTTGTCATGTTGTGTATTTTTAAGTTGATTTGGAAATGTTTATAGTTAGGGTTTTATGTGCAGTGTAGCTCAATGATCCATTTGAGAATCTTTGTGCAGTGATTAACATTATGTAGTGTGGTCAGTGATTGTAGGGATTTGATAGGTTATATGGTACACCAGTGTCTTATATTAAGTTTTCTCATATCAAATTTGACCATAGGAGGATCAAATCTAAAAATTATGAAAAATGGCCCACATGTTGATAAGGGTGGAAGGGTAGGGCAAGACAGGTGATTGCAGTCATCTTTAGGTTAGAGCCTGAGAACACTTCATGGCAGCAGGATGGTGCTAGGGAAATTCATAGCCTACACAGGGTGTTGTGGCATCCTTTCTGTTGGGGCTCATAAAATACAAGACAACGAAGAATTCTTCTGACAACAACTAGTAAATAGAGTGTTGGGGTGCTCTTCGAGTTGTGGCATGATTTACATGGAATTTAGGAATCCTTTGTTGCAGCAAGCTATTAAGGTTTAGCATAATCCTACAAGTTGTATCCTATGAATTAGGGGGTGAAACCTCCTTTAGTTGTACCTAAAAATTAGATGTAGTTACTTTTATTTTAAAGAGGAGGAGAAGACAATTAAAAAGAATCGTTTTGTGATTTTTAACCTAGAGGCGGTTTTCCACCTAAAAATATCTATGCCCATTGTTTTAGCTCTTTGAATTTTTGTATGTTGTTTTCTACTGCTGATTATTATTTATGATTATCTGAAGAAGAAATATAAAAATAATTTAAGATTAACTAATGCTTTGAAACAAATTAAAAAGTGATAATTGCTAAGAAATATTGATTCACCCCCCATTCAATATTTCCAACACTTTGGAGCATATATGTATGAGAAACAAACATTATACTACTAGAGAGCTAAACCTCAGGCTTGGTTATTGAACATAGTGTTTTTAAATGAATTTTTGAAGACTCAAACCATCACCAGTTGTCACATAATGAAACAAGAATTCCACTACTATAGAACTTGGACTTCATCTTGACCAATGAACACAATGTATGTAAATGAATGTTTGGAGACTTGAACCATCACCAGTATCACGAAAAATATGTGCTACTAATACAAAGCTTGACCTCAAGATTTATCACTCAAAACACTGTATGTAAATAAATTTCTGAAGACTCGAACCATTATTGGTATAATAAAATAGATGTGACATTGCTACAGAGCTCAAAATCAAGCTTGATCACTGCACACAATGTATGTAAAAAAAATTGAAATTTCAAACTACCAAACATTCCACCATCACATAGCTCGACCTCAAGCTTTATCACTAAGATATCATTTTTTTTATTTTGTTCTATTGGAGTCATGGCACAAATATATTTATATGCACTAAAGTGGACCTAGGGCTTCAAGTTCTTCCTCGAGGCTGACTAGTTGATGAACCTCCCAATTATGTACAACATAAGGTCCATATAACCTTTCCTAGCCACATTAGACTTATCCCTCTGCACTTAATAATGTTTTCTTAGCTTAGATATGTTCTTAAGAAGGTTAGATATGTTTATCATTTTTTTATGCCTAATGTTTTTATGATGCAGGATATTGAGGAGATATGGTGTAGATCACAAGGATACCCATCCAGATAAATTTATGGGACCTATCCCATGTTGCAGGGTGACCAGCAAAACTTGGTTGGCTTGAAGCACTTATTACTCCTCCTTGTAACAGTGAGGTCATGCAAGGAACAAGATTTTGTTTTTTTATGGATTTTGGAGGGAAAGTGGTCCTCCTTTCAAGGAAGCTTCCCCTAATCTATTTTTTATAGATAAAGGGATTTAGTAGCCCATTGGGAGTTTATTTTTTCAAATATAAAGTCAGTAGTAATCAACTTAGTATAGGCATTAGCCTAGAAGTTTCAATTCTGCAACATTTCATGTATAAGCACTTTTTTTAGAAATGAAAGGAATATTTGGTTCTTAGACTATTATCTCTTAAGGGATATCAGCCTCCTTAGGTTAGGGCCCGCCCCAAGTGATCAGGACTCCTCTTTGTACTCTTATCTTTTATGCATAATTTTCGTTAGTTATTTTTGTAATTTAATTATTGAACATTAGTTTATACAAGGTTAATAAGTTAGCTTGCTTACAAGTCTTTTTATGCATAATATTTTGGTAGATCTACTAGTAATTATTTTATGCATTTGAAATTTTTTTTCATGCATTATTTTAATTTGGTGGTTTTTATTTAATTATTTTTCATTATATATGTATGTTATCACTATATAGTTTCATCTTTTGCAAAGCTACAGGGAACCCTACAGTTTCACATTTATGAATAAACTTATCTATAAATTTCATAAGGAAATGGGCATGAGTTCTTCACCATAAATTATCATCCCTTATCTCATATTTCCTTCAAACTGCATTTGTAGTGCATTTTTCTACTCACTCGACTATTTCCTATAGAAAAACTGGGACTCATGTAGCAGCTCATGTTTTGGATCCAAAAATCATATAAATTCTCATCCAATGCATGTTTAGCCTTTCTTGATGTGTTAAAATGTCCCCAATACCATGAGGATGGGATTTGGAAGTAAAGAAACCTCACAGATTCGTTGACCTAGTTGTTGTATAAAATTTGAATTTTTTGTAAAATTAGGGCTTGATGTGTCTATGCTTTATTTTAGTTGCAAGTTTGTTTTCAATGCACAATAGAGTAGAGCTATTCAGTATTTTAGGATCATTTAATTGAAATTCTTCCTTATCCTGTAGATAGTATATGTTTTCTTACTACCTCTTATTTCCTACATTTTTTAATGTTTCCTATAGGATAAATAACAAAATGGTCTTTGTGTAACTCAATTTCTTAGTTTTTTTCACCTACATAAAATCAACAAAAGAATAAGATAATACCACATTGCACACACAGTGTCGTCCCCTCTTAATTTTGTACAAAACATGGTTTAAAAATTAAATTTGAGAACCTTGGGAGTTGCAACATTTTTGCTGCAATAATGGGGGGCCATCACTTTTTGGCATCATTGTCAGTTAGGTGTCAAAGTATGCATTGTATTCTTCCCTAGTTTATTCACTTGTTTCACTTTCTACAAAATATATATATATATATGTATGTATTACGATTTTTAATTAAAAAAAAAAAATCATTGCATAAGCATTCCCATTAAAATCATAGAAATAGAAAAAAAACACAAAAAAAATTTCTTCTTTATGCCTTGAAGGATCAAGGATAACACGAGAAATTTTTTCCAAAATCCCCCACTTCGACAATCAACCAGCCTTATCTTGCAGATTGTGAGCCTCCTACTCTATCCACAAATGATATTAAGGAATTTTTGGGTGGCCAGTGAAGATTTCTAAGGAGCTTAAAGAAGAAGAAATACCCTCAAATCCCAACAACAACATGTCTAGGAATAGACAACCTAGAACATTAATATTTCTTATCAAAGAAACAAATGTGGAAGCCAAAATGAAAAATATAAACCCATCTATCCTTCCATATTTCTATGGCTTGACTACTAAATATCCCGACACTTTTATGATTGAGTTTGTTGTAGTTTATAAGACTTATGACTACACTACCAATGGAAAAAAGATCATATTTCTCCCATCCAGTCTCAAATATGCATACATTCATTGGGTCATGAGCCTAGAGGGGAGAAACATCAGTTTATGGGAATAAATGAAACAAACTTTCAACACCAAGTACCGGTACTATTATAGAGAAAGAGACACTAGGGATGAAATATCTAGGATGAATCAAGGATCAAGTCAATTCCTGGAATATTGTGAGGAAATATTCAAATTGAGCTACAAAATATCAGACAACTGCACTATGGACTCTAACTCATTGATGTTAGTCTTGCTACGAGGATTCAAAGAAGAGATAATGGAAACCCTCAAGTTGCTTTCCAATGGAGAAATATAACAACTCGGTTATGACGACATAAAAATATTATTTCAGAATCGCTCAATATCTCCTAGAAAAAGTGGTAGAACAAACAAAGGATTGGTATGTTGGGAAAAATACTGAGAGGGGGGGGTGAATCAGTATTTACAGCATATTCAAAACTTTTTACTTTTTCATTCCTTAAAACCCATACGCTACTTTCCTTCATTAAACCGGCGTATATACGCGGATCCCCTTTATTAAACTCGCGTATACACAGAGATCTAGATATGTAATTAACTCTTCACTTAGATCATTCAATCATTCATTCATCAGATGTTCAATAAACTGTAAACATGTGCAGTAATAACAGAATGAACCATCACACAAAGCATCACACATGAAAACCAGGATTTTTAGGTGGAAACCCAAATCGGGAGAAAACCACCGCTGCAGTTGCTCAGCCTTCAATATTTTATTATAGAGAAAACATCTTACAACATATGTGCTGGCGCAGACTTGACCAGCACGCAGGCACCCACCTGCGCTCGTTTACCGGCCTCTCCTGGAAGGGAGCTACGACCCCCTGACTCGTTTACCAGCCTCTCCTGGAAGGGAGCTACGACCCCCGATCTCGTTTACCAGCCTCTCCTGGAAGGGAGCTACGACCCCCTGACTGAAGGCTACAACCCTCAGCACCACCTTGGACCATGTTTCATCAATTTTCACACTGGATCCAACCACTTCAATAGAACAACACTTGCGGGCCACATTTCATCATATTTTCATACTGGACCCTTTCCATACTTTTAAGAACAGACATACATCACCAACAGATACTTCTCAACACAGATCAGATAGCAGAAACATAGCAGAACAGATCAGATATTTCATACCCTTTGTTTCAGCAAACCCTAGTTTGCATACGCGCTTTCACTTCACTGATGTCGCGTATATACGCGCTTCCGTCCACACAAACCAGCGTATACCTCAGTGTATATTTTATTGCGCATACGCGCTTTCTCTTCGCTGAAGCCGTGTATATACGCGCTTCCTCCGCGGCGAAGTAGCGTATAGATCTTCAATCATTACAGAGCAGCATACTTCATCAGATCAGATATTCAGTTCAGATCTACCCTTTTGCTTCAGACAGATGTTTGCCTAGATGCTCGCCTCATCACAGATCTAAGCCTTCCATAATCAGATCTAGCAAATACAAGAGCAATTCAGATCTAGATCCCCTTCTTCATCATTGGTGCATCATACATTCGGATTTATCATTCAAGTGTAACCCTTTCCATTCAGATATACTTCAGAGAGAAGTATTCATTCAAGCTCAGACATCTTGCACCCACACTCATGATTTGCACAATGAATTTCTTCTCCTTATATAGGTTTATCCTTTTTCAATACCATGAGCCCCTTTTTCAATACCATGGACCAAAACAATATCATAAGCCCAAAACTACCTGGACGGGGTCAATTAGGCGGATCATTACCCAATACAATGGGTCAATACCATGGTGGTTACCCTTGGTTTTGTACTTTTTGAGCGCTTTAGCCCATACGCGACTTGGCACGTTATTTTCCGCGTGCATACGCGACTTCACCTAGGAATATCCGCGTATACAAAGAGACATACTCTTTTCATCATGCTTTGAGCACATTTTGAATTCTTTTCTTCATTGCCTTCTATACACACTGTAGATACATCATATTTTCTTCATCAGGAACATATTCTCTCAAGCACAACTTCATCAAGTAAGTTGTCATCATCTTCATCAAGTGGGTTGCCTTTAAAGGACAACACTCAGCATCATATTGTCAACAAACATCAGATACATCATTTACCAAGTCCATCAAGTCAAGCATAACTTCATCAGGTGGATTTCCATCAAGGACAACACATGTCAACAGTCGCATGTCTTCATCTTCATTCCGTGGGTTGCCATCAAGGACAACACTCTGCATCATATTTCCAACATGGTATGCCCTTCCTCCTTCACAATCACTAAGAATGAGATAGGGAGTATGCTAGAGAACATGAAAATTGAGATCCTACACACTTCTTCTATGCATATGGATACATTATACATAAAGAGAAAACAAGAAGAATAAAAAATGGAAATAAGTACCCCAAAAAAATCCTTCAAAACATCCTTCGTTTCCTACCCAACCGAACTTGTATCGCAATAATAAGCAAGATGAACCAATCTATAGTAGAGAAACTTCCTATCCAAATTATGTTGTAGAGATTTAATAAATCAACCTCGGGTTTGGGAAGGTTCTTCTAAATTCTCACCCACCTTCTTGAATTATAAATCTATAAAAAGAGAAGGAACACCCCACACCTCAAGTAAATCAAACTAAGCCTCCCTATCCTAAAAGGTTAACCACTCACAAAACACACACCGCAGAAGAAGTTGAAATTCTAGGAGAATTGAAAATATATGTTAATATTCCCCTTCTGTATGAAATAAAGTATGTTCCTCTATAAAACAAGTTCACCAAAGTGGAATGTCTTAGAAAGCAAGGAAGGAAGAAAAGAGATGTCCCTACTATCAATTTCATAGGGTATATAGCTAATATTATGCTTGATAAAGTCATCATCCCAAAGTACTTACACCTTTTGATCCCTGTTGTAGATGTACACATAAATGATATTGTAGTTCCTAACACTCTCATCAATTTTGGGGTTGCAATAAATGTCATGACCATGGAGACTATGGTCAAGATAAATCTCCAAGAATCCCTAAGACCACCACAGTACTACATCTTGTTGATAGAGCCATAGTATCACCTCAAGGCATCATTGAGGATGTCATGATATCTACTTATTAATGGGAATATCCCATGGATTTCCTTGTTCTTAATCCCAACGCCAAGGTTCATGGATATCCTCTTATTTTAGGAAGACCTTCATTGGCCATTTTTTATGTCTATATCAGTTCCAGGGATGGAAATATGACACAATCACCAATGGGAACTCTAAAAAATAGCTTGTATTATATCAACCTTCACCACCTCTCATTCAACATTATTTTCCTAATTGGGTAGAAGAAGAAGAATAGGACTCATGTTTATCATCACACTACCCTATATGTACATCAGAAACTACTATTGGTAGCAGGAAATTGGATGAAGATAATATGATTGTCAAATTTATGAAAAATAAATACCCTACTGCCATGAATATTGATGCTTGAAAGATGAATCTATAGGACATCCTATTTTTTCTCAAGATAGTTCATGGGAAGATATAATAACTACTAGTTCCTACCAAAATAATTTAAAAATCGTAGAAATCATCCCATCTAAAACCTTGAAATAAACCCCTTTCTTTTTTTTAATCAAGAGGAAATGTTTTTGATTGTTCAATATAGCATCATCATTCTTTTAAGATAGCATGTTGAGGAATTGGCATGTGATTATAAAGGAATGAAGGGAGTTCATCCTTATATATAAACTCATTGTCATCATCATCATCATCATATATATATATATATATATAGATATATATATATATAGATATATAAATATATAGATATATATATATATATATATATATATATATAAGGGAGGATAATAAGCCTCTTCATCATCCATAAAGGAAAATGAACCCTGCATAAAAAAACATTCTACAACATGAATTGCAGAACTTGTTGGATGCAAGGTTAATCTATCTAATCTCACATAGTGAATGGATATCTCCCTTAGTAATTATCCCTAAAAAATATGGAAAATGGAGAATTTGCAGCGATTACAAAGAACTCAACAAAGGCACCAAAAAGGACCCTTTTCCCCTTGCCTTCAATTTGCAAACTTTTGGATGTTATTGTAGGCGAAAAATTCTTCCAATTTTTGGATGGATTTAGTGGGTAAAATATAATCTATATCATCCCTAAGTATTAGAATAAGACCACCTTCAAATTTCCATGGGGAACCTTTTCTTATAAGGTTCTTCCATTTTCTCTTTGCAATGTCTTTGCTACCTTCCAAAGGGTTGTGTTGAGTATTTTCTCTAAAATTCTGCATGATTTAGGGGAAATATACATGGATGATCTTAAACAATATGGGGATGATTTCCAAGAGGATCTCTACAACCTATGCAAGATTTTGGAAAGGTGTAAGGAAATTAACCTCTCTGTAAGCCACAAGAAGTGCCTATTTTTTGTAAATGAATGGATTTTTTGGAGAAATTTCTCTCTGAAAAAGTAATTCAAGTCGATCCTAGAAAAAAATCCATCATTAAAAACGTTCATGTTCCAAAAAATTATAAAGGTATTAGAATTTTTTTAGGTTTTCCTAGACATTACCAAATATTCACAAAGGATTTTAGCAATATTTCTTCACCCTTTTTTTATTTACAAGAAAAATATTTAGGGTTTTGTTCGACATATCTATGTCAAAATGCATTTGGGTAAATCAAAGAGAAATTGATGACTACACGAGTCCTTAGAGATCTAAATTGGAATTTTTCCTTCCATATCCATATAGATGCATCAGTTGAAGTGTTTGGGCTATCTTAAAGGTAAATTTACTTATGCCATTTATTTCATTGGAGAAAATATTTCCAAAGTTGGGCTTACTTATAGTCACTGAAAAATAACTCTTAGTTGTTGTACATTCTATGACCAAATTTAGACACTACAATATTGGCTATCAGTTTTTTGTAACCATGCAGTAATCAAATACTTAATGAAAAAAACAAATGTAAATTCTTTCATAGTTAGGTGGTTATTGTTGCTACAACATTTTGATTTAACTATCATTGAAAAATGTGGATAAGAGAATGTTGTTATATATTTTCTTTCAAGAATAAACTTGTCTACAAAGAATGATGAGATTGTATATGAGTGGCTCTTGAGGAGCATATTTTTCCATCTCTCTTATCTCAATGGTTCGCTAAAATAGAAAATTTTATACTTGTTATCCAATTTCTCCCTCACTTATCTTCATAGAAAAAGTGTAATATTGTAAAAAAAAAAAATCACCCGTTATAATTGGATTGGGGATAACCTCTTCAAGTTTGGGTCTGATCAGATTATGAGAATAGGTGTAAAGGAAGATAATTTTTATGACACCGTGTCATCTTTCCATGACTGACCCTAGGGGGACCATTTTTTTCCAAAAGGGCAGCCTACAAAATCCTATAGACATGATACTATTGGCCTACCCTTTGTGGAGCTATAAAAAGGGTCTCTTTCACCTCTAATTACCTCACATTAATATGTCAATCCGGGAGCGTTTTGTTATTACAAAGAGTGACTCAATCCGAGGCTATCATTTGTCAGAGTAATGCTAGTAGTACAGTGTTTAAGAAATACAAGAGTAAACGGATGCTTGCTTATAACTAAATTACTTCAAAAGAATAAATCACACACTCAGAAAACTCAACAGCTTATCAGTCAAGGGTTCGGCAGTGATAACCCATCCCTTCGGAAACTGATGGAAAGGAAAATATTGTGGAGCTATAAAAAGGGTCTCTTTCACCTCTAATTACCTCACATTAATATGTCAATCCGGGAGCGTTTTGTTATTACAAAGAGTGACTCAATCCGAGGCTATCATTTGTCAGAGTAATGCTAGTAGTACAGTGCTTAAGAAATACAAGAGTAAACGGATTCTTGTCTATAACTAAATTACTTCAAAGAATAAATCATACACTCAGAAAACTCAACAGCTTATCAGTCAAGGGTGCGGCAGTGATAACCCATCCCTTCGGAAACTGATGGAAAGGAAACTAGAGCATGGACCATGAGCCTGGGAGCTAGACAGTGACTGCCACTGCTCACTACAGCCTTAGATCATCTCTCACACCAAACCAACAACTGCAAGTAAATGGAACAGCAAAGCGAATAAAGGATTGAACAGCAATTCTGGAATAGAACAGCAAGTCTAAAATGGAACAGCAATTGAAATAACTAAGTCCCGCGGGTTGTAACCAAACTTAATCTATTAACTCAAATACTCTCTTTGCAATCAAATAACATTCTTTCACTCTAAAGGCAATTCACACAAATCACACTAAAGGAACAACAATAACGATTAATGAATTATGGAACAGTACTGATAAATTAGAAACGCACACAACACGAACGTTTAGTATAACAGCTCTGTAACATAACAGTAAGAACATGCAATGAACTCTTGAAAGGATTAATAACTTGATGCGGAGTCAACACACGATTCTATCTGTAAAAACCTCAATGATTCAATCTTTAACAGAGCATGTAATATGAACTTATAAAGCATATCAAATTACAAAATAACAATGATAAACAAACCACACAGAAATCAAGTCGTAATGGTACAGAAGCAAGTGTCCTCCGGGGCCGGGCCCTTAGCCTCCAAGGATACACCGCTTTAAGTTACTCCAGACGCAGAGATGGAATAATCACCAAGCTTTCATTAACGCATCAGTCAGAAATACATTGAACCAGTTCTCAACGAAACTCAATAATCAAAGTTGATGTCTTACAGAAATTACATAAAAGTGTATTCTCTATCTCTCCATATCAAACTAACAGTATTGTCCCTTTATATAAAGGTGACGGCGGAGATGTCTAAGTGACAAGATAAATAAAGCAGCGATCCCTCAGGATCGAAGATCCTGAGGGATTCGCCAAACTGTTAACTCTTCATCCTGTCTTTTCTTTTGCGCCGAGCTGGTGTCTTCACCTCCTTTTCCGGGCCGATTTGCTTCGATCTGTTTATCCTTGTTTGCATTCGGTTCTCGTCCAGAGGGACAACAGTTATCTCGACTTTATCCTTTCCTTTGGAGCGGAAATTCCTTGTTTTCTCCTTTTCCTGTACAGAAAATAACCATTATCAGTGGCTAAGTCTTGCATGTCAATTCTCACATGTTTTGTTATAGTTCCTTATTATTTTCCAAATTCGTGATACAAAAAGGTTCATAAATTCTATTAAAAAGCCACTGAACTAATCATCAAAAGCATACCTTTTTAGTACTCCACACACCCCCCTGCTTACCTTGTTTCATGTCCTCATGAAAACATTGTAGTTGACATGCAATGCAGTGAGAGAATATGCTGGAGAAGGAGTCTCATGCGGAGGCCTACAACCATGTTGAGTGATTAGATAGTCAAAGAACTGACCTGTTTGCCCCTCAGGCATATCATACAGGGCCTGGTATCCAGGTGCAGGGTGCCAAATAATTGGAGTGTGAAATCTATATCCTAACCAGGATGACCCTGCTTTCAGAATGCTCTCGCCATAGAGGTTCAAACGGTCGGCAGCTAACTCAAAGTTCTCATACTTAAATGGTTCCCTGAGCTGGATGTTTGGATCAGAGATTCGGTATCGAAATTTGGCTGCATTAATGGCCAAGTCTTTGATGGAAATAAAATACTCTAACCCTTCCCGAATAAGTGCCTCATGCATGGGTCCTAAAGTTTCAATGGCACCAGGAGCCCTTATAAGATTTCTATGAGCTTTCCACAACTGTACTGGGTTCCTAGGCTCAGCCCTAACCCGTAAATCTAGACCATTTTCCTGACTCTGGAAAGTATCATAGGCTTTGAGCCACTTAATCTGATTAACCCCGAATGAAATGAATGCTTGGAATTGGATGTCTCCAATGAAAGGGCCAGGGTTTAACTCAGTCTCCTTATTTAGCACAAGGTCATGTAAATAAAGTTCACACAACAATCTCTGGACTTTCACTCCATAATGTTTACAGCAGTCTATAAAGTCATTGACAGTGTTGATCTGTATAGGGGCACCTGCTTTAACAGCTTTTATTTTTAATTGTAAATACCGTTCTAATAAAAACATAGCATAGTTTTTAGCAGGAGCCCTACATGCTAAGACATCATTGTATAAAGAACACAAGTCATTCATCTGTTTGATAACAGTATCTAGTCTACGGGTTACCTGTGCAACTTCCTCTTGTTCCTTTTTCCACCCTTCAAAGGCCTGGCTTTTGGATTGACTGACGTCCCTTAATTGCTGCTGTAACTCTTCATATTTTTCTCGGGGAACCGTTTTCTCTCTAAGTTGTTCGGCTTCTTGCTGGGCTTGCTTCACCATCTTATGCAAGGTTTTTGTCTTCGGATCTTTTTTCCATAGGTCAGTGGAGGCCGGGAGTTTTACCTGAACTTTCTTATTATGCTGTTTAGAGTTCAGAACCCTTATTACCCCTGAGGGTGGTGCCTCTGTTTGAATTTGCTTGTCACTGATCCTTATATCATCCTTTTCTGTTTTAACGCGAACATCCGTCTGTTCCCGTTCCTCAGCATCATTTGGAACGGCAGCTGGATTCTCAGTAGGGTTTTGAACAGCAGGCCGCTTGTTGGCCTTCTTTTTCCTCCCTCCGGTCTTTCTTACCTTCTGGTTCTTTTTCAGAATCCTAATTTGTTGTCTGAGCTGGGTTATCGTATTCAACAATTTATTCCGTTCCATCCACAACTTCTTAATTTCGAGCGTTTCATTCGAAGGAACAGCAGTCTGTCTGCTGCGGACTGGATCATGACCAGTTGCTAAATCTTCCTCTTGGGGTTCTTCCTCACTATTCTTCTCTGGCTGTTCTGGGGTAGGAACCTCGACTGGTTCTGTCTCTTCCTGAGCAACTGCTGTTTCTGCTCCTACTCCCTCTAGAATTTCCTCTTGTGACCTGGGAACAGATTGTTCCCGTTCAGTATTTTCCTCCTCTTCATCATGAACAGGCATGTTTTCTTCTTGGGGTTTGTCGTGGGGGTCCTCTGGATTAGAAGGTTGGCCATACTTACTCATATTGGCTAGGACTGCGGCCAAGTCATCATCTCCCAGTAGGTCTTGTAATGGGCTATCTTCCTGTTGTCCCACTTCTTCCTCCTGTTCAGGTTTTGCTTCTATTTCTGTTCCCGAAGGCTCGGCTGCTTCTTCTTCGGGTTGCTCGTCTTCAATTATCACTGGTTGGCTGGTGCTTCCCTAGAGCTTTTCCAACCTTCCTCGTATCCGAGCCAACCGGGCTGATTTTCTGGGCTTATCTATGCTTCCTCTCATCTGAGCTAACCGAGCTGATTTTCTGAGTTCCTCTGGTTGCTCGGGTGGATCAATGGCATGCTTGCGCTTTGCCGATTCCTGAGATATCTCTGGTCGTTCCGATGTACTAGCAACAGGTTCCTGCTATACTAATTCTCTGCATTTTTCCGGACGCTCTGGTGTGCTTATAGAATGTCTACGTTTTGGGGATGGCTCTGTCAATCCCCCCTCAATCATTGCAATCAGTTCTTCCCAGCTTCTCTGCTACTGGGTGAGACCATAACTAACCACTAGTCGTATAAACCCATGGTGACTAACGACTGACTCTACGTGCTGTGCCTTTTTTATACTTTGTGCAGCATCATGCAGTAAGGATTTCAGGAGTGCAGGTAAATTTACACAGCATTTCTGCTTTAAAACAGCTAAAAGTTTAAGATGTCGTGGTCTTACCACGTCTTTCCTTCCTTCGCAGGTAATGTAGCTCTGCACTGTTCTTGCTAGCTCCGTCCAGGGTTCTCCTAGGGTTGCTGGCAGAACTCCCTTTCCCTTAATTGTCAAATTCTGGCCTTCGTCTTGGAAAATTTCCATGACCTTCTGTAATCGTTCCTTTTTTAATGTCCATACCGGTCCGGTGGCTGGTAGTCCTGAAACTTCTGCAATTATGTCATCAGTGATCGCTATCCGCTTCCCCCTTACTGTGGAGTGATAATCCTGTAGGTTCTGCAAAAATTCCATCGCTACTGTTTCATTAGACTCATGTAGGCGATTGAAATAATTCAACCATCCTGCTCTTTCCAGGATCTCCCGGGCAGCAGCGGAGATCGTCAACTGTTGAGGCTCGCTTCGAATTGCCCTTCCTCCCATGGTTTCACTGCGAATTCTAAATGGAACAGCAAAAACGTTTTCTGTTTGAAACACAGAGAGGATGATAATCGCAAGGTTTCGAGAAAGAAAACACAGAGTATGCAACAGTGAAACAGAAAGCAACTTGTGTGAAAATAGAAATGCCATGCCGTTAAAACATGCCAAACCGTCGTATACTAGTTTTCCCGAATGGTGAGTTGACACGTAATATAGGGAATGATGAGGTTAACCTCCCCCCCCCCCCGCAGTGTGATAGGCTGTCCCAGCCGACAAATAAAGGAGCGGCACCCGGTCTGCAATCAAGTCAGAAAGGAACAGCATATGGAATTATGCCATGTTGAAAAGGACAACGAATTACCGAAATCGAGGCGGAGAATTGATCGCGTATTATATAAGAGGCTGATGTGTTATGATATGAGGCTGATGGATAAGACATGTATCGTACTTGCCAAATCTCAAGTGGTCATGGTCACTTTCGTTGCCATGATTGGTAATGATAAATGTTCATGCGATGTATAAATCAGGAAATGACATATGATTAGTTCCTAGGATATAAGAAACAAAAGAGTATTAGTATCTTACCCATTGGTGTAAGCAAGGTGACTTCAATACCATTAACAGTACTCTGCTGCCAACAAGTGTCCATAACCTTGGCAGAGTTGTTTTTCACCCTCGGAACCATGATCCTTTGTGTATACTTAGGAATGTTGTTATGTCAAAATGTAGACCATTATGCTGGCTTGGTGACCAGTTAACCATAATGCCATTCACGAGGAAGGAGCGAAACGTGGGCAAGCCGGCTCGTGATGAGACCTCCTGTTCCAAGGTTCGTTTATTTGATATACCTTTTGGACCATATCCCTGGTGTGGTGGCCATAATGGGAATGCCACTTCACTTCCATCCTCATGATCATGGTAGGCTGGCTCTCAATGATACCCCCTATCCTGCATTTGACACTTCACATATCATGTTCACATATGTTTTATTTTTTATAGAATACTTTTCCTTATTTATACACAAAGGGTGGTTCAACACTCCTTAAGAGTAGGAATGGTGGAAGAAGTCTTATTATCTCAATAGGAAGATATAAGCTCTTTGCTCTTATTCCCAAGTATTAATCAAAAAAAAGTTAAGGGAATCAGCATGATAAAGATAACCAATCAGGGAAAAATTAGTAAAACCATGTCAACAAAAGGTAAGAAATAAGTATGTCCTTCCATTTGTCCTCTTACTAATGCAAAGCCTTATAGATATAGCGATTTATGGTTTGCAGATTTCGGTATGTTGTGATTTTATATTTCATTGCACAAATACATAGCTGTATCTTAAAGACTAGAAAGAAGACGGGAAAAAAGCATCCTCAATTGAGATCAGCAAAAGGAATAAGCTGTTTCACAAGGAGATTCAAGAGTATGCGAGTGGTGTTCCTTTGGAAAAGAAACAATGACGGATGATAGAAAAAGGAACAGCAAAAATGCAAATGCCGTGCCTTTTGGAAAAGGAACGGCAAAAATAAAAATACTATAAAAATACTCTAAATGCCATTCCTTTGAAAAAGGAACAACAGTAATGAAAGAACGTTGTTTCTTTGAAGAAAAAGACCAACGGTAACCAACAGGAACAACGGAAAATGTAACAATGCCGTTCCTTTGAAAAAGGAACAGCAGAGATCCCGAATGTTGTTCCTTTAGAAAAGGAACAGCAAAACAAGCAAAACCAACATCATAAAAAACACGCATATGCTATTTTTAGAAAAGCAAAAAATCGAACTTTGTGAAAGAAAAGGAACAGCAAAAAAAAAAATGACAAGAAAATATTTAAATGCAAACTTATGTACAAAAATCACTCAAAAAAACAAGAACTTATGTACAAATTGCAAAGAGAAATGAACCCTTAATGAATTACAGGTGAGGAAGATTTCTCTTCCTCTCCTAGGATCTCCATATCAGTGTCTCGGCGTAGCTGCTGGCAGAAGGATTCCCGAGTGAGTGGTTTGCGATAGAGACGGACTCGGTGGCCATTAACTTTGAATGCATATCCAGAACCGTCAATGGTAATTAGAGTAAGGGTTCCGTTGTCATGCACCTTCTGGATTTCGTATGGTCCCAACCATCAAGTCTGAAGTTTTCCAGGGAAGTCCTGAAACCGAGAGTCGTATAACAGAGCCCAGTCTCCCTCGTGGAAGACTTTGTTCTTGATGAGCGCATCATGCCATTTAGCTCGCTGCTGTTGAATCAATGCTGTATTTTGTAGTGCAGAGAGCCTAACTTCGTCTAATTCATTGATCTGCTGTAGTCGATTGATTTGTGCCTCGCTTAGATCTAGGCCAACTTCCTGTGCTGTCCGTAATGTTTGGATTTCGAATTATATGGGAAAAATGGGTTGTTTTCCAAACACTAATTGATAAGGTGAGTAACCGGTGGTGCTCCTCCATGTGGTTCTATAGGCCCAGAGTGCTTCAGGTAGTCGGGTAGCCCAATCACGCCTATGTGACGCAATGGTTTTCATTAGGATTGATTCTATTATCTTATTGCTACTTTCTACCTGCCCATTCGCCTGTGGGTGATATGGAGTAGTGATTTTATGCTGGACGTGATAATTGTTGAGTGTTGCAACTAATTTATGCCCAACAAATTGTGGTCCTCCATCTGTAATTATTTCCCTAGGAAGGCCATAACGAACAAATAGATGGAACAGGAACTGTATGACAGAGTCCTCTGTGGCTCTTGGCAATGCTTCTGCCTCAACCGATTTGGTGACATATTCTGTTGCCACCAAGATATATGTTTTCTAATTTGATGAGGGGTTGATGGGTCCAACGAAATCAAGAGCCCATCGCTCGAATGGTTCGATGACTAACTGTGGTTTCAGAGGCATCTCATCGGCTTGACCAGGTCGTCCTGCTCGCTGGCAGCTGTCACAGGCTTGGACAAACTTCTTCGCATCTTTGAAGATCGTAGGCCAGTAATATCCTGTCTGCAATACTTTATGTCCAGTTCTACGCTCGGCGAAGTGCCCCCCACACGGTCCATCGTGACAGGCTTTTAGGATGTCAAAGATTTCATCCTCTCTAACACATCGCCTGATATGCATGTCTGCTCCTGTGTGAAACAAATAGCCTCCAATCCACGAAAATCGAGAACTTTTATGAATAATCTGCTTGCGCTCATTAGGAGTTAAATGTTTTGGTAATTTACCTACTGCGAGGTAGTTGGCAACATCAGCATACCAGGGTGTTTGAACGGCAACAGCAAACAGGTGCTCATCCGGAAATTGATCTTCAACTGCTGCTGCATCGCTTGATTTTGGTATTCTCGAAAGAAAATCGGCTACAGGGTTTTCTTTGCCAGGGCGGTCCTTGATTGTGATGTCTAATTCCTGCAATAAGATTAACCATCGAGTTACTCTGGCATTTGTGACAGGCTTATTTGCTAAATATTTTATAGCAGAATGGTATGTATACAAGATAACAGGATAGCCTGTAATATAATGTCTAAATTTATTGACAGCATGTATTACAGCTAGGAATTCTTTTTCAGTAACAGTGTAATTCAATTCAGCAGGGGATAAATTTTTGTTGATGTAATAGATAGCATATGGTTTTTTATCCTCTTCCTGCCCAAGGACTGCGCCAATGGCTGTATCTGAGGCATCAGATGATATCTGGAATGGTAGGTCCCAGTTTGGTCCTCGAAGGAATGGGGCTGTGGATACAAGCTTCTTTAGATCCTCGAAAGCACGGTCACATTTGTCTGTCCAAAGAAAATCAACGTTACCAGTTAGTGCATATAAAGGAGCAGCAATATGCGAATAATGCTCTATAAATCGTCTATAATAACCGGAAAATCCAAGAAAGCTGCGTACCTCTGTTTGAGTAGTAGGAGTGGGAATAAGCAAAAGTATTTGGATTTTGGCCGGGTCTACTTGAATGCCGGCTGCTGAAACATAGTGTCCTAGGATAAGTCCTTCAGTCATCATCAAAAAACATTTTTCGTGGCTTAAGAAAAGCCTAGTAACAATGCAGCGTTGTAGGACTTTTTCTAGGGTGTCTAGAGCTGGATCAAAATCATCTCCATATGGTGTAAAGTCATCTATGTAAACTTCAAGTCCATCATTTATTAAATCTGCAAAAATGCTAAGGATAGCCCTCTGAAATGTGGCAGGAGCATTACATAGGCCAAAAGGTAGAACTTGATAGGCAAATTTTCCCCAGGGACAAGTAAAAGTAGTTTTATCCTGGTCTTCAGGGGCAATCTGAATCTGATTGTATCCACTGAAGCCATCCAGGAAAGAAAAGAACGTCTTCCCTGCTAAAGTATCCAATACTTGATCTATGAAAGGGAGAGGAAAATGATCTTTCTGTGTTGCCTTGTTTAGTTCCCTATAATCCACACAATTCTCCATTTTCCGTTCTTTTTTGGTACCACCACAAGCGGAGAGACCCATTTACTATCAGAAATAGGGTAGATAAAATTAACATCTAAAAGTTTCTGAAGTTCAGTTTTTACGACATCTTTTAGATGAGGATTAAGTCTCCTTTGCGGCTGACGCACAAGTCTGGCATCTTTTTCTATATAAATGTGGTGTGTACATAACTGGGGATCAATTCCTTTCATGTCAGGGTAATCCCATGCAAAGGCTTCTTGATATTTTGTTAACAAATGGATGAGCTTAGTTTCCTGTTCAGGTGTGAGATTAGCATTGATGTTTAAGGTTTTCCCCGGTGCAATTTCCACAGTTTTACTATGTGCAACAGAAGTAACAGGTATCGTTTGGTCATGAATATCTTTCAAGGGATCTTCTTCCAATTCATTATCAAATGCTGCTTCTATCATGTGACACTGTGTGCGAGGTTCAGTTTGAGTAATGAAATTATTAATGGCATCATCTTCTGTTTGATCTTTAAAATCGAGTGCCTCTTGTATAGTTAATGGAGATCTGATGTTATCAGTAAGGTATGATACAGGGTTTTTATTAGTTTTCATCATTGTGACACTTGGCTGCGCTGGAGGATATAGAACTAAATTTTTGCTATTCGGTCCTCTGGTTATGGTCATATTTCCCTGCCGGCAACCAATGTAGGCATCGGCAGTGGCAAGCCAAGGTCTACCTAAAATTAGTGGATGTCCATCAAGTCGGGTTTTTGGATTAATTATCAGAAAATCGGTTGGATACTCCCAGGATTCTACAGAGACCATGACATCATGTAGAGTACCCTCTGGTCTAACCACGGATCGGTCAGCCAATTCCAACAGAGTAGAGGTGGGTTCTACAGATGTAATGCCGAGCTTTTGGCAAGTTGTGGTTGTTAAAATATTAATTGCAGCCCCTAGATCCACTAAGGCATTAGACAGGGTCTGACCATAAATTTGAACAGTTATAATTGGATTCCCGGGGTCTTCATATTTAAGGGGTGTTTCTCTTCCAGACAATAGATCAGATAAGGTATCGACTACTTGGACTCTTGGATTATTTGTTATATTCCTCCTTGGTTTCTTTATGCACAATTCTTTGATAGTTTTTGCGTATATGGGAATGTCTTGAATGGCTTGGAGGAATGGAATTTTTATGTACAGATTTTGTAATTCTCCCATAATGTCAAAGTCAGGATATTGTATGGGTCGTGGTATGGCTAATCGTTCTGGGAATGGAGGAGAGGATGTGGTTGCTTGATTATGAGTTTGTTGCTTATTTACATCCTCTTGTTGTGACTGATGTTCTCTGGGTAACTGATCTTCAATATGAACTGTTTTATCTCCCTTAGTTTCAATTATACATCCAGATCTTAACTGAAGATCATTGCACTCCCTCAGGTCGGGTTCTATTTCTGGTGATTCTATGATTTGAATAGATTGGACCTGTCTGTTGTTTGGATTGGGATCGGGTTGGGCTGGGAGTTGCGGTCTCAGGTTAGACTGGGGATTTTTTTGTAAGGCTGGCAGAGTAGGTTGAGGGAGCGAAATAGTTCCAGCTGGGTGGTACATCGGTCTTTGCCAGCTTGTCTGCCAGGGTGAACTTTGTGAAGTAGAGGGAGTCCATCGTGAAGGATATGGGCCATTTTGCCAATATGGTGGAGTGTAAGGGAAATTCGGCCAACCAGATTGGCTTGTTTGATTCAGCCATGGGTTTGAAGAAGGAAACGATTGTGGTGACCAGTTTGTAAATGGGGGTTGAGATTGATTTTGCCACATACCATATTTTTGAGCATTATACTGTGGGTTTTGAAAGAAAGAGGTTGAGTCCGGAAACATACCAGGTTGTCTCGGCTGCCACTGGCGGCGCTGGTTGATCGAATTCACCAATTCTGGTTCTTCTTCTGCTTCCTTATATACTGCTTTCAATCCAGGAAGTGAGGGGCAGCTCTCCGTAAGGTGATCTTTTGTACAGATGGCGCATGTTTGGACTTTATCTAGTGGACACTCCTTGTGGCTATGTTTCTTTCTGCATCGGGGGCAGAAGATTGCCAAATTTTGTTCTGCCTCCAGTTGCTTCTGTTTAGCCTGCACAATATCAAGTTGTGTAGTTAGTGTCCCCATAATATCAGTTTTAAAATTTTCTAATAAATTTCCAATTTCTGCACGTGTTACTCCTTCTGCTGATACTTTGCTATCTCTTGCAAACCGATCGTATTCTGTCGGTTTTATTCTTGTGCTGCCTCTCGAACTCCTGATACACAAATCAATAATGTCAGCAAAACTCTCTTGATAAATATCCCCTTTTCCCATAATGTTTAATGTCTCAATCCATTGTTCCTTCATACCCCTCATTAATGCAGTTTTTAACACATTATCAGGTAAAGGTAGCGATGCATAAGGAGATCTTTGTAGGTTGTACTGAAAACGTTCCACATACTCCTCTAATGTTTCATTCGGTCTAGCTGACATTTGAAATATTTCATCTTTTAATTCTCTAGACCTACAATAATCCTGATATTTTTTTAAGAAGGATTCTTTCATTTGATCCCAATTGTTGATAACCCCGCCACCTAGCCCCATAAACCATCTTAAAGCAACCCCTTTTAATGTAGAGGGAAATAATTTCAATTTTTGGGGATCGGTGGTGTAATCGTACCCCCTACATAACACATCGAATTCGAATAAGAATGCATCCGGATCTTCTGATGTGAGTCCGTGAAATGTAGGGATATGTTGAAGAGGGATAGCTTTCATGGGTACATTTGCTGCAGAATCCACTATAGGATATTGTAATGTAGAGGTTTGAGTATTTGGCTGGTTTTAAGCATTTGGTTGGTTTTGAGCCATGGGATCAAATATATGCCAATAACCTTCTGGGATATCTAGGAGGGTATTCCTAGGTTGAGTGGGAACGGTTTTGACAGGGATATTTTTAATAGCGCTTCCTTTATCTGGAATAATGAGAATACCAGGTGTCTGAGGAGATTGAATTCCTTCAACAATGACTTTCGCAGCACTCCCCTTATCTGGGCTATCTAAAGGTTGATTTGTCTCAATAGGGGATTTTGGTTCCTTGGTTTCCCCTATTTCTCCTTCTCCTTCACAAAAGTTGCTAGAGTTCCCTTCCTGCAATAATTCTGGAGTAGAATTTTCAATTTCTTGAAAGTCCTGCTCTTCAGTTTGACTATGCACCTCAGCGCAGGCTACAGATGGTGATCCTGTGGCCTGAAGGGAACTAGTAGGCGTTTTAGAAATGTTTTTCCTGGGGCCTACTGATGGCTGAGATTCTGCGTTCTTATAGATTTTATCTATGAAGGTCGTTCGGCCAAGGGTCACCGGCCCCTTAGCTTTTTCAGGCTTGGATGGGGGTTTGGTATTCTTTTCTGGCCTTTTCTGCTTAGTCATGCACTCAAAAAAAAATGAACTACAAACTTTTATTCAAACAAAGCAAAAAAAAATCTGTTAGGAAAGCGGATAGTGGAGCAGGGTTTTTACATGCTCCGCACGTAGGTTCTTACCTTCCGTTTTTAGGATCCAACTCCTCCCTAGCAGGCTCGTACACTACTCTGAGAAAGACAAATGGCTACACTCTTTCCCCGGCAACGGCACCAAAATGTGGAGCTATAAAAAGGGTCTCTTTCACCTCTAATTACCTCACATTAATATGTCAATCTGGGAGCGTTTTGTTATTACAAAGAGTGACTCAATCCGAGGCTATCATTTGTCAGAGTAATGCTAGTAGTACAGTGCCTAAGAAATACAAGAGTAAACGGATGCTTGACTGTAATTAAATTACTTCAAAGAATAAATCACACACTCAGAAAACTCAACAGCTTATCAGTCAAGGGTTCGGCAGTGATAACCCATCCCTTCGGAAACTGATGGAAAGGAAACTAGAGCATGGACCACGAGCCTGGGAGCTAGGCAGGGACTGCCAATACTCACTAAAGCCTTAGATCATCTCTCACACCAAATGCAAGTAAATGGAACAGCAAGTAAAGGATTGAACAACAATTCTGAAATGGAACAACAAACCTAAAATGGAACAGCAATTGAAATAACTAAGTCCCGCGGGTTGTAACCAAACTTAATCTATTAACTCAAACGCACTCTTTTCAATCAAATAACATTCTTTCATTCTAAAGGCAATTCACACAAATCACACTAAAGGAACAGCAATAACGATTACTGGATTATGAAACAGTACTGATAAATTAGAAACGCACACAACACGAACGTTTAGTATAACAGCTCTGTAACATAACAGGAAGAACATGCAATGAACTCTTGAAAGGATTAATAACTTGATGCGGAGTCAACACACGATTATGTCCGTAAAAACCTCAATGATTCAATCTTTAACAGAGCATGTAATATGAACTTTATAAAGCATATCAAATTACCAAATATCACTGATAAACAAACCACACAGAAATCAAGTCGTAATGGTACAGAAGCAAGTGTCCTCCGGGGCCGGGCCCTTAGCCTCCAAGGATACACCGCTTTAAGTTAATCCAGACGCAGAGATGGAATAATCACCAAGCTTTCATTAACGCATCGGTCAAAAATACATTGAACCAGTTCTCAACGAAACTTAATAATCAAAGCTGATGTCTTACAGAAAATTACATAAAAGCGCATTCTCTATCTCTATATCCCCTCAAGCTAACAGTGTTGTCCCTTTATATAAAGGTGACGGCGGAGATGTCTAAGTGACAAGATAAATAAAGCAGCGATCCCTCAGGATCGAAGATCCTGAGGGATTCGCCAAACTGTTAACTCTTCATCCTGTCTTTTCTTTTGCGCCGAGCTGGTGTCTTCACCTCCTTTTCCGGGCCGATTTGCTTCGATCTATTTATCCTTGTTTGCATTCGGTTCTCGTCCAGAGGGACAACAGTTATCTCGACTTTATCCTTTCCTTTGGAGCGGAAATTCCTTGTTTTCTCCTTTTCCTGTACAGAAAATAACCATTATCAGTGGCTAAGTCTTGCATGTCAATTCTCACATGTTTTGTTATAGTTCCTTATTATTTTCCAAATCCGTGATACAAAAAGGTTCATAAATTCTATTAAAAAGCCACTGAAATAATCATCAAAAGCATACCTTTTTAGTACTCCACACCCTTCATATATATGCCTATAAATTCCAAATCATGGGGAAACCTACAAAGAAGGATGAAATGCCTCTACACCATCATGTCAATTTTGAGTCATTTGAGAAGTGAGGCATGTACTTCATAGGCCTTATTGATCCTCCATTCGAACAAAATAAGTGGATCATTATGTATACTACTATTTTACTAATTGGGATGAGGTAAAAGTAGTGAAGGAAACAACATAGTAGAAGGTAGTTGATTTTTTTAGGGATAAAATTACTAATAGACCAAGGCTCCCAATTGACTTCTAATTTGATAGAGGATATCATGAGGTAGGATCATATATGACACAAAAAATCTACCCCATATCACCCTAAAAAAATGGCCAAGTGGACATGAGTAATAGATCATTGGAAAGCTCTCTAACTAAGGTAGTCAACAGCCACATAAAATATTGAGAGAAGAGATGTGTTGAGGACATCTGAGCATACAATATCACCTAGAATACCACTACTGGGTTCACATTGTATGAGCTTTTAAATAGAGAGAATTCCTTATTATCTAATGAGTTCAAGTACACCACATTAAGAATGGTAGCACAACTTGAATTCGATCTCAATAAGGCACAAGAGGAAAGGATGCAACAATTATATGCCTTCGATGAGTATAAAATGAAAGCCCTAATGTAGATCACAATGGTTCATATGAAAATAAATATATGGCATGACCAGCATATCAATACCACAACCTTCCAAGAGGGTGTTTTGGATCTCTTATATTACTCTAGATTTAAGGAGTTTAAATGGAAACTCATGACCAAATGTATGGGACCTTATATTGTTGAGAAATGGCATGATATTATTTCAATTTAGAGAAAAATAATAGATGAAGAGAATATTACTTCTAGTGAATGGTTACCACCCGAAGTTGTACAATAATCCCCTCTTAAGGGCCTAATTTACTATTTCAATAAGAAAATAGTTGAATCTGATTAAGAGAATCAGAGCTTCCAATCCATTTAACCATTTATCAGCAAAGTAAATAATAATAAAAAAAAAAATAAAAAAATAAAGAAAAATAGAGAAAAAAGACTCAATTGAAAGCCTCCTTTGAGGTACTTGGGGCAGACTCATCAGCTGAAAATCTCTGTGAGGAATCCTGTGATTCATAGAAAAAGAAAAAAACAATAATAATGATCCCTAAGTGAAAAAATCTTGTGAGGCACCTAGGTCAAACCTACTAGCTAAAAGAATCCATGAGGCAACTAGTGGACCTCAAGGAAAAAGAAGAAAAGGAAATAAGATAAAAATTACATTTTTTTTCTTACCTTGATGAATGTGTAGGTATCATAGGAAGGAAATTAGCAAGGAATATTAGACCATGAAACCTTCAAATATATATCAAAGCATCAATGCATCCACTCTCAAGAGGCCCAGACAAGGCCCTTTCACCATTTCCCTTCATTACCCCACATCCACAACATCACCTCAGCATTCCCAAGTTTTTTTTATGCGCTCCTATAAACTTCCTTGAGTTGCTATAAAAATTCATGTAATGCTACATGTTAACCTTGATTTGTTAAAAATACATAGATCAAATTTCCCCTCTACATACAAACTAGGAAGAAGCAAAAACAGATTCTTAAAAATCATCCATTCCACCATCATGTCTAACCTCTCCTTTTTTCTTCCACTGTTCATTATTTTTTGTCCACATCAGCTCATAATCCCCATATTTCCCATATCAGTCACTAGCAATAACACTTCCAACATCACCACTAGCCTTTCATTGGATTATGAGAATTTTTTGGTGGCTCAAAAATATAAAATGATGAGTATGAGGATTTTTTATGGCTTCTATATGAAATTACACTGTCATGTAGTAGCCTTCAAAAACCCTACAGGCCCAAGTCTCCAGAACTCTTGAAGAAGGTCACAACATGTCACAAATTTTCACACCTTTAGTAGTGGGTTTGGCTATATAGACACAAATATATGCTCAAATAAATCACCCTATGTAGTTATTGGATCTCCTATATATTTATACAAGATCTCATGTCCAACAACAACATCATCAAAAGCTCTAGTAGAATCATCAAAATCACCAGCAACAACATCTACATCACCTACAGAAGCATCAAAGGTAAGGCGCTAGGTATGAATATCTTAAGCTTACACTTCAAACTAATCACAAGCATGAGAAACATTAAAATTGCAAAAGGTTGAGGGATTTATATCCAAATTAATCTAGAAAGGGGTCTTGGCCAATCTAGTATAGGAATTTACCTTTTATCCAAGTCACCATGCACATGGAAGAGAACAAGAAAAAAAAGAGGAATGATTAGAAAAGTAAGCCATCATCACTTACTCATGGAACAGGACGTGCAGCAAAAAGGATGACAAGGAGTAGGTGGGGGCCAACTCACCCATTGTGCATTGAGCCCATCTCATTGACCACGTGACAGTAAGTCCACTTAAGTCAAGAAAGATCCACTTCACGTTTTTCATACAACACCACTTCAAAAATCATAAACAAGGCTTTCCACCACTGCAAGAGTAAGATATATTTACCACGTTTATGAAGTATCGACTACATATATCACTTATATAGGATCCTACATGTATTTCTAAGGATACAAACATACTACTTCAACGAGTCAAATTTCTACCCACAACATCCACATAAGTCTAAAATGACTTAAAAGGAAAGGTAATCCCCAAAAGAAACATATTTCAAATTCATCCACTCACATTTTTCATAAGGATAAGTTCTAAAATTACTTTAGTTTATCCAGAAGAATTTTCTGTGTTATACATTATAAACTAAATAGTGAAGCAATGAGGTAGCTTGATTGTTTTCAACAATAAAATTTAATAAATGGTGATGAAATTTCATGTAGTAATCAGTTGAAAAGCTCTCCCCCTCCCAATCTTTGAAAAAATATACATCTCATCTAGGTTAAAGGATCACCTGCTGCCATAGGAAACCCTAACTCCTGTAGCAGCACAAAACTGGTACTCCCTTATTAGAAAATTTATTTCCCAAATCTGTAAAGAATTATGTCAAATAATCGGAGCATATTTTAATAGAAGAGACCCTACAAGTACATCCGAGATTTATTAAAACCATTAAGTCAGAGATATCTAGGAAAATTTCTTTTGGATATGGTTCTTTGAAAATTTGAGAGGTTATGGTGATGATAATTCCTTGGAATTTTCTTTAAACCTCCAATATCCTAAAGTACATGAAATGGTTATTATAATTAACAATTTGATTATATATCTTAGTGAATATATCATTATTAGAGTCACTACAATTCTTGAGGGGATTAAATGGACTAAGAAAGAAAGGCATGAAGAAAAAAAATTCTAAGAGCGTATTTTTCCTCCTTGGTGAACAACCTGATATAAGAATGGGATTAGGAGGGAAATCCTACCACATAGATGGGATGAGGTTGAATATCACATACTTAAATACGTTTCTTGTGAAGGGATATTGAGCATTATCTATTCCTACTATTTCAAGCTCCTATATCAACTCAAATTCCAAGCTAATTTACCTATCCATGAATGACTTAACATCCCACATTGTAACACCCCCTACCCACATCTACCCAAGTAACTGGCCAACCGGGGTAAACATGTGACAAGAGGCTACTATAATGACATTCAACCTCCTATGTGACCTTAAGGAAGTAGAATATATAGAAAAAACAACCTATATACCTTATAAAACAACCAGAACACCCCAGGAGGTAAACCAACCATTCAGGCCTCTTACCCCTGGGTCACACTGACATTTTGACCCCCTTCGAGCCATAGATGCAAGAATAACACTGCATTACAGGGGCTAGGAGAGTATAGTGGTAGGAATAACACTGCATGCTAGCGACTAGGAATCCAAATTCTCAATCATGTTCCTATTGCTCTGGGATTTGAGCTACCTTTTCAGGCCCAGAGCCTAGGTCACTGGCCAAAACTTCATGAAAACTTAAGGGATGATAAATAACAATAGGAAAATTGTACGAAATAAAAAAAATCAACAAAAACTCAGATGGACCCCTCCTATACATGACAGTAATTTTGTCAAACATGTCACAAACATTGAATCTACATGTATAAACAACATATTTAAGCATAGGGTTCTCATAATTATCTGAGAATTGCTAAGAAGCATTGATCCCTTACATCATTAGCTGCCATACAATCTATTTTACCATAGATACATTGTGCCTTCATTTATAATTAAAAACATGGAGAGATGCATACATCATCTCTGATAAAATACATGCTTATAACTAGTATAATAACAATAGAAATGCAGTGGATACAACAACAATAGAATCCACATAATAACCAGTACATTTTCATACCAAATACAAAAGGTATGAGATCTTCATTATTTAATGTAAAAACCAACTAGAGATGGGACTTCCATGTTCCACCTGACCATAGATTGGCTGAGCCAAATATATCTTTAGTCAATCACCCCCTGGCCATATTCCAAGAATGAATGTGGGACTCATAACTTGTTAGTCATCAGTATTTTTCACTTGCTGGTGATGACTAGTTGTAACAGCCAAGTTTTCTAGCAACTGATCTAAAAAATTGTCAAATTTTCCAGCTGGAAAACACCCATAAATTTTTTTTTCCCTCTTACCTTTCAGTCTGCCCATGACGAGCTGAAACCTCATTATCGAGTCCTATCTAGCCTCAACCATACTAGCTTGTCCATCAGATCTAAAGAAAACAATCCAAATATGTCCAAAGAAGTCTCCCCTAAGTTAGGTAGTGGCGCTTTAGGCATTTCTCCCTTGGAAAACTATCCTAAAATCCAAAGAACCTCTATTTGTTCCAGACCAGTCATAACAGACCATTCCCATTCTATGAACAAAATTGGTTACAACCCTAGGTCGCACCACTAATAAACCCTCAAGTCTCAGCTATACATGTACCATAGGTCAAACTGATTTTAGGTGGTTTTACAGTGTTTTCATGGATCTGTCAAGAACATAAGCATACCAGCATTCCCAAAAGATAGTATTTGTTTCCACATGAGAAGACAGTTGCTTCTCATGTGACTTTGAGCTTGGAATGCAGCTGTAGGGCAGAGAGTTGTTTCATTAAGCTCCTACGATCATAGTCAAATGCATGAAAAGATAGTGAAAGGGAAAATAACACTGTTAAAGGTTGATGAGATGGCATGACTGAAAAACCTCCTTCATTTTATAAGCAGAGGGTTGAGGACAGAAAAACCTCCTTCATCTATAAGCAGAGGGTTTGATGACTGAAAAACCTCCTTCATTTATAAGTAGAGGGTTGAATACTAGGAGTGCCTCCTTCATCTATAAGCAGAGGGCCAAGGATAAAGTTGGATTTTTAGAATTACAATGACTGTAAGGCAAATTTTTGGGTACAGTGAGGCAGCAACTAAGGGTTTCTGAAATAAAATTATGATTAAAGGCAAAGGCAAAGAAGTGGGCTTTAAAAATGATTTGCATAAGCTCCATTTTTATTGAGTTACAAGGAGAAGCTAATGGGTTGATCATAAATGAGGAAAGATTATTAAACAGATGGCCAGAAAAGTCAAATAGTATTGGGCTCAAACTTACTTCTGTCATCATGTATAAGAGAAACCACTATCAGTATGTTCATCAGACAGCCTTCATGTGGCTGAGACAGAGGTTGAAAAGAAACCAAGCATTTGTCAAAGTAGGCCTCCTTCATCTATAAGCAGAGGGCCAGAGCAGTGATTGATTCTATGGTTTTCACTGACTGAGAGACAAATTGTAAAAACAATAGGAGATAGTTGAAGGTTTCTAAACAGAGAAATGATGTTAAAAACAAAGAAGGAAGAAGGGGTACTACTGTAATCCAAGAGGTTGATCTTGTCTCTTATCAGAGTTTCTTTCAAAAGCAGTCTGGAGCCCAAATAAAACAACTTTGCTAATGGTTGAGAGATGGGTCATGACACAGGCCAAAGAATGATAATAGTTTTTCAGAAGATCCTGTTCTTCTTCTTCATGTAAATTTCTTTCAAAATCACTTATCATAATGGACAGAAGGTGATCTGAGTTTATTTTTCCAAAAAGACATTGCAACTAAGCACCTATGTCCATGAATATGCAAGAAGGTTTATGGCATTTGTTTCAGATTCTGAAAAAACTTTCAAAGCCAATAAGGCATGCCACTATTACAAATAAAGGCATCTTCCTAATGAAAAAGGTCAAAGGTACTTTACTGTTGCATTTTGAGTTAAAGGAGAGGTTTAAAAGAAGTTCCCTTTTGATGAACAGAGGATGGTAAAGCATGAGTGAATGTAACTGAGTTTTTTGCACCCACTGTCAGAAGAGGAGCTTAAAAAAAAAACTAACAGTTTGATCAGCTTCACAGTGAGCATTATCACCTTTAAAGCAGCAGAAGCAGAAACTGTCAACCAAGTTTAAAGAGATAGGTCATCTCCTTGCAAATGGAAAAATATGATTCACCAATCATTGGTATGTTTTTGAGCGGATTTTCCATGTTCAAAATGTCATTAAAAGGTCATCAGTGGTAGAGTTTATTGTTTAATAAAGCACAGTGAAAATGCAGTAGAGGAGATTTGAAATTCCTAAACAAAGCCTCTTCACCTAAACCAAATTCCTCACTATGCTACCTTTTCAAAAGTCAAACCCCACTTTTTTTCGAAAGATTGATGCAAAGAGCCTTTAAAAGCCTTTCAAACGTTTTCAAAACCTTCACCAAGCAAACGTGAAAAGAGCTCGGACTTTTTCACTTTTAAAAGGAGTTAGGGACCGTTGCAAGCCCTTTTAAATTTCTCAAAACACAAGGCAACACTCCTCTTGCTATTCACGAGACCGAAGAAGAAGGGTTCAAGCAAATTCACAGAGTTTTCGGGCTTTTTAGGTTGCGTGGAGAGCCTGTAGAGCTGCGCGGCATGTTCAGGTGAAGTCTTAACAAAGATTTACATGGTTGCGTGGTGCACCTGTAGTAGCGCACGGCGCGCCTGTAGGCGCCGGTCATGACGGCCCGTCAGTGACCCTACAGCCTTTCTTCACGCGGCGCTTTCCCTATTCAACGTGTCGCGCATATGTTAATGGTCCAAATGCTCTCCAACAAAATTTGAAAGCGGCTCAAACTCCTCAAACAATGGATTTCATCGATCTTCGAGGAATTTTATGTGCCTCCTTGGTATTTTCAATTTTCTAAAAGGGTGATAGTTGTTGGAAGTACCCTAACTGTGATAGGGAAAAATAAAATCTGTCAACCTTATGTAGTGGAGAAATCAGTGGTAAGGAGAGTCATTTTTTCTGTTTGAAACTCGAAATTGATGTGGTTTTGATTGACCAAGATCGACATATTAGAAGCAGTGTGTTTGTATTGGTGTCTAAAGGCCTAAACTGCCCTAAAAATAGTGCTAGACATCACACAACCTGCAAGTCAAAACATACATAGTAGTGAAGGTTTTTTCAAATTGTGAAGGTGACCTTACTATGATAGAACAAAGTTGAATCTCTGTCAGCAAAATGTATTGGTGAAAACGGTGTTAGAAGGTGAAGCAGCATTTGGAAGGGAAACTAAGTGTTTGAAAAGTGAAACAGGGAGCCTAATTTCAACAACAATGATCATTGTATGAGTGCTCTGTCATTTTAAAGGTCCTATTTGTGTGGCGAAGAGAAAATTCAGTACTGCCTTTTTGTACATGAAACAAACCTTAGTGAATGAAGCTGTTAAATCAGTCTGAAGAGGTTTTCTGTCTAACTATGGGTGAGAAATAGTAAACACAAGGAAGGTGTTTTTGATTGGGGGGAGTTTTTTTCTTTTTGTCTGCTACAAGGCTGTCTTGTTTTTATCAAAACACCAAGGGCTCTGTGACCTTATCCAAACACAAAAAATCACTTAACTGTGTATACATTTTAGTTGACTGTGTGCTTGTTATTAAAATTATTTGTTGATTGGCATACAAATGGGAAAGGCAGTGGTTTTGGGAGGAGCAGAGACCTATATCAAAGAAAACATTTCACACAGCATTTGAGGAAAATTTACCTTGATCAAACAGTGATTGAAAAAGAAGACAGAGCTCTGTTTGAGAAAACATTCTTGAAAACCTTTTTAAGGCAGTTTGTTTTTGCAAAGAGCATCCATAACAAGATGCCTCCCAGGCAGGATAGTAGGAGTGGATTGCATAAGAGATTTGAGCCTACTTCTACTAAAGAAGTGAATGCCCACCCATCAGTCTTGTTCAATTTCCATGAGGTTGGGTGTTTATATTTTTGTCAAAGGGTGCAAGAGGTGAAAGAGATTTTCTCCTTTGACACACCTTTGCGCTTTGAGGTTTCGAGACAAGCATTTCTAGCTGGCAGACCTTGACTTCAAATTCTCTCCAAGATCCATCTCCAAGGCCACTAAAATCCCCTATATTGGTGAGAAATGGTTTAAACAAAGCCATTTGGACTCAGATGATTACAAGCCCTTCCTAAAGCCTGAGCACAGAGAATCATGTCCTTCTATTTTCCCTTTCTCATATCTTTTAGCCAGCTACGCCCCTCTCATGAAGATTATCATGAAGTACTTCACTTGTGAGGGAAGATTCTCCCGAATCTATGCCTATCACATTCGACTGCTCATGCATTTCACAAGGACCAAGCTGCTAAATCTTCCTTTCTTCTTACACAAGAGCATTGAGAAAATGGCCCCCACTGTTCAGAAGAAGCCTCCTTCACAGCAACTATCCTATCTCTTCCATCACTCTCTCATCAAAATCATCATTCTTCATCAGCTTGAAAAGAGAGAGGTCTCGTGGGATACTTTCATCACTCATCCGGATTTCTCCACTGTCCCTCTAGTCCATAAATCCCCTACACCTCCTACTCACCATCCTTTACCTTCCTCTAGCAGACCCATTCCTAAAAAAACTCAAGTTTACCATAGAGCAAGCAGAAGAGCCTGAACAGGGAGAAGAGCATGACCATGATGATGAGGAAGATGATGAAGGGCAGCAGCATGAAGAACAGTAGAATGATGATGAAGGGCAGCAGCATGAAGAACAGCATACTCATGATGAGGGTGAGCATACCTTTGATGATACACAGCAAACTTATGATCAGGGTGAAACAGAGCAGCAAGGGCAGCCAAAGGAGACTAAACAGGGGCAACATGATAGTGCTGAACAGGAGCAGCATGAAAGTGATGAACAAGGGCAGTCAAAAGATGTCACACAGCAGCTACATCATGATGAACAGGGGCAGCCAAAAGAGACCGAACAGGGGCAGCATGAGAATGCCGAACAAGAGCACCATGAGAGTGATAAACAAGGGCAGCCACAGCATGTTACACATCAGCCACAGCATGAGGAACAGCAGCCTCAAGAAGAAAAAGGGCAAAGTGACAAGGGTAAAGAACCCATGGAGTATGTGCTATCTGCCTCTCCAAGGCAAGGGGCCATGCTCTCTTCTCCGAAATTCACCAAGCCTCGGACAGCAAATAAAAGAGTGCCTAGAGTTGTCACTCCAAATGTGACAAGGGCCCTCTGAAGTAAAGTAAAATTTCCAAAGAAGCCCATGGTAGATTTTCCCAAGAGGAAGAGTACTGGAAAAGCCACCCAAAGCAAGGGGAAGGGAAAATAAGAAGGCAGTCACGAATAGGAGAGTGCATTTGACATCATCCAAATCTAAAGTGATGATAGTGATAATGAGGCCCGGATTCTAGAAAACCTCTTAATCCATAGAGAAAACCAAATTTATGCCTTGAAGGATGATCTTCATAGAGCTAGGAATTTCAATCAATTTTTGCAAATCCAAAATAAGCAAATGAGTGTCCATATCGCTGTTTATGAGACACGGGTGACCAAATACAAGAAGGAGGCCTCCAAAGCCCAAGTAAGGTTGAAGAACTCATGGGCGATTTCGATGAAAGTGAAGGCGAAGATCAGCCTAGGCGAAAGAGGCCAGGAACCATGGGGCTTAAAAAGCCCCTTGAGAAGCAAAAATAAGAGGAAAATTCCCTTCTCCAATCTACCCCTCTCACTGCATTGTTCGAACAAGAGATAGAGAACAATAGGGAGGCATGGCTTGAGAGAGTCAATGACCACTTGGAGAAGAAATTGGAGAAGGCAAACAGGGATTTAGACCTTCAAAGGAGAATGACGGGGCATTATAAAATATTGAATCAGTTTTCCCGGCGCAAGTTGAAGGCTACTCAAGAAAAGCTCAAGGAGGCTAAAGGGAAGCACCCAGCACAGAAAGTGAGGAAATACACATCATGACTTTAGATTTTGGCCTCTTCTTCACAACATGTTGTTGAGAACCCTTGAGTGTCATGCTCACCAATTTTGGGCAAATTTCGACATATTTTGGTTTTTTGTCATTTTTGGGTTTTTGGCCAAAACTCATGGGCTTCACCATTTCAGTTTGAGGGATCATAAAAGGATGAGAATGGTATCATTGGATGCCATAATTTTAGGATCCCATACTCAGCAATTTTCAGGACATTTGAAGATCATTTTCTCCCCCGAAATTGCGAAAAATGCTCGCTTTTTCTACACTCTGCCCGGTCTATCAGCAAACCTTATTTTTTGGTTTTTTACACACAGGCCTATTTTTGGAGGACTTCCAGGCATAAGATTGGGAAAATTATAGTTTCTCCAGAAATTAGACACTCAGAGCTTTCCAACGAGCTATCATGAGCCTCGTTTCGACATCGGGAAGGCTGCCAAAAGTTGTCGGCAAGTCAGGGGACCTTTTGCTGATGTATTTTTTGAGTATTTTTGTAAAAATTGAACCTTTAAAAACTGCTTTTTCCTCATGTGCGTTTAGCTATTTTAGCACATGAGAAGTTATGAAAAGTCAATTTATTTCCCTCTTTTAGCATTTTTTAGATATTTTATGAGATATTTTGTGCCTTGGGCTTTGCAAAGCCTCAAGGACAAGATAAGATATTTTGGATAGGCCAATTAGATTGCAAATTGAACTAAGAGGTTTTTCTCACTTTCGCCTATTTATTCCAAAGGCTTTCATTGTAAACAAGGCTGAAATTGATGAATAGAAGCAATATATGGTCATATAAGCTTTGGAATAAATACTTGTCTCATGCTTTTAGATAGTCTCTTGGATGTTCTTGGATGATGAAAGAGGATTTTTGTTGGATTCCATGACTTGGTAGAATGGTATAGTGTCTCTCTCTTTGTTTTGTTTCCTAGTTTTCATTCACAAATTCATGTTCTTGCTTGCTATAGGATAGTGGAGAACAAATTTGAGACATGCCCTTGGAGGCACCTCAAATTTCCTGTTTCTTCATAGCTTCTATGTTTTCTTCATTCTTAGTCACATTAAAGAATTCTTGATTTCTCTTTAATAACTTAAGGATATTGTTGCTTGTTTCATTCGTCGTTTTATGCATGCTAAGTATGATTTACGGTATGCCCTGCTTACTCATGGCTAGCCCTAGCTCCATCCATGAAATTTTTCTTTGACTGATTAGATTGTCATTTGTTGAACCAAGGAGGTCTTGTTCTAATCTTGCCCTTTGTCTAAAACTATGCAATCTTGTTTCAAAGTGCCTAATAACTTGAAGTATTGTGTTTAGGCATTCCGGCATAGTGATTTGAGTTGTTTGTCTGTCTTAAGTGTATTTCCCCAAAGTTTAATAGCCATTTCCCAAAGTTAGAGAGTTATTTATCTCTATGCATGGCTTGAATGTTTATTTCTATGTATTGATTAGCTTATAGTTACATTTCTCAAGATTAATGGTTTGCCCTACCATTTTTATGTCAGCTATTAAACTAGTTATGCTTGAAATCCTTTGATGTTCACAAACTTGATGTCCATTTTACTCCATTTTTCCCAAAGATCCTCTCTACCTCGAATCAAATCGGCCCTTCAACAACCTTGTATCACCATCTGATAGCTTTCTTGACCTCTTCGACCCCATAGCCCAGTTGATATAACATATTTTTACCTATCTTATATCTTCGATCAGTTTCATCCCTCACAACCTAAAAACCGAAAAACCTACTTCATAACTAGCCTAAAATCAGAACACAATAAGCAAACACACAGATATCCCTTACACAAATAGATAGAGCCCTCTCTGAGTCCAGGAAGGCTAGGTCCTTGGGCTCTAAAGACTGGTTTGATGTTACACTGTCATTTGGCTTGCCAATTAGCCAAATCACGAGACCCTAACATAACCAACCAAAAATAACTGAACAAGCATGAATGCTACCAGAGTTCTCCATCTACACCATGATAAATTTTCTATCTCCTAGTCTCTCAGGCTTTATCGTAATTCAGGTTCTAAATCAGGTTTCACTTAGCCCTAAATCGAGATATAATCTCAAGTATTTACCATACATCCGATCCTAATACTGCTAGGCAAAAGAAGAGAGCACCCACCTCTCAGGGTTTACCGCAATCCATCTTGGATCACTAGGCCCTAAACCGAGGCAAACCACCTCTAGGCTTTATCGTATATCACACCATTCATAGGAAATGATTCATAGGCCCACTGAGGCAAAAAAATATGTGTATTTACCACAACCAATAGTCTGATTCAGGGATTACTAGGCCATGTGTTATATCAATTGAGAGATCCACCTCACTCGGCTTCGTATCCATTTCGTCAATCTAGCTCAACAAAAATATGAGAACCCATCTCATCAAGGCTATCCTAAAATAGCAAGGATAGGCTGAAAACACTATCCCACCTTGAAAAAACCCATGCTAAGACAGAAAAGAACGACGTGCAATATAATGCATGCCAAATCTAGCAAGGAAATCACACATGCAAATCAATACCTACAAAGAATCATGTTGTAGCTACCTATTCCTGCTCTTCCTAGGTTTTCCTCTTCCTTCTTCTTGATTTATTTTCCTTTCTTTCTCCAATGCAAAAGTGCTCCAAGAAAACTCTGAGTGTTCAAGAATGTGAGAGAGAGAGAGAGAGAGAGAGAGAGTAATGAGAGAGATCCAAAAAATGAGCTGACAAAAGGTTAAGCAAAAATATTGCCAACTGATCCTCAAAAGCATTTTTATTGATGATGCCTCTATTTTATTCATTTTCCATTATTTCCCTTCATTTTCCTCTTCACATGCAACCTTTGACATTTCATCGCCCTTTTCTCCTATTTTCCATTATTTTCATAAATAAATGTGCCAAAAATGTCATTTTTCCTTTCCAAATACTTTTCCATTTCATTTTCCAACTTCCTTTAGCCATAGTAACTGAAATGAACACCCACTAGGATGTTTTGTCTACCATTCAGCTTGGAATAAGTGTTCCATCAACCATGGTTATTATTTTTAACTTTATTACATGGAAATTTCACCAGGGATATTGCAAAACCCTCCCCCTTGGTGGAACACCATCCTTGGTGTTCAATGACACCTACAAACTAGAAAACTGCAAAAAATAAAACATACTTCCCATACATATTTATAACACAGCTCGTTGCAGTATTTACAATAAATATCCTTCTCAAAAGAAAAATTCATCATACCAATCATACCGTGTATTGGAGCTTTATAACACATCTCAATACTGTATTTACAATAGTATTCACATATACACATTTTCTCAACCATCAAATAAAAGGATACAAGGCCTATATTAACAAAAAGGGAATCCAGAGGCTAACACATCCACCCTCAAAGTAATAAAAGGATTAACTTCCTTTCAAGGAATTCCATAATCTACTCCCAAAATCAAAGTTGCATCCAATGTCCAACGCTACAATCCTACGATGATGTACCCTTAGTGAACAGTTACTGCCTCATTGTTCTAGGGCACACTCCCAATGTGCATATGGTTCCATCTAGCAAGGTTGAGGACCAAATAAAATCCATCTTCACATTCCCTTCTCCGCTACAAACTCCCTCGGGAAATTTGTTCACATCCTTCCATGCAGTCACACACCTTCCAAGTTTTTTTGGCACCCCCATCCCTTGGCAAGCCTTCCTCGCATCAGAAGATACAAAAACCAAGACATATAGCTGCCTCAAAACCATCGTACCAATCATAACATGCTCACGGAAATCAATGGACACTATTGGGTACCAGTGTACCACAATTTCCCTACTCCTGAAGTGCTTCACTAACATATTGTTCCATTTTTCAATTCCTTTTGTTGTTGTTGCTAATGCTTGCAATAAGTTTCAACTACCCAATCGGGCATTTTTTTGATTCATGTAACAAGCACATAAATTTTATTAGATTAAAAATAAAATGAAATAAATTCACATCATACCTCATTGGTGTCTCGCCAATAAGGTACACTTGCAATCTCATTCCCTTCCTGTCAGAACAAGTCAAACAAGTTGTTTGATCAAATCATCATGTATAAACACATCACATCTGGTTAGATCAAAACAAAATCATCATAGATCAAAATAATGAATCACATGAAATCATCATAAATCACATGTAACCATCATAAGCCATAATCATAGATCACATGCATAATTAAACTAAAATAAAAAATTTATACTTATCCTTTAATCGATCCTTAATTATGAACTTTACCATTTGTCTTTTTGAACACACACCAGAATGGTT
Organism: Pinus albicaulis; assembly: GCA_034641835.2. Lineage (NCBI taxonomy): Eukaryota > Viridiplantae > Streptophyta > Pinopsida > Pinales > Pinaceae > Pinus > Pinus albicaulis. The sequence continues at coordinate 780,010,363 of CM076583.1, forward strand.
GCCACACTCGGCGAGCACCTAGTGCCTTTGCTACTCTTCAATAGTGTACGCATACACATAGTGTACATCACAACATGTACACACACACACAAACATACAACATCATATAATACACGCACCCACACCAACATACGACACATACACCTACACTCGGTGTACAATACAACAAAATACATACACCTACACTGGCATAAAATAGATACACCTACACTTGGTGTACAATACAACACAATACATACGCCTACACTAGCATACAACACATACATAGTACCACATGCCTATAACACATCCTACACGACCTGCACACAATACCACATGTATACTAGTACCATATGCACAATATGTACATAGTACCACCTGTACACAACACTACATGCACAATGTGTGCACAACATCAGATGTACATGGCACCACCTGCACAACGTTTACACAATGCCAAATGTACATCACACCACCTATACATTCTGTACACAATATCACATGTACACAACACCACATGCACGACATGTATATGATACCACATGTACATAGTGCCACATGCACAACATGTACATGACACCACCTGCACACAAGACCACATGCACAACATGTACACAACACCATATGTACATACACCCACATGTAAAATCATGCACACAACACCATATATACATAGCACCATATGTACAACATGCACACAACACCATATGTACATAGCATTGCATATACAACATATACATAACATTGCATATACAACATGTACATAGCACCATATGTACACAGCACCGCATATCCAACATGTGTACAACACCATATGCACACAAAATCACATATCCAATATGCACACAGTAGAATATGTACACAACACTGTATACTCAACATGTACATAGAACCATTTATACCTATCACTGCATATGCAATATACACACAACACCATATATACAACAGACATACAACATCATACACAACACTACATATGTTACATGTACATGTCACCATAGGTAAAATCACTCAGTATAAAATGCGCACAACATATACACAATAATAGCACTATATATTCATAGACCACACACTAACCCCACAAGAAACCTTTCTTCTAGTGTATTTCCACTATCCATGCTTATCCTAGCATGCCGCAGATCACACTGCTTTCACTTCACTGATGTGCCACTCAGAATTACCTGTCCATAATATAAAAAAAGGAATAGTACAATCATATAATATCAATTCATGTCCACATTATATTGACCTCATATATCTATCAGGCCTAATCTTCCCGCTAGATTCCTCATAGCTAGGAACCTCTTCATGCCATTCACCTGCATAAGAAATCTTTCCTCCACAAGAATGTTCCTTGAAAACCATGCCAGACAGTGACATAGATACATACATACGTACATATATATAATCATTAGCATAAAACAATCATGATCTTGTCAGATAATAACATACATACACAAATATATACATATAAATATTTGGCATCAAACAGCCATGATCCATGATGACCATGTCAGACACTACATACATATATACGTACATGTATACATATATAAACACCAGCATAATCATGATCACATCATAATTACCAGATATCATAAGGTCAAGGTTAAGATAACTTCCTTTATCTATGCACACCATGCACAACATTGAGAACAACCATCCCCAACATAGCCAAGGCATCTGATACCTCAGATCCATTTACTCTACATTTTTTATTTTCCTTCTCATGTGTGTATTGCCACTGTCCATTTATCACAACTAACCCCACCAGTCCAACCAACTTTCACATTCTTACATTCTATTGTGCTTAATCATGCACCGTTCTTCATTTGGGTCTTTGGGTACCACAAATCTCCCCCGAGCTCAATTAACTTTCCTCTTTCCCAACCAATCCAAATACTCTCAAAACATAAAAGGCAAGAATAAGAGAAAACAAGATAAAGACCATGAAAAACCAAAATCAATATGGCAACACAATAAAGTGGCATGGTCATGCACTAGACACAATCAAGAACACAAATCAAGCCCAACAAATCACAAGAGACCAAAATCACAGGACTAGAAACAAACAAAATGACTCAATCCCCCATGGGTTCCCAAATCTTCCAAGGGAAATCTCAACTTGAGCCTTATTCAAGATTTTATAATAGTCTATTTTTCCATGCAATCCCCTACATCATACTGCCATAAACACATATTTTTCAGTTCATAAATAAACATAACAATATGCCATGTATCTTACCTTATTGTGAAAAACATGTTGTATTGTAATTGAACACACATGTCAGCCACATGTTCCAAATATTAAGAAAACATATCTATCAATTTGAAACCAACCTTAACCATTTCTTACAACCATGTCATAATAAAAAATCAACTCACATTCATCGCTCGTAATACATAATGCTACAACTATCACCTAATTACACTCAAGTATATATCCTCTATCTCAACACATATGTGTTAGAAGAACCATCTTAAAATAAGATCAATACTTCATGCAATCTTACAAACACATATACTCATATTATGCAATTAATATTTTGTCACTCAGAAAAATGTGAAACACTGCTTGACATGGTCATACAGTTCATTTATAAAAGGTCTCAAGTTGGTATAGGAAAATTTCATTTTTTACATATTTTAACCTATCCTAAGGTTCAAGACCACCTCCATTTTATCTTAATCCACCTCCGTTTAGGTCATGTCATGTCCCATTAGTCATCATTAGGTGTCATATTTCATTTCCCAAGAGTTTAAATTCAAAAAGGACACTTAAGGCAGTTTTACATCTTTTCGTAGTGTTTTACACTGTGAAATAATAGTTTTCGCTATGAAACAACCTAATAGTTTCGTAGCGAAATTGTCAGAAAATTAACTAGCTATGCTACAAAAAATAATTTTTCTGTCTATCTTGTCAAACTGGGTGCCAAGTGTCAGTTCATCATTGAATGAGTTAGGGTGGATTTCATTCGAGTCTGTTAGGGTGAATTCAAAGGTACAAAGGTCATGTCTGAGGTCATCATTACCATTTTTAGCATGCATATGTCATGATTAAGGCATGAGTTGTCATTAAAACCTTAAAAGGTTACCCAATTAGTATTTTTTTCATTATTTTCTTTATCTTTACATGATATTTGATTTTTGGAGAGCTTCTTCATCGAGCCAAGAAGGTTGCTGGCATTTTCAAAGGTTGCAAGTGTCATTAATCAAGCGAGACCGAGAAGATATAAAATCACCATGGATGCAAGGAATAAAACCAAAAAAGGTGGTCACTACCACAGGTATGAGCCCATGGACATGAATTTTCTAAATGAAGACCCAACTTCCATGGAGGTATTTAGAAGAACAGGTTGTTTGCAATTCAGCCAAAGGTTGCAGGGTTGTCATCTACAGGTTTCTAAGGATTTTGCTAAAAGTTTCACTGGGACAACTTCAAAGGTGGGAATGCTAAACCTCACAGTAACACTAGAAAACATTTCAGCAACAATAGGAATCCATAGAGGATAGGAACAATGGTTTAAAGGCATCAAGTTCACCATGCAATATTGTAGAGAGTTCATCAAGCTAGAGCATAGTGAAATTGATCTCACAAATGCTATCCCAAGGATTTACATGAAGGACAACTTTTCAAAGCTTTTGATGATCATTCATAAGTATTTAACATGTGAATGAAGGCTTCACATTGTGTACTCCTACCACCTTAGGCTTCTGCTGCATTTTGTGGGTAAGAGGTCTCTTGACTTGCCCTTTTACTTATACAAAAGTTTAGGTAAAATTTCAGATAAGGTCCAAGTTAAAACAAAAGACAATGAAACCTCTCTCTTTCATCATGGTTTGATTAAGTTTTTGGTGTTAGAGGAGTTGAAGAGATTATGCAGATACTGTACATCCTTTCTGTTCATGAGTGGTTTTGAAGTAGATGATGTCACTCCTAAAAGAGTTCCCAAACCTAGAGATATTTCATCACCAATAGTGGAAAAGAAGCTAGAACCAGTGAGCATGGAGATAAAGCCTTTGCAGAAGATTGACACACCAAAAGCTACACCTACAAAACAGAAGCCAACAGCTAGAAAACATGGCAGAAAGAGGGTTACTAGGAGCCAAACGGTGGTTAAGGGTAACTTAGAGGACATATTGCATGCAATTGATATTTAAGAAACTCCCATTGTCTAAGTTGAAGATGTTGAAGATGGAGGAAGAAAGCTAAAGAAAGGCAAGATAGCTAAAAAGTTAGAGTTTGCAAGTGATGATGTTGGTTTCATGTTTCAACCTAGAAATCCAATGACCAAACATGTAGGAAAGTTCATGGAAAGTAGAAAAGAAACTCATAAGGTCAGTGAAACTACTCAGCCACCACCAATCATCATAGACCTCTCCTCACCTGCAAAATAAGAACTGGTCATCAAACAAAAGAAGGGTAAATAGAAAATCACTGAAAATCAGAAATTGAAATGCTTAAGAAGTAGTTGAAAGAGGTAGGTGAAGAGATATCAGTCTTGAGGAAAGGTGCAAAGAATCATAGAGCTGAAAGGGTTCAGTTTGAACAAATGAGGAAGATCTGGGAAGATCAAGTCACAAGTGTCTCAAAGACCTTGGACAATAAAGAAAAACTGATAAAGTGGACTCAACCACTAAGAAGAGAGTTCAAGCACATCAAAAAAGTAAACCTGCACTTGCAATCTAATAATAGGACATTGAAGGACCAAGTGAAAGATCTTCAAGAGCAATTGGAATTGATTCATGAAGAGCTAGAAAAGAAAGGTATTAAAATGACTGTGGTGGAAGAGCCTATAAGTCAACTGATCATAAATGATGAGGAAACACCACATGAGGAATAATTTGAGTTGAATATGCCTTAGAAGGTTCATTACATACATAAAATCAAAATTTTGCAGATGGAGGTCATTTTTTGAAGACATTTTTGAAAGGGGCAATTTCTGGGTTTTCACACAGTTTCGTAGTGTTCCTCGGGCTTAAAACCAGAAATACGCTACGAAAAAACTTGTAGAAACCTTTTTTCTTCTAAATTCAGTTTTTGCATGATTCAAGGAGGCAGATTCATGCTAGTGATGTGTCACGACTTGATTAACATCATGGAACAACAAAGGAGTGAAGTAAATGGATGCAGAAGCCATTTTTTCCACACTACCAAAAATCACTATGAAATTGTCCTGTTTTCGTATCGAGCAATTATTAAAGGTTTTTGAACATCTTAAAGGCAAATTTGGCCAGCTAGAGACCTCCAACGTGTCAATGGAGCTTATTATCATACATTTATGACTCAAAGAAAGTGCTCTGAAGATAGGTCATCAGTCAAAACAACATTGAAGATAAGGGTCATCCATTCCTAAAATGCAGGGTTATGTTCCATAGATCTAGGAGGGTTTTAAATATGTAAGTGGTGAAGAAATATATCATGTATATTTTGAGCATGTGATACTTATTTTGTAACCATCATGAAATTTTTTCATAGATAGGATAGAGCAATGTAATAAATAGGAGTTAGAGTCCTATTAGGAGATGGTTTCTTTAAGCTGTAGCTGTCAGTTTTTTGTTAGAAGTTATGTATTTCAATTATGAAAGGTTTCATAGGATAATTCAAGAATCTAGCTACCAAGCAGATCGTCCTTGTTGTAAAGAATGTCTATTTAAAGACAAAGCATCGAAGTAGTAAGCGGTTGGAGAACATTTGCACCAAACTATTGCTTTATGTTTTTGACAAATACCAGTAATACAAAGTGACATTTTTCTTGATAGACCTCAGATTATCATGAGTTTTTTGATGTCTTATTGATCTATATCTTTGTGTTTTATCACTTGCAGTAGATTTCATCTCTATTACTCAGAGTTCATAATTTTATGCTCTGACTTCCTTTAGTGATGAAATGACTATGTTTTCCTATGTTTTATGTGTGATTTGTCTCTGTTAAGGACCTCTAGCTACCTCAGCTTCCATGTTGAAGAACCTTTGTCACTAAAAATATTGATTTTTGACTCCATAAGCCCAATGGTAGAAATCCTGCATTATTTTCAACCTGCAATCATATAAAAAAAGTTACAATTTCCATAGAGTTATCCATCTAGTACTATCATTATTCAATATCATAAAACCCCCTTGAGAGAGCCCTCTCAAACTGAAGAGGCTAAGCTTCAGTTAGAATTGGTTTGAAATAGTTACACTGAGTTATTTGATGAGAAACCAATCAAGTAAAATTTTTTGATAACATAATAAAAAATTCAAACATATTTCAAACATACCATGCTAAATATATCACCTAAATGACATTATAAAACACTCAAAACAATCAAGCACCAAGTATCTGACATAAGCAAACTCATACCTCAATGCATCTCAGGGGAGGCTACCTTGTCTACACAATCAATCTAGATTAGCACAACATAACTTCACAACATATCAAATCAGTCATGAATAAGTTCATGATGTCCATAACAGTAGCTAGCTAACAATTTCACATCATAAACTCATAATTTCATAAAAATCAGATATGCACAATCAGTCTAGATTAGTACAACATAATACCACAAATATGTTAACTCATACTTGAATGTTATATCCCTAACCATTTTCCTAGGCCAAGCCAAATTAGCATGCTACATATAACATCAAGATGTTAATGAAATAACCCTAATAATAAAGTTAACTAACATATAACAGCAAAAAAATAACGTATAACATACTCATCAACAAAATATATCCTACTCATCAAATTAATACCATGTTTTACTAGCCAACACATGTATATATGATAACACTAATTAACTAACATATATCATGTATATAACCATAAAATCAATAGAATTAAAGACATACACATAACCATAATGCATATGACTATGTTTATCAACTAGCATTTATCATATATGTAACCATAATAATAATAGAATGAAAAACATACCTGCATTCCAAGAATACAAACTTGTATGATGATCTGCTCTCACCCCAAAGTCCATTGTTTCAACCTCACTTTTATGATCTGTATATCTTACTCTATCTTAGCCAACCAATTAGCACCATAGCATCCCAATATCATCATGATGACCTAATTTCATAAAATGACCTTATGCACAACAACCTCAATCAAACCAATGCAAACTTGACCATATTCACCCATTTTACATGTATAACCAATCATGAACGACCAATTCATTTTCAACATATGACATCACACATGCAAGCATACATGAGTAACACCGAAGCATGACCAATATGTAACCCTAGAATAAGAAATAAATGCATTTACAATATGTAAGAAAGTTTCCACGAACAATACAAAAGCATGAGCAACACATATCTAGTTATACACTCATGAGAGCATGTTGACAACAACACCATCATCACTTCCATGGCGACACTACTGCAACCACAACCAACACAACATAGACGCAACAATCACATAGACTACAAGCATAAGGAACACATATGCAACTAACTTAAATGCATGAAAAATACACCGCCCATCCATTCTTAGGGTTGAACCATGCTCTGATACCACTATGTGGTATGATATATCACACAAAGAGAACAAAAACCAAACAACACCCAAGGAGAGTGAAACCATGCTCTGATAGCATTGTGTAACACCCCCTTCCCAAATCTACACAATTAACTAACCAACCGAGATAAACATGTGATGAGAGGCTATATAACGATACTCAACCTCCTATGTGACCTTAATGAAGTGGAACTGAGAAAAAACACAACCTACAAACCTTATACCACAACCACAATGCCCTAGGAGGTAACCCATCCATTCATGAATCTTACCCCAGGGTCACACTGACATTTTTACCCCATCTAAGCCATAGCCGCAGGCATAACACTTCATTACAAGGGATAGGAGTCTATAGACATAGACATAACACTACATGTCAGCAGCTAGGGCCCCAAATGCTTAGTTATGTTCCTAGGGCTCCAGGATTTTAGCCACCTTTTCAGGAGTAGAGCCCATGTCACTACCTAGAACTTCATGAAATATTAAGGGATGATAAATAAAAAATGGAAAATTATGTGAAATAAATCACATCAACAAGAACTCAGTTGAACCCCTCCTAGCCACAACATGATTTTTTTCAAACATGTCCAAAACATTGAATCTACAGGTGTAAACATCATATTAAGCATATGGGTCTCATACTTATTTGAGAATCACTAAGAATAATTTCTCCCTTACATCATTAGCTGTTATGCAATCTATTTGACCATAGATACATTATGCATTCATTTACAAGTAAAAACATGAAGAGATCCATACATCATCACTAATAAAATACATTCTTATAACCAACATAATAAAAACAAAAATACAGTCAATACAATAGCAATAGAATCCACATAATAACTAGTACATTTTCATACCAAATACCAAAGTAATGAACTCTTCATTATTGAATGTAAAAACCAACCTGAGAAGGGACATACACATTCCACCCGACCATAGATTGGCTAATCCAAATCTCTCTTCATCCAATCACCCTCGTCCCACATTCAAAATATGAATGTGGGACTGATAAACAACAAAAAAGAAGTAAACATGCATGAATGCTACCAGAGTTCCCCACCTACACTGTGAGGAATTTTCCTGTCTCCTAGTCGCTCAAGCTTTACCGCAATCCATAGTCTGAATCAGGGATCATTATGCCCTAAACTAAGACATACTCTCTAGGCTTTACCATACATCCCATATCGGGACTACTAGCCAAAATAGAGAGCACCCACCTCTTAGGCTTTACCGGAATCCATCTTGGATCACTAAGCCCTAAACTGAGGAAAACCACCTCTATGATTTACCATATATCTCGCCATTCACAAGCAAGGATTCCTAGGCCCATCGAGGCAACACACTATCCAGATTTACCGAAACCCACAGTGTATTTCAGGGGTTATTAGGCCATGTGTTATATCAATCCATAGATCCACCTCACTCGGCTTCGAATCCAATCCAGCAATCTAGCTCAACCGAAGTATGAGAATCCATCTCATCAATTTTTTCCATAAATGGAAATGCTAGGCTGTAAACAATGTCACACATGGAAAAAAACCTTGCCAAGATAGAAAAGAACCACATGTAATACCAGGCATGCCAGATATAGAAAGGAAATAACACATTCAAATAAATACCTGTAAAGAATCATGTTGTAGCTACCTGGCCCTGCTCTTCCTTGCTTTCCCCTTCCTTCTTCTTGTTTTCTTTTCCTTTCTTCCTCTAATGCCAAATCTCTCCATGAAAACTCTAAGTGTTCAAGAGTGAGAGAGAGAGAGAGATAATAATGAGAGAGCTCCAAAAACTGAATTGAAGAAAGGTTCAGAAAAAAATTCCAACTAATCCTCATAAGCCTTTTTATTGATGAGGCCTCTATTTTATTCATTTTCATTATTTTCCTTCATTTTCCTCCTCACATGCAACCTGTGACCTTTCATCTCCCTTTTCTCCTATTTTCAATTATTTTCATAAATAAATCTGCCAAAATTTTCACTTTTCCTTTCCAAATCCTTTGCCATCGCCTTTGCTAATTTCCTTTAGCCATAATAACTGAAATGAACACCCACTAGGATGTTTTTCGCACCATTCATCTTGGAATAAGTGTCCCATAAACATTGGTTATTATTTTTAACTTTATTACATGGAAATTTCACCAGGGTTGTTACACACATTTTTTCCTTCAATCCATAAAGGAAATGAGAACGAAATTGAAGGAAGGGAAACATGATTGCTTGGCTCATCATGGCTTGATTAGGCTAATAATCATGGATTCCCTGTAAAACTTGAAAAACCATATCTCCTTATCATATTTCATTGACATGGATGGATAGGAATTCTCAGAACTCAAGTTAAGCCCTAGATAAAGTTGGAAGAAGAAAAAATAGAGGAAAAAATAGAGGTAGAAGCAAATATGGAAATAGGGTTAGCAGAAAAATAGCTAAAGTTATCTGTAACACCCTCTTCCCACATCTACCCAAGTAACCAGACAACCACGGTAAACATGTGATGAGAGGCTACTAATATGAGATTCAATCTCCTATATGAACTTAAGGAAGTGGAACTGATGGAAACACCAAAAACAAACCTTGCCCTGCATCATTGACATCCCCAGGAGGTAGCCCAACCTACCAGGGCCATGTTCCCTCAGTGGGGACTTATTTTTATCCCATTTGAGGTTGATCAGTGGGCTTGTAAGGGAAAGGGAGCAGCTATAGAAGATAGATCCACGGGCTAGCCTGATCAAGGTAGCGGTTCAGGCCAAAACAACAAGTATTTTTGCCCGACTCCCTTATTTATGCCACATTTTTAGCCCCTGAGCACAGTTCACTGCCCAAAACTTCCTCTAACTTCAAGAAAGGGTAAATAAAATTAAAAAAAACTTATGGAAGACATCACATCAACCAAAACTCATTCTACCCCACCCAGCCATGACAGACCTTTCATCAAACATGTCACAAACACATCATCTACATGTATAAACAACAGATTTTAAAAAGGGGGTCCCTTTATTATCTGAGAATGGCTAAAATGAATTGGTCCCCTACATCATAAACTATCATACAATCAATTTTACCATATATACATGGGATATTCATTTACAAGCAAAAACATGAATAGAGCCATACATCATCATTGATTGAATACATGCTTATAACCAGCATATTAACAATAGAAATGAAATGGATACAATAGCCATAAAAACCATACATAAAATAGTATATTTTCATATCGAATATCTGAGAAATGAGCTCTTCATTATTGAATGTAAAACCAACTAGAGATGGGAAATCCAGATTCCACCCGACCATAGATTGGTTGAGACAAGTCTCAAATCATCAAATCACCCCTATGCCATTTTCCAAACATGAATGTGGGAATTTATCAAACACATAAATCAATGTCAAACTACGGCCCCATAAACCAAACCTTCTCAACCGCAAACTAGTGATTCCACCTCACGGTCGGGCATCACTAATCATCACGGATTGGTCTCAATCCAAGTTGTTCCAGGGCTCCAAATTTTTTATTCCAACGAGGGATTCCAAGACTAGTAACTCAACCCCAATTGTTTCAAGTCCTCCAGAGTTTTTTTCCAACCATGGCTTCCCATGTGTTTCACTAGCCAGAGATTCCAAGACTAGTAACTCAACCTCAGTTGTTTCTGAGCTCTAGATCATTTTTCCAACCATGGCTCCAAGACTAGTAACTCAACTCACCTAGGGCTCTACAGAATTTTTCCAACCAAGGCTTTAGGACTAGTAACTCAAACCAATAGTTATATGTCGAGATCCAGAGCGTATGTCCAACCAAGGCTTCTAGGACTAGTAACTCAACCCACAATTGTCCACCGGTCTTCAGAGTGTTTGTCTAGCCAAGGCTCCAAGAACTAATAACTCAAACCAACAACTGAAGTACTAATGAGAACCAATCGTAAAACAATCAATGGAAAAGAAACCCACAATACCATGATTTTCCATGAAATGGAAAGGCTACAAAATCCACATGCATATACCATGCATGCCAAAACTAGTCAAGAAAATGTACATGCAACTCGATACCTACACACAAAACCTCTTTTATATGTTGATATCGATGTCCTATTATGATTTCATGCTTTTCCTTTCCTTTCTGGATCCAAATCTCCATGTATGCCACACTCTCCAAGAGTGCTCCAAAAATACTCTAAGTGCTCGAGAGTATGAGAGAGAGAGAGAATAATGAGAGCTCCAAAACTAAACTCACCAAGTCTTTCCCATTGATCCTCAGAAGCATTTTTATTAATGAGACCTCTAATTTCTTCATTTTCCATTATTTTCCTTCATTTTCCTCCTCAGATGCAACCTGTGACCTTTCACCTTCCTTTTCTCCTGATTTCCATTATAATAAATAAAATGCCAATTAATGTCTCATGCCTTTCCAAATCATTTACCTTTTCATTTTCCAATTTCCTTACCCATAATAAACTAAATGAACACCCACTAGGATGTCTTGTGCACCATTCAGCTTGGAATACATGTCCCATCAATCATGGTATTATATATTTTACATGAATTTTTTTACCAAGTTTGTTACAGAACCCTCCCCATGGGGGAACACCATCCTTGGTGTTCAATCACACCTATAAACAGAAAAACAAAACATACTGCCTTTAGAGCTTTATAACATAGCTTGTTACAGTATTTAAAATAACCTCTTCTTGAAAACATGATGATCATATTGTGTACCAGAGCTTTATAACATAGCTCATTAGAAAATTTACAATAACAACCACATTTGCTTTAACCAACAAATAATCATACTTTCTATGGAGCTTTACAAATCCAGCTCAATACAATATTTATAATAATATACACATACACAAATATACACATTTTATCAACCAACAAATAGAAGGATACGATGCCTATATAAAAAAAAATGGAATCATGAGGCTCACACCTCCACCCTTAAAGTAATACTAGGATTCACACCCTTCCTGAGAATTCCAGAATCCACTACCAAATTCAGAGTTACATCCAATTTCCAACACTACAATCCTACACCACTTTTCCTCTCAGTGAACAGTTACTGACTCATTGTTCTAGGGAACACTCCTAATGTGTATTTGATCCCATATGGAAATATTAATGACCAAAACAAATCCATCCACGACCTTCCATTCTCTGCTACATAGTACCTCGAGCAATTCGTTCATCCCCCTTTTTGCAGTCTCTCACTTTAAAAGTTCCACTGACACCCCCATCTCGGCCAGTCCATCCCTTAGAAAGGCTTCCTCGAACTAGAAGATATAAAAACCAAGGAATATACCTGCCTCAGAACCATAATACCAGCCATAACATGCTCATGGAAATCAATGGATATGATTGGGTACCAGTGTCCCACAATGGCCCTGTTGCTGAAGTGCTTTACCAAAATATGGTTTCATATTTAAATTCCTTTTGTTGTTGCTTCCAATTCTTGTATTCAGTTCCAATCATCTCAAACTGGGCTTTTCATTATTTCCTATACTAAGCACATAATTTCCATTAGACTCAAAATAAATTGAAATAAATTCAAACCATACCTCATTGACAACTCGTCAATAAGGTACACATGAAATCATGTTGACTTCCTGTCACACAAGTCATACTAGTTGTTTGATTAAACCATCATTTATAAACATATCATATCAATCTAGCTAAAAACTCAACCATCATAGATCAAAATCATAAATCGCATGCAATCATCATAAACCATAATCATAAATCACATGTAACCATCATAAGTCAGAATCACTTATCACATGCATAACAAGATTGAAATAAAATATTAATACTTATCCTCCATAGGTATGTACTTCTACCTTTTCTCTTTCTGTACACACACTGGATCAGTTTCCACACCCTGAAAGCACCCAAATAAAATTTTCAACATGTACATCCACACAAGGCATGTAACACCATAAAATACATACAACCACACCCAGTGTACAGAAAAACCCAATACATATACATATACGGAGTACAACACAATGAATACATATGTCATGATATCATGACTACACCATGAAAATACATAGTACCACCTGCCCACAACACAACATGTACGACATGCACACAATACCACATGTATACCAATACCATATGCACAACATGTGCACAATACCACCTGTACACACACCACTTGCACAATGTGTGCACAACATCACATGTACAAGGCACCACCTTCACAACGTGTACATAATGCCAAATGTACATCACACCACCTGTACAATGTGTACACAATACCACATGCACACAGCACCACATGCATGACATGTACACGAAACCATATTTACATAGAACCACATTCACGACATGTACATGACATCGCCTGTACACAACACCACATGTACAACCTGTACACAGAACCACATGCACAAAACACCAAATGCATATAGAACCATATGTACATCACACACACAACACCATATCTACATAGCACTACATATTCAGCATGTACATTGTTGATCATTAGTTAACATCAGTTATTTGTAAAGTAACCCGTAAGGAGCCATGTATCGAATGTTATAATAGGTGGTGAAACATTTAAATGAGGGTTGGAAAGAAACAATGTCAAGATAAGTCATGTGTCTGAAAAACTAAGCATATGTTCGAAAAGGAATCTTCGTCTATGCAATTTTGAGGGGGTCAAGGAGCGGAAGGGGGTAGAGATTCATACCCCCGTGGAATTATGGTGACGTGCCATGGGGTGGACCCAAGGTAAGGGTGATGTGGCAGAACGATGTGCGGGCCCTAGAGGTCTGTACGCTGTGTATTTTGCCAGTTCTATGAGAAATATGTTTCAAGAACCGTGTTATCTATGCAGCAGAAAGGTAAGGTAAGTCCATAAGTGAGCTGGTACCGAGGCTCGTACCAGTATTAAACCTGGCACGCGGTGATCACCAAATTCTAGTTAACGCCTAATCCCTATGCGCCGCGTGCTCCACTGTTAGTGTCCTTATGACACTCACCCCACTTACGTTACCTCTCCGCCTTTTACCTTATAACTCTCAATCTTAGATAATGGTCCTCCCGTATTTTACTGCAGTGAAATTACAGGTTTTCTAGCTACGGTATAAACTAAGTGGGAGCTAGTGCCAGGTCTACCCAGTCACTGTCAATACCCCCGCGTCATTTTCCCGAGAAGATTTCCCTCTGCACAGGTATTCTGTCCCTCATATCCCCTCTACTCTCCTCTTGTTTTTAAAATTTTTTCATGACAGTCATGGGAAAAGGCACCCCCAAGAAAACCGAACCAGAGACACCTCAAGTCCATGAAACCAGAAACCCTCCCGGGTTCGAGCCCTTCATTAACCTGCAAGCCGAAATCTGTGATCCCCAACACCCTTTTCCTATCAGCAGCGTAAAACCCAAGCTTTTTAGACGACATTTCAAGAATAGGGATCGATATTGGGTGGTTGTATCAGGCTTATATCACCAGATTACCCCCCCCCAGTTTACCTAGTGGTTGAGTTTATTTTTTGGCTCAGAGATGCCTAAAATGAGCATCGAGGCATTTTTACCTCGGCTCAGGGGAATAAGATTTTTTCTCTTTCTCTCGACATCATCAGTCAAGCCCTCCACTTTCCCACCAATGCCAACTATACCAGTTTCAGTGAAATACTCTCAATTCATGATTCGGCCCTAGTGGCCTTTTTACTTTTACTCTAGTAAATTACTTTTAAGTTTCAAGTGGAATTTATATTCCACTCCAACATTTTACTTTTCTGCCAAGACTGTTGTTTAATATTTTGTTTCAAAACAGCCGAGTGCCTAACTGCAAATGATGAGATGCCTTTGTTCCTCATCAGAAGTTTTGGTTATTTTGATAAGGACCTCTAACTAATTTCGGCCATGCGAGGAAGATATTTTTCCCAAAAATATATTCCTGCTTATGTTTGGAGGCCTCTATATAAGCAAGATCTAAAGAGAAAAACAGGTTCCAGATTTTCTGAAGAATTTTTCTGTGAAAGAGTTTTTGTATGCTTGTTGTTGAAATCTCAATAGAAATGTGAAGAGCCCGTTGGGTCACAATGAGAAGGAGTTTTATTTTAAGTGAGGATTCTGGTCTTAATGTTTTATAGTATGTAACTCGGCCTTACGTGATACTATTTAATTTTTCATTTCACTGTTTCCACCTTTCTTATATCATGTTCTGGAATGCGAGTGGCTCACTAGTTCTGGTATAAATTTATCGCCATTGATACTTATAATAAACTTGTATAGCGCTTTAAATATAGCTCAGGCATGATATGTTGTTTCAGTTTTCACTTCACTCATGTGTCCTCTATATTAAGTACTGTGGGATGTTATTCTTTGAAAACTATTGACATGTATGGATTCTTATCATATTAAGCCCATCTCATGTTTAGATATGTTTATGGAATTCCATCACATTAGTAGTAAGTATTCCTTCTATATTTTCTACGCTGCAAACGTCGTCTGACTTTTAAATCTCTATAAAGAACTTTAGAACCCAACCCTCCTTATAGGAAGCTGTCTTTGAGTTTTCTGATGCATCTATATTGAGGACTCAGTCCTTGCCTCTGTAGCGTCTTTTCATTGTGTTGAGTCTGTGAATATTCTGGTTCCATCTATATCTCACCTCCCTGTAAAATTTGAAGTAGTAAAGAGCCTCATTCTAATAACGGTATTGGTTTATATTTTATGCTCCTTACTATATAAGATGTCCTAGGCACTGGTCTTTCACAACTCAAGGATGTCTCTAGGAATGACAACATCTTTTTGGCGCTATTGCTGGGGAATCGAAGTTGAGAGAAATTGAATCCCTGGGCCTCGAAAAAACCTTATTCACTCTTCAAAAATGTGAGCATGGAGAGTTGAGAGTTGTAGATCCCTTACCTTGGCGACTCCACATTCATTTGTCTTATAAGTTTTCTTGCATTCCTGGCTCCTCGTAAGCCACACCTGAGGTCAGATACGTCTCAGCCAAAGACACCTTTTGTGTCTGACCCAGAAAAGATCCTACATATAAGGAGTTGGAGGGAAAGACAATCAGTCCATACTGAGATCCCTGAATTCTCACAAGAAGAATTTCTGCCCTCCTCCTCTCAAGTTGCCCAAGTGCAAGGTCCCGACTCCATGGTGGGAGATACCAATTATTACTCAGATAGTTAACCTAGGGAAGGTGTCTGAATTAAAGACGAAGCTAAGTCAAGGGATACCACATATTACTCCTTCCACCCTACCCCTGAAGTCGAAGAGGTTAAGGAGGTCACTGAAGTATCTTCGATTCATAGCCCGTTGTTCCCATCAACACCTCAAGATGTTGTCCGGTACATTCCCATCGTTATCCATACTTCACTTCGACCTCCTCCTCCTCCTTTTACATATCAAATCCTTGCACTACCTCCACCTCCTCCAATGGCCAATGTCCCTGGCTTCTTGTTGAATAAATATGCTCCCGTGGCATTACCTTAAGTGTTGAATGATATTCCACAGGACTATCTAAAGATCTTACCCCGATTCAATGGGGAAAATGAGGTTGAACGTCAAAAGCATCTTGAGGTTTTCTGCTCTTTTGCAGAAAATTTTAACATGGAACATCTAGATGTAGTCCTAAGACTGTTTGTTCAATATCTTGACGGTGACGCCAGAAAATGGTTCAAGACACTAGGAGATTGTTCCATCACCACATAGGAAGGAATGGAGGATACTTTTCTCAGAAAATGGGGAGGGAATAAAGACCATGGACATTGTCTTATTGAGTTTAACACACTCAGGAAAAGACATGCTAAAGGGGTGTCAGAATTTATCAATATATTTAACAAGTTGTACCTGAGCCTTCTCGCAGATATGAAGCCTCATCAGACCACGACCAAGGTTGTTTTCATGGCAGCTTTTGACTCAGAATTTGTCTTCTCTCTGAGAGAAAGAAAGCCAGCCACCCTGGATGACGCCCAGACAAATGCTCTAGAGCTGGAGGAAAATTTTTCCTCTACTGGTAAATCTAAGGGAAAACCTTAACAGGATACTAGAAGAAGGGGAAAAGAAGAGGTATCCACCTTGAGCCATGATAGAGATTCAGCTAATGACAGGATTGAGGAGATGAACAAGATGATCAAGAATCTCTCAATTAAGTTGGTTAAACTTGAAATGGAGGCCAAGAATTCACCCTCCAAGAATTTCCAAAATGCTCCAAATAGGGGTTATAATCCTCAATATAGGAAGCCCCCCTTGCAAATATTGCAAATGGAATAGAAGGAGCAGCAAGACCGGGTACCACATCCTCTGTATTTGGATGGACAAGTAGATGGTCCTACCGAAGACACCACTTATGAGCAAGAGGAGGCATACCTTGCTTTCTCAAACAATGATGAACTTGAATGCCCCCTACATGAAAGTGACGAAATAGAGATGTTGTCACATGCTGAAGAAAAATTTAATGAAAGCATTGAAGATCCTGAGATCGATGACTACTGCAAGCAGTTCGTCGATTTCATGCAAGCTCAGTTCAATAGAAGATATGACCTCAGATCTTCTAGGAAGAAAACTCGCACTCAGGATCAGGAGGAGTATACACCTCAAGAGGAAGCACCTACACAGAAAGAGGCAACAGCTCAAAGGACCCTAGACAAAGGTAAGAAACCTCTTAACCAATATTTTCAATCTGTTGATCAAATTCCTTCCTCTTCACAAATGACTGCACTCCCTAATATCAGGCCAATCATGAAGGAATTCAAACCTCTCCCCCAGAACAATGACCCAAAAGATAAAGAATCAAAAGAAGTGTCAGTAGATAGGCCCTCCTCTGCCTTTAGTCTACAAAAGGAGCTTGAGAAGGTAAAAATCCCAGTTCCCTTAACCGAATTGTTAAAAAAGCCTGCATATCAGTCCCAGGTCACATCCTTTATGCTCCCCCCAGAAGTAATACATATTCCAGACAATATGAACCTTCAAGAAGAAATTCCTATGGTTGTATTTGGCCCACATGTTGAAGAATTAGATGCTGCCACTCCCCTGTTTTATGTGTCTTTAGTAATACATGACCTGCTACTGCATAATTTTATGTTAGATTCAGGAGCCTCTCATAACCTATTGCCCCTCTCGGTCATGGAACAACTAGGACTACAAATCACCTGCCCATACAAGGACCTTTATTCATTTGACTCTAAAAGAGTTAAATTCCTAGGCATGATCAAGGACTTAGTGGTCAATTTGGCCCAGATCCCATCAAAAAGTGTAGTAATGGACATCTTGGTGGCTGACATTCTAGCTCGCTTCGGCATGCTACTGTCAAGATCTTAGGGAACTAAAATTGGTGGATCAATCAAGTTGGACTTGACCTATGCTACTATCCCTGTCTTTGGTGGCCAGGAGAGGAGGCTGTATTGGGAAACTAGATTTGTCAAGACAGTTACCAAGGTATATGACTCAGTTAATTCTCCATTTTATAGCAGGGAGGGAGATTTCTCATGTTTGATGCTGGAAGAAGATCAAGAGTACACTCACAAACCATCATTCTACCAGATCAAGACCGAGCAGCCCATAGAGAGTCCTGAATCATAAATCTGGACACTTCATTTTGATGGAGCAAACTCCAGAGAAGGTAATGGAGCTAGGGTAATATTGATTTCTCCTGCAGGCCAGTGGGTCCCTTTGTCTTTCAAGATGGAGTATGAAGCCACCAATAATGTGGTCGAGTATGAAGCACTTCTGTTAGGGCTGCAGACATCCAGGAGCATGAACATACAAAGTCAAAAGGTTCTGAGAGATTCGGAATTGGTGGTCAAACAAGTGAAGAACCAGTGCCAAGCCAAACATCCTAGGCTAAGGGCTTATAGGAACAAAGTTTGGGATCTGGTGGAGAATTTATTCTTGGCATTCAATATCTATTTCATGCCCAGGGAGTAGAATAGGATGGCGGATTCCCTTGCAGTGGCTGCCAGTACCTTCCGTCCACCTCAGAACCCTCTCTTGAGATATGAAATTGAGGTACGTTATCGGCTGTCAATCCCAGACAACATCAAACATTGGCAGGTGTTTGAGGATGAAGAGCAGGTGAAAACATTCTTGAAAATAGTTGGGGAATTTTCTAACATGGAAATTGATACTTGTGAGGAAGATGATGCTGAAAATAATTCAGGAGATAAATGGGAGGAAAAGATGGATGGCCACAAAGTTCTGTAGATAAAAGGGAATGTCATTCCCTAAGGACTAGTGCCCTTAGAAGGGTTGTTTAACAAGAATGATGTCCCACTGCAGCCAAACAAAGTTGTGGAGGATAATCAGGTAGAGGATCTTAATCTTGGCACTAAGGCTGACCCCAAAATCGTGAAGTTGTCCAAGAAGGTCCCGGAAGAATATAAAGATCTCTACCAGAAATTATTCTAGTCATATAAAGATGTGTTTGCATGGTCTTATCAGGATCTAAAAACCTTCGATATCACCATCATGCAGCATAATATTCCTCTGAAGGGAGATGCTAAACCACATAAACAGAAGCTTAGGCAGATAAATCCCCTTCTTCTTCCTTCTATTGAGAAAGAAATTAAGAAATTGTTGAAGGCTAAAATCATTGTGCCATTGAGATATTCTGAGTGGGTGGCAAACTTAGTCCCTGTACGAAAGAAGAATGGAGAAATAAGGCTATGTGTTTATTTCAGAAATTTAAATAGGGCGTCCTTGAAGGATAATTATCCACTGCCCAAGATGGATCACATCTTGCAGAAAGTGGTAGGGGCTTCTCGAATGTCGATGATGGATGGATTCTCTGGGTACAATCAGGTGGCTGTACTACCAGAAGATTAGAAGAATACTGCCTTTACCACTCCATGGGGAACATTTATGTATGCCAGGATGCCTTTTGGGCTGATTAATGTAGGGGCCACTTTTCAGAGGGCCATGGATATTGCCTTTGTTGGGGAGCAAGATAATTTTATGGTGGTATATTTGGACTACATTACTATGTTTTCAAAAGATGATGCAGAGCACATTGAACACTTGCGCAGAACCTTCGAGAAGTGCAGAAGGTATGGCCTCTCCCTCAACCCAAATAAGTCTTTGTTTGCACTGGAAGAGGGCAATATTTTGGGACATATTGTAACCAAGGATGGGGTAAAGATAGACCCTAGGAGAGTAGAAGTTATGAATGGAATTTCCCTTCCCAGAAATAAAAAGGAGGTACAGGTGTTCCTGGGATGCATTAACTTTTTGAGGAGGTTTATCCCTAACTATGCTAAGATAGTTAGACCTATAACTGACATGCTTAAAAAGAATAATGAGGTAAAGTGGTCACAGGAATCACGAGAGGCCTTTTCCAGGATTAAAAATGCCTTTGCTGAAGCCCATGTGCTAGCAGGACCAGATTATGCCAAACCTTTTATGATCTTTTCCTTTGCATCACCGCACATAGTGGCAGGAGTTCTATTGCAGAAAAATGAAGAAGGGTATGAGCAGCCCATCGCCTTTTCAATCAGGTGCTCCGTGATGCTGAGCTAAAATATAACATATTAGAAAAACAGGCATATGCTCTGGTGAAGACTCTCAAATATTTTCGTATATATGTCTTGCAGTCCCATATCACTTCATTTTTACCTACAACAGTTTTCAAATATATTCTCATCCAGGGAGACAATGAAGGAAAAAGAGGGAAATGGATTGCCAAAATACAAGAGTATGAGCTAGACATCCGCCCTACCAAACTAATCAAGGGACAAGGGTTAGCCAAAATCCTGCCCGAATCAAACTGTCAAGCTCTGGGTATCAATTTTTCGATGATAGAAAATGAGGATTCTGGGATGAAGGAAGAGTCACAGGGAGTAGAGATAGCTTCTCAGAAGACACATATGAAGTACCTTATCATCCCATGGTACAAAGAGATAGTGGAATATCTTCTAACACTCAGCTGCCCACCCAGCTGTGACAAAGCTAAATGCAGAACACTGAGGTTGAGGTCACAGAAGTACGTTATTGCAAATGATCGGCTATACTGGCGATACCCCTCAGGCATCCTACTCCTGTGTCTCACAGAAGAAGAGGTAGAGAGTATAATTACTGAGTTTCATGAAGGAATCTGTGGGGGCCATTACAGTTGGAGGGCTACTACTCACAAAATCCTAAAGGTTGGTTTCTTCTGGCCCAAACTCTTTGGAGATGTGTTTTCCTGGGTTAGAGCATGTGAGAAATGCCAGAAGTTTGCTGAAAGACAGAAGCTAGCACCTATGCCCATGATTCCGGTTCACGTGGACAAACCATTTCAGTAATGGGGAATCGACTTTATAGGTGAAATACACCCACCTTCAAGTGGCCAGCATAAGTGGATATTAACAACCACATATTATTTCACAAAGTGGGTGGAAGCTATACCTGCCAGGAATGCAACAGATGTTGTGGTAATAAAATTTATGGAAGAAAACATCATATCCAAATTTGGCTGCCCTGCCAAGAGAGTGACCGACAACACACGAGCCTTTAAATCTGCAAATTTTTTCAGCTTCTGCCAACAGTACAATATTGCACTAGGTCACTCTATGGCCTACTACCCATAAGGAAATGGCCTGGCAAAGTCCTCAAATAAAACCCCGGTGAGAGCGCTGAAGAAGGCTATCAATGAAAATCAAAAAAATTGGGATTCCCAGATGAAATTCACTCTGTGGGCCAACGGGATTACCAGCAAGAGAGCAACAAGGAAGTCCCCATATGAATTAGTGTATGGGAGGGAAGCGGTATTTCCTGTACAGCTAGCTTTACCAGTAGCTCGATTCATGCAAGAAAGCCAAGAAGAACCCGATGGTGTTACCAGGAGAATCAATCAGCTGGTGGAGTTAGAAGAAACACAGAACCGGGTAAGTCAGAGGCTCATTGAATATCAAGAGAAAATGAAGGATCTTTTCGATCAACATGCCAAGGATAGGAAGTTGCAGATCATGGATTTAGTGCTCAGATGGGATATTCGAAGGGCTGAAAAGGGGAAACATGGTAAATTTTACCCCCTCTGGTTTGGCCCCTTTAAAATTGTGGAACAAGGGGGCAACAACACTTTCAGATTGGAAAATTTACAGGGAGATTTGCTCGATGCACCTGTAAACGGTCAGTTCCTCAAACCTTACTTCCAGTTCTGATTCAGGCTGAGAGAGCCTGATGTATCATATTGTATATTAGTTTCTGTTTTCATCTTTGTTTAAATAAAGTGTGTGTCGTGATGAATCATGAAGAGGAAAGTTAAAAGTGCTCAAGAGTGGTGTCCACGCAGGAGATAAACAGATGGTCTGCAAAGTTCTCGACATGCTCAAGAATGAATGTGTCGTCCCTAGGTGGAGTCGATGTTGATCATTAGTTAACATCAGTTATTTTTAAAGTAACCCATAAGGAGCCATGTATTGAATGTTATAACAGGTGGTAAAACATTTAAATGAGGGTTGGAAAGAAACAATGTCAAGATAAGTCACGTGTCTGAAAAACTAAGCATATGTTCGAAAAGGAATCTCCGTATGTGCAATTCCGAGGGGGTCAAGGAGTGGAAGGGGGGAGAGACTCATACCCCCATGGAATTATGGTGACGTGCCACGGGGTGGACCCAAGGTAAGGGTGATGTGGCAGAACGATGTGCGGGCCCTAAAGGTCTGTACGTTGTGTATTTTGCCAGTTCTACGAGAAATATGTTTCAAGAACCGTGTTATCTATGCGGCAGAAAGGTAAGGTAAGTCCATAGCTAAGCTGGTACGAAGGCATGTACCAATATTAAACCTAGCACGTGGTGATCGCCAACTGCCAGTTAACGCCCAATCCCTATGTGCTGCGTGCTCCACTGTCAGTGTCCTTACGACACTCGCCCCACTTACGTTACCTCTCCGCCTTTTACCTCAGAACTCTCAGTCTTAGATAACAGCTCTCTCGTATTTTACTGCAGTGAAATTATAGGTTTTCCAGCTACGGTATAAACTAAGTGGGAGCTAGTTCCAGGTCTACCCAGTCACTTTAAATACCCCCGCGTCGTTTTCCCGAGCAGATTTCCCTCTACACAGGTATTCTGTCCCTCATATCCCCTCTGATTTCCTTTTTTTTTTTAAGTTTTTCATGACAGTCATGGGAAAAGGCACCCCCAAGAAAACCGAACCAGAGACACCTCAAGTCCGTGAAACTAGAAACCCTCCCGGGTTCGAGCCCTTCATTGACCTGCAAGCCGAAATATGTGATCCCCAATACCCTTTTCCAATCAGCAGCGTAAAACCCAAGATTTTTAGACGACATGTCGAGAATAGGCATCAATATCGGGTGGTTGTATCAGGTTTATATCACCAGATTACCCCCCCAGTTTACCCGGTAGTTGAGTTTATTTGCTGGCTCAGAGATGCCTACGATGAGCATCAAGGCACGTTTACCTCGGCTGAGGGGAATAAGATTTTTTCTCTTTCTCCTGAGATCATCAGGCAAGCCCTCCGCTTCCCCACTAGCGCCAGCTATACCAGTTTCAATGAAATACTCTCAATTCATGATTCGGCCCTAATGGCCTTTTTATTTTTACTCTAGTAAATTAATTTTAAGTTTCAAGTGGAATTTATATTCCACTCCAACATTTTACTTTTCTGCCAAGACTGTTGTTTAATATTGTGTTTCAAAATGGCCGAGTGCCTAACTGCAAATGATGAGATGCCTTTATTCCTTATCAGAAGTTTTGGTTATTTTGATAAGGACCTCTAACTAATTTCGGGCATGCGAGGAAGATATTTTTCCCAAAAATATCTTCCTGCTTATGTTTGGAGGCCTCTATATAAGCAAGATCTGAAGAGAAAAACAGGTTCCAGATTTTTTGAAGAATTTTGCTGTGAAAATTTTTTTGTATGCTTGTTGTTGAAATATCAATAGAAATGTGAAGAGCCCGTTGGGTCTCAATGAGAAGGAGTTTTATTTTAAGTGAGGATTATGGTCTTAATGTTTTATAGTATGTAACTCTTCCTTACGTGATATTGTTTAATTTTTCATTTCACTGTTTCCACCTTTATTATATCATGTTCTGGAATGCGAGTGGCTCACTAGTTCTGGTATAAATTTATCGCCATTGATACTTATACTAAACTTGTCTAGCGCTTTAAATATAGCTTAGGCATGATATGATGTTTCAATTTTCACTTCACTCATGTTTCCTCTATATTAAGTATTGTGGGATGTTATTCTTTGAAAACTATTGACATGTATGGATTCTTATCATATTAAGCCCATCTCATGTTTAGAAATGTTTATGGAATTCCATCACATTAGTAGTAAGTATTCCTTCTGTATTTTCTACGCTGCAAACATCGTCTAAATTTTAAATCTCTATAAAGCACTTTAGAACCTAGCCCTCCTTACAGGAAGTTGTCTTTGAGTTGTCTGATGCATCTATATTGAGGACTCACTCCTTGCCTTTGCAGCATCTTTTCACTGTGCTGAGTCTGTGAATATTCTAGTTCCATCTATATCGCACCTCCCTGTAAAAGTTGAAGTAGTAAAGAGCCTCATTCTAATAACGGTATTGGTTTATATTTTATGCTCCTTACTATATAAGATGTCCTACGCACTGGTCTTTCACAACTCAAGGTTGTCTCTAGGAATGACAACATACATAACATTGTACGTACACAACACCACATATACAACATGCGCACAACACTGCATATCCAACATGTACATAGCACCATATATACCTAGAACTGCATATGCAAAATCATATATACAATAGGCATACAACATCATATGTACACAATACTACATATGCAACATTATAGTTCACCATAGGTAAAATCATTGAATATACAAAATACACAACATATATACAACAATATCACTGTACATCCATAGACCACACATGAACCCCACAAGAAACCTTGATTCTAGTGTATTTCCACTATCCATGCTTATCTTAGCATGTCGCATTACCTATCCATAACATAAACATAGGCATAGTACAATCATATAATATCAATTCATGTCCACATGATATTGACCTCATAGATCTATCAGAGTTACTCTTCCCACTTGATTCCTCATAAGACCAAGAACCTCTTCATGCCATTCACCTACATAAGAAATAATTCCTCCACAATAATGATCATTGAAAACCCTATCATATAGTGACGTAGATACATACATACATATATATAATCATTAGCATAAAAAAATCATGCTCCTGTCAGACAACGTCATACAAACATACATATATACATATAACCATCAACATAAAACCATCAAGATCCAAGACGACCCTGTCAATCAACGACATACATACATACATACATATATATACATTTATAAACATCAATACAATCATGATCACATCTTAATTAGCAGATAGCATAAGGTATAGGTTAAGATAATTTCCATTATTCATGCACATCATGCACAACGTTGAGAGCAACAGTTCCCAACATATCCATGGCATCTAGCACCTCATATCCATTCACTTCACCTTTATCGTGATTATCTTATCATTGTCCATTTACCACAATGGACTCAACCAGCCCATCCAGATTTCATATTCTTACCTTTTGTTGCGCTTACACATGCACCGAGCTTCATTTGGGTCTTACATTAATTGTTGGATTTTCATTCAGCTCTTCCTCAGCTCCATGAAATTCCTCTTTCCTAAAACCAATGCCCAAGACTCATCATACATAAAATTTAATAATAATACCATGAAAACAATTAATAATACAAAAACACCAACAAAGTGGGATGGTCATACACTGGATGCAATCAAAACTGAAAATCAAGCGTAAACAAATCAAAAATACCGAAAGCACAAACCTTAGCAACAAACACCATGACTCGATCCCCATGGTTCCCAATACTTGCAAGGGAAATATTAGCCTGAGCCTTCTTCAATAATTCATGGAAGTCTCTTTTTCTAGGAAATCCCTTGCATCATACTCCCATAATCATACAAATTTCAGTGCATCAATAAATATACCAATATACCAGTTATCTTACCTTGTTGGGCCAATCATGCTGCCTTGTAGCTAAACACACACATGTCAGACACATGTTCCAAATGTCAAGATGACATATTTGTTGATTTGGAATCATCATTTAACAATAATAACAAACATATCATAGTCAACTAAAAATCATAATACATAATTGTTATCACTGGAAAATCGTACCAGAAAATATGACATTATTAAATGTCAGGTAGCAAGATTTAGAGGGTTGAGGGATATTAGAGGATATGAATAATTTAAAAAATCACTAAGGTCCAAGAGAAAAATCAAATTGTGCACTCAATACCATAACAGAATGTTCCTTCGTGCACATTTTTCTTTGGTAGGCGTGTCTTTACGCGGCTTTCCCTTAAAAATTCATGCGGACCTCAGAGTGTAGCAGAAGTCATTTTCCGGGACCATAAGGCACACTCCAAGAAATTGATCCCACACTTAAGGCTGCCTAAGGAAAGCAGCCCAAGCCTCCTTAGGACCTCAAGGGAGCACAGAATGGAATAATGTGGCACACAATGGAATCACCCTCCTCTCTTGGGTCACCATCCATCAATGTACCAAGAGAGGGAAGGGGAGTTTGAATTCTCCTATAAAAGGTCACCAAGAGATGAAAAAAGGGAGAACTCATTGTCATGCTCACCAAAATTTCCCCAAGAAATCCAACAGTGTGTGATTCGGAGCAGAGATAGAGGGGATTCAGTTGTTGGCCATCCAACAACTCCAATCCTTCGAAGTAGAGAGAGAGAGACTTTGCACCAAGGTAGCTCAGAGGTAAAGACATCTTTGCATCGGGTCTTAGAGCTCTGTAGTTCTAAGGGCCCCTTAGCAAGTTGGTAAACATTTCATCCTTTATTCCTACTAGCACTCAATACGAGGGCATGTAAGTGCCACCGTTTGGATTATTGAAGTTGTTTGACTCTATTTAGAGCTTTTGTGATATGTTTTTTAGTTTAGTTTTTATTTTCTCTCTATATATGCATGCTATTTTCTTATCTAGTATGTGTTATGTTTTGGTATGTTCAATAACTTGCTGGCTCCCTTAATTATCTGCTTGTGACTAGGAACTTAAGAGGAAACAGCCACTCCTATTAAGCAGGTGTGTTTTGGTACACTTGTGTACAAAATACATCTACATAGGATTGGAAACTCCACTAATTTTATTTCCAAGTTTATGTGGTTGTGTCTTTTGTAGAGACTTATTTCTTTGCTCTCGAGTTTGGCTTGAACAACCCATTTTCTCTCCTTCTCTGCCTATTCACACTCAATGAGAGGTCAAAGCTCAGAATCTCTGAAAATTACTTTTCAGGAAAATCATGCGGTTTTTTCATAGACAAACATGACCGATCATGCACGTTCAGCAATGACCTGCGCGGAGACTTTGTGCTTGTGTGAGCCTTTTGCATGTGGAAACCAGAGGCGGAAAATTTCTACTATTTCCCTTCATTTCCTGTTTATAAAGTGACTAGCAGCCCATAATAAATCTTCCAGCACTATTTGAGGTGTCCCATGACTTGCTAAAACTCACTCTTCACTGCATTTCAGTAGACTAGGTGTTATTTTTAAAAATTTCAAGTTTATTTTCTCAAAGTAAACACATAGTTTAAGTAGGGGGAAATTAACTTACATTCTGAAATAATTTATGTTTTGCAAATTTAAGCACCAAAAGAAAACACATAGGTAATTAGCCAAAGTAAGTAGCCCCAATCCATACATCCTTAGCTAAATCTTTTTCATTTTCCTAGTTTAAAAGTCATTAATTTTTGTTCAATTTCGACACTAGGATTCGTGAATAGGATCAAATTATCCTTAGAGAGAAAGTAATCTCTGCTACCTTTTCACCCTTTGGTGATACTAGGTGAGCATATGAACATTATCTGTTGATAATTCACCATCTGCCTATATTTTATCATTTAGATTAACTAGGAAACATTGTAAATGGCCCAAATCTACACATGTTTTTCTTTTGAGCAAGGAACAACCAAACATAATTTTAATAGGGGATTTTGAAAATGATAATTTCATATCCACATGTTCAAACTATGTTCTTGCTTACCTATTTCTCACACACATTCACACCTTAAGTGAATCAAAGCCACCTAAAACTAACCTAACTAAACTCATTAAACTCTCCCCACAGGGGCCACAAGAGAATTTGTAGTTTATGTTAGGACCAAGGGGGTAGGCATCCAATAAGCCGCCTTGGTCAGTTAACATCTTGAAACATAGAAGTTGAATTTTTAGGGAACCTTTAAATCTGTCTATCTGCCCATGGCAAAGAAAACCGGAGTGCCATAGAGACCTAATTCAGATGGGGTTAAGCTTAGGCCCAGTGCGTTCAGTATTATTTGGGGCTACCTAAATTGTCTAGTACTTGGTACTGGTAGCTGAATTACCAAGAAGATCAAGACTCGAATTCTCACATGGGATTATAGTACTTAGTGGCCAAAACTATGGCATCCTTCCCTATAGGTGACAGTGCAGGCAGCACTAGATCCTCTACCCTTACCTTGGTCCATTTTCTTCAGTTGACTAGGGGCGTCGCCAGTTCTTTTGGGATGTTATGCCAGCATTAGCAAGATATCTTATCAAGGCCCAGTTACATTTGAGCATGTGGGGACAATAAGGTCTTCTATGATTTGAGTATCATACATAAAAAACAAAAGAAAACCATATGTTTTGATTGACTAGTCACATAGGATTAATCTAAAGGGAAAATTTATCTTTTATTTTCACTTGTTTTTATGTATGCGATCGTCTTTTTGCTTTTATTGGAACCTCTATCCTCTGAAATATTTCCCAAACCATTCCTAGTTGACGCTAGAATGGACCCAATGGTACCTTGTTGATCTAGAAGTCTTTTGGACCTCAACCCATTATCGGGAGGGGTTCCAGGTCTTTCTCCATTTAGGCGTCAAAGATAGAAAACGGCCACCCTTATTGATTCATCCTTTATTGGTACATCATTAGCTGGGAACCCTCATCGGTCACCCAATTCCACATCAATGAACACCCCCACAGGTTCACCACATACCACTCCTCCCACAATCCCTAGGGGACAGAGGAGTGCTAAACTTTCGGGAAACTAGGTGAACTCACTGCAGGGAATGTTGCAGAAAAACCCTATACCTAACGAGAACTCTATGTTTTCACAGGGTGCAATGGCTACCAACTTGCAAACACCTTTCTTAGCTTTGTTAAATTTACCAATTTTAACCAACTTAACAAACGACCCCATTTCATACAACCCTACATGGGCACCCATGGCCACGAAGCTCCCCTCGAACATTCTAGAGTTCGAAGGAAATCAAGTGGAAGACCTCGAAAATCATGTTATGACTTTCCACATGTGGTGTTCGTCGAACAACATCGTTGACGATACTATTCGACTGAGACTATTTCAACGCACCCTAACCGAAATGGCTATGAAATGGTATGTGGAGCAACAATATGCTACACATGGAACTTTTAGCGTCCTCGCAATTCCATTCCTTACCTATTTTCAGTTACCCATCCACTAGGATTCTAGAATGGAATTACTGACCCACTTTAGGCAAACAAACGTCGTCCATATCTCGGACCATCTCCATGAATGGCGGTGGCATTGTAGTTTGTGCAAAGAAAAACTTGACGATCGATTTTCTTAGACCTATTCCTGAAAACTCTCACCATAGAGATTTCAAAGGATATGGCATAAAAAAAACCCATATCCAAAAATGATGCCATCATTAAGGCCCAACAACTTGAGCTGATCTATACACAGTCAGGATATATTTACAATATCCTCCCTAACACCCGCGCCTGCAAACTTACAAAGAATTTTTAGGAGCGTCGAACTCCATAGACAGTTTGATTGGTTCATTCACCCATAATCACCTAAGCAGTAGCATTCCACACCCCAGTTATGCATATGATTCAACCCAGAACATACTACCTCCCGACTACCAAAGTCATCATGCTCCTTCACAAAACATGTACACTAATAGGGTGTCATCATACCACCATCAGCAGTGAGGTCCATATCCTCTGGCTTAGAGGACCCAATATGCAACTAGACATTATGACGGAAGAGCTCCCCCCAATAGCCATTCATAAACCAGGGACAGGACCACAATATGCCAAGTCCCCAGCATAAAACCCACCCATGTATAATAATGCACAGGTCATATTTGTGCAACCTTCCCAACCACAACCGCACCAACAATACAATCAGGAGAATCCAAATTATCCTCATAACGTGGAAAAGAAAAAAGAAAAAAACAAGCCTATAGGAAATCCTAGACAAGGGGACAACAATCCACAACACCCTCTACAAACTCAGGCTAGAGGCAACTCCAACCGAAATCAAAACCAGGAGCCAAGCAAAGGGCAAAAAAAGAGGGCGAATCTTCAGACGAACCACTCTTGTTCAATCTGTGGTGAGTATGGCCATTACACTCACCACTGCCCCAACCTCCCTAAGCTGAAAAAACTGCAAGGTATCCATGGGAAAGGGGGATCATCACAATAGATAGCAGACATGCAGGAGCCTTTCCCCCATAAAGGGACAGTTAGTACTCAGCAATAGCAAAGTCCTCCCAATGATTCTAGAAAAAACAACCATGAAATCTACATGGCTGGTGAAGAATTGTTTTTCATACATGGAACTGAAATTACGATACCCCACCAGACACCAATTCATCAGGGGCTAGTACAAGTGCACCAACATAACCTTCGACCATATCAAATATGCCTATTGAACCTGTGCCAAAAATGGCTAAGGGGCCAACTCGGTGGGCAAGAAACCATTCAAAATCGGTCCATAATTATAGCTTTGGAGGTATTACAATCATGCCCAAAGGAAAGGAAAGCCTTAATTTCCGCATTAGGTGCCATCGACCCTACTGATTCACACCTACTGGCTTTTCATTTAGAAAAGCCACCCCTAGGCTTCCTTCAATAGTCTCCTTTCAGATACCGTTGTCAGTTCAAAACATCACC
Source organism: Pinus albicaulis (assembly GCA_034641835.2). Taxonomy (NCBI): domain Eukaryota; kingdom Viridiplantae; phylum Streptophyta; class Pinopsida; order Pinales; family Pinaceae; genus Pinus; species Pinus albicaulis. Next base: position 780,041,779 of record CM076583.1, read on the forward strand.
ATTCACCGATGTATCATTGACGAGGGTGCATCCACATGCATCATGTCAAAGAGCGTATGGTAGAATTTAGGGTCTCCCAAACTAAAGCCATAAAACATCACACTTAGAGCATACGATGGACGCCCTTCAGCCCCCATTGGCCTCTACTAAAACATTCTGGTCTGCTTAGCTAGAAAGACAATCCTTCTACACATAGAAGTCTTAGATGCTCAAGTGGATTACAATATACTCCTTGGTCAGAGTTATATGTACGCCATGTCATCCATAGCCTCCTTCATCTTCCTAACTATGATGTTCCCCCATGAGGACCGCATCATTACTGTCGACCAATTGACACACAGAAAAAATCGACACCTAACAAATATTGATTTCATTCTACCCCATGTAGACACATCTGCGGAGATGCTTACATGGTACCCAGAATATGGCCTTGGCTAGTTCAAACCATCGTCCATCCTAGGGTCATTCCTAGGAGATCCCCTTGTTATACCTGAGTCATCAGCTGATTTCACATAGGACCCGGTGTGCATGATTTCCTCATCAATAACTGAATCTATTCAATACACAGACACGAGCAATAATGACACTGACTCTTTAGCTATAGCAGCCTCTCTAGCTTATGCCACCTCCCAAACTCCTTTTCTCTACCCTCCAGCTGGTTTTATATCCCAGCAGGTCTTGGCCACCATGCTATTACCAAATGTATCCTTTGTAATACTAGTTTCGTACCTGCTCCCACCTACTAGGACGAAAGCCACACAAATCACCTCTACAAGGTTATTCTCCCTTAGTATTGAGGAGGCCCCACCCATTGTTGGCTGGATAAATCGATCTTGCGGATAAGATCGATCTCCCTAGTGTCAGAAGACAATCTAGCAACAAATGAACAAATTTTTTTGTCTTTCTCTAAATATATTCATTTTACAAATAAATTCTATGAAGGTGTCGATCCTACCTTAGATCCAAATGCTTATTTGCGGTCGTAGTGCTTCTGTCACATCAAAATCTTTCTGTCACAGCAAGAGTTCTTCTGTCGCAACAAGAGTTCTTTGGTCGCAAGAAAGTGTCATCTTTTGTCGCAACAAAGTGTCATCTTTTGTCAACCTACAATCACAAACAAGAAAATATTAAATAGCACCTGTATAAAAAATAATTGTAAAACATACCTATCATAGTGATCAAGGAATCTATGAAATAAACAATCGAACAACAATTTATTGAGAAAAACAAAACTTGATTGTATTAATCTTAAAATAACAGAAGAACCTTACAACGTTAGCCTTGATGTTTGAAAAGGCCTTCCTGGGGTCCGAAGTAGGAGTCTCCTCTACTTTGATAAGTCTTACACTCTTCCTCCAGGAGCACATAGGGGTATGTGATCTTTCCTCTCAAAAGCTCAGCAGAAAGAAGTCTAAATCTCAACAGCACTTCAACTCAATCACACATAAATATTGAACTCCCTTTGAGGCTACCCAATGCCTCTTTTTATAGAGCAGATGAGGAGGTTAGGGTTCCACCTTTGAAGGGATAGAATCCTCCTTCAAAGGGATAGGCTCCTCACATCAAGGGATTAGTTCCTTAAGGTGAGGGATGCATGAACCTTACTAAAGCATACTCATCCCCAAAAAATCTCATCTAGAACCTTCTATAATTGACCTCAAATTAGTTTTTTAACTTTACTTTCTCATGATTTTGACTTTGAGAAGGGTACGCAGGCATTACAAGGGAAAACTACGTTCTGGAACGCAGGTAAGCAGTGTATTACCTGCGTACCCAAGCTAGAAATGCAGGCAGGCTTCATGTTACCTGCGTACCCAAGGATTTTTGTGTTTTTAGGGTTTTTCCTCCAGTTTTAGTGCTTGGAATGAGGAACAAAGGTTGTAATACTTGCAAAGGAGGCATGTATGAGTGTTAATGAGCTCATACAGTCAGCGGAATGTCAAGGTGACAATTTTTAGTGCAATAGATTGTCCCCTAAAGTGCGAAGTCTGGAATAGATGAAGATGAAGTCTGTCATATATGAAGAGGGAAGTACTTTATCATTTCAAGGATCATCCTATGGACACCCCGGTAAAAACCTGTAAAAACATTCAATGCAAAATATACATATGTAATCATATCATCGCTGAGGTAGGCATTCCCATACTCAGATCAAAACTAACTAGAAAACTGATTTAAACTGTTCTGATACAAGAATTATTTTCAATACATCAACAGTATAGATATATGTAGACACAGCATGGACACATCCATCTGTTTATGAATATTCCACTGTATAAATGAATAACAAAAATTCCTCGCAACTTGGATGGTGGAAACTAGATCCAGAGTCTTGATTTCGGCTTCTCGAACCAATACAATTCTATCCATGTGAACGAATGTGTCAAATTTGAACATGGTAGAAACCACTTGATTACCATTCAATAATGTAAACTATTAACAAGTGTGAGAGTAACCACCAGTAATGTCAATGGCTCTCAAAGTACTTAGTACAATCCATGAAATGTGAATGAATGAGTTGAAGTCAAACATGTCACGGAATCATTTGATCAAAGGTCAATGATGCAACATGTCGTCGAAGGTGATAAACCTGCCATTGAGGCATGTAGATTCCAAGGTACTGACGATTTCTAGATCAACTTCCTAGATAATGAGTTGTCGTCGATAGAAAGCGATCCGTCGTAGGCAAGCCCACAACACGAAATCATAGATTAAGTTTTCAAGAAATATATTGGCAAGGACTGACTTAGGGATGGTCAAAATGGAAGACAAATATTTCGCAGCTGAATGGTTTGTTTGAACTGTCCTCTTGAATGCATAACGACACTGCAGATGGCTTGGTGACAATTGACCCAAAGCTAATACCTAGAAACAGACTAAAGACTTTCAATATGGTTTGATTAACTATTAGGAAAAGGATTTTCCCAACCCAGGTGAACAAAAGTGTCGTGTTCAAGAGTGGTTAATGGTTTTCTGAATAATCAAAATGTAATAAACAGGTTCATTTTTCTCTCTTTTCCCCCACCATTTCTGCCAAGTACCTCTTTATTTTTGAAAATATTGAGGAGGATAACATTTTCTTGTTTATAAGCTCATCCTTCGAATGAGTCCAACTTATTTTAAGATTCGAACCCTAAGAAGGAGTGGTTCGTTCCTACTTAAAAATTGAATAGGTCCTTTACTATTAAATTTTAATGAGTCCAGTATAGGAGAAACTCGATGTTTTTCAATTTTAGGGAGTCAAAAGAAAAACTCAAGAAAACTCCGTGGGTGTACTTTTTCGTAAATTTAGTCTCTCGAGCCCGAAAAAGGATAAAATAATGTGGGAGAGAACTCTATTGACTGTAATTAGTCAACGTATACCTTTTTCGTAAATAGTCCATTTCAGTCCATAAAAGGGGTAAACTTATACTGAAGGGGAAATCATTCATTTACTTTAACGAGTTCGAATAATCAAGTGCTCGGCAATCTTTTCATGTTTAGAGAGTCTGAAAAGGGCATAAAAAAGGACTCCAATGTTTCTCTTTTTCGTAAATTTTGAAAGAGTCCAAAAAAGTGATAAAAGTATGCTCTTTGTTGAAAAATGATCAGTTTTACTGAAAAATCCAATATTCTGCACAAAAAACTCGAAAATTACACATACTTGTTTAAGATAAATAAAAATTCTTTTAAAAATAACCTTTTTAAAGTTAAAAATAAACAAATTAAAAATTCATTTATTCGAAAAAACTTATAAAAAGAAGTTTTCTAACTTCATTTTTACTATTTTAATTCAGAGTGAAAAAGAAGGGGTTTTGGATAAGAAAAACTTCCTGTGAAGATTTTGGAAAATCCATTCGTCGGAATCAGAAACCGTAAGCTGTATAAATTTTGGACCATATGAGGGCCGAAGTCAATCTCCTAATATGGCTAGTGAACAGGTGGGACAAATAGGGCCAGTGTTTCTTGATTGTTGGCCATCAACTCGAATTCAAACTGGAGGAACATATATTTTTTAACTGGTTTTTCCAAGAGGGGCGGACACTTATCTCTATTTGGGACTAGTCCAGGTGGCCAGTCTGTTGCTAGTCTTAAAGAAGATTTTTGCAATGGTTGAGTTAACCCCAAGGATAAACGGATAGATATCATCCATCCTGAGTTCAAAGTTATTGTCTTCACTGTTACTAGACTGTATAGGAGTGCATAATTTCGTGTTGCCAATCTCATGTTGAGGGCATTGAGATTGTTAGATTTTTGTCGACATATTTTTGTTGTTGAAAAATCAACTATTTATTAAGGATTTTCCATATGCCGGGATGAACTATCGCAGCGACAAAGACATGGCTTTTCCTCTAGGAGAGAAATGGGATAATTCAAGTAAAAATCATTTTCAACACTTTCTAAGTCCTATTTTTTTTTTTGTATTTTAAATCGTCCAACACAAGACGATGTATAGTTTGAAACACACTTCTATGCTATGATATATTACTATTACCGGCTATCTGTGTACATGTTATCGAATGTTTTTTAGTTTACTGCTTTGTTTATTGCAAATTTCTATTTATCATACTAGAAGCAACTGCATCTGCTAAAGTATTTAAATGTCTTGGAATATGTTGATATTAAATTTAATCAAATTCACATTCCAAGAGATGAACTCTTAAGAATAACCATAACAACACTGGATTTGTAATGGCATAAACCTTGTTAAGCTGTAATACAACAAGTTCAGAATCCAACCTAACAATCAAACACCGAATTCCAAATGATATGGATTCAGATAATAACTCAATCACTGCACTATACTCTGCAATGTTATTCGTTTTTTGACCGAGGCTTACCCCATGCATGGATACTAACTCGTCAGAGGGTGAATAGATAACCCAAGCTATGGAATAAATGTTCCGTGTACTACGACAAGCACCATCAGCAAAACCAATGTAGGTTTGAAGAGACGTCGGCATCTGCAATATCAAGAGTAAAACTCAGATAAGCAGGAATAGTGATAAGAACACACTCTAAACTAGGCACGCTTTTCTAATCTAGGACACACCAGCAGTAAAGAATCTAATCTAACTAAAAATCTCCACACTAAGTTTAAGCATAATACTTCTTCAAATAAAGCCCATTTCTGGGTTTATCTAAAGAGACACTGTCGAAATGTATCAGCTCACAGGCCCCTTTTGCCAGCTTTCGCTTAACAATGAAAAGACCATGCCACATAGGCACGAATTTTCTAGCCCCTAGCTTATCGTTGGCTTGATCGTATACTAAAACTAGGTCTCCTCCTGAAAAATTACGAGGTGTAACAGTTCTATCGTACTGAGCTTTTATTCGTTTGACATGAGCCTCATTTGCTAATGCAGCATTTCGTCGATTCTCATCTAGCTGAGCCAAGTGCAAAAAATGCTTCTCCTCTTCAGACATAGCTAGAAGTAATTTTATGGCTCATTTCAATCATGGAATTTCGCATTCAATAGGAAACACAGCTTCCAAACCATAAACCAGTTGAAATGGAGTGAAACCAGTTGATGTTTTTACCAAGGTTTGATATGCCCAAAGCGCTGAAAATAACATGGAATGCCAATTCGACTTATAAATACCAATAATTCTTTTGATCATAGTGACTAAAACTTTATTGATAGCTTCAACCAGACCATTAGCCTGCGGGTAATAAGGAGTAGAACTATCGTGGCACAGGCCAAGTTGATCTGTTAGTTCAGTCATCATGATATTCCGAAAATGAATTCCATGATCTATAATTATGGCTTGAGGAACACTGAATCTAGAAATTATATGATTGAACATGAAAGTTGCAGCAGTCTTACCGTCTGCCGAAAATGTAGGCATCGCCTCGGCCCACTAAGTAAAATAATCTACTGCTAGGATAATATACGCATGCCCCCCAATCGAGTGAAGGTTACATGTAATAAAGTCAATACCCCACTTTGCGAAAGGACCGAAAGCAATTATAGGGTGAAGAGGAGCGGGTGGTGCACGCATTTTATGATCAAAGACATGACAATTGTGGCATTTCCGGACTGCATAGATATAATCTTTGAATAACGACAGCCAGAAATAACCAGCACGCAATATATTTTGGGCTGTGGCATACCCAGACATATGACCGCCACATGCTCTAGAATGGCAGTCATTTAGAACCTTTTCAGCTTCTTCATGAGTAAGACAATGCCGACAAATAGAGTCCGCTCCACGAAGATAGAGTGTATCACCAATAATATTGTACTGTTGGGATTGGAAACGTATTTTCCATCGCTGAGATCGTGAGATTCCAGGGTGAAAAGATTGGGTTTAGAGTAAACAATAATATCTCCATACCATGGATCAAGAGTAATGATAAGAAATAAGGATTCATTCGCAATGGTCTACTCAGCCACAGTTTCAGTATCAGTAGACGGGAAATCACACATCAGTTCTGCGAAAACCAAAGATTTCTTTGCCTTGGATTTTTCAAATTCCAAGTCAAATTCCTGCAGGATAACTATCCATTTGGAATACTTTTCCCCTATCAATTGTTTGGTTAAGATGTACATCATAGGGTTATAGTCAAAAATTACTGTGGTTTTGCGTAATAAGATGTAGTGTCGAGATCTTTGGACAACTTGAACAACTGCCAAGGCCAATTTCTCCACATGTGTGTATTTGATCTCAGTCGGATGTAGATTTTGACTAAGATAGTAAATCACATGTTCATTGTTGAATTCATCTTCTTGAACTAAAACCGTCCCAATGGTGGAATGAGAGGTGGTGAGGTACAAAAAATAGTCCTGGTTGTAGTTGGGAGGATGCGATAATGGTGCATGGGTCAACGCATGTTTGAGTGAATCAAAATATCGATCAGCGATCTCATCCCAAAAGAATGGAACATCTTGTTTTAACAACCTGGTAAAACCTTTTGTTAGCTCGACATAGTTAGGAATGAACCGACGTAGAAAGTTTGCTTTCCCCTGCAAATTTTGGAGTTGGCACAGAGTCAAAGGAGGAGGTAGATTGAAAATAGCTTCGACCTTCGATGGATCAACGCGAATGCCTGCTTTTGAAACAAAAAATCCCAGTAAGTTACCATATTCTACATAGAAAACACATTTTTGTGGATTCAGCCGAATTCGATAATGCCTACATCTCATAAATATAGCTCATAAATGAGTGAGATGGTTGGCCCTACGCGATGAATGAGCAGGTAAATCATCGAGATAAGGTTGTAGAATGTGCTTAATGTCATGGAATGCATAATACATAGCCCTTTCAAAAGTTGCCCCAACGTTCTTCAATCCAAAAGGTAGTTTGCAATAAGCAAATGTTCCCCATGGACAAATGAAAGCTTTTTTTGGCTGATCAGCAGGGAGTATGTTTATTTGATTGTAACCAGAAAAACCATCCATAAAGGAGAACATTTCACTGCCGGCACAATCATCAATTATTTGATCGATATAGGGGGTTGGATAATTGTCTTTAGGACAAGCTTGATTAATATCCATATAGTCGATACATACTCTTATCGTTCCTTGTTTTTTGTTAACAGGAACAATATTTGATACCCAATCCGTTAAAGGAATCGGATAAATGAAACCAGCACGAAGTAATTTTTCAACCTCGGCTTTGATAGCAGTATCTTTTCTCGGATGTAGTTGACGTAAACGTTGATGGACAGGTTTGGCATCCGGGTAAGTCTTGATTTCATGTACAACAATTGACGAATCAATTCCTAGCATTTCTTCATATGACCATGAAAACACATCACGAAATTCTTGAAATAGGGCTTTATAAGTTTGGATTTCATCATCCATGCAGCAAGCACCTATATGAATGTTTTCAATTATTCCTGGCCTAATTGAAATGTCAATTTGAATTGTTCGAGAGATATTTTCCAAATTTAACTCAGAATCAGGATTGTGCAATGGATTCTGTGGTTCTTTGACATATTCAGAAGTAAAAATAGAACCAAAATCATTTTCAAAATGATCCAACTCAGGTAAAAATGAAGATCGGTGATGTAGATCTTCCCATGGTAAATCGTCAATAGACAAAAGTTTGCAAATCTGCTCATCAGTATGAACAAGATCAGGAAATGTCGTTGTGGCTGAGCTAGATATAAAAAGTGATTCCTCATGGATCCCATTCGTTGGATCAGTTTCGGTTGAAGAAGGATCAGAAAGCGATTGTATAGCCTGATATGCAATTTCAAAGGGACTCAAAGGCATTACGCCATCAAATGAATCCAACTCATAATCGAAAGGTATGATCCAAGGATCATCAAACGTAATGGTATTCAATAAAATCATATGAATGTTTGCAATAGGAGGTGTTACATTAGGAGGAGGAAAGGAAAAATTTCCTAGTAAACCAGAATCTTTAATCAAACCTACCCCAACATCCTTGTAAGGGATAGTCATTTTACTGATGTGCTGGATTGTTTCTGTAGAGGCTAGATTGGAGGAGAAATAAGTGAGTTGATCTATTGTAACGATCTTTCCTTGATGTGGAAACTTGATAAGTCGAAAGACCGATGAAACAACAACAATCATAGCATAAGACCAACTGCGACCTAGGAGAAGGTTGTAATCTAGAGGGGCATCAACCACCTCTACATCTAGATTTACGGTTTTGCCTTCGACCCCTATAGGTAAATCCTACAAAATACCGAAAGGATGGAACCCTCGGCCATCAAAAGCCTTTAAAATCATTGGAGACTGATTGAGTGTAGGAGAACCAAGTGATTTCCAACACTGGATCGACATAATACACGTAGAAGCCCCTTCATCAATCACAATCCGAAATATTGGTCTGTTTTTGACTAAAAGTGGAATCTGGAAAGCCATTTGATGAGGTAGGTGGGGTGTACTATTCTCTAAATCGAATATTATAAGGTTCGAATCCTGAATATCGACAGCTCCTATGGCATAAAAAAGTAATTTATGCTGTGTTGGGCACAATTGCAGCACTGCCAAAGCCGACATTGCTGAAGGGGAAATAGCTAAGTGCTCAACAATGTTGTAATTCTGAGAAGCTCTCGCATGTGGATTGAAAGCTAATTTACAAAGTATACCTTTAGCAGGCGGTTTGATTACTAAGTCTGGATTGGGTTTCTCGATCTGTAACAGATCAGAAATAGAAGGAGGTGTAGTTGATGTGTTTGAACTAGAATATTATGCTTCATTACCACCAACGGGATTCTTACTACCATAATCTTGCAATCGTGTCGCAATCCTGACATGAGACATCATCATAATGGGTTCTTCTGAGGCATTCGAGGTAGACCCAATCATATTACTATCTTGAGTGGGAAAATGATCCTTTAAGACAGTAGGTTGTTGAGAACCTTTAACGAATTTCGCAACCTTCACTGGATGCAGGCATTCCTTAGTAAAATGATCCTCATCGCAAATGAAACAAGGATAGCGAGGCTTGCATTTTTCATCATTAGATTCAGTTTTATCTGTTTTTTATTTTGAATTCTTTTTCCTTTTATTCTTCCCCTTCTTTTTACTGCTAGATTTAGATTTGTCCGTAGATGTCTCTACGACATGAATGTCGGTAGAAATTTCAGTGGAAGATTCTCCTTTCGGGGAATCAGGTAAAGTTATTATAGGAGAAGAATTATTTGAAGATTTCTTCTTGCTTTTAGTATTAACTATACCAATCATACCATCAGTGGCATTAGACCCTGAAGGAGTTGTAGTTATTTGACCTTGTTTTGGAAGATTGGGGATTTTTTCATGTAAAGTACCTGACTGCGTATAGATGTGGTCAAGATACTGAGCTTGAGCAATGACTTGCTCCTCAGTAACAACTCTTGCCTTAGCTACATCTTTAGTGATTTTGGGTAATAGTGATTTAACAAACCATTCCACCAAAATTTGATCTGGAATGTAAACTTTCACTAAACACCTTCTACTTCACCATTCGTGAATATGATCAGAAATATATGTGGATGTGGATTGCTTTAGCGAAGTCAACAGTTCTGTGCCATTGTCGTATCTGACAGGAAACTGAAAATGAGTTAAGAAAGCAGTTGCCAACTGACTGAAATTATTAAAAGAGCCTCGTGGTAACTCAATGTACCATTTGGTGGAAATACCAATAAGAGTTCGTTGAAAAATACGTAAGCAAATTGAATCATCAATTATTGAATTAGATAGACACCAAAGGTGATAATTCGTAATGTGATTTGACAGATCCTCTCCTGACTTACCCTCGGTATATCACTAGGAAAGTTATGCAGCATTTGCGACCGGTATGGATAATAGAAAATTGGATCATTCGTAAGGCATGTCAAATTAGGTAAATTCAAAGTTGCAATAAATGGTAACTGACGGTTAGGGTCACGAAAACCTTGAGTAGCCAAAGCAGTTCCGGGAGGAGGATACCCAGGATAACTGGGAATCAGATTTGCATTAGAAATGGTATAATCCCCCGGGAAACCAGGATTAACCAGACCAAACTGGGGTTTTTGAGGTTGTTGATAAGTATAGCCAGGGTACGGTTGATATTGATAAGCTGGGTTTTTTGAAATGGGACCGAATTTAGGCTGTCCCTAGTACGGTTGATACGTGAATTTCGGTTGACTTGTGAAAATCATACTTGTACCAGCTTGTCCCATACGTATCTAGACCAAAGTCCGAACTGAAGGTTCTGACTAGGGTATAGAGACTTGAGGGATTTGCACGGATGCAGGGATAGAGGAACTTGGAGCTACAGATACTCTAGAAACAAGTGTTATAGGTTGAACAGATGTTGTAGTAGTTGCAGTAGTTTGAGTCAGAGTCTGAGGTGTACTAGGCCCAGACTGCTGAACAGAACCAGGTGCAGGGGTTTGAATAGTAGACTGAACAGGTTTCTAGGTTGGACCAGAAACCAAAGGCTATCTAGGTTGAAAATACAACTGCACATTAGGTTGCATAAGCTGTTGAAATTGGGACAGATCCCACACCACGTTTGTTCCGGGGTATTGTCCCATAGAAGGTTGAACATAAGGACCATAGCTTGGTTGAACGTAGGGTTGATAAGTAAGTGGAAAATTTCTGGCTCCTTGTACAGATGATTGACCCAAAGGCGGTTAGAAACCTTGAATTTGGTAGTGACCTTGAGGTTGATAACCCTGAGGCGCATACTGAAACTAGGGTTGATAAGGACCATGAGGATCATATTGATTTTGGGGTTGGCCTTGGGGTATGTACTGTCCTGAAGGTTGATAACCTTGAGGTATGTACTGTCCTTGAGGTTGTTCTCCAAAATAATATGATGCCATAGTTTGTCTTGGGAAAAATTTACCTTGAGGTTTCCCCCCAGGCGGTAACTGACTGCCCTGAGATTGTCCCCCAGGCGGTAATTGAGTACCTTGAGGTTACCCCCCAAGTGGTAACTGATTTCCCTAAAATTTTCCCCAAGGTGGTACCTGACTACCTTGAGGTTGAGGATTTGGAATATTACCAGACATCATAAATATTTTCTCTACGTTCAACGTTTCAGTTTTAATACCATTAAGACCAGGTGATAATACTTGTTCAGTCGGTCGAGGAGCTACTCCTAAGAAAGTACCAGAGAGAGCTTGATACCCCGAAGGAACAGAAGGACCACCGTGTAAAAATTCTTCCAGTGATTGGGAAAACATAGATGACTCTCCTGCCATAATAGATGAAGAATAGTAACCTCTGGGCGTAGGATGAAATGGAATTCAAGGTGGAGAAAAAGCAAGACCCGGGTTCTCTAAAAAAAATTTCAAAGATAGATACCAAGCGTCAGTTTGAATAGGGTTGTAGAAAATGGATTCATGCTCCCTAAGATTTAAAGACTGAGGGGATTCGAGAAGAGATAACTCTTCTTCTGGACTAGTAATCTCTTCAATAGAAATTAGACCAGATGGAAGATCTTCAGTAACAATATTTCTTACCCTAGGTGAACCAGGATCTCTAGAAGTTGGTGTAATAAATCCTGAGGATGTTTCCAAAACAGAAGGTTCAGTTTCAGGCTCAGAAATTTTAGGTTCGTCAGCTGATTCACTAGAAGGAGAAATACTACCAGTAACTTCCGAAACTGAAATTGGTTCTTGAATGTGTTCTGTTGTGGGCATTTGATGATTAGGGTGAACAACTATAGATGAACTTCCAATTTCTGTTGATCTAATTCTACCACTACTAGATGATACTAGAGCACGCAGCCCTTCAAGCTGACTTGGTGTATATTCAGGGGGCTTCCGTTGAAGTCTCCAGGATTGTCTCGGTAATTATACCACGATTAAATATTAATTAATCACACGCAAACAAAGAAAATCTCAATAAAAACACCTAAAGTCTCTAAAGAAACAAACAGCTGAATCACACGCCTAAAAAATCTAAGAGTTCAAACCACACACAAACAGTAACTTCCCGTACTAAAAACACTAGTTGGTGATGAAATCCAACTTAGTAGAAGTTTAATACAGAAAGGGAAGTTGGAACAGTTACCCTGAAAACCTGCTTAATGAAACAAACTGGCACAAGTTTCTTCACAAAACCATATCGAGTGAAGAGAACCCCCCAGAGAGTCCAAGTGAGTCTAGTCGACGTCTGCTCCAGGTACAATGAGATCTTTCCTTCACCATCACCTTAGGAAATAATATTAAGCTTATGGACACTAAGGTTACCAACAATAACAAATACAACTGGGGGAACAGTCTATGATCCGATCCCATGCGCAAGGGCAGAGTAACAAATCTCAATCCCCTTGAAGGCTCCTCGACATGGTTAATCCTAGGTTTACCAACAAGCAACCCCAGGCTCCTCGACAATGGTTAATCCGAGTTTTACCATTTGTAATGCGTGCAAAATCTTCTATCTTTCCCAATGAAACAGAATTGATTGTCTCAAAGGTTCGGACATGATCTCGTGATTAACTCCTTTAAGAGAAGCTTCCCAGATTGTACAAATTACAATTGGATTTATTTCCTATCGCAATATTTATCTACTTGTTTGTTTTTACTATCTTGGAGAGTTAATTACTCCCTACTCCAAGATACTAGCCTAAGCTATATTGGTGATAAGAGCCCTAGAAATAAAAAGATTACTAGCTCAATTTTAATTAATTGTTGTTTTTATGGGCTGTTCTTTAAGTCAATATGTATGGAAATGAAACTTTGATGGTGTGAAGACTCGACTTCCAAAAACACTAAAAATGCACCTAAAAATGATAATCAATTCGTTTTTCTTTCAATGAAATTATAGCTAAAGAAAGAGTTCGAGAATGCAATTCTTTTAAGAGACAATTCTTTCTTTAAACATGAAGAATAAATGGAAGAAAATCTTTTTGTTTTTTTCAATAAGAACTCAAAACGAGACAAATAATAAATGCTCACAATAAATCCATTTTTCTTTCAAAACTCGAAACTACAAAAAACAACTTTCCTTCAAAAGAGATCTACAAATCCTTAAAAGCACTCAAAATTATGAAAACTAATTTTGAGATCTACAAACTTTTTAAAAAAAATCTAATTGAATAAAAGCTTTAATTTTTTTTTGAGAATGTTTTTCCTAGTTGTTCAGTAAACTAAGGATTCATTTGCCCAGAAAAAAAAAAAAATCAAAAAATATCCAGATATGTTTTATAAAAATGAAATTCAGAACTTAAAACATCGTTTGTTCAAAAATTTGCAAAGAGAAAACTAGATCTATTTCTCAAAAAAGAATGAATTTCACAACCAAGTCGGACTCATCAATAAGATAAAAGATACCAAAGTGATCTGAGGCACTTTTAAGCTTCTAATCTTTGGGTCACTATAGAGACAAAGCGGAAACCACTCTAAAAAGGAGAAACTTCTAGAAAATCATTCAAAACAAAAGTGCTATGAGACTCATTTACAAGAGATTTTCGACAGAAAACATACAGATTTGGGTAGACACTAAGAATCCTAAATCAAATATAAACTAAAACTGAAAGAATAAATCTAATTTTTTCAAGACTTTTAACAGGGTCTGCAACAATGTGTAGTCCCCAGAAAAGTTCAAGAGGAACAAAGAAGATTTCAAAGCTTTCCAAATCAAATTAAATCTAAGTTACCCAAGCCCATACAAATCAGTCAAAAATCAGGAAAAAGCATTTTCTCAAATCAAAATAAAGGAAAATCAAAACAAGTTCTTTCCCCAGTGCAGTCGCCAATTTGTTGGCTGGATAAATCGATCTTGCAGACAAAATCGATCTCCCTAGTGTGAGAAGAAAATCTAGCAACAAACGAACAACTAAGTTTGTCTTTCTCTAAATATATTCATTTTACAAATAAATGCTATGAAGGTGTTGATCCTACCTTAGATCCAAATGCTTATTTGTGGTCGTAGTGCTTCTTTCGCATCAAAATCCTTCCGTCGCAACAAGATTTCTTCCGTCGCAACAAGAGTTCTTTTGTCGCAAGAAAGTGTCGTCTTTTGTTGCAACAAAGTGTCGTCTTTTGTTGCAACGAAGTGTCATATTTTGTCGCAACAAAGTGTCGTCTTTTTTCGACCTACAATCACAAACAAGAAAATATTAAATAGCACCTTTATAACAAATAATCATAAAAAATACCTATCATAGTGATAAAGGAATCTATGAAATAAACAATCGAACGACAATTTATTGAGAAAAACAAAACTTGATTGTATTAATCTTAAAATCACAGAAGAGCCTTACAACCTTAGCCTTGATGTTTGAAAAGGCCTTCCTGCGGTCCGAAGTAGGAGTCTCCTCTACTTTGATAATTCTTACACTCTTCCTCCAGGAGCACATAGAGGTATGTGATCTTTCCTCTCAAAAGCTTAGCAGAAAGAAGTCTAAATCTCAACAGCACTTCAACTCAATCACACATAAAGCTTGAACTCCCTTTGAGGCTACCCAATGCCTCTTTTTATAGAGCAGATGAGGAGGTTAGGGCTCCACCTTTGAAGGGATAGAATCCTCCTTCAAAGGGATAGGCTCCTCACATCAAGGGATTAGTTCCTTAAGGTGAGGGATGCATGAGCCTTACTAAAGCGTACTCATCCCCAAAAAATCTCATCTAGAACCTTCTAGAATTGACCTCAAATCAACTTTTTAAGTTTACTTTCTCATTTTTTTGACTTTGAGAAGGGTAAGCAGGAATTACAAGGGAAAAATGCATTCTGGAATGTAGGTAAGCAGTGTATTACCTATGTACCCAAGCTAGGAATGCAGGCAGGCTTCATGTTACCTGCGTACCCAAGGCTTTTTGAATTTTTAGGGTTTTTCCTCCAGTTTTAGGGCTTAGAATGAGGAAAAAAGGTTGTAAGACTTGAAGAGGAGGCATGTATGAGTTTTAATGAGCTCATATAGTCAGAAGAATGTCAAGGTGATAGTTTTTAGTGCAACACCCATTCAAGAGATTGTCGCAAACATCCCTTTGCAAGAAACTCCTACCGCAAAATCGATGATTATGACTAAGAACACCAATAGAAGAGGAAAGAAGGTGGATAATCCCACCATGCAATGAGAATCACCACCCTGTGCCATATTTGATGTAGTAGGCCACCCTACCCACATCTACCCAGAGCTGGACGAATTAAAACCACTCCTTAGCTCTGCGATAGACATCGTGGCAACAAGTTCCTGTAAAAAGGAACCTAACACCAAAATTCAAGGCAAAGAATTACGTACAAATAATGGTTGCGTTATCTACAAAATTTATGGACACTATACCCATCATTTCCCAAAGATCCTATGATACAATAACACCTTACACACCATTGAGCAATCCTATCAAGAGGATCCCTCCATCCAGTCATCTGGAGGTGAACCTTGCGTCATTCTATACCTGCAGGAGGAACGATAGTCACCTGAAAGAGTCCCAGCCATTCATTGTCCCCCTATCAAGCTTTACATACTCTATGATGAAAGCGATCCTTTCATCATCGATTTCCCAGCTCTGGAAATATTTCATTTATGGTATCTAGTCCATGTAGTATACCACACTGACCCAGACACCTAGTATTCGTGTCAAATATGTGGTGGCAATCATCCTTTACACCATTGTCACTATATCCCCCCAATTTCACTTAGCACTAGCTATTTTGAGATTAGCCATAGTCTGCCTCTCCTAATAGTATGGATCTGACTTTGAATCCATGAATAGCTCGACAACTCAAGAAGATGTGACGAGTAGATCCATCCTCTTTCTGTCAGCTCAAAAATGACCAATCAGGGAACCCTTAGTCACCCCCAACTGCCCTTCAGAAATAAGACCAACATGTGCATTATGTAAAATGCCGAATCATGTGGTCACCACTTTCCCTGACTTAGAAGTGCTACGGCTCTAGTACCCAGTCAAGCCATCAAACGACTAGGACAGGAACCCCATCTCTAGTTTTTTTTGTGTAGTATGTCGAGGAAATCACCATGAGTAGTGATGTACCTATATCCCACGAGTAAGTCCTCTAATCAAGATGATACATATATTATAGACAAAACCTCGAGACCTTATCAACCTGAAACTTGGAAACCAACATGGAAGGTAGAACGCCTCCATGAAATCTACTCCATACCCATGTCTGCTTAATGCGAAATTTGGGAAGGCACACTAACCAAGCATGACCCACGTTCAACCTATGATAACATGTGGACTATGCAGCCCGATCGGCCATTGGGAAAATTAGTTCAAATAATTGAAGCACCTCGCAAACATTTTTCACATAGTCTCTTCTCTCCCACAAAGACGTCTCTCTAACCAAGAGAATATCACACACAGTTATTGCCGAATTTTTTCACACTTCCTCATACAATAAAATTTGATAATCTCATGAAGCTTAGAGTGTCAAGAGTGGCATTAATTCTACACTCCTCAAGAGAGCGAGACGTACCCAAGCCAAAAACTCAGAAATGGAAGCAGAGGACCTCCTCCTCTATGTATGATCCCTTCTGAGCTTCCACTTCCAGAACAAAGAGTAGTGTTGATTCCCACAAAATCTACTAAGTTGGTACTGTGGCACCATGTACCATTTGTATTGGCCATAACCACAAGCTATAGGCATGCTCGCTAATGGACACATTCAAGTACCTCTGTACCAAGCACCATTTCCACCTATCGGAAATTTCCCATCCTAACAAGGGATCTAGCCTTGCGCTTACGCAAACTTTCATAATAGACATTCTTCCCCCACCAAACTTTGACTACACAATACGCCATTACGATCCATATCATGATGTATTGGAACTAGGACTCAGGTTTCCTGCACATCTTGGGTTTCCAATCCTATTACCGTCATGAAAAAACAGGGCACCATATGATTTAACATCGATTTCTACAAGATCTTTAATTTACATGCTGCCATCGAACTCCTCAATGATACCCAGCCTCTAGAACATCGTTTAGTACAGCTATAATTCATCGACGAAAGCTGACGGTAGTCACTGCAACATAACAAGGCCCATAAGAAACTGGTAAAAGCATCGTTCGACCACCATATCAACCTTTTTTCATTCACTAAGGGAGATCTAGTCCTCTGCTACGATGTCGCAAAATAATCCCTAGTGCTAGGAAAGTTCAAAACTTTATGGAAAGGACCCTACATCATAAAACATTTCCTCCTCAAGGCGGAATACATCTTGACTTAGTCAGATGGAACATGTCTCAGCAACCCCCTTAACGGACTTTACCTCAAGAAATTATACCCATAAGGGCTGAGAAGGCCCACCCCTTGATTCAATGCACACAGACCCAAAAAATTTAAATTTATTACCAAAATACTTTTCACAAAATATGCTCTAGTGTCACAATGGATTATCAACCTAACCAATGTACCATTACATTGGATTTTCTGATGGGACATTGCAATGGTCTCAAAGTTTAGCAGCAACTGCTTGGGTCATCTACCATCCTGGCCGATTTCCAGTCTGCACTAATGGTGTATGCATCGGTTTAGCGACAAAAAATCAGGCCAAATATGATGCGATCATCGGACTTATGTGCGACGCCCTCAATCAAGGCATACACCATATGCATATCTACCTTTATTCCCAGTTAGTAGTGTCACAATTAAACTAAGCATTTGAGATACGGGATTCACATATATTTATAAAATACTTGTCTGCAAAAATATTAAGCCGACAGTTTGACCACATTACACTCACACATGTACCAATAAATCAAAACCAAACAACTGATCGCATAGCTAACAATATTCTAAACTGGAATTCATCTCAGATAAACCATCATACATAAAAAACAAAAAACATAGAAAACATAGATTTCCATCAACATAACATAATCCATAAACAAAATAGGGGCACACCATGTAGAGCCACAAAACATATATCTCTCATATATACCAAAAAGATATATGTTTGAGTACAAAAAATAGTGTCTCTGACCAGTAAGTCAGCCCAAAAGATACAAATATAGAAGTCGACAAAAATAAGGGAAGCATCCTCATAATGGGTGCTTCCCTATGTACAACCAAACTCTAGGATTGTACTCCCTCGAGTGGGGCACTTGGACCCATAGCCCCTCTTGGTACCAACACTGGAGCCCTTGTAAAAATATAGATCGCTACTTGGCACAAATTCGGCTGATAGCCCCTCTCCTGGGCCATCAATGGCTCTAACCATGCATCCTCGAGGTCCTCCCCCGGGTCAACCCCATGCATCATCTAGCACCCGATCTCTGACCTCCAGAGTAGCCACCTACTCAATCAAATTAGCAAGGTTGCACCAGAGCTTCTCCCTATCCCCCGCCTGCACGAGGAGCACCTTGAGGTCACCAAATCGGATGGTGCCCCACCAACTGAGCCATGAGACGTCCGAACTTCCCAACATTTGCAAGAGTAAAAAAAATATTTCAATGTCACCATAGCACACAGAAAAAACATAATACTTAAGTAGATGCAGAATAAGACACAAAAGCATACCTACTAGCCCCCATGCACACCTAGCAGGGAGACCCATGTCTGGGTCTCCCCAGAAGTCCATCCCCGCATAAGGGAACGGTAGAAACATCTAAGGATTGGCCTCAAACCAAGCCTCCATGGTGGCATTCCAATAATGCCCCACCCTACGTCCACCTCCCCGAGGCATCACAGGGGCCCACCTCCTCATGTGAGGCTCTTGAGGCCCCCAAGAAAGCACAACCACCGTAGGTCTCAGAAACACCAACCACTGATACATAATGCTACATAGAATGCTAGCATATGTGAATAGCTTTGATCCATCTCGGACCTTGGAAATCTGAGCTAGCATAACGTCATAGCAAAAATAGGAAAAATCGAAAAAAAATTTGGCCCTCAGCCAGTGCAAAACACCTATATGTGGCCCCAATGCTCGGTGGGGTGCAGATGACCCCACCAGTCGTACAATAACAGCTAGAGCACACCATTCAGCCAGGTCAATCACAAAATTAATCGCTATGCACCCCTCTATAAGGGGAACCCAACCATAATGGCTCGCTGAAAACTGCTCAAGATCCACTCTCCCAGGGGGGAGTGGATAAGGAATAACCTCACCCTGAGGTAGAAATCTGGTCACAAAATAGATATTTGTCTCAGAATAGATAACAAGGTCGCACCCCTAGATCAGCATGACCTTGCACCACTTGTTCCAACACCAGATCAGGTAACACAAAAGACGATCATGTGATCATAAGTGGTCATTCTCCATAAATTTGAGAAGGCCCCAGCGCGCCAACTGTTTGTGTCCATGACAATCAGTAGAAAAATGGCCCCAAGATCAGCCCAATCCCTCTCCATCCACAACATCTTGTCATCAAACAGGCACACACCAATCAGACTGAAAGCACTAAAAAATAGACAAAATTTCCAAAAAAAATTCAAAAAAATGGCTCCGACCCTCCGCGTACCTGTTCCTCAGATAAGCGTGAGGAGAGAGCATCTTTTTTTCTCACATATGTGACCAAGGTGCACCCAAAGCTAGTACAGGCATGATAAGTTCACTAAAAACCCTTATTTTTGTGTGAAAGTTGCGCGCTTGTGCCTTGATCACCCACACAATCAAGGAAAAAGTTGGCCTAGGATCCATACAAACCCATCCAGTATGGAACCTAGCACTGACACACTGAAAAAACTAAAATGTAGGATGTCATGGGGCTTACCTGGCTAAAAAATTGCTAGTCCCTGGTACTCAAGTTGACCTCAATGACAAGAACAGCTCTGCAGAAGCCTATGACCTCTCAAAACCTCAAATGCTCAACTGACACAAATGAGCTAAATTGAGCCATATTCACCTATATCTCGCCATTTTCGGTAACTTTGGAGGACCATAACGAGAGCTCAAAAGGCCCAATTACAGGACCAGAAGCAACGCTATGATCAACACTCCATAACACCCAAGGACGGTGCCTCACATTCACACCTCAAAAAAAAAATCATGTTTTAGTATAGATAGGTATGCCCTCTCTCATATATATATATTTTTAACACATGTATTTCAATAATATTTTAATAAAGAAGATTCTTTTACTTGGGGTATTTTTTGTAGGTATTGTGCAAACCATCCATCACTCCATCCAGTGAAATTTCTAGAGCAGGTATCATTCTACCCCCAACATGATAGAGTCCCAAAAAAAATCTGCATGTCCTGACATCATTTCTCCATAACAAATTAAGCATAGGTTCCAAGCACCCGACCATGTTTATCATCACCCCACCTTGCACATGGTAAACATCCTCATGGTCGGTAGAGCCTCCCCTCCATTACGCCTATCCCTCAAAGTAGACCATATATCACAAAAATCATGATGCCATGGTCATACCACTTTAGTTTGGGAAGCACCTCATGCCCATTTAACCTACCATGCATCAGGTCAAGTTTTACCATGTCGAAATAAAACCCCTTTCCTAGACTACTAGATTTTGCAAGTAGATTTAAAGTGCACTACCACACCTCGCATTTGGCCTACCATACCTCCATCAACATAGCCCATCTATGACATTTTCCATCCGCTTCATCAACCCCACACATGAGACCAACCAATGGGTCCCCCACCCTCAAAAAAACACCTTCCTCACATCATCAGTGAGTGAACACTTTCATTTTTTGGGGCACCTGCCTCTGGATTTGTACAAACCAAACCCTAAAATTCAATTATTTTGGTAAATGTACAAAGACCGCAAACAATGCACTATGTCCCCCATTCATCCATTCATTTTTTCTCCCATGGAAACAATCCCTGTTCACCCTTGGTCAGAGTATCACACCCTTCACATATAAGCCGCCATGAAATTCATAACCAATATATAACCACCCTGGATGCCCTATTGACTCCAGGGATTTCCCCATCAGAAATAGTTATGACTGCCGCCAAGCTACTTTTTATACTCCGACCTCGGGCCACTGAATCCCCATCATCATTTTTCAGTCACCCCTCACCATCATGCCTATGTTGAACCTATCACATCCAATATCCTGATCCCTTGCATCAGTGACTCTCTTTTTTGGTTGAGGCTTCCTCTTTGTCAACATAAACAACCATGTTCCAAAAAGGAAGTGGTACCTTGGATCTCCCCTCACCAAAAAAGGAACATCCTCAGGTCGCACTGTGGGAGAACTAATTTCCCACAATTGTCATAGATCCTCGTAACATTCGACTACAACACAAGGTTTCATGTCATGATGGTATCATACCTTACAACCATTGCACTTTGATCAAATTCGTCAAAGACCCGTGCCTTTATAAGCATCACTTTCAGTCATGCTTACACGATAACGTCCTATTCATACACCCATGCATACAATGCACATTTATATGCTATGACAAGATTACACATGTGGGTACCACATTCCACCTATTGTCAAAGAAAAAATGCCCCTGAGGGCATCAACAATCTTCATCATCAACCATCAGATCACTACCATTCTAGAGACACAGACAAAATATGTATCTGTCAAATATATTTGTTTAGCTAGCCAAAGCATCATGAGCATGGGACATGCCTGCCTCATAGAAAAATTTTATTTATTGTATTATACCATTGCTTTCAGGGTTCCCATAGGTTTCTCGGAGTTAAATACAACCTTACATCGGGTCTTAGAACTCCCTAGTTCTAAGGGCCCCTTGGAAAGTGGGTAAATGTTTCATCCTTTATTCCAACTAGCACTCAATAAGAGGGGACGTAGGCACCACCGTTTGGATTATTGAAGTTGTTTGACTCTATTTAGATATTTTGTGTTATGTGTTTTAGTATATTTTTTATTTCCTCTCTATGTATGTATGCTATTTACTTATCTAGTATTTTTTATGTTTTGGCATGTTCACTAACTTGCTAACTCCCTTAATTATCTGCTTATGACCAGGAACTTAAGAGGAAAAAACCACTCCTCTTAAGCAACTGTGGTTTGGCACACTTGTGCAGCAAATCCACCTACACAATAATGCTACCACTATCACCTGTTTATACCAAAGTACATATCAGCTATCTCAACACATGTGTTAATACAACCATATTAAAACAAGACCATTTATTCATGCAATATTACAAACACATATACTCATATCATGCAATTAATCAAACATTCAAAAAAATTGAAAAGATACCATCCTAAATAGATAAACTAAATGACATAATCAACTCTCAAAATAGCTAAGCACAAGGCATATGACATAAGAAAAATCATACCTTAAAGTATATTAAGGCGAGGTTATTTTGTCTACACAATCAATCTAGTCTAGAATGATATAATTTCACAACATATCAACCCAATCATAAATAAGGTCATGATATCTATAACAGTGTCTACCTAAAATTTTCATATCATAAGCCCATAAAATTTTTCATTCAATCATAAAAATCGCAGATGCACAATCAACCTAGATTAGTATGTCATAATATCACAAATAAGTTGACTCATACCTAAATGTCATAACCCTAACCATCTGCATAGGCCAATCCAATTTAGCATGATACATATAACATCAAGATATTAATGTTATAACCCTAATCATTTGCATAGGTCAATCATAATTAACATGACACATATACCATCAAGTTCTTAACTAAATAACCCTAATAAGCAAGTTACTAGCATATACAACAACAAGTTCATATATCATGCTCATCAACAATATGTAACCTACTCATAAAACTAGCTATCATCCAACAACAACAAGTTAACCTATAACATACGTTTCAAAAATATATCACACAATCATCAAGTTATCTAACATAAAACAACAATAGATATGCATGTAACCACAAGTTACTATTATTCATGAAAATTTCACACATGTGTATATAACTACACTAGTCAACTAGCATATATAATGTATGTAACCATAACATCAATAGAATGAAAGAAATACTAATAACCATAATGCATATGACTATGTTGATGAACTATCATTTATCATGCATGTAAATAAAATAAAAATGGAATGAAAAAAGTATAAGTAACCCAAATGCTTACAACAACCATGAATCACATACTTGTGTGCCAAGCATACCAACTTGTATGCTAATATGCTCTTGCCCCAAAGTCCATTTTTCTACCTTCACCTTAATGATCTACATCTCGTACTCTATATTATCCAACACATTAGCATCATAACATACAAATATCATCATGATGACCTAATTTGATCTAGGAGGATCCTTTAAATGCTAAAAATTTTACATTCTCAGATGCTCATAAAACTGGAACCAAGTCGAAGAGCTTGTCGTGCTGATTTTGGTGGTATATTCGATTTCCAAAATTGCCTTTGTATGAGGGAGAAAACACACTAATTTTTTTCTCCAATAGGAAAAAAAGGGGCCAGAGCAAGCCAAGTGGCAGTCTCAGAATAGAACATGTAGCGGTCAAACTACCCAGCAGTCAAAGTCAAAGAAATGTAGGTTAACTGTCAAGTTGTGGGTCGAACCCACGACCTCAACAAAAACATCACAAAACTTTACCAATACACCATGAATTGGTTTTATTATACCATGGCACAAATAGTATATCTAAATCTTTATTAGATGGCATATGGGGGTAAGGGTTGGTGGAGCCCACCACATCTAGTGGCCCCACTAAACCCATGGATATTATTTATCGAAGCCTCTAAACATAGCAATGAACAAAAACTTTCCAAATTTGCAGTAAACGGTTGTAACATATGCCAAAATATGTCATGGTTGGGTTGGCACAGAGTTAATATATTAATATGTGTGTTGTGTTAAACTTATGGTTCAACCAAATGATGAATATACACCACAGTTCGCTTATTGTTATCACTGCCAGAGTATGTTAAAATTGGTGCGGAAAAGATTCATATTTTATTCCGCATGGAGGGTTTTTACACATCCTTCATTTCAATTATTAAATCCATATATTATATATGTTATGGGTGGACTATTATTAAGTTTATGTTTTCCCATTTTGTTGTGAAACTAGCTCCAAAAATAGAAGAAAAGAGATATCAATGCCTTAGAAATAAGCCACTTCGAGGGGGCAACCTCCAATACATTACATGAATGAACAATTCTTGGATGATTCAAATGACAAAACCTTCTTTCTATATATAGGAGTCCATGAGGCCACAATGTAATCCTAGTGGGGCCACAATGTAATCCTAGCCGACCAAACAATAACAATGTAAGGACACAATAATAACAATATTAGGGTTATAGGGGGCTACAATAATAACAATAAGGGGGCTACACTAACAACAATAAGGGGCTAAACTAGTAATATAGGGGCCTAAAATGCCCCTCTCCTTCAAAAAAGTGTTGTCCTCAATGCTTGAGTAGCTCTGGGTGCTTCTATATAAAATTCTCATCCTCCCATGTAGAATCTTCACTAGGTAAGTTCTTCAACTTGATGAGATACTCTGAAATTGATCGATTTCATAGTAGTCGAGTTCTTGTTTCCGTGACCGCTTCAGGTTCCAATATTATTTTTCCTTCCTCATCAAGTTTTGGAAATATTGTTTGAACTCGAAGATTTTCACTTATAACCTTCTTTAAGCATGAAACATGGAAAATTGGATGCCCTTGCGAAGAAGCAGGAAGCTCCAATTTGTATGTCATAGTACCAATCTTTTGCAACACCTTGTACAGACCATAGTACTTTGGTGATAATTTATTATCCTTCTTAGCTTGCTTGAGGGACATTTTTTTGTATGGTTGTAGCCGTAAAAATACCCAGTCTCCTACATCAAAAATTCTCTCGCTGCGATGTTGATCTGCCTGTTGTTTCATTCGATTTTGTGCCAGATTTAGGTTATCCTTTAAGAGTTGGAGAACTTCTTGTTGATGCTCGATCTGATCTTCCACTGCTTGAACCTTAGAATTTTCTCTTAAATATGATGTGATGGACGGTGGATGATATCCATAAAGTGCCATAAATGGGGTCATTTTTACTACAGTATGGAAGGATGTGTTATACCACCATTCAGCAAGAGGTAACCACTTGACCCATTGTGTTTGTTTATCAGATACAAAAAAACGAACATATCCTTCCAAAAATTTATTCACTATCTCAGTTTTACCATCATATTGAGGATGATAAGATGAGCTATGAGCTAATTGAGTACCCAAACAAGAAACTAAGTCCATCCAAAAATTTCCAGTAAAAATGGGATCTCTGTTTCTCACAATAACCTTTGGTTTTCCATGTAGCTTTTGAATTGTTTCCATAAATGTAGTAGCAACTGTACTTGCTTTAAATGGATGAGATAATGCACAAAAGTGTGCATACTTGGTAATTCTATCAACTACCACCATGATGACACTCTTTCCTTTAGACTTAGGTAAACCTATGATAAAATCCATTGAAATATCCTCCCAACATTGACTTGGAATGGATAAAGGTTGTAGAGGACCCGGGGTCTGAATTGTCTCAACTTTATTTTGCTGGCAAACAAAACATTCCACCACAAACTTTTGAATATCATATTTAAGGCCATCCAAAAAAAATTCTTTCTTCACCCTGTGGTAAGTTTTTAAAAATATTATGTGTCCTCCTAAAGGATAAGTGTGCAATTCAAAAAGAATCTTTTGTTTTAGTTGGGAATTCTTACAAATATATAAGCGATCTTTGTACCATAAGGAATCATTTTTCCAAATAAATGTATCAGATGTACTAGGATCTTGCTGCAAATATTGAATGAGTGTCCACACTTCTTCATCCCTCTTCCATTCATCCCTTGCTTCAGTTATCTAATCTAGTTGGATAATAGAAATGACACAAATAAATGCTTCCACCTCTTCATTTTTTCTTAAGAGTGCATTTGCAACAACATTTAGCTTCCGTTTTTTGTAGATTATTTCAAAGTCATAACCCAACATCTTTGTGACCCATTTTTGCTGCTCTTCTGAATATATTCTTTTTTCCAAAAAGTGTTTAAGACTATCATGATTAGTTTTTACCTTGAAGTGTCTTCCCATTAGGTAGGGTCGCCATTTATTTAGTGCATGCAGTATTGCTAACATTTCCTTCTCATAAATTTCTGTAAATACTTTCCTTTGATTGGATGACTTTCAAAAGAAATGGGTCTTCCTTCTTGCATTAAAACAGCACCAATTACATTTCCTGAGGCATCACATACCACAATAAGGGTTTTTGTGAAGTTTTGCATAGCTAAGACCGGTGCTAGGCACATTGCCTCTTTAAGATGTTCAAAGGCCTTATTTTCTTCAGGAGTCCATGAAAATGCATCTCTCTTCAATAATGTTGTTAGAGGTTCTGTTATTCTCCCATAATTCTTAACGAACTTGCGATAATACTCTGTTAAACTGAGAAATACTCGCAACTTCTTTATAGTTGTGGGGACTTTCCACTCCTTAATGGCTTTAATTTTGTTAGGGTCTGCCTTAACACCCTCGTGAGATACAATATGACCTAGATATTCCACCTCTTGTACTCCAAAGAAAAATTTGGATTATTTTTCATATAATTGTTTCTACTGCAATATTTTGAGCACCCTATCAACATGTTGAACATGATCCTTCCAAAACCTGCTGTAGATTAGCATATCATCAAAAAATACTAGCACAAATTTTCTAAGGAAGGGTTTGAAAATGGAATTCATTAACCCTTGAAATGTAGAAGGTGCATTGCTAAGGCCAAAAGGCATGACCACAAATTCATAATGAACCTCATGAGTTCGAAATTTTGTTTTCAAAATATCTTCAGTCTTCATTCTAATTTGATGATATCATGAAAGAAGATCCAACTTGGTAAAATAAATTTATCCATGTAATTTATCAAATAATTCATCAATCATAGGAATGGGAAAATTATCTTTAATGGTGAGCTTATTGAGCTCCCTATATTATGGACACATGCGCCATGATCCATCCTTCCTGTGCACCAATACTACTAGAGCAGAGAAGGAACTTTGACTAGGTTGAATTATACCATCTTCTAACATTTCTGCAATCATACGTTCAATTTCTCTCTTTTGGACATAAGGATATCTATAAGGCCTGATGTTTGGAGGAACACTTCCTGGAATCAAATGAATAGCATGATCATGATCATGAATAGGTGGGAGTCCTTTGGGAGTTTCAAACACCTTGGAATGATTGTCCAAGACTTTTTGGAGATCTGCAGAAATAGATGATTTTCATGTTGTAACTTCTAGTGAGCATAATTTTGCAATTACGCCTCGTTGTTATTTATTCAGAAGCTTTGTCATGACATTAGAGCTTATTATATTTCTTGGATTCCCTGTGATACCCCGTAATTCGATTTCCTTTCCTTTCGAAAAAAATTCAAGAAAATTTCTTGAAAATTAAAAGCTACTATCCCCAAAGATTGTAACCATTGTACTCCTAGTACAACATCAACACCTCCCATTGGGATGGAAAGCATTGGAATATTTAATACATATTCCCCCATGGATAGCTTGATATTATGGCATTTTAGAGAAATTTATAGTTCCTCCATTTGCAACCATCATGACATTCCAGTGCTTGGGTATGAGAAGCAAATTCAATTCATGGCTACCTTACAATAGACAAAATTATGGGTACTACCTGAATCAATCAACACTATTGTCTTTTCTTCCTTAACATGTCCTTGTATCTTTAGAGTTTGAGAGTGGTAATTCCTTGTGCATTACCATGATGGTCGGATAGCTCTTCTTCTAGGGTTGCTTCCTGGTGTATATCCTCTTCTTGTTCATTTTCTTCTTCTTCTTCACAATCATAGCAAAATAATTTCTTCTTAGCACACTTATGACCTTTGAGTGTATTTGCTATCACAACTGTAGCAAAGCCCTTTTTCTCTTTTTTCTTCCAATTGTTGTGGTGTCAACCTTGTAGGTTGTGGAAATCTAGGAGTAGAAATGCTTCCCTCTTTATAGAAGTGAGTGGTAGGCTTCCTTGTCGCCACAATTTTACATTCAATTTTTCTTGCCAACCTGAATGCCTTCTCCAATGAATCAGGTTCCAAAATGCGAACTTCATGTTGGATGTTATCCTTTAAAGTACCTATGAAGAGATCAATCTTGTGTTCCTCTGGAATATCAATTACCCTTATATTAAATTTTTGGAAGTCCTCAATGTGCTCCCCCACTAAACCCTTTTGTTTGAGATTTATCAATTGGCTAAAGAAGGTGTTGCTCTTTGTATCCTCATAATGTGCTATCATTTCCTCCATAAAAATTGAGCAAGTGACGATTTTTTTATGGGAGAAAAGCCATCGATACCATAGAAATGTATTTTATTCTAAATGTAAAGTTGAAATGCATACCTTTTGTGTTTTTTGCACATTATTGAGATCTAAATATTGCTCCATCTTTAGTATCCATGTTACAGGATCCTTGCCATCAAACTTCCTCATATCCATCTTTGGAATATGGTGGTTCTTCCTTCCAATATTAGAGTTTTTAAAACCATGATTAAAATTTATTTTATTCTCATCATGAGTTTCCTCTACTATATTTTCACCATTGGGAAAAATTTCTTGTATCAACTTTTCCAAACCTTCGATGTCTACTTTTATGTTATCCATTTTTTCATCGACCTTAGCTTCCATGCCATCCATATTTGCTTCCATGCCCACTTCCATGACTTCCATATTAACTTCCAAACCATTCATCTTAGCTTCCACGCCTTTCTTCAAACCATCCATCTTATTTTCCATGCCTTTCTTCAAAACTTTGATTTCATTTTTTTTTGCTCTTTGCGATAGCGAAATTTGGTGCACTTGCTCTTGTAATTTTGATATCTCATGTTGTGTTTCTTCGTCTTCATGAGTCATAGTAGAGCCTTCTGAAGGCTTAATGGGTGTTGAATTCTTTTTAGGGGCCATTTTAGAACCCAATACTGATATCTATTCTTCAATATTCCCTTGGAATAAATTCCAACTAATTTTTTTCAAACAAGACTTATGTAATTTGAAAAAAATACACACCTTTTTCTTGCGTTTGAGGAGTGCGATATTGAAAATGAAATATATCTATGATCTCAGATCTTCAATATCTGAATTTTGGTATTGAGGTAGCCCTTTGAATCCTCTTTCGAATGCCACAAGTCTGACCTGATTTGGATTCTTGAAAACAAAGTTGTACTCAATCTCCTATGATGACCTAATTATGGACTGGTTCAGTAGAGCGAACTTGTATGACTTTCCACGTGTCACTGCTTCCTCCTTTGGCTCTGAAATTGATAGATAAGCAACTGCATTATGTGTGCTTGCATCCAATTTTTACATAATTCCAATCTGATGCTCAGAGAGAGAGTTATGAATATTTTCCCACGATCACCTCTTTAAGATGAAATTCGGGAGCCTGAAAAAGTCCTAACTTCCATAGACCATATCTCTGAAAATATTGCGAACTAAGATCTGAAATTTTGCGACAATGTTCCTCAGGAGTTCGCTTTTCACTCTTAAAATTTCAGATTCTGGGACATCATAGAAACAAATTTATAGAGAAAGTTCCACGATGACCTATTTAGGTTAAATTGTGGAGCCTGTAAAATGACCTAACTTCCACTGATCATATCTCCGAAAATATTGCGAACCAAGCTCTGAAATTTTGTGAAAATGTTCCTCGGGATTTCAGCTTCGTACTCTAAAAATTTCATCTTCTGAAACTTCGTAGAAAAAATATTATAGCGACAATTCCATGATGACCTGTTCAGAGCAACAAAACCCTAGAATCCAAAGCTCTGATACCAAATGTTGTGAAACGAGCTCCAAAAATAGAAGAAAAGAGATATCAACGCCTTACAAATAAGCCACTTTGTGGGAGAAACCTCCAATACATTACATGAATGAAAAATTCTTGGATGATTCAAATGACAAAACCTCCTTTCTATATATAGGAGTCCATGAGGCCATAATGTAATCCTAGTGGGGCCACAATGTAATCCTAGCCGACCTAACAATAACAATGTAAGGGCAAAATAATAACAATATTGGGGTTAGAGGGGGCTACAATAATAACAATAAGGGTCTAAAATAGTAATATAGGGACCTAACACATTGTTAAAACAATATATATATAGTGCAGGAGTTATAACGTATTTCTATGTATTGCAAAACCAATCCTGGGAGGTCCGCGGGTTTGATCGCAGGACCTACCCATGGATCTATAAAGGAATTTCCACTATGCCCTTGGAGAGGGATTTGAAAGGAGTGTCTATCAAACTTATGTTATTTGTGCCTGCATTATGCCTTTGGAGGCATAACTTGGCCAATATTGGGTCGTTTTGAGATCTGTAAGTTGCGTTGGAGAGCAGAGGTCAAGGTATATCTTCTGAAAGTAGTTATTGATGCCTATGTGCACTTTCCATAATGTTCAATTTGATGTAAAGAGACTTTATGAGAATTTTTAATACAACGGACGTCCATTGGAAGCAGAAATGGAGATGTAGTCTAAGAGGGACAAACTTTGTCATCAAAGTTTTATGTGTTTTCTTCCTTTCTCTGGTGTTCATGATATTTCTAGAATTTAATTTTATGTTTAATTCACTTAAAAATCAATTTTCTCTCATATATTCACATAAAATCAACCTTAGTTAATATTTGGTGAAATTGTGCAAATAGTCAATTCTGTTGTTTTCGGATCATATTTTGGTGTTAGAGAGAGGTTGATCATGTATAAGTAGGATATTTTCCAATAAGAATGTTGAATATATCCAGGTTGCGATATGGAGAATGTAAAATTGAGAAGATAAATCTAGATATTGGAAAGAAGAAATTCTCTCAAAAGTTGAAGATGGGAGAGTCAATGAAGGAGAAACTCCTGAAACAAAGTGTGTTGGCGAGGAGAAATTTTAGAAAATGTTCCTTAATATGCAACGCATGGTTGCAAAACTTTAGGAAGACAATAAGCCTAGATATGTAGCTTCATATTCTAAAGGCACAAAAAAGAAAAAGGGTAAGGAAAATGTTGATGGTAATGAACCTCCTTCTCCTCCACCTTCGTCTTCTTCTTCTTCTTTATTCTCTTATCATTCAATTTCAGATTTAGACTCACAAAAGAAGCCAAAGAAATCTCCTTTGTTAAGTCTTGATGTTAATTTTGAATTTACCATATATGATGGTGAAATGAATCCTAAAAAGTTAGATAACTGGATAAATCAACTTGAGATGTATTATAGGATTCAAATTTTTATTGATGAATCTATAAAAGTTCAGCTAGCTACACTTAGAATGGGGGGAACAACTTTGATTTTGTGGGAAAGTGAAACTCAATCATATTTGAAGCAAAAAGGTAAAATTATCTCTTCATGGTCTAAGTTTGTTAAAGCTCTTAAAAATAAATTCTATCCTTTAGGATATATGCAATAGGATCTAATGGATTGGTAGCATTTAAGGCAAGTTCAAAGACAGAGTGTGCAAGAGTGTACACAGGAATTCAGGAAAAAGGAATCAACACTTGATGTTCCATTAAACACATGGGAAACTTTGTTAAACTATATTGGAAGTTTGCATTATTATTTGAGACATACATTTTTTATGTTTAATCTAACTGACTTTGATGAATTGTGTGTACAAGTCATTCATATTGAATCAGGTGGCAAGCCATTTCAGTAAAAAATTTCAAGGAAATCATTCAAGCATTCAGAGAACAAATATTCCGAAGAAGGTAAAGGGAGTAAATCGGAAACAGTTAAGAAGGAAGGAGAAAGGCCTACATATACTCATTGTCAGATGGTTGGACATGATGACTCCAAATGTTGGAAGCTTCATCCTGAAATTAAATCGAAGGAGTTCCTTAAGAAGAAAGGTGAGATGAAAGCTAATGCTATAGTCCAACAATATTTTGGATCTGAATCCAGTGACAATAATAATATCACTGTTATGGGTCTAACATGTATTCCTTCTAAAGCTAGTTATAGTTCTACTTGTTCTACATCTTCTTCAAAATCTAATAGTTTGATTGAGGAAAAGAAGACAGGTGAATTTTTTCACATAATGATTATATCCAAGCACAATATGATAGATACATTATTCAATAGTGGATCAAAAGAAAACTTAATATCTGAGAAACTAGTAAGGAAATTTGGATTGGAAACTAAAAATCCTCCAAAACCATACCCTTTAGGATGGTTAAAATAAAATACTCAGATGCATGTCGCAAAACAGTGTTAATTAAGGTTTTCAATTACAACTAATTTTCTTGATGAAGTTGAATTAGATGTGATTCACTTGGATATATGTGGAGTTGTGTTGGGTATTCCATATATTTATAATCGAGATGCCATATTTCATAAAAAGGAGAATAAGTATCATCTTCTTAAATATCAAATTTAATATATTGTAAGGGCACACAAAATTAATACAAACTTAGATTTAATCAATGCTAGTCAATTGAAAAGGTTAATAAATTCAAGTAAAAGGTAATTCTCATGATTGTTAAAGAAAAACCTAAATATAAGTACGATGCTTCTCAAGAGTGTGATTTTTAGTTTAAGGAAAAATTGGTTGAAATAGTATATTATTATGAATAATTGTTTAAAGAACCAAAAATTTTACCATCAAAACGAGAAATACAACATGAGAAGCAACTAGATTAGAGAAGTGGTTATCAATAGATTTGTATGGTAGAGAATGACATATGGAAAGCCGCATTTAAGAATATACAAGATATTTTTGAATGGTTGCTTATGTCGTTTGGGTTATGCAATGCTCCAAAAACTTTTATGAGAGTGATGAATGGTTTTTTTCCTCCTTTTATTGATAAATTTTTTCTTAGTCTATCTGGATGATATAATAAATTTCAGTTCAAGTTTGGAAGAACATGTAAAGCTTGCTAAACAAGTTTTTGATGTGTTGCAAAAACATAAACTGTATCTCAAAATCTCTAAATGTGAATTTGTAAAAACTTCCTTAGTATATCTTGGTTACATAGTTGGAGGTGGTCAACTAAGAATAGATCCAACTAAAATTTATGTGATTTTTAAGTGGTCAAGACCACAAAATGTGACAGAATTTAGAAGTTTCTTGGGTGCAGTTCAGTACTAGAGGAATATTATTTCTCATTTCTCTTTTATTGCATCGCCACTTCTTGATTTAACATGTTCTAAATTCTCCTTTCACTGGGGAGGACCACAACAAAAGGAATTTCACACTTTAAAGCAGAAAATTGTTATATCTTAGAATCTTAGCATTACCATACCTTCAACAACCATTTGAAATAGAAATGTATGCTAGTGGGTATACAATGGGTGTAGTGTTATTGCAAAATGGAAAGCCTATCCATTTTCATTCATAAACATTTTCTAAAGAAGTTGCTAAATATCCAACTTTTGATAAATACTTCTATGCATTAGTGGAAACTGTTAAAAAATGGAAACATTATTTAATGGGTAAAGAAACAGTGATTCATACAGATCATCAACCACTCTAGTACCTTCAATATCAAACTAAATTTCAGTAGTCTCGACATTATAGATGGATGGGGTTTTGGTAGAAATTCCACTAAGTAATAAAATATAAGAAAGGTACCACCAATGAAGTATTTGATATGGCATCATGTAATATTCCATAATTTTAGCCTTCAAGCTAAATGGAATATTAGAGTTGTTTTATTACTAGTTAAGTGAATAAATGGGCAGGGAGACCCATTAACCTCTTTAGAAGGATCAATAACACTCCTAATGTGAAAGGAGGAAGAATAAGCAGCTAATTTGAGCACCCTTAGGTGTGAACAGAGATGGGATCATGTTGATTCAGTAAACTTTGACCAAGTCAGAAAAGTTGTCTAGATACATTGAATCTCCTTGATGAACAACGTTGTTTTGGTGGAGGACAAATTGCATGAGCTTGATGGCACATATGGATGGGACCCAATGTGAAGAGGTTCACTTGCTATATATGGAGAGGATGGGAGCCTTTGTTATTCATGCTTTGGGTATGATCATTTGATCTTGGTCTATTTATACTCGGCTTCCTCTTGTTTTTTAGCAAGGTTGCAGTGTTGTTTAGCACCAGGTGTTCCCGAGCGGGAATCCCACCTCTTCCCTTGAGAGGCCTCTTGGGAGAGCTATGTACTATATTTCTCCACATCCAGGCTTGAGGCCAAGCACCATTATCTAGCCTCATCATTATTTCTGTAGAAGAATATTTTTGTGTTGTAGGGTGTTGCAGTGGAGGTTTGTTAACACCACTTCCGGGTCTGTTTCTCAGTAGAGGGTACCTTCCTTCTCTTGAGAGATCAGCTAGGAATATTTTTGAGCACATTTCATATCTTGGAATCATTCCAAAGTATTCATCATCTCCTATAGTGAATTCCCTTGTAGGAACTACGTCATTTTTCATAGAGTTGCTGCAGCAGGGTTTAGACCCTTGTATTTGAGCTAGTTTCCTTAGAAAAGGGCCAACCCTTCTATTGGAAAGCTAGAGGGAGGGATTCTCATCCTTATTTTTTATTATTCAGATAAATTTATGTAATTTTGTAGTGATACTACGTTTTCAGAGCTGAATATTCATATCTTCTCTTTTTTTGTAATTTTGCTTCCAAGAAACCCTTGCCGGGTTGTCTCTATAATGCAATAAAGAGGCCAGACCTCTATTTTTCTCCATTTATTAATGTAGTAAACTCAAAATATGATATTTATGCCATATTAAATCTGAAACCCCCATAAAATCACGCTTTTCATGCTTCAGTAATTTCTGCATACCATAAGTCATGGGGTTTGGGCCTTTTTTAGTTGTATCGGGACCGAGAGATCTGTTTAACTTAGTAAAACATATTTTTTTCTAATTATTTTTTGGTTGTGAGTCCCATATACCATAAGCTAAAGTATCCCACCATTATTTTTCTTTTTTATTATGCAAATAGCTGGGAATAACGTTTTTGGGCTTATTTTGCTGCTTTTCTCCAACTTTTGGATCATAAAATGGAGTATAAGTTTTTTTTCTAACTTTAATTGATTTCCATGTGTTTTTAACACATCATATGAACAATATAAAACTTTTTAATATCTTAATATGTTCTTATTGTTGTATATTTTCCCTATTTTGGGATATTACTGTGGTATCAAAGCATAATCTTGGCTCAGCCTGTGGAACTCAAACATGATGCTATCAAGAGAAGGAGAGATGAAAATAAAGAAGACTCCATTATGTGGAGGAAGAAATTAGGAGAAAATCTCAAAGCTTCTTCCAAAATCTATGCAGAGCATCAATGAAGATCTTAAGAAGATGAGAGAGGAGATGGAATCTCCAGAGAATTTTGAATCTAGAGCTAGATCTAGATTGGCACATGATAGTTGTGAGCATTAAGCTACGCCCTATTATGCATAGCACAGTCAAATTTCCATATCTGCTATGAAAGAGATGAAAGAAGAGGAAATGCCGAGGAGGGGAACTCTTAGTAATTTTTTGCAAGAGTATGAATCTCAAACTGAAATGTTTAGAGATCATATCACTTTCAAAGATTTCTGCAAGATCAAGGTGGAGAGGAGCAAGATTCATGACATGGATATATTTTATCTATTTACATTTCATGAATCCCCAAATTTTTTAGCCAAAGCTTGGGTGGAGGAGTTGCATACTTATTTACAGCAGCACCAAGTTTTTGAAGATGAAGCCATCAAAGTTGCAACACTGCACTTTGAAGGTAAGGCCTATGCTTGGTGGATGTTTGAGTCATTTTCATTGAAAATTTTCAATGCTTATTCTTTTTCAAATTTCACTAAGAGATTGGTAGAGAGGTTTAATAAAAAACATGAAACAATCAAACCAATGAAACTTTTGCATAAGTTGGAAGGACCTACAAACTCAAAACCACTTCAAAAACCTATTGAAGAAGCCCACATATTTCATGATACCTTGCTAGAGGCAAGATCCTTGTTTCATAACCTTGGAAAAGAGGGCATGAAGGTTCCTTTTGCAAAAGAGGATCCTCTTATTGACCAGTTACCTCCTATTCATATTGAAGAGGAAGAGAAGGATGGGGGTTACAACGTTGTCACATCTAGAGCATATCTAGTACCTCATGCAGAGGGAGGAGGAGCACATGCTCCAATGGGAGTTTTTTTTGGAGCATTTCAAGAAGTTCCCCAAGATATCACATATGGAGTTCAAGACACAATCAATGGACAGCATGATTGTGGAGCAATGCAGATGGAAGAAGAATATAGGGAGGAATATTATCATCATTTGATGAGGAGCACACACCCCTATCCATTTCAGAGAGTTGATGCAAGGAAGAGGCTGACTGATTTGTGTTATGATGGAAAGGGCAAGGTTTCCCAACCATATGTACAGTCTACTCTTGACATTGATGTTTGACTACACGGAGGCATTCCACCTGGGAGGCCACCAGATCTAAAGTTGATGAGAGACATCTTGTCTTTGGATTCACCACTCTTATATTTTGGAGAGGTGAAGAGTTTGAAGAGATACTTTGGCATGGGGTATGTCAAAGTAGCAGGTAGCAGCATGAGGAGAGCTTCACATGCCAGATCACCAGTGCTGTCTCTTAGGAGGATTGATCCATATTTCAAGGTCTCAACTCTTGGTAGAGTACTCCAAGGATATTGGTGCTTGCATGATTCTTGATGACTTGGATGGAGATGAAAGATATATGGTGGATGATGTGGTCATCTATTCTCATGGTAGAGCCTTCTTGACTAGAGCTTCTAAGCTCAAGGAGAAGCTACTACATGCAGCACATGAGGACTTCTTTTCCATGCACTTTGATGCATATATTTCCTTGGCAGAGGAGTTTATTTGGGAGGGCATCCAGCATGATATATTTCTGCATATGGAGAGATGCATATCCCGGATGGTGATAGAGAGGATGTCACAGACACTTCCCTACTCTTTGGAGGTGAGGGAGAATTTCCAGTTGAGCCATTTCAGCTCAAGGTCCCAAGTACATGGTGGAGAATGTATAATTCCAAATTATGTTTTGTACTTATTTACTTTATATGAGTAGCATGTTGTACCAAGGAGGATTATCCCCTCTTTAATATTGTATGATGATGTACTTGAAGCCATTTGTAGCATTGATATTGGCTATCTCATTTGTGGTTTTTGGGGGAAGCCACATGATTTTTGGTGTGCACCATTGACACCACTTTGTACTTTCATGTTTCTGCCTTGTAGAATGATTTTGGAAGAAAAAAGTGGCTATAAAATCACTTGTTATTTTTTGATTTCATGCAAACAAAGGATGCACTGTGTTGGTTCCATGTGAGGAACCTTGATCCACTTTCCGGTTGTCATATGACAACTTGTTCCATTGGTTTTTTCTTCCATATATTGCTGATCTTTGTATGTTCATGGGGAGTTTGGTTTGGAGAGTGGGATATGAGTTGGAGATGCCCATTTCAAGTATGATTCTCCCTAATTTTCATGATGCATGTTTCTGGAGAAGCAATGGGCAGCCCATGATTTCCAAACTACATCTCTTTTCTTCATGTGGGAGGAGCCATTTGAAGATCTTGAGTTTTTGGAGGAGGCACTTTATGGTTTATTTGTTTGGTGGGGTAGCTTGGGCCACTCTTGGAGGTCATAAAATTTCAGCCCAAGATCAGAAACATCCCCTTACTTACCATAGATGGAGAGAGAAACCACTTGGGTGGGAGGATCCAATCTCTCCATGGAGCCCCAACACATTATATGAACCGAGGGTTGAGGATATTTTTGAGCTAATTATATTGGCTCCTTTCATTTGGATGATAGCATGGGTGTGGAAGTCACTCATTGGGAATAATATTCCCCATGTTTATCATCACTCATACCTTGAGGAGGCCATTTTACAGTAAGGAGGTTTCCACTTACACTTTCCACCTTTCTATGATGTGAGCTATACGGTTTTGCATGCTTGGGAGGAACCATTGGAGGATAGATTTGTAGCAGATCATTCTGATCAGTGGTGGGGAATTTTGATGAGGAGGCCACAAGAAGAGGAGGGGAGGACCTTTTCTCTCCTTATACAGTTTCTTGAGGACAAGCAACATTTTGGAGGGGAGGACTGTAATATTCCAGAATTTTAGCCTTCAAGCTAAACGGAATATTAGAGTTTTTTATCACTAGGTAGGTGAATAAATGGGTAGGGAGGCCCATTAACCTCTTTTGAAGGATCAATAACACTCCTAATGTGAAAGGAGGAAGAATAAGCAGCTAATTTGAGCACCCTTAGGTGTGAACAGAGATGGGATCATGTTGATTTAGTCAACTTTGACTAAGTCAACAAAGCTATCTAGATACATTGAATCTCATTGATGAACAACCCAGTTTTGGTGGAGGACAACTTGCATGAGCTTGATGGCACATATGGATGGGACCCAATGTGAAGAGGTTCACTTGCTATATATGGAGAGGATTGGAGCCTTTTTTATTCATTCTTTGGGTATGATCATTTGATCTTGGTTTGTTTATACTTGGCTTCCTCTTGCTGTTTAGCAGGGTTGCAGTGTTGTTTAGCACCAGGTGTTCCCGAGCAGGAATCCCACCTCTTCCCTTGAGAGGCCTCTTGGGAGAGCTATGCACTATATTTCTCCACATCCAGGCTTGAGGCCAAGCACCATTCTTCAGCCTCGGCATTATTTCTGTAGCATAATATTGATGTGTTGCAGGGTGTTGCAGTGGAGGTTTGTTAACACCACATGTGGGTATGTTTCTCAATAGAGGGTTCCTTCCTTCTCTTGAGAGATCAATCAGGAAGATTTCTGAGAAAATTTCACATCTTGGCAGCAGGCCAAAGTATTCCTCATCTCTTACAGTGCATTCCCTTGCGGTAACTGTGTCATTTTGCATAGATTTGCTGCTACAGGGTTTAGACCCTTGTATTTGAGCTAGTTTCCTTGGAAAAGGGCCAACCTTCTCCTGGAAATCTAGAGGGAGGGATTCTCATCCCTATTTCATATTATCCAGCTAAATTTATTTAATTTTATACTGAGACTATGTTTTCAGATCTGAATATTCAGATATGTTCTTTTTTGTAATTTTTCTTCCAAGAAACCCTTGCCGGGTTGTCTCTATAATGCAATAAAGAGGCCAGATCTCTATTTTTCTCCATGTATTGATGTAATAAACTCCATATCCAATATTTTTGCCATATTAAATCTGAAACCTCCATAAAATCATGCTGTGCATGCTTCAATAATTCCTGCATAACATAAGTCATGGGGTTTGGGCCTTTTTGAGTTGTATCGGGACCGGGAGATATGTTTAACTTAGTAAAAAAGATTTTTTTCTGATTATTTTCTAGGTGTGAGTCTCATACAACATAAGTTGAAGGATCCCACAGTTATTTTCCTTTTTTATTATGCAAATAGCTGGGAATAACGTTTTTGGGCTTATTTTGCTGCTTTTCTCCAACTTTTGGATCATAAAATGGATTATAAGTTGCTGATGTAACTTTAATTGATTTCTATGTGTTCTTAACACATCATATGAACTATCTCCAACTTTGGAACATATTAATATGTTCTTATCGTTGTAGATTTTCCCTATTTTTGGATATTACATATCAAGACCTTCTTTGAATGCTTTAGTTATTCTGCAAAACAATTCTTTAGCACATGAAAGTTATATAGAAAAATATGCTGCAGATATTGATTTTAAGGATGTTTATGAATCACTAACTCATGGTGATCATGTGGAAGAAGTGAAATATCATGTTCATGACAAGTTATTGTACCATCTTGGTAATTTTTTTGTACCAGAGGGAGAAAGAGTGAATTTCACCAGTGAAGAACATTCTTCTCGTGTTTCAGGGAATTTTGGTGGGGGTAAGATAGTGTCACAATTAGAAATGCTTTTTTATTGGCCTTGAAAGAATGAAACAATTCACAAGTTCAAAATGTGTCATGATAAGAATAAGAAGGTCTTCACTTCCAGGTGTGGAGATGTTTAGTATCTTCAAGTGGCACTCAAAGGCATGAATCCAAGAAAAGTAAGGGGGATGGAGATCAGAAGGGTGAGGGAGTTGTGACCTCACATCATGTATGCTTAAAACAAACCTTTTGGTGGTCCAAAATATTCCACTGGAGAGGAATGATCCAGGAGGATCCTTGAAATGCTCATTTTACAATCTCAAATTCTCATGAAACCAACAACAAGTTAAATATCTCATTGTGTTGATTCCGGTGATATATTTAGTTTCAAAAATGGCATCCGTACAAGGGATAAAACACACTCTGATTTTTTTCTCCAACAGGCAAAAAAGGGGCCAGAGCAAGCCAAGTGGTAGTCTCAGAATAGGACATGTGGCGATCAAACTGCCTAGAAGTCAAATTCAAAGCAGCACTGGCCAACTATCAAGTTGTGGTTCGAACCCATGACCTCCGCAACAACATCACAAAACTTTACCAATAAACCTCAGATTAGTTTTATTATACAATGGCTCAAATATTATATTTAAATTTTCATTAAACGGTATGGGGGGGTAAGGGTTAGCATAGCCCGCCATATCCGTCAGCCCCACCAAAACCGTGGATATTAATTATCGAAGCCTCTAAACATAACAACAAACAACCACATTCCAAAGTTGCAGTCAAAAATTATAACATATCACAACATATGTCATGGTTGGGTTGGTGCAGAGTTAATATATTAATATTTGTGCTATGTTAAACCTATGGTTCAACCATATGATGAATATACGCCACAGGTCGACTATTGTTATCACCACCGGAGTATGATAAAACTATATGTTAAAATTTGCGCAGGGAATAGTCATATGTTATTCCACGTGGAGGTTTTTTACATATACGTCGTTTCAATTGCTAAAACCATATATTATATATGGTATGGGTGGAATATTATTAAGGTTGTGTTTTCCCATTGTTAAAACAATATATATATATATATATATATATATATATATATATATATATATATATATATATATATATATATATATATATATATATTGCGGGATTTATAAACTATTTCTATTTATTGCAAACCCAATCCCTGGAGGTCCGCTGGTTTGACCCCGAGACCTGCTCATGGATCTATAAAAGGAATTGCCACTGTGCCCTTGGAGAGGGATTTGAAAGGAGTGTCTGTCAAACTTATCTTATTTGTGCATGTAGTATGCCTTTGGAGGCATAACTTGGCTAATATTGGGCCTTTTTGAGACCTGTAAATTGTGTTGGAGAGATGAGGCTGAGGCATATCCTTTGAAAATAGCCATTGATTCATGTGTGCACAATCTAAAATGGTGAATTTGATTTAAAGATACTTTATGATCATTTTAATACAGCAGACACCCATTGGAAGCAGACCAG
This sequence comes from Pinus albicaulis, assembly GCA_034641835.2. NCBI lineage: Eukaryota > Viridiplantae > Streptophyta > Pinopsida > Pinales > Pinaceae > Pinus > Pinus albicaulis. The sequence goes on from CM076583.1 coordinate 780,083,367, forward strand.
AAATGTAGTCCAGTAGGGTCAAACTTCATCATCAAAGTTTTATGTGTTTGCTTCCTTTCTATGTTTTTCATGCTTATTTTCATATTTCAATTTTATGTTTAAGGCACCTAAAAACCAATTTTCTCCCATTCATTCACATAAAATCAACCTTAGTTAATATTTGGTGTAATTATGAAAATAGTTGATTCTGTTGTTTTCAGATCATAATTGCATACAATTACCTTATGCACAACAACCTTTGACCATACTAATGAAAAATTGACCATATTCATCCACTTGACATGTATAACCAATAATGAATGACCAATGCATGTTCAACATATGACATCACATAAGAAAGCATACATGGATGACACACAAACATGACCAATATGTGACCTAGCATAAACAAGAAATGTGTGTACAAAATGAAACATGTAAGAAAACGTACATGAAAAATAGATCAGAAATAACAACACATAACCATTCATACACTCATGACAACATGTTGACAACAACACCATCAATCGATCCATGGTGACACCACTGCCACTATGGCCAAAAAAACACTTATGAAACAAACACACATAGATCATAACCATACTAAACATGCATGCAACCAACATAAATTCATGCTCAACACCACCCATATAATCTGAGATTTGAACCATGCTCTAAAACCACTTTGTAACACCCTATTCCGACATCTTCCCAAGTAACTAGCCAACAGGAGTAAACATGTGACGAGAGGCTAATAATATGAGATTAAACCTCCTAGATGACCTGAAGGAAGCGGAACCAATGGGAACACCAAAAAAACACCTTACACTACATCATTGACATCTCTGGGAGGTAACTCAACCTTCCAGTGCCCTTTTCCCTAAGGGGGGACTGATTTTTAGCCCCTTTGAGGCTGATTCATAGGGTTGTAAGGGAAAGGGAGCGGATCTACACCCTAGAGTTGTAGACTAGCCTTATCAAGGTAGTGGCTTAGGCCCAAACTACAAATTTATGTGCCCGGCTCAGGGATTTGTGCCAGATTTTTAGCCCCTAAGCCTAGGTCACTGCCCAGAACTTCCTGTAACTTCAAGAGAGGTTAAATAACATTAAAAATAACATATGGAAGAAATCACATCAATCGGAACTCATTGGACCCCACCCAGCCATGATATACATTTCGTCAAACATGTCACAATCACAACATCTATAGGTATAAACATCATGTTTAAACAAGGGGGTCTCTTTCTTATTTGAGAATGGATAACAATAATTTTTCCCCTGCATCATAAGCTATAATACTATCAATTTGGCCATAGATACATTGCATATTCATTTACTGGAAAAAATATGAAAATATCCATACATCATCATTGATCGAATACATTCTTATAACCAACATATTAAAAACATAAATACAATGGATACAATAGCCATAAAAACCATACATAAACTAATATATTTTCATACTGAATACCTGATAAATGAGCTCTTCATTAGTGAATGTAAAAAAAACCAAAGATGGGACTTCCATGTTCCACCCGACCATATATTGGTTCAGCCAAGTCTCACTTTAGCGGATCACCCCTGCACCATATTCCAAGCATGAATGTGGGAATTTATCAAACACACCAATCAACACCAAACTAGGGCTCCAGAGACCAAATTCTCTCAACCCCAAACTAGGGATTCCACCTCACAGTCGAACATCACTAACCATCACAGATTGGTCTCTATCCAAGTTGTTCTAGGGCTCTAGAGTGTTTGTTCCAACCAGCGCTCCCAAGACTAGTAACTCAACCCCAATTGTTACAAGGCTTCCCTAGTGTTTGTCTAACCAGGCCTTCCAGGACTATTTACTCATCCCTAGTTGTTTCTGGGCTCCAGAGCATTTTTCTAACAAAGGTTTTGGGACTAGTAAATAAACCCACCTAGGACGCCAAAGCTTTTGTCCAACCAAGGCACCACGACTAGTAACTCAACCCAACAGTTATCCCTCGAGCTCTGAAGTGTTTTTCCAACCAAGGCTTTCAGGACTATTAACTCAACCCATAGTTGTCCATCGGGCTCTAGAGTTTTTATCCAACCAAGGCTCCAGGAAATAATAACTCAACCCAATAGCTAAATGATTCATGAAAACCAACCAGAAAACAACCAATGGAAATAAACCCACAATACCATGGCTATCTAGAAAAGGGGAAGCCTAGGAAATCCACATGCATACACCATGCATGCAAAAACTAGTGAGGAAAAAATACATGCAACTCAGTACCTACACTTAGAACCTGTTGTATATTTTTATGCTGATGTCCTCTTATGCTTTCCTGATTTTCCTTTTCTTTCTTTATCCAAATCTCCATCTATGCCACGCTCTCCAAGAGTGCTCCAAGAATACTATAAGTGCTCAAGAGTATATGAGAGAGAGAGAGAGAATAATGAGAGCTCCAAAAATGAACTGACCAAGCCTTGCCCAATGATCCTTAGAAGAATTTTTATTAATGAGGCCTCTAATTTCTTCATTTTCCATTATTTTCCTTCATTTTTCTCCTCAGATGCAACCTTTGACCTTTCACCCTCCCTTTCTCCTAATTTCCATTATTTTCATAAATAAAATGCCAATTAATGTCCCATAGCTTTCCCAAGCCTTTTCCAATTTCCTTAGCCATAATAAACTCAATGAACACCTGCTAGGATTTCTTTCCCACTATTCAGCTTGGAATATGCGTCCCATCCACCGTGGTCTTATGTATTCTACATGAATGTTTTTACCAGCGTTGTTAAAGAGTTCAATAAAAAGCCAATAGAGCCTCAAAACGACATTGAATCGGTAAGGAAGCTAGTTAAAAAGAGTGATAAGGAGGCAACAGAAAGCACTATAGCACGAAGGGAGAAAATTTAGTGGAGGAAGAGTGAAGAGAATGGCAGGAAATTGATACAAATGCAGGACTTTATCTAGTAAGGACAAACTCCTATAGCATCGCATGGGATATTAGGAAGGTCTTAAAGGGAATAAATGAGAAACATATAAAGGAATATGAGTAGGTTTCTCAGAGGGTGAGCAATAGTTTCAACAAGGGGTATGATGGACCTCATAATTAGATATAACATAAGGCCCATCTAACCTTTCCTAGGAATATTATACCTTTCCTTCTACACTTAATGAAATTTTTCTTATCTTAGATAAGTTCTTGGGAAGGTTGGATATTTTTATCATACTTTGTGTTCATAATGTGTTTATGATGTAGAATATTGAGGATATTTTGTTGGAAAACTTTGAGCACTACTTGGTGGGGGGGTTGGGGGGGGGGGGGGGGGTGGGGTGTGGGTGGGTGAATCAATAGTGTGACTTCTTTACAAAATTTACCAATTATTTCTTTTACTCAATCACACATTTTTTATAATATTAACATATATCATGTTCATGTAAACGATAAATATGTAAACATGTATGTAGCATATACTAAGATAAAAGAATCATAACAAGACCACAAAAACCACACATATGAAGACACAAGATATCTGGTGGAAAACCCTTCACCGGGAAAAAAACTAACCATTTTTTTGTTGATCTGCTCCGAATTTGTATTACTCAACTAATTTTTCTTTGACATAGCTTGTTGACTCCCATCATCATGGAGACTCGACGTCATATACATAATTCCAACACCCATCAACTAGGAGACTCAATATTATTGATCATCTTGGAAGAATATGTTCTCTACAGATCTATAGACTACCATCTGCTAAAGGCCAACATGATCAAAGATCCTCGCCCAACTCCGATTAGACTATCCAACTACCATTGGATGATAAAATTGTTCCTTGCATTGAAGCTTCACTATCCCTACTCCTATCTCATAAAGTCATTGCTCCTCTACCACTATGTGTACCTCCTGTATTCTATTTTCAAACTGGATCAAAGATGCTCTTCTCAACAAGAATTCATGTCTTCATACATGCTCTCAGCAATAATATATCATCATCAAATAGAATATAAACAAGTAAAATTGTGGCCACATAGAATCTGAATACAATCAGACCCTCGCAACAATATAATGTTGCATAATATAATAAACAAAAAAATACACTATGGTTATGTGCCAAATGCGTCAAAAATTGCTACAAAAACAAGTGTGAGAGGATCACCAACATATACTCCAGTAGCATACAAAAAATCTTCCTCAAACAATCCCTAATCTAGCAGCTTCAATTCAGATCTATTAAGCAGCATGCTTCAGATCTTCTCACTATTCAGTCATTAACACTCTTAAACTAAAGCATCTAGGATCTACTGAAGGTTTGAAGCATAATATCCTTCTATAATACCTTCTCACACACTCACTACCATCTTCAATCCATACATAGCTCCAAGATCAAGTATATAAAACATGTAGGAAAAATTTAGCTTAGGGCTAGGATGAAAGGTTCACAAATTAGACCAAATCAATCCAGTAAGGTCATTACTTTTGCACTAAATTCATTAACATCATGAGAGGACCTTTTCATACCATTTCAAACTTTTTCAAAAAATTCTGGAAGACTCTAGGAGTTTCCAAGATAATTTTCTTCTGATCAACGTAAGGAATGAGGAGAAAATATCATCAAATCATTCGGTCACTCCCATAGCACTGAATCCACGCAATTGAACCTATAGCCACTCCCATAAGCCTTTCTTCCAGTGAATAAGACCTTTCAGCCACTCCCATACGCTTGTCTTCCAATGACTCTGGCTAAGGATGATGGAAAACATCATGCCTTCAGCTTAGAACCTCTCCCTTTAGTTATATTCTCTTCTTCAACTCTTTTACATGCCTCCAAATCTTTGACTTGTCCTTTAAAAAATCTACAAGTGGATCAGACATGCCTTCCAAGTGTCTCTACGAAGTTGACCTAGAAGGCCAATAAAAAAGTTTGGAAAGTGTGCCAACAAGCCCTCCACTCTCCACCAATCATCGCCATAAGTTGCAACACATTTGAACAGACTTGTAGTACATTGTAGTGCCATCATCAAGCCAACACATCACACCAACAAGTCAACCTCATAAGAATATACATGAAGACCTAATGAAGACCTAGTTGACAACTCAACTAGTGTGCCAATCCATCATCAACCATACAAATGTTATCATTTTCCATAAATACATCATAAGGCTGACATAATGAGTTGACATCAATTCCAACATAACCATTGTTAGGATGAATTCTAATCGCAACTGTACGAAAAATCTCACTTTAGCTATGCATAAAAAACAGCCCTAACATCAAATATGGTTGCCAATTTCCTTAGATCTATAGTTATTCGACCAAGATAAATGCTAAAAAATATAGATCTATGTAGTAAAATACATTAAGCAGTAAATAAAATCAAGAGTTGCTCCATGCATCCAATAGACAAGACAAGAATATTTTTAAAGATTTTTTGTATTTTTGACCCCTGGGAAGGGAACATAGAAAGATGTTACCAGTCCCCCTTAATGGGATGGGTTCTTGTAAGTCCTCATCACTTCAGATCTAAGATCTCTCTCTCTTGATGGTGTAGAAAACCCAGAAAAAAAATGGAACTCAAAGGGACCTCCTAAGAAAAATGGTAGCAAAATATGACAATGATGGAGGATCAAAGTTAGACCAAAAGTATAGATCCAGAGTGATCTTTAGACAAAAAAAGGTAGTGAGTGAATAGAAAAACCCTTCTATTTATAAAAAATATTGAGTTAGTATAGATATTGGTGCATAGTTAAAATATTATTAACAAATTCTAGATCCAACTTTTATGAAATATTTTATTATATTTGTTGGAGGGAAAAGGAATTTGAATTTGGTCAAATCCCTTTATTTGTAAATAATAAATAAATGAATGATTTATTTATTATTTTAAGGATGTAGTTGAGTAATAATTAAATAAATAATGATTTATTCAATTATTTCTAAATGATTTACTCAAATTTAACAAGGAATATTATTTAAATAATGTTTAAATAATTATTCCTAGAAAATAATAAGATAAATAATGATTTATCTAATTAATTTTCCTGTTTTGAGTTAAATATGACCAGGAATATTAATTAAATTGTTATTTAACTAATTATGCCTTGAGGAAAATCAAAAAAATATGGATTTATTCAATATTTCCTCATGGGGTTTCCTGTTTAGACCATAAACAACTTAATAAATTAAGGATTACTAAGTTATTGTTCATAGTGAAACCAATTTTACTTTGGGTAAAATTGGTCTTAAATGGTGTACTTTGGTCCATCTAATAGTAACAGGTTAGATGACCAAAAATTGGTGTAACAGATTTCCCCCCAGCGTGAAAACATTAGGAGCTAATTGTATGGCCAAAGTACGTTGTAAGAACTCAATCAATAGACATCAAAGGGGAAGTCAAAGAGAGAGAAATATAAGGTAGATCAAAGCACTAGAGTACAAGACCCTGAGTAGGCGAGACTTATAGGTGCGACAAGTATCTTTTATGGGTGAGTACCAGTATTATAGGTGGTGGGGGAGGCATACCTATGCCCGTCGAGACAAAGTAAAAAGAATAATGCATCCAGTAAACAAGGGATTGAACTATATAGTACATGCTAGCATAAACATGAGCCAGATAAAAACATGATAATGGATCCCACATACATACTAGGACTGGGATAATAGCCAGGACTTATACAATAATACCTGAGTAGATGAGATACAAGTACAACCAAAGAGGCTCTGTAAACAAGAAAGGGCTCTGAAAATATGAATGATACATGCAAACTAAAATGCGTTGCAAGCGGCTGAGGCCAACACCATCAAATCTATGGAGCTACATCAAAGGTTTTAATGAAGAGGTCATCCGGGCATGTTGGGGGCTACCTGAAGGGCCACCCCCTCATGAGGTTTGAAACATCTCACACACACTCGTGAATCACTGGTAGAATCTGCTATGTCACTGAACCATCAAGTATATGGATCTCAATCATGTCGTAAGGAGCTGGAGCTTAGAAACAATCAAGTCAAAGGGAAATAATGATTCCCTTTTCCTCATCTGAGGCACCGAACAAGAGTGGAAGCCAGAACCAAGGTACATCACCCTCTAGACCTGTCTTTTGGAATGAAAGAGTTGATTTCAACAAAAGAAGGTCTGCCATAGGTGAGGCAATAAGGGATCCTCAACTAACGCACGAGAGAAAATATTAGAGCGACTGATAGACTGAAACTAGGGATTATGATGAAATTGGGGGTACTGAGTAGTGGATGAATGACTTCCCTTGTTAGAGCATAAAGGGCATGGATGGCCTGGCTGTTGGAAATATGATGCAGGATGTTGTCCTTGATGGCAACCCACTGAATGAGGATGAAGACATGCGACTGTTGACATGTGTTGTCCTTGATGGCAATCCACCTGATGAAGTTATGCTTGACTTGATGGACTTAGTATAAATTGTAAATCGATATGATATAATGTTTGTTGACAATATGATGCTGAATGTTGTCCTTGAAAGGCAACCCACCTGATGAAGATGATGACAACTTGATGAAGTTGTGCTTGAAAGAATATGTTCCTGATGAAGAAAATATGATGTATCTACAGTGTGTACAAAAGGCAAGAAGAAAAGAATTCAGAATGTACTCAAAGTATGATGAAAATAGTATATCTCTATGTATACGCGGATCTGTCTAAGTGAAGTCGCATATGCACGCGGAAAAGAACGTGCCAAGTCGCGTATGGGCTAAAGTGCTCAAAAAGTGCAAAACCAAGGGTAACCACCATGGTATTGACCCATTGTATTGGGTAATGATCCGCCTAATTGACCCCGTCCAAGTAGTTTTGGGCTCATGGTATTGTTTTGGCCCATGGTATTGAAAAAGGGGCTCATGTTGAGGATAAACCTATATATAAGAGGAAAATTCATTATGCAATCACTGATTGTAAGAGCAGATGTAAAGATGTACGAGCTTGAATGAATACTTCTCTCTGAAGTATATCTGAATGGAAAGGGTTACACTTGAATGATAAATCTGAATCTATGATCCACCTATGAAGAAATGATGAAGTGGGATATCTAGATCTGAAATGTATCTGCATTTGCTAGATTTGTTTATGGAGTGATTAGATCTGTGATGAGGCGAACATCTAGGCGAACATCTGTCTGAAGAAAAAGGGTAGATCTGAACTGAATATCTGATCTGATGAAGTATGCTGCTCTGTAATGATTAAAGATCTATACGCTACTTCGTCGCGGAGGAAGCGCGTATATACGCGGCTTCAGCGAAGAGAAAGCGCGTATGCGCAATAAAATATACACTGAGGTATACGCTGGTTTGTGTGGACGGAAGCGCGTATATACGCGACATCAGTGAAGTGAAAGCGCGTATGCAAACTACGGTTTGCTGAAACAAAGGGTATGAAATATCTTATCTGTTCTGCTGTGCCTCTGCTATATGATCTGTGTTGATAAGTATCTGTTGGTGATGTATGTTTGTCCTTAAATGTATGGGAAGGGTCCAGTCTGAAAATATGATGAAATGTGGCCTGCAAGTGGTGTTCTATTGAAGTTGTTGGATCCAGTGTGAAAATTGATGAAACGTGGTCCAAGGTGGTGCTGAAGGTTGTAGCCTTCAGTCAGGGGGTTGTAGCTCCCTTCCAGGTGAGGCCGGTAAACGAGATCAGGGGGTCGTAGCTCCCTTCCAGGAGAGGCTGGTAAACGAGTCAGGGGGTCGTAGCTCCCTTCCAGGAGAGGCTGGTAAACGAGCGCAGGTGGGTGCCTGCGTGCTGGTCAAGTCTGCGCCAGCACATATGTTGTAAGATGTTTTTTCTATAATAAAATATTGAAGGCTGAGCAACTGCAGCGGTGGTTTTCTCCCGATTTGGGTTTCCACCTAAAAATCCTGGTGTTCATGTGTGATGCTTTGTGTGATGGTTTATTCTGTTCTTACTGCACATGTTTACTGCTTATTGAATATCTGATGAATAAATGATGGAATGGTTTAAGTGAATATTTAATGACATATCTAGATCTCTGTGTATACGCGAGTTTCATAAAGGGGATCCGCGTATATACGCTAGTTTACTGAAGGAAAGTAGTGTATGGGTTTTAAGGAATGAAAAAGTAAAAAGATTTGATTATGCAGTAAATACTGATTCACCCCCCCCTCTCAGTATTTTTCCCAACAATTGGTATCAGAGCATGGTCCTTCTGCAGAAGCTTGATCGCTTGAAGGAGATCCGTCGCAATGGGAAAGAAGCAAAAGAAGAAGCCTATTCGAAGAAAGGAGATATTTCAGAGAACATGGATACCATAAATCAAAGGAGATGAATCTGATAGTGATTGGGATCATCCTTTGAAAGATCTTAGTGGTACAAACAATAGTGAAGAATATGCTATCGACCTAGAAGAAGCCGAAAAAGATTCTGACCAAGCTCTACAAGTACTCATGGCAAAGAAGCAAAATACTCAAGGTAAGGAGATGTATCAGAAAACCGGTACAGCAGAAGTTGACAAAGATGAATCTGATAGTGATCCTTGTAATCTTATCTGTGCAAGCAATGATGTTGAGGATTTAAAAGAAGTTATCAAAGATCAACAAAGAATATTTAATGAGAAGGACGCTGCCTCCAAAGCTTTGTGTTTTAGACTGAAAAGGATGTTCGATGATGTATACAATCGAAGTAAAGGATATCAAGCTGGAATCATCTCTCTGCAAGCAGAACTTGAAGAATCAAATGAGAAGAATGAAGGACTTGAAGTAGAAAACGTTTCTCTAAAAACAGATCTGGAAAAATCAAAAAGGAAGAATGAAGGTCTTGAAGCTGGAATCATCTCTCTACAAGCAAAACTTGAAGCATCAAGTAAGAAGAGTGAGGAACATCTACCATCATTTGATAAGGAAGGACTTGAAGAAGAAATCGTTTCCCTCAAAGAAGACTTGGATAAATCAAATAAGAAGAATGCAAGACTTGAAGCAGAAATTGTCTCCCTCAAAGAAGATCTCAAAGCATCGAAGAAGAAGAATGAAGAGCTGCAACAAACATGTGAAGAAAACAAAAATTGGTTGAAAGAAGAAATCCTAAATCTGAAGGATCAAGTTGAAGATGGAAGAAGAAAAGAAGAAAGCATGACAAAGAAATGTCAAGACTTGGAGGTTGAGGTAAAAATTCTCAAAGGTAAATTAGAAGAAAAGGTTAAACTTTTGAGGTTTCATGATAGTACTAATATTCTGGACAATATTCTGAGTAATCAAAGGTCTCCTGCTATCAAACATGGTCTTGGTTTCCATGAAACTATTAAAGGAGAATCTAGCTCACAAGGAAGTGCCAAAAATTCAGAAGATGTCAATGCAAAACCTGATGTGTTGAAAGAAACAAAAGGTCAACCAACAATGATGAAATCTCAAAGGAAATCATTCAATAATGTTGAATGTTTCAAATGTCATAATTATGGGCATGTTGCAGCAAATTGCAGGAGCAGATCATTTCAGCCTCAAACAAACAGTTCCTACATAGAAAGGTACTCTGGTTTCTTCAAGGGATATTGTTATTCATGTAACAAGTATGGACATAAAGCAGCTGAGTGTAAAAGGAGGAAGAATAGAAATACTCATTATGATTCTTATGTTTATTTCTCTGGTCACATGAGATGTTATGCTTGTAACAAGTATGGACATGTAGAAAAAGAATGCAGGATGAACAGATCTGGGAAAGTGGACAACTTTCAGCACACAGTTGGAAAGCTCAAGCAAATTTGGAAAAAGAAGGAGGACCGACCAGAAACGTAGGGGAATTGTAATTCTACCTAGTCATCCGTCTCTGGAAGATTATCGATTGACTCAGAAGAACTACATGTGAGATACATTATGAGATCTACACAATGTATCGTCACAAGGGGAGCAATGCATGATGACTCTCATGGTTGATTTGATTATTCTCGTTATGTTTACTTCGACAAACAGATTCCATGTGAAAAGGACAAAGGTGAGGTGTACAAGCTCGTGGAGGAAATGAAGATGAAAATTTTCTATGCTTCACTTTCCACACGCGGGTTCGATGAACAAAAGTAGCGTATACACGCGAGTTACAGTAGACACAGTCGCGTATGCATTAATGATAAGAGAGAATTTATCCGATAAATCAAGATCTCGACAGGTCCGGGGGAGCATCATCCGATCGGCCGATGATTGCACTGTTAGCAGCATTCTGGTTATACTCATGATAATGAATTGATACATGGGTTCTTGTGTTGAAGATTATGGATGAAGCCTGGTTGCTTTATGATGAAGAGACTTCGTTTTTGAGATGAAAGTCTTATAATTCAGAGATTGTTGCTGATGACTTGCTGTTGAAGGTGCTTCAGATTGCAAGCTAAGGAAGAGCATTGGTTTAGGGGGAGCAGCAGGTTGAATATTAATGATTGCATTGTTGGCAATATGACTGCTTGTTCTTTGGTTCTTTGTGATACTCATGCTCAAATGATGATGAATAGGATGGTGGTGGACCACATGAATGATTGCTTGACACTTATGAGAAGTTGTTGTTCTGGTATGATAAACTTTCTTGGAAAGATTGTGTTGATGGTGCAAAGAATCTGAAGGCTTGGTTACTAATGTGCCTTTGCTACAACCATTGGATGACGCTTGAAGACACAACTACATTGTTCTATCTATCTGCAGTCCAGGGAAGCATTCAAAAGAAGCTGAACACTGTCTTTGCCTCACAAAGAATCAGATCTAGTTGAAATTTAGAAGATGGCTTGGGATACGCCGGTTTACTGAAACACAGTCGCGTATATACGTGAGTTCCTGCACAGAAAACCGTGTGACTAGTGTGACAATTTTTGGTTGGTTCGACTCTCTTCGGCCATTTTTAATCTTTGTTGGTATCTACGTCTTGTTTGGTATCTCTGGTGGTGTTCCAGTTCTCATAATTCTGTTTCTAATGTTTTGATGAAGATGCCTTGATGATTTGTTGGTGGAAGTTTTCAGGATGCACAAACAAAGGGGGAGAGTGTGTTGGTTTTGATCTGTTGGTTTTGTCCTTTGCCCTTGATGTCAAAGGGGGAGAGTGACATGGTGTTTGAATGATGTCAAAAATGAAGAGAGTGACATGGAAAATAGGGAGAGTGACATGGTGTCATTATATTCTTAATGTATCTATCTATTGTGGTAACCAAACACCATCATGGTTGCCATCAAGTCCAAAGGGGGAGATTGTTGGAAATATGATGCAGGATGTTGTCCTTGATGGCAACCCACTGAATGAGGATGAAGACATGCGACTGTTGACATGTGTTGTCCTTGATGGCAATCCACCCAGTGAAGTTATGCTTGACTTGATGGACTTAGTAAATAATGTAAATACGATATGATATAATGTTTGTTGACAATATGATGCTGAGTGTTGTCCTTGAAAGGCAACCCACTTGATGAAGATGATGACAACTTACTTGATGAAGTTGTGCTTGAAAGCATATGTCCTTGATGAAGGAAATCTGATGTATCTATAGTGTGAACAAAAGGCAATGAAGAAAGGAATTCATAATGTACTCAAAGTATGATGAAAAAGAGTATGTCTCTTGGTATACGCGGATTGGCCTAGGGGAAATCGCGTATGCACGCGGAAAAGAACGTGCCAAGTCGCGTATGGGCTAAAGCGCTCAAAGAGTACAAAACCAAGGGTAACCACCATGGTATTGACCCATTGTATTGGGTAATGATCCGCCTAATTGACCCCGTCCAGGTAGTTTTGGGCTCATGGTATTGGTTTGGCTCGTGGTATTGAAAAAGGGGTCCGTGGTATTGAAAAAGGATAAGCCTATATAAGGAGAAGAAATTCATTGTGCAAATCATGAGTGTGAGAGCAAGATGTCTGAGCTTGAATGAATACTTCTCTGTGAAGTATATCTGTATGGAAAGGGTAAAGGTTGATGATAGATCTGAATCTATGAAGCACTTATGAAGAAATGATGAAGCGGGATCTTTAGATCTGAAATGTACTTGTATTTGCTAGATCTGTTTATGGAGTGATTAGATATGTGATGAGGCGAACATCTAGGCGAACATTTGTCTGAAGGAAAAGGGTAGATCTGAACTGAATATCTGATCTGATGAAGTATGCTGCTCTGTAATGATTGAAGATCTATACGCTACTTCGCCGTGGAGGAAGCGCGTATATACGCGGCTTCAGCGAAGAGAAAGCGCGTATGCGCAATAAAATATACACTGAGGTATACGCTGGTTTGTGTGGACGGAAGCGCGTATATACGCGACATCAGTGAAGTGAAAGCGCGTATGCAAACTACGGTTTGCTGAAACAAAGGGTATGAAATATCTTATCTGTTCTGCTGTGCCTCTGCTATATGATCTGTGTTGATAAGTATCTGTTGGTGATGTATGTTTGTCCTTAAATGTATGGGAAGGGTCCAGTCTGAAAATATGATGAAATGTGGCCTGCAAGTGGTGTTCTATTGAAGTTGTTGGATCCAGTGTGAAAATTGATGAAACGTGGTCCAAGGTGGTGTTGAAGGTTGTAGCCTTCAGTCAGGGGGTCGTAGCTCCCTTCCAGGTGAGGCTGGTAAACGAGATCGGGGGGTCGTAGCTCCCTTCCAGGTGAGGCTGGTAAACGAGATCGGGGGGTCGTAGCTCCCTTCCAGGAGAGGCTGGTAAACGAGTCAGGGGGTTGGAGCTCCCTTCCAGGAGAGGATGGTAAACGAGCGCAGGTGGGTGCCTGTGTGCTGGTCAAGTCTGCGCCAGCACATATGTTGTAAGATGTTTTCTCTATAATAAAATATTGAAGGCTAAGCAACTGCAGCGGTGGTTTTCTCTCGATTTGGGTTTCCACCTAAAAATCCTGGTGTTCATGTGTGATGCTTTGTGTGATGGTTTATTCTGTTCTTACTGCACCTGTTTACTGCTTATTGAATATCTGATGAATAAATGATGGATTGGTTTAAGTGAAGATTTAATGACATATCTAAATCTCTATGTATACGCTAGTTTCATAAAGGGGATCCGCGTATATACGCTAGTTTACTGAAGGAAAGTAGCGTATGGGTTTTAAGGAATGAAAAAGTAAAAAGTTTTGAGTATGCAGTAAATACTGATTCACCCCCCCCTCTCAGTATTTTTCCCAACACTGGCAACAACTAACACAATATCAAAGGGGAGAGGGGACAGTAGGACTGAAGGCCATAATGTGGGACACGAGAGAGGATCCAAGAAATGAAGGATGGAGGACTATAACGGAATACAAAGGGACTCGGGATAAACTCCATGGATGTGATGATGACTCAACTCAGATGCTCTAAACAAGGGCGACTCGATGATGCTGCCACATAGAATAGGTCCAGTGGGGACCATAAAAACATGAGTACAAGATGGTTACCCATGACTAAATTTGACACGAGCATGGACAAGTATAGAGGCAAAGTAGTGCCCCAAGTACAACTATTGCAAGTGAAGAAATTAGATTTTGAGTAGTGGTGAAGTGACCCTTCTTAGAAGAATGTGTCCTGGTGAAGCATCAAATCAAAATAAACTAAAAGATATCTATTGTAGAGCTCTTTGAGAGCTTTCCAACGATAGAGAGGGTTTGTGAAACTGAGATATGGTTTGGCCACAACAGGCGAAAGAAAAATGTGGGTTTTCTCTTTTAATAAGGCATTTTCCCTCCAAATTCACTCATTTGCAAGTGTAGCTATGGTGAATGTAGAGAAGAGAGAAAGCCCTAAATATTGCGGTGATCATAGCAGATAAACTGACTATTGGAATGGAGATCTGTCAGTTGCAGGTAAGAGGCCTAACACTACTCTTTCATTTAAGGGGATCAAAATTTCAGATTAGGCACCCAGAGCTCATGAACAGGCCAGGTTGCAACTTTTGGGGTCTGTTCTGCGACCTAGGTAGCAGGTACTAGGTAGAAAACTGCGACCTATCCCAGGAAATTACCTAAAAAGTGCGACCTATCAGAGAAATGGTGTTTCAGTGTTTTTTTTGGTTGAGAGCTGGGATTTTTATGGTTGAGTGGCATAGGTGCCCCTAGGCATGTTATGGTCATGCCAAAATGTATTTAGAAAGTGGGAATCTAAACACATTTTTATGATGTGGTGCGCCATTTGTTTTCATTATGGTTATGCAGTTCGAGAAAGGGAATGGAGGATTACCAATATCTGTGGGTACTGCATATATGAAGCAAATGGACTTAAGTTTCTAGGTTGGCATACATGGTGTCACTATCCCAAAGAGTGGATTTGGAGATAATGAACTGTTGTTCTCCTAGAAAACCCACAGGTTGGTCAACAACAATATCTAGGGGACTGGGTCACTGATGTAAGATGAAGGAATGATGAGGGGTATCATCCCTAGAGTGATCTGAAGTGATATGGGACTCTAGAGGTTCTTCTGAATGGGGAAGAATAATTTTACTAGAGTCAAAATGACCAAATACACTAGGAGAGTTGTGGAGAATTGCTTCTCCTATACTCACAAATATGGGTGCCCCCTTACCAAAACATTGGGTGTCAATGTAATGGCCACAAGGTGTATGTGGTTCAAATGCATAGGTTTTATGTAAGGGGGGATAGATAAATTCAGGGGTGGTGACTGCTTCCATAATGTCGTCATCGTAATAGAATATGGGGTGACGAGTGGAAGAAGGACCACGTGGTGTGGCAAAGCTACCTGACTCATCATCATCAGAAGAAAGGTTCACATGCACATCGTCATGGAGGGTGACTAAAAAACAATTATAGGAAGGATCCACCGATGTTGAGCCCAAGGTGATCATTGAAGGGAGGTCAGGCGAAGCAGAAATGGAAGTCCCAAGGGGGTCTTCCACCGTGGATCTCATAGATGATGACAGGTAGTGGACAGTGGTTGAAGACTCTGTAATTTTGACATCCAGAGGGGGAATGTCTATGGGAGTGAATGTCTCCTCTGTTTATGCTGAATCAAAATGCACAAATAAGGGAGTGGTGGAATCGTTGTGCTTTGCCTCGAATTGGAAAGCTGCCGCTAGAGAGGTGTGGAAGTCCTCGAGGCGGGGACAGAGGTGGGTATAATGGCCATGGAGATCACACAAAGCACAGGGGTGGTTGGTGTGAATATTCTTTGGGTTCTTGGCTACAGTCGAGGAAGGAATAGAGGTTTCTAAGACCGTAGACTCAAGGAATGTGACATTAACCATCGGCTTGAGATGAAGCGCTTCAGGACAATTATGGGTGGTGTTAGTCATCAATATTTTTCACTATCTTTGGATAACTATAGAATGGTTATATTTTTCTAAAAACAATATTCCTTGAATATCTTGAGTTTCAGAAATCTCATTGCCTTCATTATCTTCATAAAACCTTTTTCCCTATCTATCAGTTTGCCATCTCAAAGTCACCATGTTGCTATTAAGAGACTCATTATGGGCTTATACCTCTCATTTTCATCCTTCCTTCCTACCTAAAACCTCATTCCACATTTTCCCCTGTCAATAAACTCCACCCTCCCTCTAAGATTTCTTGTTGCTAACTCATTCCCATGTCCCTTTGAGCATAATAATTTACAACTATGCTCTATTTTCACTCGAAAATTTCTAAGTCAAATTTCATTCAAAATCAGTTCAAAAAGCACTCCCATTAGGTCATTAGGGTTTTGTATTTTACAAGGTCATCCTTTCATTCCAATGATGTCAACACACATATGAGAAGGATCCATTATTATAAGCATTCTTCTAGCTCCCCAAAATCCTTGGATGTTTTAGGCACTGCTTTTCCTTTGCTAGAATCTGGCTCAGATGTAATGGAATGTCAAGACATGGTTATTCAAGAATGACCTAAAATTTCCAAGGAGGATTGTCTTCTCAGTTCAGAACCTGCAAGTAAGAAAATTGGGATAAGGTTTAGCACTTTTGCAGAGGTGTTGGAAGATTTATCAGTAGAAAGTATTAATGGTGTATACTGTCTACTCCTGAATGAAAGCAATTTACAGCAAGGGAAAGAGGAGAAACTTGGTCCTGTTGATGACTATGGTTATAAACTTGTTAGTCCATTTGAATGCCAAAGTAGTGATTACTTGTAGGAAAATGACACGGAGGAAGCACACAAGGCCAAACATGAAGAAAGTCTATTAGAAAATATTGAAGAAATTCTATCAGGAAATATTGATGGAATATGGAAAAAGGGTAAGGTGAACTAGACAGAAATGAATGAAATTGAAAGAGCTATAGAGAAATTAGAAGACAACACTGATGATTGTTGTAAACAACTACAAGCACTTAGAGATTTGAAAAATATGGCCAGAGAAGGTAGAAAAGACAAGTTGAATTTTATGGTGGAAACTACAAAATATTTTGAAGATGCTACTGTGTGTAATAATTAAATCCTAAAGTTGTCAAAATTAACATATCAAGCCTCAATGAGCCAAAGAAAATCCACCTCAATGACTTCAGCAACTTGCAAAGCAAAAAGTGTCAAAGAGTATTAGTGAGAAAAGGAAAAACACTTCAAACATTAGAAAGTGGGTTTTTCAAATTAAATCAAATTCCAATTGTCTATAAAATCTTATCAAATACTTCAAATGATTCATTGTTTCCTTTCAAAGAGTAAGAGCCATTTAGCAAAGGAAAAATTTGTGAATTTTTGAGCAAATTTGGTCGAAGTTCCTTGGTGTTGCGCGCTCAGGAGGTTGGCATTGTGTGTTTTCCTTGGCGCTGTGTGCCTGGGAGTTGGCGTTGCACCCTTGCCTGATTTCCTCAATGCATTTTCTTAAGGCGATGTGCCCTTGCCAAAAGGACCATGTGCTAAATTTCCTTAGCACTGTGTGCTCAAAGACTGGTGTTGCGCGCTTGGGTTGGCGTTGTGCCCTCATCCATTGGCGTTGTACGCTTAAACAGAAAGGGTTTTTGAGTCTTCTAACAGCCCAAATCACTTCAAATTGCCTCTAAATACTTTCCAAAGTCATCCAAGCACTCTTAAGGGGTAATTACATGACATAAGCCCTATTTTTATGCCATTTGGTGAATTCTTAATTGAATGGGAATGAAACCCTAAAGGAAACCCTAAATTCTAACTTGTCATCACTATTTTTGACCTTGTTCCATTCCCCTAAAAGAAATATCAGTCAAAAAACAAGGTAATTACATTTATTTAGGGTTTACATTCAACAATTTTGCCCCTTCACTCATTCCCTTCATTTGTTCAAAACTTCCATTTCATTCCCTTCCCCTCATTTCATTTCACTTCCACCCTAGGGTTTCCAAATCAGAATTTGAATATGTCAGAAGGAGAAGATAGTGGTGTTGAGGCTCAAATGCCAAGGATACATGATCATAAGGGAGGGAAGATAAAAATGTTTGAAGCCGTCAATACAAAAGAACTCATGGCTTCTCCCCTCACTATTTCTTGATTTAAGCATGTGGGCTCCTTTGAATTTTGTGAGAGAGTGCAACAAGTCCAAAATCACCTGGAGCTAACAAGACTATTCATCATAAATCTACATGACAAGAAGGTAAATATTGTCGGGGTTACATTTGAGATGTCGACTGATGCCATTACAACTGCTACATGGATACCTAGTGTGGGGGAGAAGTGGTTCAAACTGTTAGTCATCAGTAATTTTTTCTTTTCATAGATGACTAAATTCTTATCCTAGATTTCTAGAAAAAAAATTCATGAATATTGTGAGTTCTAGAAATATCACTGCCTTCATCATCCTTAGGATAAATTTTTCACTATTTTACTACTCTATCAAGTCATGGCCATCCTATCACTCCCAGAAGACCAATCATGGGCTCATGCCACTCATTTTCACCAGGTTTTTCCACCTATGACCTTACCACTTTGTTTTGACTTGCCTAACCCTTCCACTTCCACCTTCAATTACCAAGTAGCCTAACTTTCTCCCCTATTCACCAAGTGCCTCAAGCATTGGTGGTTTCAAGCTACATTTCTAGGCTCTTTAGATAAATCAAAATCAGTATTTTTGCGTCTACAATGCATAAATTCTGTCAAGAACTCTGTTTTGCACCTAAATACCCCAAGTCAAGTTTTCAGCTCAAGGCTAAGCCTAAAAAACCTCCCTCTAGGTCATTTAGGGTTTCATAGGTTATATGATTGTTTTGATGTTTTGAAATCACTATTTTACATATGCCAAGAGGCTACAATCAAAGAGGAATAAGTTCAGCACATGATTTTTTAAAGGTATCAAAAATCCTTAAATGAAGGCCTCCTTGGTCAAAGCACAACTTCTACAAAAAGGTAGCTACCCATATTAAAAATTCCTGCAGGAATGATTGAGATGGCTATCAATAGGAAAAAGAGGTAAGGTAAGAGGCTAAATAATCACTAAGGACAACCATATCAAAGGAGAGGTAGCAGATCTATGTTCAAATAAGATCATGGTTTTGAGGACTATTGGCTAAATAGTGCTGCCAAGTAAGAAACCAATGCAAAATCCACAAGGAAAAAAGGCACAACAACACAACCAAGCACACATTGAAGATTTTTAGAAATTATAAGTAAAAAGGGGAAAAAGTTGAGGTGAACTGAACAGAAATGAATGAACTTGAAAGGGCTATAGAGAAATTAGAAGACAACACTAATTATTTGTCTCTAACAACCCTAAAACCTAAAATTTGAGAAGGTAGGTGAGAAGGTGAAATGAAGACTGTGGGTCTCCATGATGATAGCAGGCAGAAGTTTGAAGAATGATATCAGAAGGTGAACTCCATGGTTTTCTAAGGCAACAGTGCTTCACTGCATCCAAGGGAAGAATGCAAAGAGTATCAGGGTGAGGGAATTCAAGATTTCAAGTGCAAACAATTGCCTTGAAAAAGTCAAGGGAGTAAAATTATGATTTTTGGGTTAAAAGGCAAAGCATGAGATAAAGTGTCAAAATGGAAAATCAAGCTAAGAATGAGATCACTATTGAGTGACTAAAGGTTGTCAAAATCCAAAAAACGACAAAAAAACCAAAAGCAAATGTGTCAGGAACCTGCAGAAATCAAAAGTGGCCAAGGGAAGACATAGCATGGTATGATTTGCCAATCTTTTTCAAAATGAACATGTCACTGACAAAATCAACAAGGAGGTAAAAATACATGTTTCGGGTCACTTGCACTCAAGAATGCCAAAAAGGGATAAAAACAGTGGTTTTAGTTTATTAGTTAAAGCAGAAAAGGTTTAGCAGTTCCAACACTCCCAAATTTAGAGGAACCTCTTCATCTCTTTAGCACACCCTCAGAAAAGGAAGAAAAATCACTTTGACAAGTTCATAATCACCTGCAAAAGGGATAAATGGATATCAGTAAAAATTATAAAGTGACAAAAAGAAAACATAGAAAAAGTGGGTTTTATAAGTTTGATTTATTTCTCAAAAGGTATAAAAGGCATTCTTAGCCTTTTTACATCTTATTTTGCCATTACAGGAGAAGAGAAGGCTTTCAGAAGAAAAAATAGAGTTTTTTGTCAATTTTCGGGCAAGAGTTACTGGCGTTGCACAAATAGGTGGCACTACGCTTATCGAGCATTTCCCTGTTCAAATTTACTCTGTGCTGCGCTAATCAAAGGTGGTGTTGCGCAAATCCGTGGCACTGCGCTCAGATCCGACCTACATGCCCAAGACTCGACTGGCAGGCCTACACATACCTGGTGCTATGCTCACACCAGAGGCATGAATGTCGATGCTACACCCACAAGTCAACCTGTGTTCGGGTAGGGAACTGCGCTCATGCAGAAACCCTCCAACAAGCAAAAAAATTTCCCTAAGGTTTAAAGTCACCTTCCAAATTTACCTCCAAGGCCAACAAAGGAGCTAAACTAATAGGTACACCCTTTTTTCACCTCCTCTCAAATAATTTTAAGACTTTTTGGTGGCTATGAGTGATTAGACCCTAGGTGTGCAAACCGTAGGTCTCAAATGCATATTACACCTTTGTTTTTGGCCTTCTTGAACAAGTTAAGTCTCATTTGAGGGAGAGCAAGCTAGTGTGGTTACAATTCATTTTCAAGAGAAGCTCCCAACCCTAAAGGAAGAAAATTTTCATGAAAACCTTCGAGTTTTGGCATTAGCTTCTCAACAGGTTTCCCAAACCCCTTGAAGGAGACCTCCACAAATTTTGAGGGAATTTGGATATTTTTTTTTTTTTTGTGATTTTGAAGGCCTATTAGCATAGCACCACTGGCGCTACGCTTTTCCCTGGAGCATATTCATAGGGAAAACTCTGCATTTTTGGATTTCTCATCACTAGTACACTATGTTCCCAATATTCCAGAGAAATTGGAGCAGTTTTGACCCCTCAAAATGTGAAAAAAACACCTAAATTTTCACCATTCTGCCTCATTTTCAGGCCTGGTGCTGCATACAGAGAAATGTTGTATTTTTCCATTTTGGATAGGTTATAGTGGCTGGATCATAAAACCAAGAGCATATTTGGAAATCACACTCATCCGGATTTCCAACAAGCCATCACGGAGCAAAATCCGACATCGGGAAGGTCTCCAACACTTGGTTGCAAAAGGACCTATTTTCTGCCTAAGGTGGCGCTGCGCAAATGGACAACACTGTGTGTTTTGGACCAAAAGTCAACAAAACACACTCATTTATTTAAAAATCATATTTTATTGTTTTTTGAGGCAAATCACTCTAGAATTATGTGCTATAAGTTATTTTTGAATTTATTTCATGGGATATTTTGTGCCTTGGGCCTTGCATGGTCTCTTGGGCATTAATGACATTTATGAGTTATTTTGACATTTTCTAACCCTATCTAGGGTTTTTTCCTCCTTTTCTGAGTTAAATAGAGCATGAGAGATTTCATTTTAAATTTTTTCATTTGATGAGTTTTGAGAGCAATACATGGTTTTTTAAGGTTGAAGAGAAATTGGGTGTTGTGGAGCTTGTGAATGATTTTCTTTGATTGATGATGATGAAGGCTTGCTTGCAGGATCCCTGAGCTTGGTTAATGGTGGCGTGTCTCTAATTTTTTCATGTTTTATTGTTTATCATTGTATCCATCCTTCTATGTTGTAGTAGATCAGAAAAGTATAGGCTAAGAAATGTTGTTTGAGGCACCTTAGTCCTTCCTGTTTACTATTGTCTTTATGTTTTCCTCTACTCGGTTAGTTTAAGGAACTCTTAGTTGCTCCTTAGACCCACCTAAGCTTGTTTGTTTCATTAATGGTTTAAGAAAGTAGTTGTCAAATATTTTTTATGGTTATCCATGCTTACTTGATGCTATCTAAACTCTTTTTGTAGAATCTCCCTTTGATGTGTTACTTGCTAGGTTTAGCCAAAGAGGCCATGTTTTGATCATGCCCTTTGTCCATGCTTGAGAAGTTGCCTTAAATTTATTTGTAGTTTGATCATTGATATTTAGGTGTTCCCTCTTCATTGATTAAATTTATTTGTTATCTTGAATGCTTTCTAACCTTGAAGGTGAAATCACTAGAAGTTAAATGAGTTTCTCGCCTTCTATATTTCATTGGAATTTGTTATCTTGAATGATTTTTTGCTTAAAGTGTAAAATAAGAGCTATTGGTTTGCCTTGCCTTATGATTATGTTCTTATGTTCATTGTTTTATACATCTTGTTTAAAAGTATCTTTTTAAGGATTCTTTACTGCCCTTACACACCTAATTTGTTCACCAACTTATTGTTCATTTCACTTCACACATGCCTTATAGATCCATTTGCCAAGCTAGATTTTCCCTATTATGCATCTTGTTTCATTGTTGAGATATCTAGGACTTTCATAGACTCCATAGCCCAATGATTTGAATACCTCTCACTCCACCTATTTCTACTTGATCATCTTACCCAACCAAAACAAACAACAAACCGTACACTTAACAACTAGCCTAAAATCCAACACTAAAAGTAAAAAGTTCACATCCTTTGCATACAATAGAGAGATCCCTCTCTAAGTCCAGGAAGGCTAGGTCCTAGGACTCCAAAGTCTGGTCTTATTTTACTCTATGCACTTGGTCTACCAATCTATCAAATCACGGGACCCTAACATTTTTGCGATCGCGGTGGGACCTTATGAGTACATAGTTGCCTGAATACATCTTAGGACTGATTACACCCTCAGTTAGACTTAGAAAATCTAGTCAATCTGCCACCTCATCGCCACACTAACATTTTGGTGATCACGGTGGGACCTTCTGAGTACATAGTTGCCTAAATACCTACTAGGACTCATTAGACCCTCAGTTAGACTTAGAAAATCTAGTGAATCTTCCACCTCATCGCCACACTAAAATTTTTGCGATCACGGTGGGACATTATGAGTACATAGTTTTCTGAATACATATTAATATTCATTTGACCCTCAGTTATACTTATAAAATCCAGTGAATCTACCACCTCATCACCACCCTAACATTCTGGCGATCACGGTGGGACCTTTTGAGTAAATAACATCTTAGACATCCTTAAGACCTCAAAAATCCCTCAAACATCCTTAGATTTGTATTTAGTTGTTGATGGTGGAAAACAAGTATATCCTTAAAAAAATAAGCATCCTCCACTTTGCGACTCCACTGGTCTTCAATATCCCTGTTAACCCCACTAGTTCTTATAAACTCCCCTAGGAATGCATTGAACAATCATAATACTACTGATGGTGGACAACAAAGTTGACACCTTCCACCTGGCGACTCCTAAACTCTCAATAGACCTAAAGAATCCACTAGTAGAGAACTATAGACTGGTTGAAAAGATTCAGTGACCCTTTTTTATTTACAAACATGGATCCAAGGATACAAGGGAGATATGCTTTGATGAACAGAGGTCACATTCATGGATTTCCACATAAAATGCCTCAGATAAATTAGTTAAAAAACCTGCCTATATTTCAAGATGAAAAATTTGATGACCCCTTATTACATCTCATCAAATTTGATATACATGTATGGAGGTTAAAGGTCGAATGGCACGAATACTGCCTCATGAAAATATTTATGGCAACATTAGAGGGTAAGGCAAGAGAATGGTATGAATGACTAAAGCCAGGTAGTTTGTTTTCCTTAAAAGATCTCCAGAAGGTATTTTGTGAGCATTATAAATAAAATTATCTATCTCTATCATTAGCTGAAAATTGTTTTGATCAATCCAAAGACCTTATACAATACCTTGTAAACATTGATGAATATTTAGGAAATTTTTATCCTGAGGATCTATTAGAAGTCATTCATCAATTTCATTATGAAGATAGCTATCATGACAAGCTAGATGAGTTAGTTGAGGAAGAACCCAATCAAGAAATAGAAGAAAACCCACAGGATCTTTCTAGAGGCACAAGTGATGATTCACCATCTCTTCTAGGTGAGGCTCAAGAAAACATTCATCCCCAAAATCAGTCTTCACAAGAGAAAGATCACTTTTGTACTTCTATCCAAAAAAAAGAAAAAAATGCCTCCTCTTTTGACTGAAGAGGAAATCAATCAAATCATAAACATGCAGCCAGCCTCTAGACCTTCATGTGAACAAAAAATTTATATTCTTTCTCCCACTAATCCCATCTACCATAAATCAGAAAGTGAACTTGTAGATCAATTCAAAGAAAAACAATCTAATAATCCAGTTTTCTTGATTGGTAAAACTAATTATTTTGATGACTTTCCAAAGTTTGATTAGCATGGTGACAGTCATGTGCTCGAAATAGAAGCTAACCTTGTAGATCCATCAACAGTTTATTTGTGGGATGAAGTTCACTATCATCGGCTTGAAAAATGTAATCAACTAATACAAGTCACCTATGACAGTGAGGAGAAAAACTTTGAAAGTTTAGAAGCAATTGAGGAGTCTCTAACTCTTTGCTCTACTTCACTTCATTCCATCAGAAATAAATTTCATGCAATTGGAAATAAAAAGTCTTTCAGTTTTGATGTTGAGGTTGAGGAGGATGATGAATTTCTTGAGCAAGTTGTCAATAAGAAGCCTTTTTCTGAAATGGTTGAGGAAATCATTTGGGACATGGAATCCTCCTTAGCTCCAGATTTATAGCCACCCAGTTTCATTGAATTACAAATTTCAAATGAAGGCCTAAAAGTTAATAATCACATGAGAGTTGTTGCACTGCCTTCTGAAGAAGATTTATTCCCAAAGATTGCTCCTACTCATCAAGATGATGGCCTTCACGTAGAATTCATATCACTCTATCAAAGCACATCGGGTTTGTTAGAGGAAAACATTGGAGTCTGATAGTGCAGATGATCATGAGCAGGAGGTGGAGTGCCTTTCCCAAAAGAATCCCAAGTTCAGCCAAGTGGAGGAAGAAGCAGTCCTGGATCAAGCTCATTTTCTAAATCCTCACATTTAGGTATTATTCAAGATCCTTTGCTGATTTATTAGAGACATTTTAAGAGGAAGAGAAATATGTTAAGAGCAGTTTGATGCAAGGTTTAAAGAAAATTTTAGGCACTACTGTTCAAACACAAGTGAGGTGAGAATGGCCTTTTGATTTTTTCAAAACCCTCAAAGTGCTAAACCAAGATCTCTCACGGAATCATCTGCTTTATTGGTTGTATTGAAAAAGAGAGTTCACCAGATGAATGTGTATCATGTATAAATTATATTAGGATAGATAGGAATGCAAATAAGCTCAACACTATGAGCATCTTTCTAGTTTTTTAAAATGCTTATCCAAAAATAAAAAAATAAAAACAGAGAAAAGAAGAAAAAGAGGGTAGAATTTGAAAAGAGGTACAGCCCCATACCCAAAAAATAGTAATGTTGAAAGTGCAAGCCTAAATTCCACTACTTGTTCCAAAGAGTCTTGTTCATTCATCTAGCCTAATCATGGTTGAACATGTTTTCAATTTATTGCTGACAAGTTAGTGAAAGGGAGCTTGTCAAATCATTCAAACTTGACTTGTCAAAAATGATAGATTAGGAATGAAAGATACTAGCTCCACATGCTCAAAACTAAACCAAAGAGAAAGACAGGGATGCATACCAAATGATAAATCACAAGCCTTGTTTTTCTAGTTTTCTTTGTACAAAAATAATGTTTGTGTGCAGCTTTTCCTAATGCCACAACTCATGGTAAGTCAGATTTCCTAATCCTAATTTAAACCATGGTTTCAATTTCATGTCAATAGCTTAGAGAATGAAGTATGCCAAACAACTTAATCTTGGCAGCCAGATAGTATAGATAGAGAATAAAAAGATTTCACTAGCATAATCTGAACTCTTGAAAGTGATAAGAATAGAAGTAGATAGTTTGTTTTGCTTTCAAAAGAAAAGAATGTCAAGGGTTTTCCAGTTCAAGTGCACCCAAGGAAGAAAAAATGTTAGGCAAGTAGGTTGGGTAGGTAGAGATGAAGCTGAGCTAATCATGTTTTTAATATTATTGAGATCACAACTTCAAAGAATCACCAGCAAATGAGAAGAAGAAAAACCTGCCCAATGGATGAGGCACTAGTCTTCATAAAACTAGAGATTTGAAAGTTTTGGACACCTCCTTAAAAGGATCTTCCCTCCCCAAGTGGAGCCACCATTATTCATCAATAATTTTTTCTTTTCATATATGACTAAAATCTTATCCCAGATTTCTGGAAACAAAATTCATGAATATTGTGAGTTCTATAAATCTCACTACCTTCATCATCCTTAGGATAAATTTCTCACTATTTTACTACTCTATCAAGTCATGGAAATCCTATCACTCCCAAAAGACCAATCATGGGCTCATGCCACTCATTTCACCATGTTTTTCCACCTCTGACCTTACCACTCTATTTTGACTTGCCTAACCCTTCCACTTCCACCTTGGATTACCAAGTAGCCTAACCTTCTCCCCTATTCACCAAGTGCCTCAAGCATTGGCAGTTTCAAGCTACCTTTCTAGGCTCTTTAGATAAATCAAAATCAGTATTTTTGGGTCTACAATGCATAAAGTATATCAAGAAATCTGTTTTACACCTAAAGACCCCAAGTCAAGTTTTCAACTCAAGGCCAAGCCCAAAAAACCTTCCTCTAGGTCATTTAGGGTTTCATAGGTTATAGGATTGTTTTGGTGTTCTGAAATCACTGCTTTACATATGCCAAGAGGCTACAATCAAAGAGGAAGAAGTTCAGCACATGATTGTCAAAAGGTATCCAAAATCCTTCAAGGAAGGCCTCCTTGGTGAAATCACAACTTCTACAAAGAGGCATCTGCCCATCTTAAACATTTTTGTAGGCATAACTGAGATGGCTACCAGCAGGAAAAAGAGGTAAGGTAAGAAGCTAAATCATCACTAAGGATATCCACAACAAAGGAGAGGCAGAACGCCTATGTTCAAAGAAGATCATGGTTTTTATGATTTTTTGGCTAAGCAATGTTTCCCAGTAAGAAACCAATGAAAAATCCAAAAGGACAGAAGGCACAACAACACAACCAAGCACAGATTGAAGATTTTTAGAAATTATAAGTAAAAAAGGGAAAAAGGTGAGGTGAACTGAGCAAAAATGAATGAACTTGAAAGGGCTAGAGAGAACTTAGAAGACAACACTAATTATTTGTCTCTAACAGCCCTAAAACCTAAAATTTGAGAAGGTAGGCGAGAAGCTGAAATGAAGGCTATGGGTCTCCATGATGACAGCAGGCAGAAGTTTGAAGAATGATATCAAAAGGTGACCTCCATGGTTTTCTAAGGCAACAGTGCTTCACTGCATCCAAGGGGAGAATGCAAAGAGTATCAGGGTGAGGGAAGTCAAGATTTCAAGTGCAGACAATTGCCTTCAAAAAGTCAAGGGAGTAAAATTATAAAATTTGGGTTACAAGGAAAAGCATGAGGTAAAGTGTCAAAATGGAAAATCAAGCTAAGTATGAGATCACTATTGAGTGACTAAAGGTTGTCAAAATCCAAACAATGATAAAAAAAGCAAAAGAAAATGTGTCACAGGCACCTACAGAAATCAAAATTGGCCAAGGGAAGACATAGCATGGTATGATTTTCCAATCTTTGTCAAAATGAACATGTCACTGACAAAATCAGCAAGGAGCTAAAAATACATGTTTCAGGTCACTTGCACTCAAGAATGCCAAAAAGGGATAAAAATAGTGGTTTCGGTTTATCAGTGAAAGCAGAAAAGGTTTAGCAGTGCCAAGGCTCCCAAATTTAGAGGAACCTCTTCATCTCTTTAGCACACCCTCACCAAAGAAAGAAAAATCACTTTGACAAGTTCAAAATCACTTGCAAAAAGGCTAAAGGGATATCAGTGAAAATTATAAAGTGACAAAAATAAAACATAGCAAAAGTGGGTTTTATAAGTTTGATTTATTTCTCAAAAGGTATAAAAGGCCTTCTTACTCTTTTTCCATCTTATTTTGCCATTACAAGAGAAGAGAAGGCTTTAAGAAGAAAAAACAGAGCTTTTGTCAATTTTCGGGCAAGAGTTACTGGCGTTGCACGAATAGGTGGCGTTGCGCTTACAAGGCCTAGCGTTGCACTTATCCGGCATTTCCCCGTTCAAATTTACTCTACGTTGTGCTAATCCAAGTTGGCGCTGCACAAATCCATGACACTGTGCTCAGACCTGACCGACATGCCCAGGACTCGACTGGAAGGCCTACACGTGCCTATTGTTGCGCTCACACTAGAGGCACGACTGTCAGCATCGTGCCCAAAATCTGACGTGACTGTTCGGGCAGGGTGTTGCGCTTATCCAGAAACCCTCCAACAAGAAAATTGTTTTCCCTAAGGTTTAAAGTCACCTTCCAAATTTGCCTCCAAGGCCAGCGAAGGAGCTAAAATGATAAGTACACCCTTTTTTCTCCTCCTCTCAAATAATTTTAAGTATTTTTGGTGGCTATGAGTGATTAAACCCTAGGCGTGCTAACCCTAGCTCTCAAATGCATATTACACCTTTGTTTTTGGCCTCCTTGAACAAGTTAATTTCCATTTGAGGGAGAGCAAGCTAGTGTGTTTACAATTCATTTTCAAGAGAAGCTCCCTACCCTAAAGGAAGAAAAATTTCATGAAAACCTTGGAGTTTTGGCATCAGCTTCTCAACAAGTCTCCCAAACCCCTTGAAGGAGACCTCCACAAATTTTGAGGGAATTTGGATAATTTTTTGTCTTTTGTGATATTGAAGGCCTATTAGCGCAGCGCCACTAGCGCTACGCTTTTCCTTGGGGCATATTCAGAGGGAAAAATCTACATTTTTGGATTTCTCATCACTATTACACTATGCTCACAAAATTTCATAGCAATTGGAGCAATTTTGACCCCTCAAAAGGTCAAAAAACACCTAAATTTTCACCATTTTACCTCATTTTTAGGCCTAGCGCTGCGCACAGAGCAGTGTTGGGGTTTTGAAATTTTGGACAAGTTACATGGGTGGGATTAAAAAACTAAGAGTATTTTCAGAATTTATATGCATTAGGCTTTCCAACAGGCCATCACGGAGCAAAATCCGACATCGGGGAGGTCTCTAAAACTTTGTTGTAAAAGGACCTATTTTCTACCTAAGGTGTCGCTGCGCAAATGGACAACACTGTGTGTTTTGGACCAAAAGTCAACAAAACACACTCATTTATTGCAAAATCATATTTTAGTATTTTTTGAGGCAAATCACTCTAGAATTAGGTGCTATAAGTTATTTTGGCATTTATTTCATGGGATATTTTGTGCCTATGGCCTTGCATGGTCTCTTGGGCATTAATGACATTTATGAGTAATTTTGACATTTTCCAACCCTATCTATGGTTTTTTCCCTCCTTTGCTAATTTAAATAAAGCATGAGGGCTTTCATTGTAAATGTTGGCATTTGATGATTTTTGAGAGCAATACATGGTTTTTTTAGGTTGAAGAGAAATTTGGTGTTGTGGAGCTTGTGAATGATTTGCTTTGATTGATGATGATGAAGGCTTGTTTGCAGGATCCTTGAACTTGGTTAATGGTGATGTGTCTTTAATTTTTTCATTTTTTCTTCTTTATCATTGTTTCCATCCTTCTATGTTGTAGTAGATCAGAAAAGTATAGGCTAAGAAATGTTGTTTGAGGCACCTTAGTCCTTCCTGTTTACTATTGTCTTTGTGTTTTCCTCTGCTGAGTTAGTTTAAGGAATTCTTAGCTACTCCTTAGACCCACCTAAGATTTTTTTTTTCATTAATGGTTTAAGAAAGTAGTTGTAAAATATGTTTTATGGTTAGCCATGCTTACTTTATGCTATCTAAACTCTATTTGTGGAATCTCTCTTTGATGTGTTACTTGCTAGGTTTAGCCAAAGAGGCCATGTTTTGATCATGCCTTTTATCCATGCTGGAGAACTTGCCTTAAATTTCTTTGTAACTTGATCATTGATTTTTAAGTGTTCTCTCTTCATTGTTTAAAGTTGTTTGTTATCGTGAATGTTTTCTAACCTTGAAGGTGAAATCACTAGAATTTAAATGAGTTTCTCGCCTTCTATATTTCATTGGAATTTGTTATCTTGAATTCTTGTTTGCTTAAAGTGTAATCTAAGAGATATTGGTTTTCCTCGCCTTATGATTATGTTCTTATGTTGATCAGTATTTGAGACATATTGTTTAAAATTATTTGTTTAAGGATTCTTTATTTCCCTTACAGACCTACTTTGTTCACCAACTTATTGTTCATTTCACTTCACACATGCTTATAGATCCATTTGAACAAGCTATATTTTCCCTGTTATGCATCTTGTTTCATTGATGAGATATTCGAGACATTCATAGACTCCATAGCCCAATGATTTGAAGACCTCTCACTCCACCTAGTTCTACTTGATCACCTTACCCAACCAAAACAAACAACAAACCATACACTTAACAACTAGCCTAAAATCCAACCCTAAAAGCAAAAAGTTCACATCCTTTGCATACAATAGAGAAAGCCCTCTTTGAGTCCAGGAAGACTATGTTCTAGGACTCCAAAGGCTGGTCTATTGTTGCCCTGTGCATTTGTTCTACCACTCTATCAAATCACGGGACCCTAACACAAACAAGCAAACCTGGACATGAGTTATTTTGAACCATACCTTAAACCTAGGTATAAAGATCACAACAAATCAATCTTCCCTTTTTCTCATCTGCTTGATAGATATGCACCCATGATGAAGATAATAATGAAGTATTTCACTTGTGAGGGAAGGTTTACTCGCCTTTACTCATACCATATCCATCTTCTTATGCATTTTTATCGAGTAAGAATGCTACACATACCATATTATCTTTTCTGTAGCATTGAAAAAATGGCCTACATTGTGCAAAAGAGAAGTTACAATCAGAAAATGCAAAGCCTATTTCATCACTCACTCATCAAAATGGTGGTGATGCATCAGCTCCAGCAGAAATACATTCCATGGGATACCTTCATTGCCAATGAGGTTTTCACTACTCCATCTAGCCATCATCAGCGGGATATTCCTTCATCTTCTCATCCTCCTATATCCACTTCTCCATCACATCCCACTGTTCATACATCATCATTGATCTGAAAATGGATTTTACTTGAAAAGGGTGCAAGGTATCCATTTTCATTTATGTAAATGAGTGCAAATACTCCAAATTTTAAATCTGAAAATGTGAGAACTTCTTATTTCTAATACAGAGATAGACTGTAGGGGAATTTACCGGATATTTCACCTTTCAAAGAAAGGATGAATCCAGAAGCTACCTGGCCCTCTTACATACTCTGCCTAAAGAAATAATAGAAGTAAACACTCAGACTTAATTAAAATGACCTTACTCAAACTTGACATTATGCATAATGTTTGCTTGGAAGAGGTGTATGTCTTTTCTTCTGTTTATGTGTTTTAAGTTTATTTGTTTTTTATGAAACTTAACATGTATATCAGCAACATAATTCAGCCATTCAATAAAAAAACATAACAACAATATAATATAGGAGTTCACCCCAACTCTTGGGCTACATCTCCTTTGAGCTTCGTCAACATGACTAGACTCTTTGGGATTAAGGTAATCAGATTCTTTTACAAGCTCCAAAGTTAACCAAAATGAATACAAGAATGATTCAAAGGGCTGATAATACCATTTTAAATCCCTTTAATGGCTATCCAATTCCTGCAAACAGCTTTAGGCTTCCATGGACACACATCCTTCTGTCGGTGCACTAAGCTTCTCTGAGCTTCTAAATGGCACAAACTCCCTCAGATTTCTTTTTCTGATCCTGAAACCACTACTTCTACATCCAATAATTATCATACATCAGATACCAACTGATAAATTTCTTACATTAAGCACAACATCCCCAAAAATGGCTCTCCTCCACAGTTTTCCCAAGGCTGCCCACGACTTCATATCAACTTCTCAAGTTGTAGAAGAGCTCAAAATGATCTAAAACCACTTCCATTGGTTCCATAATGACTCAAATAGTCAAGATATAGTTTTTTTTCATCAAAAACGGCCTCCGGCTACTCCGGTTTCGCCTACACACTCTGTTTGGAAAATGGCCTCTATAACTTAATGAAGCTTTTCGGCTTTCTAAAGTTCTTAACAGGCTCTAAAAACCATCTAAACAGATTCAAAAGGCATTAAATAGATAATAATTCCCATTCATTTACCTTAAACAGAGAAATACAGTCCAAAACACAACCTTCTCCTTCCAGGCCCTAATGGCTCCTTCATCTTCTTCGATGCTTAAAACTATGAAGATGACCTCTGTTAGATTTAAAACCTACTCCATTGAGTCCATAATGTCGAAGAGACCCAAAATCAAAAAAAAAAATCACTCCAAAAGCATCTCCCCTGTGAAAGATATGGCCCAAATAGTCTTTTGCCCAATGTTAGGCAAAAATCCCACTAATTATGGGCCAACTGTAGTTAATTTGGGGAACAAGCACTAAAATGGTGGAAACGTTTATTTTGAACTTAAATTTCAAGTGGTGCATGTGGCCACACCGTTTGCATTAAATGCTAAAACATAACTTCTACCGGAAAACCTGACATCCTTGCAAGATACCCAATTTTAATTACACCATAGAAGAAATATATTCAGAACTAATTTTCAATGTTGGATAGACCAGAAAAGCCTTGAGCCTACCAGCTTATAGCGGAGTCCTAGTAGGGAAGCCTCTCCTTCCACTCCTCTTGATTTTCAGGTTCTCCAACACTTTGACTCCTTTCATTCCAAACCTTCTCAATATCAATTAACTAGTCTAAGTACATCTACTACCCCCACTCATACATTTATTGTTCAAACTTCTCCATTCCATCCTCCACCTCCATTATTAAACCCTCCTCTTGTAAATCCTCCTTGGGTTCCTTTACCTCAAATCATGGCAGCATGGTATGCCCCTCTAGTACTACCACAACCTTTACTAACTATGCCACAAGACTATCAATCTAGAATCCCTCATTTTAATGGAACTAGTCCTACAACTGCCCAACAACATGTAGACAAGATGAATGATGCTTTTGATTACCAAGAAATAGAAGATGAGGCTATACAAATGAGAATTTTTGTCCAAAGTTTAGGGGGAGAAGAAAAGAAATGGTTCAAGAGCTTAACTCCTAATAGCATTCACGATCTCCCTTCCCTTTATCAAACATTCATAAACAAGTGGGAGACTAAGAAAAATCCTCTTCAGATTCTATCAGAATATGAGAACCTTAAAAGAAATGTTGGGGAGAGTGTTCAAGACTACTCCACTAGGTTCAATAGTGTATAGAATGCACTTCCTCACCACATGAAACCCCCACAAGGCCTAGCCCTAGTAAACTTTCTAGATGGATTTGATCTAGAAATGGCTTACCAATTAAGAGAAAGAGATCCCCTTACCTTATAAGACATGCAAAGGGGAGCAGTAAGTGTAGAAGCCAATTTAATTGCTAAAAGAGCTAGAATAAGAAAAAATAAGAGGGTTACATACAAATAGGAACCTATGGCCTCCACATCTGATGCTAAAATTGACAGTCTAGTCAGGACAATGGAAAGGATGATGGAGATAATTAACTTAAATGAAAGAGCACCCCTTAGGGAAAACCAAACAAATCCTCAAAACAAAAATAGAAACCATAACTTCAGAAGAGATCCTTTTCAAATAATACAAAGAGAAAATGACCAGCAAATCAAACCTCTTTTCCAACAAAACTATGTAGATGAAGAGGAGAGAGAGACTGAGGAGCTAGAAGAAAACCATGTGAATCTAATAGGCTCTGATAGTGAGGACATTGTTTTTCTCACAGAAGAAGAACAAGGTATGTTTTCTTCAAACCAAGCTGAAATAACATATGAGGACTTTGAAGAATAAAAACTAGGGTTTGAAAATGCTATCATGGAGGTTCAAAGGAAATATGGCCTCGGAAGTAGGAAAACCCAAGATATCCCCAAGAGGAACAAACTAGAAATTTATACTAGGAAGACCCCTGAAAAAATTCCTAAGAACACAAAAAAAATTACAAACATAATGGCTAAGAATTCTGATCAAAGCAAAAACAAAATCAGCTAGCAGGATGGTGACCAAAGTTGCCCTAGTACGTCAACTAGTGGCCCTGAAAAAACTGTTTTAACTAAGATTCAAAATAAAATTCAGCAAACTAAAGTTCTTGAAAGAACAATGTCTGATAAAACTGATGTAAATCTACCAAGAACACAAACACCATTCGGTATTGAGAGTGAAATTGTGAAGATAAAAATATCCATACCCCTTACTGAATTAGTGACTCAAGATGTATATAGATCTCAAGTTTCGAAGGCTTTAAACGCAGGAAATGACACCGATACTCTAAATCTGATTGATGACAAGCCATAATTGTTGTTTGGACCAGAGGTAGAGGGAAAGTTCCAAGAGGGAGTTGTGCCTCCATTCTATGTCATTTTGAACATCCATGACAAAATCCTACACAATGCCATGCTAGATTTTGGTGCTTCACATAACCTCATGCCAAAGGTAGTGATGAAAAGATTAGGCCTTGAAATAACCATACCATAGAAAGACTTGTACTCTTTTGATTCGAGTAGAGTTAAATGTCTGGGCCTAATCAAATATCTATGTGTCAATCTAGCACAAATACCAGCCAAAAGCCTTGTAATGGATATTGTAGTGGCTGACATTCCCCCAAAATATGGCATGCTTTTATCAAGATCATGGGCAGCAAAACTCCAAGTATCCCTCGAAATGGACATGACATATGCTACCATTCTAGTCTTTAACCAAAAAAGAAGATTGTACAGAGAATCTCAAATGAAATACATGGTAAGCAGCCAAGATAAGCCAAATAACACCCCTTTATATTCTATCCATTCAGACCTTGATTTGTTCATTTTGTACAATGAATATGACATTAATGAATAAGTAGCTGAAAAAGAGGAAGAGAAAGACATGTCAGAATAGTCAAACCAAACATAATATGAAGAACATAACAACCAAAACCCTAGAAGCTATGAACAAGAACATAATGGTGAATCTAAACTTGAAACTCTCTCGAACATGAGCTTGATGGCTCTTGTGGCAAAGCTGGTTTAGGAGCAGGTGTTTGGATACACAACGCTAATGAAGGTCACTCTTACAAGCTGGATTTTCAATGTACAAACAATATTGCAGAGTATGAAGCTCTTCTCCTAGGTTTGCAATTGTTGAAAAATATAAGAGCTAAGAGGATTTTTTTTCAGGGAGATTCTGAGCTAATTATTAGGCAAATTAAAGGAGAATATTTAGCCAAAAATTCCAGGTTAAGAGAATATAGAAATGTTTCCTTAGACCTCCTAAAAACATTTGAAAAATATGAACTTACCTCTGTCCCAAGAACTCAAAACAGCTTTGCAAATGAACTAGCCTTTGTTGCCAGCACTTGTAAACTGCCTCATGTCAATGAAAAATATGTAGTAAAGGTCAAAAGCAGACCGACAATCCCTGATAACATAGATTATTGGTAATTTTTTGAAGGTGAAAAACATATTGAAGACTTCTTGCAGTCCAAAAATGAGTTTGAAATGCCAAACCAGACTCAGATTGTGAAGAGGACTACCTTGCTGAGGAACAAACACACAAAACAGAGCTACCGTATGATGCTAATATAAATCTGTTAGAACACCCTCATGAGGTAGAATTGTCTGGAGATCTAGACAAAATAAACCTTGAGGTATTGCAATGCAAAGACAATCTATTTCCAAGAGGAATTGCCCCCTTAGAGGAACTGTTTTTATTTCAATTATGTTGCTAGGAAGCCTAAAATTGGATCCACCAAAACAGATGTAGAAGAATGAAACATAGACAATGAGGAAGAAACTAAAATGATAAAACTATCCAAAACACTTCCAGCTCTTATAAAACAGAAACACATTGATTTGTTCAAAGAATTTAAGGATGTGTTTTCATGGGGCTATGAGGACTTGAAGTCCTATGATACAAACATCATTCAACATAAGATTCCTCTTAAGGAAAAACAGAAACCATTCAAGAAGAAATTTCACAGAATAAACCCTGTCCAAATGCCTCTGGTTGAGAAAGAAATAAGAAAAATGTATGATGCCAGAATAATAGTCCCACTGAGGTAATCAGAATGGGTCTCAAATCTTGTATCAGTGAGAAAGAAAACAAGGGAAATTAGGCAATGCATAGACTTCAGAAATTTAAACAAATCCTCCCTGAAAGACAACTACCCTTTACCTAAGATGGATCATATACTGCAAAGAGTAGTAGGTTCCAAAAGAATATCTTTGCTTGATGGTTTTTTAGGGTATAATCAGGTGCTAGTACATCCAGATGATCAACACAAAACCGCCTTCACTACACCTTGGGGCACCTTCATGTATGTCAAAATGCATTTTGGGTTAATGAATGTTGGGGCCACTTTTGAAAGAGTCATGGACATTTCTTTTCCAAAGAAATAGGTTACTTCATTGTGATATATCTTGATGACATCACAGTCTATTCAAAAACAGATGAAGAACACCTAGATCACTTAAGAAATATCTTTGAAAAATGTAGGAAGTATGGTCTATCTTTAAATCCCAAGAAAACTTTGTTTGGTCTTCAAGAATGAGAACTTTTAGGCCATATCATATCTGAAGAATGGATTAAGATAGATCCAAAGAGGATTGAGGGGATATTGCAAATCAGTCACCCTAGGAACATCAAAGAGCTGCAATATTTCATTGGAAATATCAACTTCTTAAGGAGGTTCATACAAAACCTTGCATAGCTCCTAAGAAAAATTACAAACATGTTGAAAAGAGAAATAGGAGTCAAATGGACCATAGAAGAAAATAAATCCTTTGAACTAGTGAAACAAGCTCTTACTCAAACACCAGCCCTCATTAGCGCTGACTTCACTAAGGACTTCTTCATCTTCTCATTTGCATTATTACACACAATTGCTACAGTATTACTGCAAAAGAACCTAATAGGACAAGAATAGCCCATAGCTTTCTTCAGCAAGGCACTAAGAGATGCACCTCTAAAATATAACATTATGAAAAAACAAGCTTTTTCCTTAATCAAAGCATTGAAATATTTCAGATTTTACATCTTGCATTCACATGTCATTACTTTTGATCCTCATGCAGTTGTTAAGGACATACCAACTCAGGATCCTGATGGCAAAAGAGGTAAGTGGATTGCTGTCATCTTAGAGTATGATCTAGAAATCAAGCCCACTAAGCTAATAAAAGGGCAAGGACTGGCCAAACTAATGGTTGAAGAAAACTTTCAAGATCTGTACATAAACATGATACATTCCTTGGATGAACAAGAGAAGCTGGCGACTCCACCTATTGAAGAAGC
The DNA here is from genome assembly GCA_034641835.2 of Pinus albicaulis. Lineage (NCBI taxonomy): Eukaryota > Viridiplantae > Streptophyta > Pinopsida > Pinales > Pinaceae > Pinus > Pinus albicaulis. The sequence continues at coordinate 780,120,993 of CM076583.1, forward strand.
ATTTCTGAACTCACTCTGGTATGTTAATATATTATATGTGATTTTAAATCTAAATGCTCCTCCTGGTTTGTCCAAAACAAAGGCTAGATTCTTGAAACTAAAAGCTATAAATTTTTACATTCTAGATAAAGCTTTATATTGGAAAAATTCTGTTGGTATCTTTCTTAAATGTTTACTTGAAGAAGACGCAGATAGAATCATGCATGAGTTTCATGAAGTAGAATGTGGAGGTCATATCTATTGGAAAACCACTGCCAACAAAATCCTTAGAGCTGGTTTTTATTGGCCCACTCTTTTCCTTGATATTCACAAACTAGTAGTGACTTGCCATAAATGCCAAATCTTTGAGGGAAAGAGAAAACTACTGCCTTTTCCTTTACAGCCTATTTGTGTTGAAACTCCTTTTCAACAATGGGGTTTAGATTTCATTGGAGAAATACACCCTAACTCCTCTGCCCAACACAAATGGATCCTCACTGCAACTGAATATTTCACCAAATGGATAGAAGCCTTCCCTTCAAGGACTTCCACTGACTCGGTAATCATAAAATTCCTTGAAACCAATATTCTTTCTAGATTTGGTTGTCCAAGAAAAATCATCACTAATAATGCTACTGCTTTTAAATCCAAGAGAATGGTGGACTTTTTCCACAAGTATCACATTACATTGGGGAATTCTACAGCTTATTACCCCCAAGGTAATGGGTTGGCTGAGTCCTCTAACAAAATTTTGGTAAATATCATCAAGAAATTGCTGGAAGAGAACAAAATGTCATGCCATAGTAAATTAGTGCATGCACTATGGCAGACAAATTAACAAACAAGAAATCAATTAATATGTCTCCCTATTAGCTAGTGTATGGCATGGATGTAGTTTTTCCAACATCCTTGGGAGTCTGAGTGATGAAGATTATTCAAGAGGTACAGTTAGAGGAGAATGATATATAAAGGAGGCTGAACCAAACCATTAAATTGTAGCAATCAAGGGAAGAAGTATACAACAGAACACAACAAGTGTAGAAAAGTATCAAGAAGCTTTTTTATAAAAGGACCAAAGCAGATGACTTCAAGTTTGGAGATAGAGTGCTGAAGTGGGATTCAAGAAGAGAGGACAAAGGAAAACATGGGAAATTCAACAATCTATGGAAAGGTCCATACATCATCCATTCGACAAAAGGTAACAATGCATTCTTTCTACAAGAAATGGATGGAACAGAATTATGTGGAGGTCCTATCAATGGAAAGATGCTTAAGCATTAATTTTGTTGAAAATATTAGTTTAAAGCTTTATTCATTGTACATAACACCACTTGAATAAAATATAAAAAAAATGAAGCACAAAAACAAAGAAAAGAAGAAAAGAGGGAAAATAAAAGAAAAGGTAAAGCCCCATACCAAAAGAGAATATTTCTGAAAGTGTGCAAGTCCAATGCCACTACTTTTTGATGAAACATTGTTCAGCCATACAGTTTAATCATGGTTGAACAAATTTAGATTGATTATTGATAAGTTAGAAGAAGATTTTCCAAACTATTTAAACTTGGCTTATCAATAGACTAGGTTAGAAAAATATATTGGTTCCCAAAGCTCAAATCTGAATGAAAGAGAAAAGAGAGGGATGAATGAAAAATTCCAAATTATAGCCCTCAGTTAGTTTTACTTTTGCAAAATAAATCTTTGTGCAGCTTGTCCAAAATGCCACAGCTCATGACAAACCAAACTGCTTAACCTTAATTTGATCATGTTTTAAATTTTATGTTCATAGATTACTGAATGAAAATCTGTCAAAATTGTTTAATATTGACGGATAAGTAGATTAGGTAGAGAATAAAATAGCTCATCAGTCTAATCTAATCCTTTGGATGATACAAGGGTAGAAGTAGATAGTTTTTTCTTTCAAAATAAAAATGATTTCAAGGGTTTTCCAATCCAAATGCACCTAAATGAAGAAAAAATGTTAAGAAAAGTATGATGAGTAGGTAGAGTTGATGTTGAAGAAATCATTGTTTTTTAGCTTTTAAGATCACAGCTTCAATGAATAGCAGCAAATAAGCAATTGAAGAAGGAGGAAATCTGCCAAGCACAATCAAGGCACTGATTTACAAGTTCTAGATATCTGAACTATGAGGTTCTTCACACCTCCTGAAGGAGCTGCCCTCCCCAAGTGGAGCCACTGTTATTCATCATTATTTTTCACTATCTTTGGATGACTATAGAATGGTTATAGTTTTATGAAAACAATGTTCCTTGAATATCTTGAGTTTCAGAAATCTCACTGCCTTCATTATCTTCATAAAACCTTTTTCCCTATCTATCAGTTTGACATCTCAAAGTCACCTTGTTACTATTAAGAGACACATTATGGGCTCATACCTCTCATTTTTATCCTTACTTCCTACCTAAAACCTCATTTCCCATTTTCCCCTGTCAATAAACTCCACCATCCCTCTAAGATTTCTTGTTGATAATTCATTCCCATGTCCCTTTGGGCATAATAACCTACAATAATGCTCTGTTTTCATTTGAAAATCTCTAAGTCAAATTTCATTCAAAATAAGGTCAAAAAGAACTCCCATTAGATCATTACGGTCTTGTATTTTTTAAGGTCATCCTTTCATTCCGATGATGTCAGCACACATATGAGAAGGATTGATTATGATAATAATTCTTCTAGCTCCGCAAAATCCTTCGATGTTTCAGGCACTGCTTTTCCTTTGCTAGAATCTGGCTCAGATGTAATGGAATTTCAAGACATGATTATTCAATAAGGACCTAAAATTTCTAAGGAGGATTTTCTTCTCAGTTCATAACCCGCAAGTAAGAAAAATGGGATAAGGTTTATCACTTCCGCAGAGGTGTTGGAAGATTTATCAGCAAAATGTACTGATGATGTAGACAGTCTACTCTTGAATGAAAAAAAATTATAGCAAGGGAAAGAGGAAAAACTTGGTTTTGTGGATGACTAGGGTTATAAACTTGTTATTCCATTTGAATGCCAAAGTATTGATTACTTGCAGGAAAATGACATGGAGGAAGCACGCAAGGCCAAACATGAAGAAATCCTATCAGAAAATATTGAAGAAAGTCTATCAAGAAATATTGATGGAATATGGAAAAAGGGTAAGATGAACTGGACAGAAATGAATGAACTTGAAAGGGCTATAGAGAAATTAGAAGATAACACTGATTATTATTGTAAAGAACTGCAAGAACTTAGATATTTGAAAAAGATGGCCAAAGAAGGTAGAAAAGATATGTTGAATTTTATGGTGGAAACTACAGAATATTTATGTTATTATGTGTAATAATTAAATCCTAACGTTTTCAAAATGAAAATATCAAGCCTCAACGAGCCAAATAAAATCCACCTTAATGACTTCAGCAACCTGCAAAGAAAAAAGTGTCAAAGAGTATTAGTGAGAAAAGGAAAAAGACTTCAAACATTAGAAAGTGGGTTTTTCAAATTAAATCAAATTCCACTTCTCTATAAAAGCTTATCAAACACTTCAAAGGAGTCATTGTTTCCTTTAAAAGAGTAAGAGCCATTCAGTAAAGGAAAAATTTTTGAATTTTTGAGTGAATTTGGTCAAAGTTCCTTGGCGCTGCGTGCTTAGGAGGTTGGCATTGCGCATTTTCCTTGGCGCTGCATGCCTGGGAGTTGGCGTTGCGTCCTTGCTCGATTTCCTCAACGCATTTTCTTAAGGTGATGTGCACCTGGAACTCGGCGTTTCACCCTTTCCAGAAGGACCCTGTGCTAAATTTCCTTGGTGTTGCGTGCTCAGAGACTAGCGCTGCACACTTGGGTTTCTGCTACACCCTTAGCCATTGGCATTGCGCGCTTAGACAGAAAGGGTTTCTGAGTCTTCCAACAGCCCAAATCACTTCAAACCACCTCCAAATTCTTGCCAAAGTCCTCCAAGAACTCTTAAGGTGTAAGTAAACAACATAAGCCCTATTTTTATGCCATTTTATGAATTCTTAATTGAATGGGAATGACACCCTAAAGGAAACCCTAAATTCTAACTTGTCATCATTGTTTTTAACCTTGTTCCATTCCATTCATATGTTCAAAACTTCCATTTAATTCCCTTCCCCTCATTTCATTTCACTTCCACCCTAGGGTTTTCAAATCAGAATTTGAAGATGTCAAAGGGAGAAGATAGTGGTGTCGAGGCTCAAATTCCAAGGAGACATGATCATAAGTGAGGGAAGATAAACAGGTTTGAACCCATCAATACAAAAAAACTCATGGCCTCTCCCCTCATTGTTTCTTGCCTTAAGCATCTGCACTACTTTGAATTTTGTGAGAGAGTGCAGCAAGTCTGAAATCACCTAGAGCTAACAAGACTATTCATCATCAATCTACATGACAAGCAGGTCAATCTTGCCAGGGTTACATTTGAGATGTCTGCTGATGCCATTGCAGTTGCTACAGGGATACCCAGTATGGGAGAGAAGTTGTTCAAACAATAAAACCTGTACATGAGTTATTTTGAACCATACCTTAAACCTAGGTATAAAGATCACAACAAATCCATCTTCCATTTTTCTCATCTGCTTGATAGATATGCACCCATGATGAAGATAATAATGAAGTATTTCACTTGTGAGGGAAGTTTTCCCCACCTTTACTCATACCATATCCGTCTTCTTATGCATTTTACTAGAGTAAGAATACTACACATACCATATTATCTGTTTCATAGCATTGAAAAAATGGCCTACATTGTGAAAAGGAGAAATTACAATCAACAAATGCAGAGCCTATTTCATCACTCACTCATCAAGATGGTGGTCATGCATCAACTCCAGCAGAAAAACATTCCATGGGATACCTTCATTTCCAATGAGGTTTTCAATACTCCACCTGGCCATCATCAACAGGATATTCCTTCATCTTCTCATCCTCCCATATCCACTTCTCCATCACATCCCACTATTTATACATCACCATCCACTCACATCCATTCACCTCAAGTTGATCCTTCCTCATCACATTTTCACAACCCTTCACCCTCATATCATGATGCCAAAGCATCAAGCAGTGATAGGGAAATTGAGACAGTTGGCACTAAAGTGATTGAAATTGAGCCATTTCCTTTGTGGAGAGGCTACAAGCATGTGTTTTCTTCACTTGAGGTGAAATGGGCCATGCCTTCTCCATCAGAAAAATAGGTTGATAAGGGAAAGGAAAATATTATTGAGCATATCACCGTTGAGGAGGAGGATAAACATGAAATTGTGCAGGATTTTCAGTTGATTGACGTTGATGATGAGGATGAGGAGAGGATTGCTAGTGCATTGATCAGAGGCAAGGATGCCAAGATTATTAAGCTACAAGCTAATCTTGGTAGGGAAAATAATGTGACTAACTGTTTTGAGTTAGAGAATCAATAGTTAGAGACAAAGAAGACCATCAGTGAGGTCAAGGCAATCAGAGCTCAGAGAGAGGCTGGAAAGGCCAAGGCTTTGCTGGATGAGACCTTGGGTAGATATGAGGATAGTGATGATGAGGAAGAATAGCTTCCTAGGTAGAGACCAAGGACAATTGGGTTGAAAAGGGCTTTAGCCCGAGAAAGGAAAAAAAAATCAGAATTGGCAGAGCAGCTCACTCCAAATGAGTTGCTTGCCATAGATATCAGCAGGGATAGAGAATCTTGGCTTAAGAGGGAAAATTTGCATTTAGAGGGTCAACTAGAGAATTCAAAGAGAGACACTGACCTTCAAAGGAAGATGGCAAGAAATTATGCCCTGAGAAACAAGATTGCAAGGGCCAAGCTCAAACGTGCCCACGCAAAGATTCGAGATTTGACCGAGGTAAAGGAGAAAGAGAAGCTAAATATCCTTGCTGAAGTGTCCCTCCAAGCCTCTAAACCCTAATCAACAAACAAAATTCCAATTTTGGCACTTTTGTGCACATTTTGAATTTTTGACAGTTTGGCTTACAGAAAATTAGCGAAACGTGTAGCGCCACTGGCGCTGCACTCTTTTTTGGGCCATCCAAATGCCAAAATTTCATCATATTCATGTTCCTAGTGATGATAAAATCAACCTCAAAATTTTTTATGAGATTTGGAGCAAAACTGGCCCTCAAAAGGGCCAAAAACTACCAAAAGATCACCTTTCTGCCCTCTTTTTGGCAGTGGCACTGTGTGTTTACCAGTATTGGGAGAAGTGATTTTTGACAGGGCATATGGACACCATTTGGGAAACTAAAGGAATATCTAGAAACTAGACATGACATGCTTTCCAAGGAGCTATTATGGAGCTCCTTTTGACATTGTGAAGGCCTCCAAAATTTGGTTGCACGACAGGACACTTTTTTCTGCCTTAGCGTTGCACGTTTACACTGACCCAGCATCCCTATGCCTTGGAGTTGCGCCCTTACCACCATTTATTGCAAAAGTTATTAAAAGCCTTAAAATTAAAATATTTTCAAAGTTAGCTCAAAAATTGAAGTTAGGAGTTATTATTTTAGTGAGTCATTTCATATATTTTTCCTTGGGCCTTGCATGGTCTCAAAGGTCAAAATGCATTAAATATGTAATAAATGATATCTGAAACGCTAGCTTGAGGATCACCTCCTCATTTTTCAGATAAATACTGCAAGTATGCTTCATGTTTTTTTTTGGTTGGTTAGTTGGTTGTTGAGCTAAATACCTCATAGATTTTGAGTTGTAAAAAAGTTTGGCTTTGGACCATTGTAACTGTTTTGGACTAAATATCAATGGAGCAAGCACATTTATAGGATTCATGAAATTTTTCAAATGGTAATGTTATTCTAAGCCTGTTATTGTTTCCTTTTTTTTCCACTTTGTGCATCAATTTCTCTTATAACAGAGCAGAAAATTTATATTAAGATATGTTGTTTAGAGGCACCTTAACTTTGTCTTCTTTCTATTGTTTGATTTTTTTCCTCTGCTAGCTTTGATTGGAGAACTTAGGATTTCCCTGCTCTCCATTTCCACCTAGTTTGTTTCCTTGATATTAACTCACTAGAGTTTGGGTAAATAATTTTATGGTTTTCCCCGTCCTCTGGTTATGCTTGAAATGTTGTTCTCAAGGCTTTCTTTGAAGTTTTCTTACTAGGGTTTAGGCTAAAGAAGTTTATGGTTTTCCCTATCCTTTAGTCTATCTTGAAAAGTCATTTTAAAGGCCTTTGAAGTCTGATTGAAGAACTTAGGAGTTCCCTGTTCTTTAATCATTACTAAATTGTTATCTTAAATGTTTTCTTCCTCTTAAAGTGAATAATTAGAGAATTTAGGAGTTCCCTGCTCTCTAGGGTTTGCTGGATTGTTGTCTTAAATTTTACTTGGTGAATTCTGATCAAAGAAGTTTATGGTATGCCATGTCCTTTTGTTCTCTATTAAGCATAGTGATCTTAAAGACTCTTCTTGTTCTAGTACATGTTAAATGATTCTTAATTTCCCTTTAATCTACTAACCTCACAACTTAATGTTCATTTCACACCCACATAATCTATTAAGATCCATTTGACTTTGTTAAATTTCCCTATGAAACACCCTTGACTTGTTGTTACACTCTTCAAACCTTTAATAGACTCCATAGCCCAATGGTTTGAATTTCTCTTACTGTATCTATTATTTTTAACAAGCAACCCAACCAAACAAAAAAAAACAAACAACCCTATCATTTTAACTAGCCTAAAATCAGCATCCTAAATCAATCAAGTTACATATTTTATACAAATATAGAGAAATCCCTCTCTGAGTCCAGGAAGGCTAGGTCCTAGGACTCCAAAGAAGGTTTGACGTTACCCTTTTTTATTTCGTCTTACCAATCTCACAAATTACAGGGACCTAACAGGTGGCATGACCGAAAACATCACACAAAGCACACAAAGGTGTACCCTTTAGAGGCTGAGGAGGAGCATGGTTTGTCGAGACAGCCTTGTATTTAGGTGTCTTATTCCAATATTTTCCCCCTTTACCCGATGATGTCGCAACAGGAGGAGGTTCCTGTTGAGGTGGCTGAGGCACGGTAGCAGAGGGAGGGGTCATGGGGACCTGTTACACAGGGGTTAAAGCAAGACAAGGCTTGGGCTGATCAGGCGGGGTAGCGGCTAGGGGATCAATGTATCAGACAGGGATCCCTAGGGTCAGGTTAGGAAGGGATAAGGTAGCTGTAACAGGCATAAAAAACACTTTAGAAGGGGGAGCTAGGAACGGTATCTAACCGGAAGGGTAATGGCTAGGTGGGACAGCTCCGAGATGGTTAACGCCAGGAGGAACCGTGCCAGGAGGGTAGAGAGGCTCATGGATACCAACTGAAGATGAGGGGCCTTGAGGAGGGGGTTCCTGAAGGTTGATTCGAAGTGCTAGGAGAAGGTTGCAGAGGGTGGGGCTGCTGACTAGCTTAAGCGGGCTGCTTAAGGGACTCCCGAGACGATTACATCATTCAAACATTTGACGAGTTGGGATCAGAGACAGGAGGAGGAAGACCAGCGAAGGACCAAAGAAAAGAGGAGTCTTTTTAGACTCTGGGTGAGACACTACTCAAAGGTTCGATGGTTTTCTTATTTGCCACCGAATATATGATGGACTCAGGGGAGGTCTGAGACTTCGGTTCGTAATATGTCAACTGGTCAATGGTGACTATATTTTTGTTCTGAGGAAAGTAAATCTTGCAGTGAACCATAGATGGTACATCATACATCGCGTAGGTGTAGCTATGACCCAATAGAATGTTGTAATCTAAGGGGGCATCAATGACTTCTATGTCAATACAAATTGCCCACAAGAGTAATAGGACAATTGCAGAACATGCCAATGGGCTTGAAAGAGTGGCCATCCCATGCTCGAAGGGTGATAGTGGAAGGGGCCAACTCATGTGATTCGATCTGCTTCCAAACCGAATCGTACATCACCCAGGTGGATGCCCCCTCATCAATGATACAATGGGAGACATTGGAATTCCGGATCTTGATGAGGATTTGGAAGGCAACGAAAGCAAGAAGGGGAGGATGTTTTGACCGGTCAACATCGAATATGATCAAACGATCATCTCAAGGATCTACAGTGCCCATAGAAGCTAGTAGAGTTTTTTCTTTGTGAAGGGCATGAATGGAGGAGTTCCAGTGTTGAGATGGCAGTAGGAGATTGCACCAAATCGTCTACTATACTATACATATGGGCAGCTTTTCCAGAAGCATCATTTCAGCATAATGGTCCCTTGGGGATCTTGGTATGAACCTCTGCCTTAGGCTGAGGGATCTGTAAAGGACTATTGGCTGTCAAAAGAGGCTCTGTAGAACCTGAAGAAGGGGGCTCAGGGGTAGACGTAATGGGAGGCTTTTTGTACTGACGGGACCAAGTCTGAAGGTTGAGGTCAACAGTAATGGGTTGGTTAGAGTTCATCATGAGAATCTGGTAATCGAAGGTACTAGATGGAGGAGTTTGAGTAGCTGCCTAACCTTCAAGTGGTGTGGTAGCCATGAATCCTTGTTGATGGAAAGGATTGGTAAACACAGCCAGCTGGACAGGTGTAGCATTTGGAGGAACCGAAGGGGAGGCTTGTTGTCCTCGTGATGCTACTTGAGTCTCCCACATCTGACCCATCCATGGTAAAAGAGGACAATTGTGGGTGTAATTACCATAGACACCACAATAAGAACAAGGCTTGCTCATCTGAACAGGCCTGTCCTACTTGGGCTGAGTGCCTTTTTGCTGGTTAGTAGTGTTAGGCACATTCCCTTGGGGAGTAGGTCCTGGATTACCTAGGGCAGATTGATTTTGGGTGCCTTTCCTCTTCTTTTGGAAGTAGGAGGATTAGTCACGCCCTACTGTGCATACACCTGCCCTTGGGGGGGCGGTGGCTGCTATTGCGGGGGTTGAGAAGGTAAGGGAGGTGGGTGTGCTAATGCTGGAGGAGCTATATTTCCAAGCTGCGGATACAAATAATAAGGAGGTTGGGAAAAATTGTGGTAAACGGGTTGGGAAAAAGGAGGAGGCATGTTGTATCATAGATACATGCTACCGGGAGGGGGAAAAGTGTTGGAGGAGATGGCCCCTCCCTGAGGGAAACTGTAACACATGGGAGGATGAGTGTATAGATGAGAAAAGGCTCCAACGATACCGTCGACGGCATGGGATTCCCCCAGTGCGTTGGCACCACCAGGTCCAGGGAGATCAAGTAAGACAGTATAAACATAACCAGACTATGTGTATATTAGGTCATATTTTAATGAAATCTGGAGAGCAGCTTCTTTGGTATAAGGGAAATGTGATGCGACATATTTTCCTATAGCAGGAAAAAGGGACCTAAGTAACTAGTCCATGTAGACACGATATTCGAAGGTAGGGGCTTGACATAGGCTCTTTATTCTTCACCAGTCCTAGACATGATCGGATAGGCGGGTTGCAGACAATTGACAAAAAGAGGCCAAAAGTTTGGTACTAGTGTCATAATGAAGGGGAAGCTGGAAATAAGACAAAACATCTAGGGCAAGGGTCACAAAAGTAGTATCAGAGGCAGAGGCCTGGTCAACATACCACTTAGAAGCTTCCCCAGTAACCGTACGTTGGAACAATTGAAGATGGACAGAGTCATCGGTGATGGAGTTAGACGAACACCACATGTGGAAAGATCGAACATGGTTTGTACGATCTTCTCCAGCAAGACCTTCAAACTTGGGGATGTTGGAAGGGAGCTTAATTTCCATAGCAGGCCAACCAGCATCATGGCATATGGGGTCATTGATCAACTGGTTAAAATCGGGAAGACTGAGGCCTGCCATATAAGGGAGCAAGGGAGCAGCCGGGATAGTTCCTGTTGCAGTCCCACTAGTAGTATTCCCAGCATTAGGGCTGGGGCTACCATCAGCGTGAGGTCCTGAACCAAACATGGTGAAGGTGACAAGGGGAGAACTAGGGACGGAACTAGAAGGGGAACCCAATGAACCAGAAGCAGAGTCGGAATGTGGACTCGATGGAGTACTAACCTGAATCCTACATGGAGGAGTAAGTATTCCCAATGGAAACTGAGGATGAAGGCCAAGAATTCTCCGGGATAAATGCCTTGGTGGTGTAATGATGAAAGAAAAAACATAGACCACAAAGGGAAGAGATACCAACAAGGGCAAGGAGGTGCAAGTTCAAATGATTACAATGTCAAAACAAAGGCAAAGTGGTGCAGGATCAATTGATTACAATGTTATAGTCTTTGCCTAGTTATGTTAACCAGGCTCTTCTTCACTTAAGGTGTGTGTGTTAAGTGCGTTAATTTTAATTTTTAAACCCACACATTTGTAGAGAAAAAGAAAAAGTGTGTTGTATAACTGTAAATAAATCTGTAGATAACATTAAAGTAAAATGAATATGAAAGAAAACAAATAGCTAAATATGCATTAATCTAAACCCAAGGAGGTGGGCCCCTCAACAACTAGTCTGTGGGTGGGAAAAAATCTAGTCAAAACACAAAAAAATAGTGAATATACCTAAAGTCAAGAGGGAAAATGATCTAAAGGTCAGATCTATTTGAAATAGGTGCAGAAAAGCAACAAAAAGCCAGAGGGAATTTTTTTGTAAATGAGGTGGCGAAAGGATACAACCTGAAGAGAAACAGAGGGGACCCTAGAGGAGGAAAAAACAAAACTGAAAGAGGTATTTTGGATGGATAAATAACCAATATGAAATGGATCTAAAGGTACAAGATCATATCTGAAAAATGGCTGAACACACTGAAATTTCAGACGACCAGCTTTAGCTAACCTCCTCCTAGAAAGGTGGAAGTGTATTGAAGCCCTAGGGGGCTGGGTTCCTACTTCAACGAGTAAAACAGAGCAAGTATAGGTCCAAAATGGGCAGAGATAGAAGTCAGACAACCCTAAACAGAGACCTAAACAAACCCAAAAAAATCTCAGAAAAATTCCCTTAAAAAGTTCAGGTCGCAGTTTCTGACATGATTTCTGCAGAGGTCGCAAGTTTGGGGTTGTTTTCTATGCCCTGAAGGTCCAAGTTGTATGTTTTGGCCCTAAAAGTGTGACCTGCACTTCCAGCACTCTTAGGATTAGGTTTCAAAAAAAAAAAAAAATCATCTGAGCTGCAATTGATGCTTGTCACTTGCGCAATAGGTCCAAAAACACAAGGAAGTTAGAATTTTTAATGTTTTAGGGTTTAATAGATTAAAAACAACATCAAGAAAATAAAAATAAGAAGCTGAAGAAAAATCATAAGGTTTGAAGCAACTGGTCATGTAGGGATCTGAAAAATGACAGAGGTCATAATCGTAAACCCATTGGAGTCGCCAATTGTTAGGATGAATTCTAATCACAAGTGTACGAAAAAATCTCACTTTAGTTGTGCATAAAAAACAACCCTAACATAAAATAAGGCTGCCAATTTCATTAGATCTACAGTTAGTTGACCAAGATAAATGCTACAAAATCTAGATCTATGCAATAAATAAAAGCAAGAGTTGCTTCATGCATCCAATAGACAAGACAAGAATATTTTTAAAGAATTTTTGTATTTTTGACACCTAGGAAGGGAACATAGAAATATGTTACAAGTCCTCTCAATGGGATGGTTTCTTGTAAGTCCTCAACACTTCAAATATAATATCTCTCTCTCTCTTGATGGTGTAGAAAACCCAAACAAATAATGGAACTCAAAGGGAGCTCACAAGAAAAATGGTAGAAAAATATGACAATGATGGAGTATCAAAGTCAGACAAAAAGTATAGATTCGAGTGATCTTTAGGCAACAAAAGGTAGTGAGTGAATGGAAAAACCCTTCTATTAATAACAAAATATCGAGTTAGTCTAGATATTGTTGCATAATTAAAATATTATTAACCAATTCTAGATCCCACTTATATGGAATATTTTATTATATTTGTTGGAGGGAAAAGGAATTTCAATTTGGTCAAATCCCTTTATTTGTAAATAATAAATAAATAAATGCTTTATTTATTATTTCAAGGATGTGGTTGAGTAATAATTAAATAAATAATGATTTATTCAATTATTTATAAATGAATTAGTCAAATTTAACAAGGAATATTATTTAAATAAGGTTTAAATAATTATTCCTAGAAATTCCTCAAAGGTCAAATTAAACACTGGAATCAGACCGCCTTTGGAAATATTTTTCAGGAAAAGAAGATCCTGGAGCAAAAAATGAATGAGGTGCAGCAGGAAATCATCACTAATGGACGGACAGAGTCCCTTGCTTCTAAGGAGCATGATCTTCAAAAACAGCTGGAGGAGCGATACAAACAGGAAGAGATCCTTTGGAGGCAGAAATCAAGAATCTGCTGGCTAAAGGAAGGTGAAAGAAACACCAAATTATTTCACGCCTCCACCATTCAGCGTAGGATGCAAAACAGGATCAGCCACATCATCAATCAACAAGGGGAAAGGATGGAGAGCCATGAAGATATGGAACAGGAATTGGTAGATTACTTCAAGAGCATTCAGCAAGAACCTCAAATAAACAGACAGACGGCAATCGACCAAATCAAGCAGCTCATTCCTAAATTGGTCACTGCTGAGCATAACCAGATGCTTCTCTGACTTGTCTCCCCCCAAGAAGTGGATGAAGCTATGGCGCAGTTCAAGGATGGTAAGGCTCCGAGACCTGATGGTTTTACATCTAATTTCTTCCACCATTTCTGGGATCTTATCAAATTTGAAGTCTGGCAGCTGGTTGAGGAGTCAAGAACCATGCACTGGCTTTTGCCCTCCCTCAACGCCACCTTCATTGCACTGGTACCAAAGGAGGATCAACCCAGAAAACCGGAAAAATTCAGACCTATTGCCCTCCGCAACGTTATTTACAAAGTCATATCCAAAATTATAGCTAACAGAGTCAAGCCGCTCCTCCCGCTCCTCATCTCTCTGGAGAAGACTGGATATGTAGAAGGGCGACAAATTCTGGATGGCATAATTTTAACTCATGAAATTATGCACTCATTAAAGGTTTGCAAAAAGCCAGGTATGCTCCTCAAGATTGATCTCTCCAAAGCCTTTGACAAGCTGAATTGGAACTACATACAACATATCTTAAGTGCTTTTGGTTTCGATCAAATGTGGATCAGATGGATAATGAGTCTCATCACCTCCTCTTCTTTTTCTATCCTTTTCAATGGGGTTCCTTCTCCCCCTTTCTATCCCTCTTGAGGGATTAGGCAGGGGGATCCTCTCTCCCCTTTCCTCTTCATTCTCATGGTCGAAGGTCTTGGCCGCTTAATTCACAAGGAGGTTCATTCTCACAAGCTGCGTGGCATCTCCCCTCATGGCGCCCCTGTCACCACCCATCAACAATTTGTGGATGATAACATGCTCTTTGGTCATCCTTCTGTTCAGGAAGCCCGCTCCTTCAAAGCCATTCTCCACCTTTTCTCTTCGGCCTCTGGACTCTCCATTAATGATTCTAAATCCCAGATTTTCTTCTTTAATACCCCTCCTCTCACTCAAGCCAATATCGCCCGTATCCTTGGATTCTCCATTGCCTCCCTTCCTGACAAATACCTAGGCGCCCCTCTCATCGATTCTGCCATCAGACACTCCTCTTGGAACAAGCTCCTTGAAAAAATGGAAGCCAGGCTTTCCTCTTGGACCTTCAGAGCTTTCAATTTGGCCAGTAGACTCACCCTCATTAAAGTTGTGCTGCAATCAATGCCCCTTTACCTTTTCTCTGTTCTAGCAACTCCTAAATGGGTTCTCAAGAAAATCACATCTTTGTAACGCAATTTTCTTTGGGGCTCCTCTGGCAGGAATCGGAAGTGGGCTCTGGTAAGCTGGAACACTATTTGCACTCTCAAGGACGCAGGTGGTCTCAATCTTCGAGATCCCAAGCACAGTAATGAGGTTATGGCTGCTCGCATTTGGTGGAAATGGATGTCCAAACCTCACATTCCCTGGGCCAAACTGTGGACAGCTAAATATGCCAATAGCAGACACTCGGCAAATCTGATCAGGCTTGTTCCTGAGCAACCAGGTTCCCTTATTTGGAATGCGGCCAAGCAACACTATTTGCTCATCCAACAAAACAGCTTCTAGGAAATACACAATGGAAACTCAACAAGATTCTGGTACGACTCTTGGCAGCAAAACCCTTCTCTTCTCGATACTTTCCCTAGTATCAACATGGGAGACAACAGAAATGCTCTAGATGTTAAGGTTTGTCATCAGTGGATGCCATCCAATAGCAACGGATTCAGACAATGGAAACTTCCTCAGCTAATTGCGCCTCATGCTCAAGGCATTGATTTGGAAGCTCTCAGCAATGAGCTTCACAGAAGGAAAATCAGAAGCTCAGAAGAACCTGACATTCTCAGGTGGGGTCATTCTACCAAAGGTATGTTCACTACGCAAGAGGCTTACTCTCTCATGCACCCCACGCCTCTCCCCTGTGATTCTCTCTGGGTTTTGATTTGGAACAAGTTCACTTGGCCTAAGATCTCCACGTTCTTATGGCTCCTCAGTCATAAAATAATTCTTACCTGGGACAATCTTGTCAAACGGGGTTTCACTAGGCCTTCTCAATGCCCCAACTGCCTTCAAAGTGCTGAAACCATCCAGCATCTCATGTTGCTTTGCCCTCTGGCCAATACCATCTGGTAAAAATGCAGCTTTCGCTGCCAGAGGATCAAACCCATGGGAGATATAACCAACATTCTTCGTACCTGGCCTAAAAGCCCCTTCTACTCCCCCCTCCTTAATGCTCTCTAGTTGCTTCTTCCTGGTCTTGTGTTTTGGTCTCTGTGGAAAGAAAGAAATAAACGTATCTTCAAAAATCAGGCCTCCTCCCTGGACTACCTGTGGATCTCTTTCAGCAACAACCTTCAGGAAACTCTTGCTCTCCGCTCCTGGAATGAAGACGACTATCCTAAAAATCCCAAAGAAATCTCCATCTAGCAAAATTGGAATCTCCAAATTGCAATCTCTCCTACCCTCAAGATCCGTCCTAACCCTGATCCGCCTATGAAATGGTCCCCTCCTCCTGATGGTGTCTTCAAACTAAATTTCGATGGCGCCTCTAGAGGGAATCCCGGTCCTGCTGGTTTTGGGGGTATTGTTAGAAACTCCAAGGGAGAAACTCAAATCATCTACTATGGCTCCATCGGTTGGGACACTAACAACTTAGCTGAATTAGAAGGCCTATGGCAAGGTCTCTGTCTTATTCAACATTACAATCTCTTTCCTATCATAATAGAGGGAGACTCACAAGTTCTCATCAACATAGCCAAGCGGCTTCTTTGGGACACTAATCCAGCGAAAGTGTCACACAGTTGGCGTTTAGATGCCAGAATAAACAGGATAAGCAACTGGTTAATGCATCACAGGGTTGTCTCCTTCAACCATATTAAGCGGGAAGGCAACAAAGTTGCAGACCTCTTGGCCAATTTTGGAATGGACAGTACTAGCACTCTTATTCATGGCCCTCTCAACGGTATCCATGATGAAGCATTGCTACAGAATTGCACAATGCAGGTGCATAAAGACTTCTCCATTCCGGATGCGGTTGATTAATGGCATGGACGGGACGTGCCTCCCTGCGCACTTCCCCATGGCGTTTGCCAGGGCAGCCCACATGGCTTCCGGCACCTGCATTAATGAACCTCTTAATTCTCCTTCTTGCGTGGTTGTAATTCTTTTTGGTCCGCTCACCCTGCAAACGAATATGGCTGTGCTTCTTGCTATGGAAGGTATTCGGGATAGTTCCGACGATACCACTAGTTCAGAGAGCTTGCCGATTCCGCCGCTGCAAGGTATTTGCGCTCCTAGTTTGACTGAAGCCAGTGTGAAGACCATCACGGGGAGGCGCTACTCTTTGCACGCCTGCTTTGAACCTCTTCCGGGTTTTCACTACTCTCATAGTCCGCATTGCATGCTCAATTCTCTCTCCAGCGTCAGGAATAACCTGCGTGGGGGTCTTCTTAGCCATTTTCCTGCTCCCTCTACCACTCCCAGTATCGATCAGCCCATCTCCCCTCTCCCTGCTATCCCTGCCTTCCCTCTTGGCCCTGGTCTCCTTTGTCATTTTCCTGGCAACATGCCTCGTCTCCGCGAAAGGATGAGGAGCAGACAAGGTCTCAGCAGAGGTCTCTGTCGCCCCCCTCCCAGTTCTAGCACCAGCTCTTTCTCTGCAGATGACGACCATGAACACAATCTGAGCCCACGTGGTGAAAGAGGTAGGGGTCGTGGCCGCTCTGGAGATGCTATCAATGTTTCGGTGGACGTTGCTCCGCCCTCTCCTTCTCTTGCTCACGTGCCCGGCAGAAGCTCTCCCCCACCCATCCCTCCTAGCAGTGCTCGACCCACCATTCGACAGACTTCGCAGTGTACGGAGCTCAGGTTCGACTGTACCTCCTCCAATTCTATTCTCACGGCCTATATCACGGTTACCCTTCGTGAAGAAATTCCTAATCATGCTGCGCCCTGTTCGGTTTCTCTGCTCTCCCCTCCGGGTTTTGGTCCTCCTAGTGCAGTGGTTGTTCCTGCCAATTCCCCTCCCATTCCACAGGAGCAGCAAAGCATCAAGGTGGCGCACTCTGGTGGGATGGATGCTCTCGATTCTGGGAAGGATGACAGCAGCGATGTTTTCGGTTGCAGGATTATCGAGGAACCACCATCTCCGACTCATGATTAGCCCATGCAAAGCTCTTCAGGTTTTTTTCTCAAGTTTTGCAGATAATTCTATGCTATTTATCTTTACACATCAGATGATAAAGTGGTTTCTAAATTCTAGCATTTCTTTTTATGTTTGTTTAGCTTATATGAACTCAAAACCGATTTCCCTCTCAAGGGCGGTTAAGACTTTATGTTTAACAGGACTGGTTTCCCACTCTAGGCAGTCCAGATACTCTTTGAACAGCTTGTCCATCAACCACAGTGCTCAGGCTTTCATAGCTGACACTGTGCCTGTTTTGTACCAGTAATATTTATACATAATAGAATTAGTCATACTTAGAAAAAAAATTATTCCTAGAAAATAATAAGATAAATAATGATTTATGTAATTAATTTTCCTGTTTTTAGTTAAATATGACCAGGAATATTAATTAAATTGATGTTTAACTAATTATTCCTTGATAAAAATCAAACAAATATGGATTTATTCAATATTTCCTCATGGGGTTTCCTATTTAGACTAGAAACAACTTAATAAATTAAGGATTACTAAGTTATTTTTCATAGTGAAAGAAATTTTACTTAGGGTAAAATTGGGCTTACATGGTGTACTTTGGTCCATCTAATAGCAACAGGTTAGATGACCAAAAATTGGTGTAACAACCATCTCAATGCCATCTCAACTAGATGAAACCATGCTACAATGAATGGCATCTATACATAAGCTAGTATTTAAGTGGTTGACACCAATGCCAACACTAGCTAGCTTCCATCAAGAACTCATGCCAACATCATATACATGGATCCATGCATACCATAATGCCAACATATTTTGCATAGATCATACAGAGACCTAGCCAGATATATTTATGGGACCCATCTCCTACTATAGGACAACCAAACTCGACTAACTTGAAACACTTTTTTCTCCTCGTTGTAGTTGGGAGGTCACTAAAGGAACCAGATATTTTTTTTAGGGATTTTGAAGGTAAAATAATCATCCTTTAAAGGAAGCTACTCCTTGGCCATTTTATATAAACACAGGGCTCAAATAGCCCGTTGGGGGTATAATTTTTCAAGTGGAAAAATAGTGTTTAAAATGCAGCAAGATGATGGAGCTTAGTGAAATGAAGTCGCCTTCAGTAAGTGGGCCCGCAGGCAAATTCTGGCGCAAAATCTATTTTTAGACTATGTCTATTTTTAGACATATGGAGCATGGTTCGGGGATTCCAGTTTGAGATTCTTGAAGTATGTTTCATGTTGGTAAAAATAGATGAGACTCTATTTTTGAGGTCAAAGAGGTCAAAGTCTATTTTTAGACTGCCTCTCCTTAAAACAGGGAAGTCAAATATTATTTACCCTTAATAATATTTAGACTATAAATGTTAGCTTTTTATTCTCGGAGTATTTCAATGGACTTCATGGGCGTGTTTGGAGGAGTTAATGAGATAGCTAGTGGAGTTGTGTTTCGTTTATTTGTGTTGAACCGATTGAGATTAGTTTAACTAGCTAATCAATTAGTTATGAGTGGAGTGAATTAAATATTATTTAATTCATTAATTAGTAACTCATTATTCAACTCAAGAACACATCGCTTACTACAAAGGCATGACTGTGGGCTCAAAGGAGACCAATGAAAGAGGAAGATGAAAGGGGGTGGAGTTAGCTATCAACAGGACTATACCGTTGCTATTTGCAACACACAGATAGGTGGAGAAGCCCATGAGGATTGCGGTACTAAAGTTGGTGTTTTCTATATAAAGAGGCCATCCCATAGCATTTAAACACGCAATAGAGGCAAGGCAATTTGCGGTGAGTTTTGAACCAGTAACCTGTTCAAAACTGAGCTAGATTGTGGGTAACTGTATGAGAAAGTACTGAGTACTTGTGAGGAGTATTGTACTGAGTTTGTTACTTGATTTATCCATTATAATATACACAATAGCTGCGGGGTTTTCAGCTATAAGCTTTCCCCATACATACCGTGTTAATGTGTATGATGATTTGATGTGTTATCGCTTGATTTTATTTCCGCATGTGTGATGATCTGAGTTGAGTTGAGTGGAAGAGATTATGTGTTGTGTATGAAGTTCAAATAGTATGTGACCAGGATAGTCTCGATGGATAATTAATCATTATTCAGCAAATTTCTACATGGCATCGGAGCTATTGAAGTTCAGATTGATCATCACAGTGATTACAAACTTATTTCGGTAGACAGAGTCTGCATGCGGGCCAGGTAGCCTCCGGATTCATCTTTCTTCGGAAAGTGAAAGGTCTGGTAAACGCCCCTTGCAGTCGATATCTGTGCTAGAAATAATTTGTTCTCATGATCTAGAGCGGCTGAGCTTTGAGGTGGAATTCGAAGTTTTGCAGCAGTTTTGTTTTCTTGGTGCCAGTGTTGAAAATGTATTTCAACGGTTTGCGACTCGAATATGCTCTTGAAGGAAGTTTGAATTATGTTGCATGGAAGGATCGCATGGAGGTAGTATTAGAAGATAATGGTCTGAAGGAGTTCGTAGATATGGATGTCCAAAAGCCCACTAATCCTGCTGAAGTCGAAGTATGGAAAAAAAAGATGGCGAAATGTCGAAGGATCCTGTTGGAGGGCGTCAAGGATCATATTGTATCCAGCCTGCATGGAAAGGCTTCTCCATTTCTAATGTGGAAAGCTTTGACAGATCTATTGCAGAGTAAGATTGACCAAAGGAAGCTGGCGCTCAAAGATAAGCTCAGGAACATCAAGATGGAGAAGGACGACAGTATCGCCAAATACCTCATGAAGTTCACTCAGTGCAGAGATGAACTGGGAAGTGTGGGGGTGACTGTCGATGAAGAGGACATGGTTGACCTAGCTCTCCTCGGTCTTCCGAAGGCTTGGCACTCATATCAAGATAGTGTCAATGGTTGGGAGAAGATGCTGGGATGGGAGCGCCTTTGGGTGGATCTCATGCAGGAGGAGATAAGGAGGACTACTTGAGATGGATCTTCATCAAAGGGAGCTGATGAAGAAAACTGCGCTTTGGTGGCCAAAGAAAAGAAAGGGAAGGGTAAGAAAACCTCTCATTCTAGTGCAAAGGGCAAGAAGCAGGATATGGCGAAAGTGAAGTGTTTTCACTATCATGATCACGGAAATTATGCTACCAATTGTCCAAAGAACAAGAAGAACAAGCAAGCGGGAATATCTGCAGATGGAGAAGCTTTGGCTTCACAGTTCGAGCTTGACTTTTCACTGATTGCATGCTTGGTTTCAAGTGTGATGGGATCGGTGTGGTTCTTGGACAGCGGTGCGTCATTTCATATGACGGGAGATCGGGAGTTGTTCTCGGATCTGGAGGACAAGGATTTGGGTATGCACATCGAGATGGGCGATGACGGTAGATACAGTGCGACTGGTATCGGTACCGTATCCTTTCAGAGGGAGTCTGGTAAACCCTTTGTCTTAAAGGATGTCATGCATGTACCTGGATTGAAGAAGAACCTGATTTCAGTAGCGATGTTGGAGGATAAGGGGTATGATGTGGTCTTCAGCGAAGGAAAAGCCTTCCTGCGCAGTAAGACTACTGGAGAGAC
Source organism: Pinus albicaulis (assembly GCA_034641835.2). Lineage (NCBI taxonomy): Eukaryota > Viridiplantae > Streptophyta > Pinopsida > Pinales > Pinaceae > Pinus > Pinus albicaulis. Next base: position 780,142,162 of record CM076583.1, read on the forward strand.
CCGGAAGATAGGGGTTTGAACTAAGAACCTTTATCAGTTGCAGGTAGATGGCTGCGCAGCTATGGCATGCAAAGCGGGAGAAGTGGTGAGCCGGGATGATGAGGGCGAACTGTGGCACAGGATATTGGGCCACCTTCACCATGGAGCTTTGAAGATTCTGCAGCAGATTTCTACTGGGCTTCCTAAGGGCACTCTTGCGCAGTCAGATCAGTGCAAGGGGTGTACTTTAGGGAAGTATGTGAAAGCCACCTTTCACGGGAAGGATAGTCGCGCCACGACGATCCTTGAGAGAGTTCACACAGACGTGTGTGGTCCTTTCTCAGTTGCTTCGACAGCAAAGCACAAGTATTATGTGATCTTTGTTGATGATTTCTCTCGAAAGTGATGGATCTTCTTCATGCAGAAGAAGAGCGATACATTCGCAAAGTTCTGTGAGTTTAAAGCACTGGTCGAGAAGGAGTCGGGGAAGAAGGTGATTGCTCTAAGGAGTGATAACGGTGGTGAATTCATCTCGGCTAAATTCAAGGAGTTATGCAGCGCAGAAGGGATTTGGAGAGAGCTCATCGCACCCCATAACCCACAGCAGAACGGGGTGGCTGAGCGGAAGAACAGAACGATCGTGGGTGCTGCACGGGCGATGTTGCATGATCAGGGCCTACCCCTTCACTTGTGGGCTGAGGCATGCAATACAGCAGTGTATGTGCAGAACCGTTGTCCTCACAAGGTTCTTGGCATGAGTACACCAGAGGAAGCTTATTCTGGCAAGAGGCCTGATATTTCCCATTTGCGGATTTTTGGTTCTCCTGTCTACATGCATGTGACGAAGGATGCGAGAAGGAAGCTGGATCCAACCGCTAAGGTTGGAATATTTGTGGGGTACACTGATACACCTCACAACTATCGGGTGTATTTGTCAGACAGTCGCAAGACTGTTGTGCGATGGGATATAAAATTTCAGGAGGAGAAAGCCATGTAGTGTTCGCTTGAGAGGGAGCTACACTTGCATGCAGATGAGGAGCTGTTAGTTCCTAAGGAGGAGCTTCCGGATGTGGATCAGCCACAAGAGGAGGTTCGGGAGGTGGAAGAAACCACCCAGGCAGCGCCAACCATCAGAGGGCGCATGCGCACTACAGAAGCTGAGCGACTGGCTCGGGATGCAGAGAAGGTTGTAGGACCACCTACAGCACAGCGCAGACAGAGACAGTCACCAGATCGATACACTAGATACATGGCTCTTGTGAGTCAATGTGTTGTGACGGAGCCATCCTCTTTTGAGGAAGCTGTGGAGGAACCCGCATGGGTTGATGCCATGATCGAGGAATATGATTCGATCGTCAGGAACAGTGCATGGGAGATTGTCCCAAGACCGGTGGGGAAATCAGTGGTGGGTTCGCGATGGATCTACAAAGTGAAGCAGGCAGCTGACGGGAGTGTGGAGAAGTACAAGGCGAGATTTGTCGCCCGTGGCTTTTCACGGATCGAGGGGATTGACTATGAGGAGACCTTTGCACCTGTCGCAAGGTACTCTTCCATATGGACGATCCTTGCTCTCTCAGCGCAGATGGGGTGGCACATTCATCAGATGGATGTGAATATTGCGTTCCTCAATGGAGTTATTGAGGAAGAGGTGTACATAGAGCAGCCTGAAGGTTTTGAGATCTTCAGCAGTGAGTCGCATGTGTGCCGACTCAAGAGAGCACTGTACGGGCTGAAGCAAGCACCTCGTGCTTGGTACACTCGGATAGACAGCTACTTCACCGGGCTTGGATTCTCCAAGAGTGAGGCGGATCCTAACCTGTACCAAATTGTGGTGGAGGGGAAGCTGTTGATCATCGTACTGTATGTAGATGATCTGATTTTGACTGGCGATGAGCAGTTGATACTTTCATGCAAGGAGGATCTTGCACGAGAGTTTGAGATGAAGGACTTGGGAATCCTTCATTATTTCCTGGGATTGGAGATTTGGCAGCGCAGCGGAGGACTGTTTGTTTCTCAGGGCAAGTATGCCCGGGAGATTCTGGAGAGGTTCAACATGCAGGCTGCAAGCCTGTTGACACTCCTCTTCCTGGTGGTTGGAGGAAGGAGGATGCTACTTCAGCGGAGGTAGTGGATGCCACTGTCTATCGACAGTTGGTGGGGTCGCTTATGTATTTGGTCAATACACGACCCGATATATGCTATGCAGTTAACCAGCTTTCGCAACCTATGGTTAAGCCTACCAAGCTCTTTTGGAAGGCAGGCAAGCATGTATTGCGCTATATCAGAGGCACATCGGGATATGGTCTATGGTACAGACAGGAGGATGGAGTGAAGCTTTCTGGCTTCACTGATGCAGATTGGGCAGGGAGTCCAACGGACCGGAAGAGCACCTCTGGAGGAGTTTTCAGCATTGGGTCGACAGCAGTTTCCTGGTACAACAGGAAGCAGAGATCCGTGGCACTCAGTTCAGCAGAGGCCGAGTACATGGCAGCTAGCTTGGCTGCATGCGAGGCCATTTGGATGAGGAAGATCCTCGCAGGTTTGTTCAGGTTGCATTTGGAGCCTACAGTGATCTACTGTGATAACCAGAGTTGCATTAAACTCTCGGCTAATCCAGTATTTTATGATAGGTCCAAACACATCGACATCAGGTACCATCATATCAGAGATTGTGTTCAGTGGAGAATCATGATGCTTTCATATGTTCCCACGGAGGATCAGGATGCCGACATCCCGACGAAGGCGCTCACCAGGAGCAAGTTCGAATTCCACAGAGGCAGGATAGGGGTTGCAGATAATCCATATCTTGCTGAGAGGGAGTGTTGAAAATGCATCAAGATGATGGAGCTTGGTGAAATGAAGTCGCCTTCACTAAGTGGGCCCGCAGGCAAATTCTGGTGCAAAATCTATTTTTAGACTATGTCTATTTTTAGACATATGGAGCATGGTTCGGGGATTCCAGTTTGAGATTCTTGAAGTATGTGTCATGCTGGTAAAAATAGATGAGACTCTATTTTTGAGGTCAAAGAGGTTGAAGTCTATTTTTAGACTGCCTCTCCTTAAAACAGGGAAGTCAAATATTATTTACCCTTAATAATATTTGGACTATAAACTTCAGTTTACTCTCTTGGAGCACTTCAGTTCGAGCTACAGAAGTGGCTCATGCATCTAACAGAGGAATCACGTGGTTCCCAAGGGTTTGATGGCATCATGCATGGTTGACTTCAGTTGGACTTCAGTGGCAAAAGTTTGGAGGAGTTAATGAGACAGATAGTGGAGTTGTGTTCTGTTTATTTTAGTTGAACTGATTGAGATTAGTTTAACTAGCTAATCAATTAGTTATGAGTGGAGTGAATTAAATATTATTTAATTCATTAATTAGTAACTCATTATTCAACTCAAGAACACATCAGTTCACTACAGTGCATGATCAGTTTAGTGGAGACCAGTGAAAGAGATAGATGAAAGGGTGGAGTTAGCTATCAGTTGTGACTATACTGTTGATATTTGCAACACACAGATAGGTGGAGTAAGCCCATGAGGATTGCGCAGTTCAGGCTGGTGGTTTATCTATATAAAGAGGCCATCCCATAGCATTGAAACACGCAATAGAGGCAAGGCAATTGGCGGTGAGTTTTGAACCAGTAACTTGTTCAAAACTGAGCTAGATTGTGAGTAACTTCATGAGAAAGTACTGAGTACTTGTGAGGATTATTGTACTGAGTTTGTTACTTGATTTCTCCATTATAATATACACAATAGCTGCGGGGTTTTCAGCTATAAGTTTCCCCATACATACTGTGTTAATGTGTATGATGATTTGATGTGTTATCGCTTGATTTTATTTCCGCATGTGTGATGATCTGAGTTGATCTGAGTGGAAGAGATTATGTGTTGCATATAAATTCGAATTGTATGTGATCAGGATAGTCTCGGTGGATAATTAATCATTATTCAGCAAATTTCTAAAAATAGCAGTAGTCAAGTTAGTAGAGGAATTAGCCTAGAAGTTCCAATTCTACAAATTTTCATGTATAAGCACTTTTTCTGATTAATGAAAGGAATTGTAGGTATTTAAATTATTATCTCTTTAGGAATGTGAGCCTCCTTGGTTTAGGGCTCACCTGAGGTGCTTAATACCGCTCTTTGTAATCTTATCTTTTATGCATCAGTTTAGTTAGTTCTTTTTGTAATTTCATTTTTGAACATTTTTTCTTAAGGGATAATGAGTTAGCTTGCTTAAAATTCCTTTTATGAAAAAAATTTTGGTATATGTAGCAGTAATTATTTTATGCAATTATAATTTATTTCCATTCATTATTTTACTTTGGTTGTTGTTCATTATTTTTGTATGCTATCACTTCATAGTTTCCTATTTTGTAGAGTTACAAGAAACCTTATAGTTGTTTGTTTGTTGAATAAATTCTTATATCACTAGCATAAGAACATGGGGATGATTTCTTGACAATTCCTTATTCTCCCCTTAGCTCATATTTCCTTCAAATCAGATATGTAGTGTTTTTTTGTGCTCACTAGACTATTTCCTGTAGAAAAATATGGACTCCTGTAGAAACTTGTATTTTGCATCCAAAGCTCATCTAAAATCACATCCAATCCATGGTTTTCCTTCCTTAATTTGTTTTAATTTCCCCAAGACACTGATGTTTTGGTTTGGAAGCCAAGAGACCTCATAGATTCCTTGATCTAGTTGCTAAAGAAAAACTATATATTTTTAGTAAAATTAAGGTTTGATACTTTTGTTGTGGCTCATTTGCATTTACTTTTGAAATATTTCTCAAAACACCAAAAATTCATATATGTTAGAAAATGTAAGAATTTTTGCATACCGAAAAACAATTTTTGATTTATATGTTGGTGTATTAACATTATGTACAGAGATGTGAATGCAGTTTGAGTGATGCTTATTCACGTGCAGAACAGTTCAAGAGTTGTGGTGATTTATGTGTTGAGAACATTACATGCCAGGGTGGAGTCGAGTGTCCCCACCACCACTTTCCAGGTCATCCCTATCGCACATCATAAGCTCAGGAGAAATGGCGCTTATGAATATGTTATGAATGTCGAAATGCGAAGTGCAATAAGGGCCGGATGCAATGCAGCTTAGAATTATGATTTAATATATTCCAATCGCACATCGCACATCGCAAGCTCAGGAGGAATGGTGCTCATGAATATGTTATAAATTCTGAAATACAAAATGCGACAAGATTTCATATCGCCGATTGCGATTTGCAATTGGCCCCACCTCCACTTGCCACATCATCCTTTCCTTTATCGCACATCGCACATCACAAGCTTAGGAGGAATGACCCTTAGAAATATGTTATGAATGTCTAAATGTGAAGTGCGACAAGGGTCGAACGTGATGCAGCTCAAAATTATGATTTAATATATTCCAATTTCACATCGTACATCACAATATCAGGAGGAATGGCACTCATCAATATGGTATAAATGTTGAAATGCAAAATGATATAAAGGGACAGACGTCGTAGTTTTTAAAGGAAATTTTGAATTTATTTAAAGTCCGGGATTATGTGCAGTTGTGTCTTTTTATGAAGAAACATGAATGTGGGAAATCGACTCGGATAAGTGACCCAACACAAAGAAAAGGAGAAGAGAAGACAAAACGCTGCAGGCACAAGCAGAAGAGGCATATTCGGGCAAAGGGAGCACATGGTGTCACTGTTGGAAACGCAAGAGCTGGGTCAAGTTGGGAAAAGATGTGTTATTGTAGAAATGTTTGAATACCACATCAGAAATGGAAAATACATGATAGCAAGAAGAAAAGACAAATATTGAACTATGGAAGAAATGCAGGGCAAGGATGTCCAGTCTGTCAGGGAGACACATCAACACTTCAGGGAGACGCACGAGCAACAAATCAGATTCAGCAAAAAGAATAATATTTAAAGTTTTTTTTTGTTTTCTTTTTTTGTTAAGATTTAAGCTATAGTGATGTCCTCAATTTCAATGTAATAATTAGTTTTAATAGTTTAGGTAGTCTAAGTAGCTTCAAGAATTTCTAACAGTTACGAATTATTTTTTATGTATTTAAGCAAGATAAAAATAAAGAAGAGGGGTTCCAATTTTTGGACCTCTGGAAGACTGAAAATTTTGTACTTATTTTTCTAATGGGTGAATAAAAGAAGTATCAAGTTTCCTACAACAGTTGATGGTGATTCATTTTTCCTATGCCATTTTGTGTTCCTTCTTCCTGGAATGAAGTGAAGTAAAGTAGTTTTCTGTCTCTTAATTACATCTATGAGTAAGAGTTAAATAACCTTAATTTGTGCTCATTCACTCCAACTCCTCTCCCTTTGAAAATTCTCTCTAGAACTTAAAAGTAATAGATTATGTGTTTACAACATATTATTTTGAGTTTCCTCTCTCTCCATAAATTTATTCTGAAATTTAAAGTGATAGATTTTGTGTTACAACATATCATTTTGAGTTTCTTCTACAGTTCTTCTTTTCCATTCAGATATTAGCAGTTAATGGCATTGTAGAGTCTTTCATTATACAATACTATTAATGGTTTTAAAGAAATAGTTTCCAAAGGGATTGAACAAAGACCACCTGATATAATTACTTCTGTGGCACATTTTTAAAAATGTCTCAAGAACTGATTCCTTTCCACAGCCAAGGAATTATCTCTTAAGATACAACATTTTATAGCGTCATTGTCGAGGACAAAGAGATGAAGTTTATTTTCCCTGGGGTTTTCACATTATTTCCTCTGGTTTTTTAGTGAGGAGGAGATATTTGGTTTTATTTATTATTCTCATAATTCTGGCTCACAAAAGGAATCACGCAAGGTCGGATACCTTACAACAGAAGGTCCCTTCTTTGACATACCCTGAAAGATTGGTTTCTAAAAGGGTTCGGAAACCCAAACCCCCTCAACACCTATTCCTACATTGTCTACTCCTAACAGTAGTTTTAGTAATCCTTTGTTTGAAGATATCTCTAAAGTACTTCCTTTCTTGGAACAAGATTCACCTTTCACACTAATTTATTTTCAAGAACCTAAGTTGGAAGAACACTCCTTTGATTCTGTTTCTTCTACTTTTATTCAAGCTCAAAAAACTTGAGTTGCTATTCCCTCTTCCATTTTCCATCAACCCACTCCCATATCAGTTTTACCTTCACCTCCATTCATTTTCACAATAGGTTCATCGATTGCATCTAACCAATGAACAGTAAATCAAGGTGCAAACATGGTAGCACCATCCTTTTTGATGAACAGATATGCTCCACTTAACCTTCCACAACCAATGAATGCAATGCCTCAAGAGTATCTTAAATTACTCCCATGTTTTACTGAAGAAGATTAAATAACTGCAGAAAAATACTTTCTTGTGTTTTGCAATTTTGTTGAAAATTTGAATGTAGAACATCTTGACATTGTAATGAGGCTTTTTTCTCAGTCTCTGGATGGAGAGGATAGAAAGTGGTTTAATTTATTTCCAAATAATTCTATTAATACATGGGAAGAACTAGAAAATAAATTCACTCAGAGATGGGGTGAAAAAAGAGATCATGGATATTCACAAGTAGAATTCAATGCAATCAAAAGAAAATCATATGAGAATATATCATATTTTATCAAAAGATTCAATAAATTGTATAACATTTTTCCTGTATAAATGAAGCCCCCTCCTTTTGGAGAAAAGGTGGTTTTTGTTGGGGCTTTTGAAGCCGATTTTAGTTTCACACTTAGATAAATGAGATCCGCTACTCTATAGAAGATAAATAAATATGCTTTATAAATTGAAGCTAATGTGACTGCAACCAGAAAGATAAAAGAAAAGAAGCCAGTTCAAGAGAAGGGAAAAGCAAAAGAAGAATCACCACAAGTTCAAAGAATTGATGATATGACAAATGTGATAAATAATTTTTCAAAAAAATTAGTAAATATGGAATTGGAAAGTGAAAACTCCCAAAGACCGATACAACACAACAGAGGAGGATTTAATCCTCAATTCAGAAAACAACCCTGCAAATTTTGCAGAGAGAAATAAGAGATCAAGATTAGGTCCAAGAACTACTATATATAGAAGAAACACCCAAATAGTTAGTAGAATATGACCAAAATGAAGTTGAAGACCAAATATCTGCTATATACACAAGAGAAGATGACTAAGAGGAAGATTGTGAGGGAGAATATGTTGAAGTTGAAGTATCTTTTGATCAAGATGAAATGGATTAATACTGTAGGAAATTCATAGATTTCATGCAAGCTGAGTTACATAAAAAGTATGATTTAAGGTCTAGAAAGAGATCTAGAGTGCAGGATAATGAGGGTGAACAACAATATTCTATTCCTACTCCAATGGCGACTTCACAACAAAAGGACCCTGTAAAACAAGTCAATAGTGGGGAGAAACCTCTAAATTCAGTTAATAGAACAGATGTGCAGCAGGGTGAACCTTCCCAGAGAAAATCAGTTGATACTAATATTTTGGAGAGAGTTGTTCATGTACCCGAACAAGCAGAAAATTCTAGAAAGAGTGAAGAAGAACCTGAAAATAATGTTAAACAAACTCATGCTTTTAGTTTGACAGAAGAGTTGGAGAAGGTAAAAATTCAGGTACCTCTTCTAGAATTAGATAAAATACCAGTCTACAAGAAATAAATTTCATAATTTATTAATCTCACACATATTGAAGATATAAGTGACACTATGAACTTACAAGAAGAGAATTCAGTGGTCACCTTTGGTCCTCATTTATAAGAAGTAGATCCTTTTGTTCCACCATTCTATATTTCTCTGTTGCTTCATGGTTTTACTCTCCATAATTATACGTTGGACTCAGGAGAATCCCATAATCTCATGCCATTGTCTGTAATGAAGGAAATAAACTTGCAGACTACCAAACCTTACAGGGATATGTATTCATTTTATTCCAAAAGGGTGAAATGTGTTAGGTTAATTAAATATGTAGTAGTTTCTTTGGCACAAATTTTAGCAAAGAGTATATTCATGGATGTAGTTGTTGTTGATATTCCAGCCAGGTTTGGAATGATCCTGTCAAGATATTTGGGAGCAAAGTTGCGAGGTGTTCTAAGATTTGATTTTAATTATGCTATCATTCTTGTTTTCAATGGGGAAGAAAGGGGATTTTATAGGGAAACAAGGTTCATGAAGACCACTACCAAGAAATATGCTAGAAATTCCCCTGTTTATAGTCAAGAAACAGAAGATCTTTCATGTTTCATGCTGCATTAAGATGCAGAATTTTCTGAAGACACAAGGACAAAACTCTCTTCAACAGTTGTAAGTAATGAACTGCATTCAAATAAGATTTGGAAATGTTATTTTGATGGTGCCTACTCCAAGGATGGCATAGGAGTTGTATTCTTGTTGATATCACCAGAAAGTAACCTCATGCCTTTTTCTTTTAAATTAGAATTTGATTCAACAAACAACGTGGCTGAGTATGAGGCCTTAATTTTAAGCCTTCAAGCTGTTAAAAAGATGGGATTTCAGTGTATTTCAATTTTTGGTGACTCTGAATTGATAATAAGATAGATTAAAAATCATTGTCATACCAAGCATTTGAGGTTAAGATCATCCAAAAATGATTTTTGGGATCTGATAGAGAAACATTTTGAATCCTTCAATATTCATTATGAGGGAGGGGATAGGTTGGCAGATTCGTTATCAGTTGCATCTAGTACCTTTAATCCACCAATGAATTCAAGGTTAAGGTACGAGATTGAAATTAGACATAGACCCTCTATTCCTGACAATGTGAAACATTGCCAGGTGTTTGAAGATGATGAGAAGATAAATCATTTCTTGACAATGATTGGAAACTTTGAAGATGTTGAGATAGATCAAGAAGAAGAACAGACATAGCAAAAAGGAGAGATAAGAAACCTCAAGCAGACAATAGGTGAGCAGAAGATTATCCAATTGAAAGATAATATACTCCCTAAAGGACTCGTTCCCCTTGAAATACTATTTGATTCTAATGATATTGTTGTTAATTCAAACAACACACATCAAGAGGAAGAGATGGAAGATTCTAATTTGGGAACAGCAATAGCCAAAAATGGTGACTTGACTTGACTTTAAATAAATTCTATTTTTCCTTTGAAAACTATCGCGTCCGTCCCTTTATCGTATTTCGCATTTCAGCGTTTATAACATATTCATGAGTGCCATTCCTCCTGAGATTGCGATGTGAAAAGTGCCATTGTAATATATTAAATCATAATTCCGAGCTGCATAACATATGGCCCTTGTCACACTTTTCATTTTAGCATTCATAACATATTCCTAAGCGCCATTCCTCCTCAGCTTGCGATGTGCGATAAAGGTAGGGATGGCGTGGAAAGTGGAGGTGGGGCAGATCACAAATCGAAATTAGTGATATGAAACCTTGTCACATTTCGCATTTTGGAATTTATAACATATTTATGAGCATCATTCCTTCTGAGCTTGCAATGTGCGAGGTGTGATTGGAATATATTAAATCATAATTTTGAGTTGCATCGCGTCCAGCCCTTGTCACACTTTTCATTTCAACATTCATAACATGTTCATGAGCGATATTCCTCCCAAGCTTATGATGTGTGATGTGCAATAGGGATGATGTGGGAAGTGGAGGTGGGGACACCCGACTCCACCCTAGCATGTAATGTTCTGAATGCATCAATTGGCCTGACTCTTGAACTGTTATTCACGCGAATGAGCATGACTCGACCTACCTTCACATCTTCACACATAATTTTAATACACCAACATATAAATCAAAAATTATTTTTCGGTATAAAAAAAATCTTACATTTTCTAACATAAATTATTTATTGGTGTTTTGAGAAATATTTCAAAAGTAAATGCAAATGAGCCACAACGTCTAGCTCCACCTGGGGATAGTGCTTTTTTCCATGAAAACACTAAGAACTGTAGATTAGTGCCTTATCGATTGTGAATGGAATCAAATATTTCTTGGAGACATATGAATAATGAGCAATCCAGTATTTACAATGGTGGAATTCTGAATTTTAATGCTCAAAATAATGCTTCAAATACTGCCTATTCACAGGAAGCTGTAGAGATTATCCATCTAAATATTTTACGATGAAAGTATTGTTTGATCTTATACTTCTTAAAAATATCAATGTATTTTCCTTTATTGAACATGGGCACTGGACACAGGTAAGTGACCCAATTCAGAGTAAAGGAGAATAGAAGATGGAACGTTGTAGGCAAGAGAAGAAGAGGCAGAGTCGGGCAAAGGGAGCATATGCTGGCACTGTTGGAAACGCAACAACTGGGTCAAGTCGGGCAAAGATGCGTTATTGCAGAACTATTCGAATACCACATCAGAAATAGAAAAGACATGACAACAAGTAGAAAAGACAAATATTGAACTCTGGAAGAAATGCAGGGCAAGGATGTCTGATATGTCAGGGAGACACATCAACACTTCAGTGAGATGCATCAACAATAAATCAGATTAAGAAAAAAGAATAATATTTCAAGTTTTAATTTATTTTCTTTGTTTGTTAAGATCAAAGCTATAATGATGTCCTCAATTTCAATGTAATAAGTAGTTTTAATAGTTTAGGTAGTCGAAGTATTTTCAATAAGTTCTAACAGTTACGAACTATTTTTGATGTATTTAAGCAAGATAGAAATAAAGAAGGGGGGTTCTGAGTTTTGGACCTCTAGAAGACTAAAACTTTGGTACTTATTTTTTTGATGGGTGAATGAAAGAAGCATTAATTTTCCTGCAACTGTTGATGGTGATTCATTTTTCCTGTGCCTTTTTGTGTTCCTTCTTCCTAGAATGAATTGAATTAAAGTAGTTTCTGGCCCCTTAATTACATATGTGAGTAAGAGTTAAATAACCTTAATTTGCACTCCTTCACTCCAACTCCTTTCCCTTCACAAATTCTCTTTGTAACTTAAAATTAATAGATTTTATGTTTACAGCATATTATTTTCAGTTTCCTCTCTCTCCGTAAATTCATTTTGAAATTTAAAGTGATAGATTATTTGTTACAACATATCATTTCGAGTTTCTTCTATAGTTTTTCTTTTCCATTCAGATATCAGCAGTTAATGGCATTGTAGAGTCTTTCATTATACCATATTATTAATGGTTTTAAAGAATTATTTTCCAAAGGGATTGAACGAATACCACCTAATAATTACTTCTCTGACACATTTTTAAAAATTTCTTAAGCACTAATTCGTTTCCATGGCCAAGGAATTGTCTCTTAAGATACAACAACTTCCATGCTTTATTTTATTTTAAACTTTATTTTCAATGCACGGTAAAGTAGACCTACTTTTATTTCAGCATGATTGAATTGGTTTGCTTCCTTTTCCTATAAATGGTATATATTTGTTACCTTTTATTTCCTACAATTATAAATGTTTCTTATAGAAAAAAACAACAAAATGGTCTCTATGTAACTCAATTTCTCCCAAATTTTTTTCACCTCCATACAATGAACAAAATAATAAGATAATACATGTTTCACACATAGTATTGACCCCTCTTAAGTTTGTATGAACCTTGGGTTGAAAATTAAATTTGATACCCTTAGGTGTTGCATTATTCTTGTTGCAATAATGAGGGCCATCACCAATTCATAGTGTGACCTTCATTTAATGTCATGTTTCCCTGGAAACCTAGGGTTTCATCCCTTCCATGGCACCGAATATGTGACCAAACCATGCGACCATAGTGCTTCATTTTTTTACAGAATATGACCACGCCATGCGACTTTAACACTCAACCCTTTTGATAATATGACAATGCCATGTGACATTATCTTGGGGGTCCATGGTTGTCTGAATGATGATGTTAACATGATGTCTTCATTCCATGCGGATACCCATGAGGGGTGCCACATATCACCCATATTTTATTGTTTTACCAACTGAAAACATTTCATTTTCCCTTGCCACATCACAGACCCTAGAGACGACATGTCACATACCGATTTCATCACTTTTGACGAATCAGACTACATCATGTGTCATCACATGACTGGCTCTTACATCATCACCTGTGATTAATTTGATTGTTCCATGTGTCATTACAACACTAGCTCTTATATCACCACTTTTAACCAATCATTGTGCCATGTGTCATCATGATACTAGCTCTTATGTCATCACCTCTGACCAATTGAACTATGTCATGTTTCATAAACTTATTGGTCAAGATTATGGTTAGATTATTGGAATATGCATGTTGTATAACCCTATTAAACAATGTGAAATTTTATGCACTCGAAAGGATCGATTGACTTACAGTGGTGGATCCACCATAAACATCTGCAACCTTTAACAAATTTGGTGACTTTGGGTTTTTCCCCATCGTTTAGGTCCTTAAATAAACTTGATCTTCAAATTTCCATAACTTCTCATTTGGGAGGAGCTTTTCATAGTCATTGGAAAGGTCTCGATGAGGAATATCCAACCATTTTTTCCATAGATTCTTTAGGATATCATAACTTCATGAAAAATCAATAAAACCCATACCTCCTGACTTCACTTGATGAGGGTATGCAAGATATCCAACTATCAGACTACTTTCCTTGATTCATGAATGATATTGTTGTGACCTTAAAAATCCCCCACTATTTATGCCTTTGACATCCCCTTGTACATCCCCTTTGACATCAATGACTCTTGTTGTCACTGATGAAAACACCATGTGCAAATAGAGTATTCCTAACAATCACGGTCTCCCAATAGACCACATTTGTTCGCAAAAAATTATCATAGAGACCAGGGTTATAGTTATGGGTTCCAATAAAGGCTTTTTTCGTAGTATAGCTTAGTGCGACATTTTTTATCTTCCATGAGCATGAAAGTATCACTCAAAGAATAGCTAGGACATAGGTTTGATGGTTGGGGTTTAGATGGTTAAAGGTTGCATTTTACCAGATAAATATGTATCAATATCCATTAACCATTACATAATTATTAAAGAACCTTTACGCAGAGAATGGATGGATCATACCATACAGGGACTCGACACAGGAATTAAAAAATTTAAAATAGGCACATAGCCCCACATGTGTACACGTGTCATCACGTAGTGCCCTACAAACGGTCTCAATTTATATTATCATCAAGCCAAATGGATATTACAATAGAAAATATATGATATTATAGCGAGATATACCATATATTGACCAAGAAAACCCTTGATTACATAGCTATAATACAATATCATCAGGTAAATTTTAAGCATGGAATTTTACCTTAAATTTTAGAAACCTTGGCAAATATTACTAGTCCCCAATATGTAAATTGTAATTTTTTTTATGATATTTTTGTAAAAATATTTAGGTTTCTAATTATTTTATATTATTATATATAATTTTTTGGCAATTTTTGGGGTAAAATAATTTTATACTATAAAATTTGGGTGAATCAATTAAAAAAAAAAAAAGGAAATTGTAGAATGTTTTTTTTCGGAAAAAACATGGAAAATTAACCTACTTGCAAATATTAGCCCCTAAAATTTTCCCTGAATATCATAACACCGATATAAAATTCAGTAGCATGATGACCCTTTTCTTTAGAATATCCCTTGCATATATTTCCTTGCATCTGTTTATATAGTTTTGGGCTATTGTTCTCATTCATTTTAAATTCTTTCATATTGTCAACTTTACCTCTTGCTTGCTTGATAGAATCAAATTTAACTAATTTGACAAGATCCATTCACTTCATGCTCTCTTGGTCCATGCTCACTTCATTCCTTAAAAATTGTAATGGCCTTTCCTTCTTTATCATGGACTTGTTGATTTCCAAGGTAACCAGTTGGTCCACTTTACCCTTTTCTACTTGTCACTTCCTTCTTTCTACTGTTAACTTCTGACCAATTTAACCATTCTTTTTCTAAAATTTTCCATGATCATTTTATAATAAAAACCATCCAAAAAATGAAGGACCCAACAAGCCTCAACCATAGTCTATTGAATTTCCCTCTAGTCAATCATTGATCTACATAGTTAATTATCCTTATGTTGCGCTGAGTTGCTTCTCCTTCAAATGAAGGACCCAACTCAAGAATATCATACAAAAATTTTCAACATAAACAGTTTTACATATCCAAATGATTTATCCATTTTCACATCAATATGGTTCTCTAACTAAAAAAAAATTGAGTTGTGGATCCATTTGGGGCCTCTAGAGGAAATTTATTCGATTCAGTGTTCGCGAATAAATTAAGTTGATGTAACTACAAATATTGTGCCTGGATAGTAGACTTAAGGTCTCAGATGGTTTATTTCACTTAGTTTGATTCATCCTCCAAAGTAATAATATGAGCATCCTTCTGGGATATTTCTACAAAAACTTCCTTCTTCTTAACGAGATCAATGATGGAGAGAGAATCTTCCATGAGATTCTTGACTTGCTCTCGTGATTCATAGATTTTTTGATTGCATTTAACAATAAGACCTTGCCAATATTGCACTTTTTGCAAGATTTTTTTGGATTCCTACTAGATGAATTCTATTGTTAGGTCTACTAACCTCTCCCGCTACTCAGAAATAGTGGCCGAAAGGGATTTATTCTCAGCTGCTAAAATGGTCCAAGAATATTCAAGCAACTCTAGACATTGAATGGGCTCATAAGTTATAATTCCCTTAGGAATAGTAGAGTTCATATCTAATAATGCATAACACATCTTAATGAATTCATTTTTGACATTCAAAATCTATTACTTTGCTTTGTATTTTTTCTAGTATAATTAATCTTGCTCCTATATAAATTAAGAAACTTGTTGTTGTAATGAATCTCTATCATGTATAAGTTGAGTTATCTATTGCTATTGTTTCTCATGACCTTGGGTGATTTCAAGCTACTTTTGATTAGCTAAAGTCATCTTCTCCTCCAATTGTAGTGAAGAAGCCCTCAGATTTTGAAAAAACAGAGCAAAGGACCAATGATGGAGATATTTTGTGAGAAGAGTATCTGCAGGTGGAAGCTTGGATTGCAAGGACTAACCACTTGTAATGGATTTATCTGAGTGACCTTCTGTGGAAAAAATTTGAGTTTCCTTATAATCATATTGTATGGACTATTGAACACACTTGTGAACCTCAGAAGGTAACAAAGGAATAATTTCGAGCAAATGGACACATACATTTAGTACCTGTTCACAATTCCCTATATATTTAATGAATGTATATAATTTATCTGGAAGAAGAAAATCATTTTCTACAAGAGAAATAATAGTATCCTATGGAGTCTCAAGAGTTTTTCCATCGACAGAGTGAGTGGATGGTGCACCAAAATTAGTATGGGAGGTTCAGTGTCTTATGGAGAAGGGATTTTGTTAGGTTGACCTGTGGAAGGAAGAGTAGAGGGTTTTTTTTCCTCCACAATAAAAGTGGGTATAGAAGGCTTAGGAGGCTCATCATCATCAACTTGAATCAGTTTATAAAGGTTTATGTCAGCCATATTTGTTGAAGCAAGAAGAAAAGGGATACTACATTCAACTTGTATCACAAATGGAGTCTCTAAATATGCCATGGGGAGAACAAGATGGTGAAATGGATTAGTTTGCAAAGGAATGACATTAGGGATTGATGTACTTGTATATGGGGTAGTTGTGGTAGGGTTAGAATTAGTACCAAGAGTTGAAACAATACGAGAGAAAATATTTTTAATCAGGGGTTGATAGTCCTTAGGGCCAGAATTAGAGTATGATGGTGAAGTTTGGTGTTTATGGGACGATGATGAACCATTATTTGGTGGATTTAGCTAAGTGACGTCAATGAGAGCATAATAAGTGTCGTAGAATTATTTAAGTTGTTGGAATCCAAGCCAACTAATAACCTCTTTATGGAAAACATCCTCAGAAAAGTAGTATGTTAGAGGTCGAGTATGGAATATGTCTTGGTCTACATCCTTGGGACAGACATAATAGTAATTATGATTAATCCCAACAAAATATAGTAATCATTTTTATCAAGCAGAGGCTAAGGAACTTACATGATTTGTGCGGCTTTATAATCTTATTGTGCCATGCACCAAAGGAATTTTCGTTAAATGAAACATTGGTAGAGTCAAAATGACTTTTCCAAGTGTCATAGGTAAGGGCTAGGGATTTATGGTATAATGGGCCATGTAGAGCATTTCCCATGAGATATTTCCACTTGATGATGGAAAGGAAAACAATCAAATATCCTTAAATAAATTAACCCCCCTTCTGATAATGTTCCTAGCAATCATGGAAAAAACCATCAAGAAAATACTTACACCAATTAAGTTGGACGCCCTGAACATAGAATTCGGTAATAGAGATGGTATCTAGGGTACATTGTCCTTTTTTGTAGTGCCACATTAACTCTCCAACAATCATGTGGCATCAAAATTTAATTTGAGAATGATTAATCAGGTCGATAGCAAGCACTCCTCCCCAGAAATTTCTTCCATATTTTTGGTACAAATTAGTAGTACCCATATTCTTGTTATGGTTGGACACTCCTTGGAAAGTGGTGGAGATTTCTTATACCTCCATTGAAAATCCTATCAATTTTTGAATAGCATGCACATGAATGGGATACTCCTTTTCCAGCCAGAATGAACCATTATGGATTCATTTAATGAGGAATTTCATGCATCAAACAACTTCACCAGTAGTACCAAACGCTAGAAATTATTGCAGTAGAGGTAAGGTCAACTCATCCAAAAACTTGAACTCTAGTTTAACTTTGGTAACAATGCCTCTAGAAATTGTGGGAATGAGGTCCATATATTCTTTGGGATTAATATTTTGGAACATATCACCATCAGTGAAATTGTTATCAACAAGGATAACCTTCTCATACTTTCCATACAAGTCCTCTAAGGGGTCGATATGAGGGTCATACAATTCAAATTGGATGGTAGCTTTGAGAGAATGAACCATGGCTAAATTATTACATGAATAAAGTTAAATCATAGGTGCATGATGGTGAAAATTGAAGATTAGCGCCATGGACTTAGATGCTAGAGTGAAAGCTCAAGAAAAACTCAAAGAGAGATGAATGAAAGTGATGCAAGGCTCAATACTATAGACTTGTGTATCAAATCCTAATAGTGGATTCCTAATTTAGCCATAAAATAAAGTAGGTGAAGAAAGGATAGACAAAATCGATCTTGATTTGGGACACGAATTGCAAAAAAGGCTCATATGCCAAAGCAAGATGTCAGTGATTGGAAAATATGACAAAACAAACTAAAATCAGAAATATTACAGTAGTCGAAGCCATAAAGAAATAACCAACTTAAAAATTTAACTCTTAATGCAGGAATAACTCGAAATAGGGACTAAACAACAAAAATAAAAATACTAAAAAATATATGAAACATCAACTCTACCTCCCCAACCACAATCGGTTGTGGTATAATGCAAAAGGAAAATAAGTTCCAACTAACACATCTAAATTAAATGACCAAAACTGAAAAGACTGGATGAATATAATGTAAAACCTAACCTACACTCTTTGAAAAAGAGAAATGACTAATTAAATTTTTAATGACCATAGTATGGCTTTAGGCAAGCACCATTCACCCAACCAAGATGAATACTACCATCAATTTGTGCAAGTTTGATAGTTCCCAAATCAATATTATCTGCAACTATAAATGGTACTAACCAGTGCATCTGAAGTTTCCCAAGATGCCTTAGGTAATTTTTGTCATAAAAAAGGAATTAATATCCAATCAAAAAATTTCCTATTGATATGGATGTCATTCCAAGCCTTCTCCCTTTTCTTCTCCATAATTTTATGAAAAAATTGCAAAAATATATACTCATTTAATTCCCATATCTCTTGGAGTCTTTCTGCAATAAATTCATCATCGATCATCTTTGTAGCTTACACAATGTATAAGTCAGGACTGAGGAATTATGCAGGAACTACAACTTCATTCCCATAAACTATATGGAATGGATTATACTTATGTGAACTTTTAGTAGTAGTCATATTTTCCCAGTGTGTAGCAAGAACTCTTTAATCCTAATCATCTCTATTAGTAGAGCATAGTTTAGTAAGGCATTTATCCAATATTTTTTTGAATTATTTTATTGTTCCTTTAGCCTGAAGATGATAAGGATTTATCTTATGATGTTCAATAAGGAAATCTTGGGTTAAGGTTGCAATAGTGTCATTAATGAATTGATTTCCTTGATCACTTGTTAGGCTTCTTAGACAACCAAATCTGGTAATGATCTTCCCAAAAATGAATCAAGTTGTAGTACTGGTGGAACAATATTTTACAAGATAGACCTTTGCCCACCTTGCAAGATAGTCATTTGTGGTAATGATATATTTGGTAAGTGAATGCCAAGAAGGAGGGTTGATGGGCCCAATTAAATCAACCACCTATTTTTCAAAATCCTGCAATGGTCTTAGTAGATGCAACGAAATATATTCTCACTGATAAGGTCTCCCAATTCTCTGAAAAACATCCCAAGTCCTAGAAAATTATTTGGCAACTTTAAAAAAAATTTACCACCATAATCCTACGTGTATTACCTTTCGTGTAGTTTCTTTCCCTCTAGCATGGCCTCCTGCAACACCACTATGACACTCCCAGAGAATGTCATCCCTATCATGACTAAAAACACATCTACGCAAAATGATATCAAGGCCCAATTTATATAATTGACCTACAATTAATTGGTAATTGGTTTCTCTCACTACTAATTTCCTCTTTGAGTGCCTAAATAGTTTTCCAAACACATACCAGTAGTTAATAAAAGTGCAATATCCTCTAGATAGTCAGGAAAAAAAATTTACTTGGAACAAGTATGCATCAGTAATCCAATCATCAACATAAGCTCCAAATTATCCTAACTCTAAGTGGGAAATATGGTTCTCTCCTACATTGTTTCATCTGGGCTTCATAATAACTTCAAAACAAAATTTCTGAAATAACAACAACCAGTGATAGATCCTCCCTTCTAGCATAGGTTTGTTGACTAGGTACTTTAAGGTTGAATGATATGTAAATAATTTAAAGTGTCCACCCAATATATAATGGCGGAAGTTATGGAGAGGGTATACCCTTTCTAAGGCATCACGCCCAGTCGTAGTGCAATTATGTTCTGTAATAGACAGTTTTTGATTGGGAAATTATATGGGATGGTCCAAATTTCCTTCCCCAAATTGTACAAGGATAACACCGAGAGTAGTGATGGAAGCATCAATGTGCACATGGAACTCTTTATTCTAGTGAGGATAGACCAGAATTGGAGCACTTTCTAATTTTTCCTTGGGTATCTCAAATGCAACATCACACTGAGAGGTCCATATGAAAGATTTATACTTCTTCAACAGCTTCTCCAATGGAGCAGTAATAGAAGCATAGCTGTAAATGAACCTTCGATAATAAACTATCTGTCCAAGAGTGGATTTGAGTTGTTTAACACTTTTTGGAGTGGGCATGTTGAGGATGACAACAACTTTCACTCGATCAACTAAAACACTTGCCTTGAAAACAATATGCCCCAATAAGGTTCCAAATGGTACAAAAAATATACACTTCTTCATATTAAGAGAGATTTTTAGCAATTTATATTGATAAAAAATCACTCTGAGAAAACTTTAGTGCTTCTTTAAAATATTTGAAATAGTACAATAATCCTTATAGACTTCCAGGAACTTGTGTATGTACTCATATAAGGGTAGAATAACAATTATATAAAATACTACAAGTACACTCTTAAGGTTGAATGACATCACATGATATTCATACAAACCCCACTTAATGGTAAAAGTATTTTTCTTCTTTTCCTCTTCCGCAATCTGGACCTAATGGTATCTTGAGAACCTATCTTTAATTCAATAAGCTTCCTAACCTGCAACATTATCCAAGACTTCATCACTGAAGGGAATAGGAAATGGATCCTAGACACAGGCATTATTTATGCTAGGATAATACAAAAAAAACTCTAATCTCTTCATAATCCCTCTTATCCTAGATGACTATGGGGCTTATACAATCAACTTCATCCATGGCAAAGATAAGCCCTTATGCTAGCATATTTCTGATCTCCCTTTTGAACTTTCTTTTGAACCTAGGATTTAGTTGATATGGACGATGCTTTATCAGACATGCGGTTGGCTTAAGGATTATTTTAATCTTTCCAATATCCCTTTAACACCCTCCAGCTTTGAAACGGATGCAGGAAATAGGTCCACATACTCCTTAAGTCAAATGTATCCTTAGTGGTTTGTTCATCCCAATAGCCTCCGATTGATGCCAGCTTAGGCTTTTCATTAGATCCAATATCTAAATTTTGCAGCTTCAAGTGATGTAAATGTGGGGCATCCTAAGGAGGATCATCCTTAATTCTCTTCTACCCTTCATATTCCTTGAAAGAGAGATGTCTCAAGCCTTCTAAATATTCATCATCAATTTCCTTGTCAATTGTTTCACAAGCAAAGACTAAGTGGAGACTTGAATTAGGCATAGTTGCAAAACATATATTAGAAAAGAATTGTGCAAGAGGTTTCCCAATGGAAAATATAACTCTTTTTATAGATTTAAAATATTTTTCAATGTGAGCATCTTAAATTGAGAAAGTAAAATTAGAATAGAGCTAATAAATCAGCTTATCCCAACTGGAAGTTTGTCTCTTCAACTCTTCCTTCAAATACCAATCCTTAGGAATAGGTCTTAGATCATTAATAAAGTAACGTACCTACGTTTCATCGAGTATCTTGTTCCTATTCAATTCCACAACACAGACTTGAACATGCTTCTCCAGACTAGTATGACCCTTATACAAAGAAACAATACCTACTCTTTTTCCATCCTCGAAAAATCTGCAAAAATTAAGAGTAGACTTGGCCATTACCATGATTAAATATGGTCGCAATGAGAAGCCCACCATCGAGAAAGAGTAGCTTGGTGCACAATATCCATCAAGGGAAATATTTTCTCCTCTACAAAAATAAATTCGATGGATCATACAAAAGCATCTATAGGAACACGATTATCAAAAATATGATAGTGCCTTACCTTTGTGCCAATCAAATGGCCATAATAAGAATTTTTCATCTCCTAGAATATAATGCATTATCTCCATGCTACCATTCTTCTAGCGAAAATTCAGAACCAAATTCAGTGTTCTAAACACTTCACCAGCTGAGAAATGCATTGGATGTAGGATTAATATAATCCTCCCTTTTCCTTGTAGTCAATTGGTAAAATTAACCAAGAAAATGCGTATCTTCTGCGTCGTCAATAGGCTCTATGTATATATGGCCCTAATAAGGATCCAAAGGTTGAATGACTCTTACACCATCTACTTCAAAAGTCATAGTTTCATGTTGCAAATCAATGATGGCATTGTTCTCGAAAGCCTAGTTAACTCCTAATAAAGTTTGATAGGCATATTTATCGCCGATGATATCAATAACTTCGAAATCATCATAGACCTTCACACTGGAAACATATACTTCCACATATTCTAATCAGCCATAAGAGAAGAAAATCTCACAATAGTCATTTGAGGATTTACCTTGTTGGTTTGGAAATGCATGATACTAGCTATGTCATTGAAAAGGAACACTCATCAACACTTGTGAAACTCCTCCTGAAGGTCCTGCATGTGGAGGAGGGGGTCCTAATGAAAAATTTGAGGGTGTCTTGCCTCACAAACTTAGAGATCCTATAACATGATGTCCTTCTACGTCATAACATATTGTACACCAAACTTGCGAAAGAGAAGGTTTTACAGCATTCACCTCTTTTTCTCTTGCAATTAGAACAACAAATTTATTTTGAAAGTCATTCAAAGTAGGATAAATTGATGTATAACTTGGTTTAAATTGACCAAGGTATCCCACCATAGCTTCAATATTGATTACATGTTCCAAATATTCTTGCAAGTTATTGATATTTTGTTGCATTAAAGGTATCCTTGTCAAAGGAAACAGATCTTTAATGAACCATTCCTTTTGATAATCTTGATGGATGGGATAAGTTAAATTTCCCAAATCATATTTAAATATCTACATACACTCCCATGAAAACTCTCCTTCTCTTTGTTTTATATCCCATAATTATATCAGACATTGTTGCTCTATCTGATGTAGTTTGAAATCATTGATGACCTCTTCCCTTAATGCATTTACAATTAGATTTGGAATATTAGGTGTGACTTTTATGTACCACTTAAGACCTCATCCCCTTAAAGTGGTTTGGAATTCAACTAGCTTAGTTTCATCTAGAGCTCCTCTAGACCTCCAGATCGCCTCGGATAAGTAACATTGTTGCTCCACATTTTCATCACCTCGGTCATGGAACTCAGGGTATCAGCTCCAAGAACCAACAACATTTCCAGTCATTAGAACAAAATTAAAAGAGACTAAAACAAATCCTTGCAAACCAGGTTGGGAAATATTACCCAAATCTTGTTGACCACTACTAGAAGAACTACTACCTATATTTACCTTACAAAACTTCAAATTTTTAATGATTTTAGGATAGAACCTTAATATATTAGAGTAGAGCACTAGGGGAAGGGATGGAGGAGGACATGTCATGTTGCTACCTTGTAGAATATTGATTTTTTGGAAGATATCGTCCTCATGAAATAATCTTCTCATCGTGAAATGCATGTCTTCATCTACATGAGTATTAGGATAAGTCATTGAAATATTTGTACCTAGCATCAAATTTTCACCTAATTCCTCGTAAAAATTATTACCTCAACTATGTTCTCCTTCTTCACTTCCTCTAGCTCCTCTTCCTCCATTAGAGCTTGCATATTCTCTCAATTATCCCTTCTAAAACTTAGGGTTGGTCAACACTTCGCCTATCTACTTCAAATCCCTTATTCTTCTTCAAATCTCTCACATATTTTACTCCCTCCATTCCTTATATATACGTGCCCTCCTCATTTCCCTGAAATACCATGCATTCCACATTTCCTCCATGTCCATTGCAACTCTTTCTCGACTTTTGTAACTGATCAGCGTCTCTACCTAATTCGTCACTTAGTATGAGGCTTTTAAGATGCCATGTTAGATGGAGGAAATGGTTTAAATGTTCCTTCTACCATAAAAACCTTAATCCATAAATGGATATACTTTAGTAGAAGTCATCTTAGCCAAAATCTAAATATCACTTCCACTTTGGAAAATGATTGTCGGTTCTCTATAGCAAACTCAATAATATATCCCTCCAAAGTAGCTTAGACCAAAAAATGAACGGCTTTGGTAATTTTGTGATCCAACTGACGTAAGGAAGCTAAATCATTTGTATTCCAAGTCCAGTAAATTCAACCAGTGCTCTAATCTCTCAAAGATTGTCACAAAATTCCCAACCACTATTACAACTTCTCAAGGAACTCAACCCAAATATCTCATATTGGTCACAGGTAGGTTTAGCAAAAAGGACCTCATCACGAACCGAGTCTAAATTCTTTTATTGTAGTTGTTCCTGTTGATAAATAAAAGAAGCAAACTTAACTTCCCACCATTCCCATATACTTCTCTTGAGGATCCTAGTCACTATTATCTAAAACCACAACTAGATTTTAGGTCCTAGCAACAAAACCATTTAGTAGTGAAAATTTATCACAAATACCAATGTTCTACTTCTGGGTACAATAAAGGTTTCCATTGTAGTCGAGATCAACAATAGCATTTTCAATCTTTTGCAAGGAAGAAAGTATCAACCGAAGCGTGGCTAGTACATAGGTGGGATTGTTGGGGTTTAAACAATGAAAGGATGCATTTTACGAGTTATATATCAACATTAACCATTATAAAATGATTAAAGAACCTTTTTGCATAAAATAAATGGAGCATACTACCCAAGGACTCAACACAAGAATTCAAAATTTTAAATAGGAACATAACCCCACATAAATTCACGTGTATCATCACACAATTCCATGCAAAACATCTCCATTTATATTATCATCAATCCAAATGGATATTACAACAGTATATATGTGGGATTATATTGAGATCTATCATAGTTTTACCAACAAAACCCTTTATTACATAAATAAAATACAATATCAAAACGATAATAGAATATTCGAAAACATGATGACCCTTTTCTCTCTAACATCCCTTACCCACTCGCCTTGCATCTCCTTATACAGTTTTTGGTTGTTGATCTCGTCTAGTTTAACTCCTTTGAGATTTTCAAATTTAGCTCTCACTCACTTGATAAAATAAACTTTAACTACTTTGACGAGATCCATCCACTTCACGCTGACTTGGTCCATGCTTGCTTGATTCCTTAAAAACCGTAACAGCTCGGTCTTTTTTTCTCATGGAATTCTTGATTCCCAAGGTAGCCGCTTGGTCCACTTTACCCTTTTCTCCTTGTTGCTTCCTTATTTCCACTATTGACTTCTGACCAATTTAACCATGTTTTTTTCGATTGTCCTATTTCAGTATTCTTCTAATAAAATTCGAGAAAATTGTATAAAAAATATAAATATAATGTTATCATGATATGGTTTAAGGAATTGCTCTTCTTATGTTTATTAATTTTGTAGAGAAATTTTCACTCTCAAGGTTTGATTTCAAGGAGTTCTTTAAGGCAATATTTTTCTTTTAGACTCAACCTTGAAATAAAAATAAATAAATAAAGGATATAGTTATCTAAACAAAATTAGTAATTAATATGTTAAGAATAAAAATAAATGTAATATAGTATTTTTAAGGATAAAAATAAGTGTAACATGGTATGTTGGATAACAACATCAATGTAAGGATTAGATCTATTTCAAACATAGCTATAAATTTAACTTTAATTCATAATTTATTTTGAAATCAATGTTGATAAATTAATTTTCAAACCTATGTAATTGAAAAAATCAGAGTTGACACAGTTTTGTGAGGAGAACTAGTTTACTGAAATGACGCTCTAGCTCATTAGGGTCATGTCTTCACAAGAAGTGAAGCTCTAGCTCGTTAGAGTCATGTATTCACAAGAAGTGAAGCTCTACCTTGTTAGGGGCATGTATTCACAAGAAGTGAAGCTATAGCTCGTTATGGTCATGTATTGACAATAAGTCAAGCTCTAGCTCGTTAGAGTCATGTCTTCAAAAGAAGTGAAGCTCTAGATTGTTAAGGTCATGTCTTCACAAGGAAGCTCATCTAGGATTATTTAATGTTGTGATTAATTTTGGATGGTCATTCTATTGTGGTTTTGTTATAAGGACTTTTTTGCATTCTCTCATTATCTATTGGTTGATTGGGTATCATGCATTTTTTTGGTTATTTATAATGCATTAGTATCTTTGTGCTTTAATGTTTGTGGTCTTGTTCCATCTTAAAATATCATTACCTTACATGCTTGGGATTTTAGTGTTTTTTCTCAAATTTATGCTTAGGGTTTTCTAACGTTGTTTTCCATTTTGTTCTTGCATTGTATATGTGACTTAAAATGCACACATTCTACTTCATCAAAAAATGACTATTTAAAGAGTTTGGAAGCAAATTTTGGTGTTGGATTAGGGTTATATAGGTTTGTTCTTGGGAATTTGTCTCTTGTTCTTGTTTCTTTTACAATGTATCTCTTTCTATCATACTACCCAGTAATCTCCCCTAAACATTACTTGTTGTACAAAGTAGATAGCTTGTAAAATGTCTAGAAGCATTTCCATTTCCAAAGTCATGAAGTGTTAACTCTTTAGGAGGCTATACAAGGCCACCTCATTGATTTATTTAAATAATATGCCATCCATGCTAAGAGGGTTACCATCATACCCAAGGACAACTCCACTTATTAAGCATATCGATAAGGTGAGGGCTTAGATCTGTGTTTGAAATGCTAATATCTAACAAATGAAGTTTCGTGTCTAATTCTTATGTTCTATATAAATATTCGATAAGGGAGAACCATCATGGAAATTTTGAATTTTAATGTCTTATAATTAATTTTAAATTTTAATTATATAAATATAGTTTACTCAAGATAATAGGTCTACTTTAATTGATAAACTTGTGATTTAATTATGATCGCTATATTTACTTTTATTTAAACTTTTACCATAAAACATCTTCGCAATGTATTGAAAGGGCATTTAATTTGTTTGTATTTCCTATTCATTTGTTTTCAACTAGTTTGAGATGATTAAATGGATTTCAAATCATTGATAGGTTTCAATAACAGTATTGAAGCTTTATTGTTAGTCTTTTACTTTCTTTTTTTAACTATTTTTTTCTTCAAATATTTGCAATTAATATTCATTATTCAATAGTAGTATTGAAGTTTTATTGTTAGTGTTTTACTTTTTTCTAGCTATTTTCTTTTTAATTATTTGTATTTCATATCCATTGTTTTTAAACTAATTATAGATTTGAAATTATTGATAAATTTCAATAAAAAAAAACTTTATAGTTAGTCTTTTATTTTATTTTTTTCTAATTTTTTTTAAATAAATTTAAAACTTATTAATTAGATTTAGTTTGAATATTGTGATGAAATATCATCCTCTTCACTTTCCTTGTATTCCCATACTTAAGTTCTATTTCCATTTATCTAATTCTTGTTATCTTAATATAAATATTACAAGCTTACCAAAAAAAGGTTTCGAGCCTAAAATATGTTTTATTATTATCTTGTATTAAGAGTTGAGTTGATTACTCAGTATTTAGTACAATTTGAATGAAATTAGGTTATCTTAATATAAATATTCCAAGCTTACCAAAAAATGGTTTCCACCTAAAATATGTTTTATTATTATCTTGTATTAAGAGTTGAGTTGATTACTAGGTATTTAGTACAATTTGAATGACATTTGAATGACATGACATAAAATGTTAAGGACTAGTTTCTTTTACCATTATTATTATTAACTGAGGTAACTATATATATATATAATTTCATTAAAATTTATAAAATATATTTTTTGTCAAAATTCAAAAAAAATAATAAAATATCAATAAATATAAATAAAGTTAAATATTAATATAGGATTAATTATACCATGTTGAATTATATTTAAATTTTATGAATTTCATAAAAGATATTCAAATATAATAAATCAATAGCATATAATAAGTAAGAAGTGATAATTTCATTTAAATTGATTCATATTTTTTTTAAAATCACATCAAAATGGACATATACTTTCTATTCAATTGTGAATCAAACTATACTAGTACAATTCAAAAAAATGACTTGCCAAAAAACCTCTACAAAGTGAAAATAATAGTAAAAATGTGACAGCTACATTATTGCTAACTAGCTGAATTACTAGTTAAGTAATTTTATTGTTGTTGTTAAATGAAAAACTGAGAAAATTAATGTTATTTTAATAATAAATAAATAAAAAAACTGTTATGAAAAATAACTGGATAAAAAAAGTAAAAATATGATAGTAAATGTTTCCAAGAACTGAAAAGAGGTTGGGGAACAGTTAGAAACAGTTACCTACTCCTCTAGGATAAAGGACTGATTCCAGAGAGGAGTAGGGGTTCTGTGAATGGAAAAAAAAAGGAAAAAGTGAAAAATTATTGAGCTGGTATTAACCAGTGGAATTACACTCAGAAATTTCCTGAAACTTCTAGTTTTGACTCGACTTGGTGTCCTAAGGTCACATCAGAAAGATTATTTCCACTGTTAAACCGAACCATTCAGTTTGGAGCACGGGGGTGAGGAGGACATAATAGCCTTACTTGATGGTTGGGAGGACCACAACTTAATAATTTACATTCAGATAAGTATACATGCAGAACTAAACCTAATAGTTTCATGTGATTCTTATTTATTCGAAATATTTTATCAGAATGGTAGGTACAGTAATGTATAAGTTGTTGTATTTTCAATTGTTTATACACTAGTAACAATATTCTTCACTATTAGTAGAAGAATTACATTCAGAGTTAGATTACTGTGATGTTTCTTTCCTAAAAAGCTCTGCTATAAAATAATGCAGGAATTCTAGAAAACATTAGCAGTATTTCATGAAACATGAATTAAATATCAGAAAATAGAAAAGTGAAGCTAAGCATAGATTTTCAGATTATACGTACTTTTCAAAGTAATTCGACCTACCAAGAAGAATCAATTCAATCTTAAGAAAAAAAGAGTACTATATATTGCAGAAATAAAACATTTACTGTTCAAACCCTTATCATTTTACACATAAGTTACACTATGTCAATAATTCCTGCTAATGAATGAGAAAGATAAAATAGTAATGTTTATAATTATTTCAAAGCTGCAAGACTATTATAGTTAACTATATAATGGTAGAAACCAGCAATAACAGCGGGAGACTATCAGGTGAAGGGTTAGGGTAAGCAACCCAATCCCAAAACCTAGTTGTCTTTCACCTATATAAATTAGAAATACTCAGACATTGAAAAGAATGGTGGTCTGGACACCTAGGAGAAACAATGGAGAAAATTTTATGGTACTTTTCATACAAAATATACATATTCAATATAAGCAATATATGCATGTAAGAGCAGCGTTAAACTAGGGTTGATTCAAGTAAGGTTGCATGAGATAGCTTCGTAAAAGTAAGCCATAGCAGACAGCTGAGAAAGAATTTCATAATTCGGCCTTGAAACCAAAAAGACAACCCAATAAACGCATCGAAGAACACGGTCAAAATTTCAAGAGATTATACACAGATTCTATTAAATGAAGTTATATATTTCAGAAAGGAGAAACTGAGCTAAAATTCATCAATTCTTCTGATCTTAAAAACATTCGGGATAAACCCAGAAGTTCTGCACTGTGGTATCAGTCTGAATTAAAACAAAACAAAAACCCTTTTAAACATTTACAAGTTCCATAGCTAAATGTTCCCTCTATTTCCATCATAATATATTACAGCAATGTTTCCATGACGAACCATAAATTTTCCGAAAGGATTAATCGAACTGCCAAGACCAAACAAGAGAGCTTGTATGCATAAAGCATCCTAAGGGCCATTTGGGCAAGACGATAAAATTGTTCAGCATACCTGAAGAATCCTGAATAGGATAAGTGGAATGCCGAACTTTGTAACCGAAAACTTTCTGAAGAAGATAAATTTCTACGAGGCTTCGAAAGCCTTACCTGCCAAAATAAAAAGGATAAGCGAAATGATTTTTTTGAACTGGAAGGATGTAATATGGATAACATAGTTTTGAAATTGATAAAATAGTAAACCCTACATTCGAATAGCTTACCTGAGAAGAGCAGTGAAGAAATTTTGGCTACCATTACTCTCGTAACCCTGCATCACAGAGAAGAAAAAGGGATAAAGATCCATAACCGACTTAGCAATTAAACTATAAGTTAAATGAGTAAAACGGAAAACAAAGGGTTTGCAATCGAAAACAAATATTACAGGGAAGGAGTGAGTAACTTGAAGACATAGCTAAATGGATGACCGGACGAAACAGAGCATGGAGAAAATCTTCATTTGCAAGCCAGTTTATAAGAGATAAGTCTCCTCCAAATCCTGAGTTGAGCTCGGCGTTGCCATGGGCAGCCAAATCAACCATTGAAACAGATAATCGGCACGGTGGCGGAAAAACCCCAGTGAACCAGCACTTCGCCATAGAGAATGACATCCAGAGTAAACCTAATGCATAGAACTAGGGCTTGGTGATATTTCTTAGGCCCAGTTCTCGCCTCAGCCAGATTTCATCAAACCAATACAAGAAATCAATGGTGTAGATTGGGTTTAGTTACCTTGTGATCATCACAGGCTTTGCACACCGTACAGGTGTCACAGAGAAATCCAAATGCATATCAATATGTATAAATGCCAATACTATAACAGCTATGATTGCATTAAAACGAAATGACAAGTATTATGGAGGAGCATTAAACCCATTGTGGTCGATATTTATTTTATGATATTATGGTTTATTAATATATATATATATATATATATATATATATATATATATATATATATATATATATATATATATATATTGATTATATATATATGAACTATTGAAATTCCAAAGTCAACATGTTGCAGAACGAATAAAATTAACACAAATCTGTTATATCATATTTGCAATCTTTTCTTATAGAGATACACTGCATAGTTTTGAATATTTAATATTTGATAAAGTTATGAAGGATAAAAAAAAATTATGAAGTGTGAGTGTGTGTGACAAGTGGTATCAGGGCAGCGTTCATACGATGGGACCCTAAGGGTCAACTAACGATGAAGCTGTGTGTGAATGATGCACAGAGAGAAGAGAAAATAATTTAGCCATCTAGCAGAACACACTATGAGAAGAGGAACCCCGATGTAGCCTCCTCAAGAAATAGGGGAACCCAAAGTACAACCAGTGATGAACCCAGAGATGTGGGTCCAACTAAGTGTCGAACAACAGTAGAAAACTAGTAGGTAGTTAGAAGAGCAACAGCACCAAACCAGTTTCCTGTTAAATATTTTTCAATAGTTGCAGGAGGAGATGGTGCGTGTTCGAAAAGATAATGAGTGATTACTGCAAGACCAAGAAAATATTTTAAAAATTATGTCAGATAAACAAAACCAGGAGGTGGAACATCCCGATACTGATAGAGGTGTGTAGGAAGAAAATGAGTAGCAAACAGGAAATAAGACTATGGAAACGGTGGAAAGGAGCCCCTCTCAGCGAAGTAAGAATAAAAATTTTAACGAGGTAGAATCTGGTAACTTGTCTGATCCACAAGAAGTCGAGAGATAGAAAGTAGAACTTCAAGGAGAATTTCGTAAAATAAAACCACCAACATTTGATGGTGAGGCTGAGGAGGTGGCAGAGGCATGGTTAATAAATATGAATAACTATTTTTAGGTGTATGAATATAATAGCAACCTGAAGGCTAGGTTAGCAATATACCAGCTAAGAGAGAAAGCCACTCTATGGTGGGAGGAGGTGAAGAATGTATGTAGTATTGAAGAACAAGACATCACCTGGGAATCATTCCAGCAATACTTCAAGGACAAGTACCAGACTGAAAGATTCTATGATGAAAAAGCTAAATAATTTCATGATCTAATGCTCGGACAGATGACCATGGATGATTATATTTCTAAGTTTACCTCCCTATTACGCTATGTTCCATATCTTCGAGAGGAGAAGGCTAAGGTGTAGAGATTTCTAAGTAGTTTGCCAACACACTTGAAAGAAAGAATAGAATTTGTAAATCCTCAAACTATGGATGAAGCCATTCGTAAAGCTCGAATGTGCTATCAAAATTCCAAGGAAAAAGGGGAGGTTGGCAAGACTTGGCAGCCAAATAAAGGACAAAAAAGTAATTCGAATTTCAAGGGTGCCAAAAGTGGCAACTTTAAGAATTCTGCACGTAATCCTGGCAGCAAACAATTTGGCAGAAATCATCAGAGGACTAGATGGCCAGCAGAAGAAAAGCCTAAAGACGCATCAAGCAAGCCTGATCAAGGGCAAGTGACAAAACCACCTTTACAATGTTGGGGTTCTAGTGAAGCGCATCACTACAAAAACTGCCCACAGCGAGCAAGAAATGATGTTGTAGCAAACTTGCAAGAAGCTTCTACTATGGGTGATGTAGCAAGAAACATTCCCCGTATTAATGCAGCATTGGAGGACCGACAAGCGGATTATCATCCCATGATGATTGAGCTGGAAGGTAAAATACTAACTCAGTCTGTTTCTATTTTAGTAGATCCCGGCGCAATTCTAAGCTATATTAGTCCCAGAATAGTAGAGTTTTGTAAATTGCAAGAACATAAATTTAAAATTTCTTGGCTAGTGCAGCTAGCCACAAGGGCAAAGCGTAAAGTGGCTGTTAAAATTCTGGATTGTATATTAGAAATTTCGAATTAGCAGTTACAAGTAGATCTGAATATTCTACCATTAGGATCCTACGATGTGCTGTTAGGCATGGACTGGATAGAAAAGTATTGGACCCTAGTAGATTGTAAGGAAAAAGTTATTTATTACAGAATGCATGATGGAACCCGGAAGGAAATTCAAGGAATCAGAAAACCATTACAGCTACGCCCAATAACAGAATCCCAAATGAATAAATGTATAAGGAAGGGATGCTA
The DNA here is from genome assembly GCA_034641835.2 of Pinus albicaulis. Lineage (NCBI taxonomy): Eukaryota > Viridiplantae > Streptophyta > Pinopsida > Pinales > Pinaceae > Pinus > Pinus albicaulis. The sequence continues at coordinate 780,175,158 of CM076583.1, forward strand.
GTTATATGCGATTCAAGTGGGGTATGCAGATTCTAAGGAGAAATTGCCTGTGATAGATAGTATTTCGGTGGTGCAAGAATTCCTGGATGTTTTTCCAGAAAACATACCTGGATTACCACTAAAAAGAGACATTGATTTTACTATAAAATTAATGCCTGGAGCTTCTCCTATGTCAAGGGCTCCTTATAGAGTGAGTGTGCCGGAATTAACAGAGCTGAAGATGCAGTTGTAGGAACTGATGGATAAAGGTTATATTCGCCCAAGTGTGTCACCTTGGGGGGCACCTGTTTTTTTCGTGAAAAAGAAATATGGGACCATGTGGATGTGCATGGTTTATAGGTAGCTCAACAAATTAACAATCAAGAATAAGTACCCTTTACCAAGAATTGATTATCTATTCGATCAAGTGAAAGGGGCCACAGTGTTTTCCAAGATAGATTTGAGATCGGGCTATCACCAGATTCGAATCAAGGAAGAAGAAATTTGTAAGACAACATTTCATACAAGGTATGGTCACTACGAATTTGTGGTGTTACCCTTTGGATTAACAAACGCACCAGAAACCTTTCTGAGGTTAACGCATGGGGTCTTCCATCCTTTTCTGGATAACTTTGTGAATATATTTATAGATGATATCTTGATCTATTCCAAGAACCAGGAAGAGCATAAAGAACATTTAAGGATTGTGTTAGAATTGCTAAGAAAATATCGGTTGTACACAAAGTTCAATAAGTGTGATTTCTTTAAATCAGAAATCCAGTATTTGGGACACATTATTTCCACTGAGGGAATTTTTGTTGATCCTAAAAAGATCAAAACAATTATGGAATGGAGAGTACCCCAGAACATGGTAGATATTAGATCCTTTATGGGGCTAGTTAGATATTATCGAAGATTCATTGAGGGTTTTTCCAGAATTGATTTCCCTATTACTTCCTTGCAGAAGAAAGGAAAAGTTTTCAAATGGACCATAGAATGTCGAAGGAGTTTTGAAAGGCTAAAACATCTATTGACTATAGCTCCTCTGTTAATGGTAGCTGACCCCAACAAAGAATTCGAAGTATGTACGGACGCAAGTAAAGAAGGTGTTGGGGCAGTCCTATCTCAAGGGGCAAAGTAGTAGCTTATGAATCTAGAAATTTGAAGGATGATGAGCAAATATACTCTGCATATGATTTGGAGTTGACAGCAGTAGTTCATGCGCTCTGGGTATGGAGACACTACCTACTGGGCAAAAATTTTGTATTAAAAATAGATCATAGTAGCTTGACGAGTTACTTCAAGCAAGAAAATTTGAACTTAAGACAGGCAAGATGGAATGCTTTCCTGAGTGAGTTTGACATGGATATTTAGCATGTCAAAGGAAAATAAAATCCAGTAGCTGATGCATTAAGTAGAAAATTACATGGTATATATGAGCTATATTACAATCAGCTAGAAAATAGATTTTCAGAGCAAGTAAATAAAGAAGCACAAAAAGATCCCGAGACCAGTTTTTGTGGCATCAAATGGAAGAAAGCAAAAAGCATGGAGGCACATCTGAGTATGGGATAAATGAAGATCAAATGTTAACCTTCAAGGGTAAGGTATATGTTCCTAATCAGTTGGACCTGAAAGAGCTGATAATGAATGACTATCATCATAGCAATTATGCAGGTCATTCGGGTTACCAGAAGATGTTGATCGCAATTAGAAAGGTATTTTTCTAGCCTAGTATGCGAAATAACATTGCTGAATATCTAAGTAAGTGTTTGGAATGTCAACAGGTGAAGGTAGAGCACCAACATCCTGCAGGATTGTTGCAGCCCATACCTATACCTAAATGGAAGTGGGAGGTCATATCTCTAGACTTCATCACAGGCTTACCAAGGATGAAAAGAAAAAATGATTATATAATGGTTTTGGTGGAAAGATTGAGTAAATCTGTACATTTTATACTCGTACAGTCTACTTACAAGACTATACAAATAGATAACATTTTCATGAAGGAAATTTGTAGATTGCATGGAATTCTAAAAACTGTCATTTCAGATCGAGATGTTAAGTTTACTTCTACTTTTGGAAAACCTTGTTTTCAGGATTGGGTACATAGATAAACTTCAGTACTGCTTATCACCCCCAAACCTATGGTCAACGGAGCGAGTGAACCAAGTTCTAGAAGACATGCTACGCATGTATGTGATGAAGTAGCCAACTAAGTGGGAAGATTACATGCACCTTGTTGAATTTTCTTACAACAATGATTATCAGGAATCTCTTAAAATGAGTCCTTACGAGGCCTTGTATGGAAGACAGTGTCTCACGCCCATAAATTGGAGCAGCCCGGAGACAAATTTAATGTTAGGACCTGAAATGCTTATGGAAATGGAAGAAGAGGTGAGGAAAATAAGACAAAATTTAAAGATTGCACGAGATCGACAGAATATCTATGTAGATAAGAAAAGGTCTTATCGTGAGTTCGCAATAGGAGATCATGTATACATAAGGATCAAGCCAAAAAGGAGTACCTTACAGTGGGCCTCTTGTGCCAAATTGGCCCAGATTTTGTGAACCCTTTGATATTTTGGAGAGGGTAGGACCTGTAGGCTATCCACTAGCATTATCCAGTCATATCCGGTACACAATGTATTTCATGTGTCTCTGTTGAAGCATTATGTACATGATTCGAAGCATGTAATTCATTGGCAGCATATAAAGGTGGGATAGTAATGAAATCATAACTTGTAATGTGATTTCCTTTGCAAGAAATTGACCTTAAAATTCTTATTGTTTCAGGTAGAACCGGACGGATAATTCCTGGTCAAGCCGTAATGCATACTTTACCAAAGGGAAATCATGCTCCGAAAGCGAGCTATCACCCAGGTGAAAGTGCAATGGAAGCACTTCAGCCCGGATGAAGCTACTTGGGAGGACGAAGGTTTCATATGGAAGGCTTACCCGTAACTCTTTTCAGATTCAAAGTGAAACATCGAGGATGGTTTTACTTCTAGGGGGGAAGTTGTGACAGCTACATTATTGCTAACTAGCTGATTTCCTAGTTAAGTAATTTTATTGTTGTTGTTAAATGAAAAACTGAGACAATTAATGTTATTTTAATATATATAAAAAAATTGTTATGAAAAATAACTGGATAATAAAAGTAAAAAGCTGATGGTAAATTTTTCCAAGAACTGAAAAGAGGTTGGGGAACAATTAGAAATAGTTCCCTACTCCTCTAGGATAAAGGACTGATTCCAGAGAGGAGTAGGGGTTCTGTGAATGGAAAAAGAAGGAAAGAGTGAAAATTTCTTGAGCTAGTATTAACCAGTGGAATTACACTCAGAAATTTCCTGAAACTTCTGGTTATGACTGGACTGGGTGTCCTGAGGTCACAGCAGAAAGATTATTTCCATTGTTAACCCGAACCATTCAGTTTGGAGCATGGGGGCAAGGAGGACGTAATAGCCTTACTTGATGGTTGGGAGGACCATAGCTGAGGACCACAGCTGAATAATTTACATTCAAATAAGTATACATGTAGAACTAAACCTGATAGTTTCATGTGATTCTTATTTGCTAGAAATATTTTATCAGAATGGTAGGTACAGTAATGTATAAGCTGTTGTATTTTCAATTGTTTATACACTAGTAACAATATTCTTCACTATTAGTATAATAATTACATTAAGAGTTATATTACTGTGATGTTTCTTTCCTAAAAAGCTCTGCTATAAAATAATGCAGGAATTCTAGAAAACATTAGCAGTATTTCATGAAATAGGAATTAAATATCAAAAAACAGAAAAGATAAGCTAAGCATATATTTTCGGATTATATGTACTTTTCAAAGTAATTTGACCTACCAAGAAGAATCAATTCAATCTTAAGAAAAATAGAGTACTATATATTGCAGAAAGAAAACATTTACTGTTCAAACCCTTATCATTTTACAGATAAGTTACACTATGTCAATAATTCCTGCTATTGAATGAGAAAGATAAAATAGTAATGTTTACAATTATTTCAAAGCTGTAAGACTATTATAGTTAACTATATAATGGTAGAAACCAGCAATAACAGCGGGAGACTGTCAGGTGAAGGGTTAGGGTAAGCAACCCAATCCCAAAACCTAGTTGTCTTTCACCTATATAAATTAGAAATACTCAGACATTGAAAAGAATGGTGGTTTGGACACCTGGGAGAAATAATAGAGAAATTTTTACAGTATTTTTCATACAAAATATGCATATTCAGTATAAGCAATATATGCATGTAAGTGCAGCGTTAAACTAGGTTTCATTCAAGTAAGGTTGCATGAGATAGCTTTGTAAAATTAAGCCATAGCAAACAACTGAGAAAGCATTTCATAATTCGGCCTTGAAACCAAATAGACAACCCAGTAAACTCATTGAAGAACTCAGTCAAAATTTCAAGAGATTATACACAGTTTCTATTAAACAAAGTTATATATTTCAGAAAGGAGAAAACCGAGCTAAAATTCATCAGTTCTTCTGATCTTAAAAAAATTCAGGATAAACCCAAAAGTTTTGCACTGTGGTATCAGTCCGAATTAAAACAAAACAAAAACCCTTTTAAACATTTACAGGTTCCATAGCTAAATGTTCCGTCTATTTCCATCAGAATATATTACAGTAATGTTTTCGTGAGGAACCATAATTTTTCTGAAAGGATTAATCGAACTGCCAAGACCAAACAAGAGAGCTTGTATGCATAAAGCATCCTAAGGGCTGTTTGGGCAAGACGATAAAACCCTCGAGCATACCTGAAGAATCCTGAATAGGATAAGTGGAATGCCGAACTTTGTAACCGAAAATTTTCTGCAGAAGAGAAATTTCTACGAGGCTTCGAAAGCCTTACCTGCCAAAATAAAAAGGATAAGTGAAATGATTTTTTTTGAACTGGAAGGTTGTAATATGGATAACATAGTTTTGAAATTGATAAAATAGTAAACCCTACATTCGAACAGCTTACCTAAGAAGAGAGCTGAAGAAATTATGGCTGCCATTGCTCTCGTAACCCTGCATCACAGAGAAGAAAAAGGGATAAAGATCCATAACCGACTTAATAATTAAACTATAAGTTAAATGAGTAAAACGGAAAACAAAGGGTTTGCAATCGAAAGCAAATATTACAGGGAAGGAGTGAGTAACCTAAAGACATAGCTAAATGGACGACCGGATGAAATAGACCATGGAGAACATCTTCATTTGCAAGCCAATTTATAAGAGGTAAGTCTCCTGCAAATCCTGAGTCAGGCTCGACGTTGCCATGGGCAACCAAATTGACCATTGAAACAGATAATCGTCACGGTGGCAGAAAAACCCCAGTGAACCAACACTTCGCCATAGAGAATGACATGCAAAGTAAACCCAATGCGTAGAACTAGGGCTTGGTGGGATTGCCTAGGCCCAGTTCCCGCCTCAACCAAATGTCATCGAACCAATACAAGAAATCAACAGCGTAGATCGGGTTTAGTTACCTCGTGATCGTCGCAGGCTATGTACACCGTACAGGTGTCACAGAGAAATCCAAATGCATATCAATATGTTTAATTCCAGTACTATAACAGCTATGATTGCATTAAAATGAAATGACAAGTATGGCGGAGGAGCATTAAACCCATTGTGGTTGATATTTATTTTCCGATATTATGGTTGATTAATATATATATATATATATATATATATATATATATATATTTATTTATTTATTTATTTATTTATTTATTTATTTATTTATTTATTTATTTATGTTGATTATATATATATGAACTATTTAAATTCCAAAGTCAACATGTTGCAGAACGAATAAAATTAATACAAATCTGTTATATCAGATTTGCAATATTTTCTTATAGAGATACATTGCATAGTTTTGAATATTTACTATACGATAAATTTATGAAGGATAAAAAAAAAATTATGAAGTATGAGTGTATGTGACAAGAAACTCTAGACTATAATAGTAAAAACTCTAGACTAGTAGCACAAGAAGACAAGCCACCACAAAAGATTAAGAAAAAAACTATTAAAAGAGAGAAAAAAAAAATTATTGTAGTACCCTTGGTGCAATCACATTTGCATACTTTATTAATTTATAGTTACTTGTAAATAACAAAGCAGAAATAGTGGTTGTGAGGAGCAAGACTAACTCAATTGAATTATGTAAATAAACTTTACATCAATAAATTAATGTTTATTTTCTCTTGGAAATGATACCAAAAACAACATGTGAGTAATTTGGGCTTCATTGCTATCTAAGTAACTATGAATTGGTTAATTCTAAAGGTGGATAGGAAAGAGGAAAGTGACAGAGGCCACAACTATAAACTTCTCGAATTCTCCCTAAATTATCACGAGAAAAACTACCATTGGAAATCAACATAACTGGAGAGAAATGTTATGCTAGGCGGAAATATAAGCATAGCTGGGGAGAATTGATATGTTGGGTGAGAATATAAGAAAAAGCATAGATAGAGAGAAATACATGCTTATGAACGAAAAAGGAAAGATATTTTTCCTAAATTAAAAAATCTTAGATAAAGCAAAAAGGTGGGCAGACCTTAAAAAAAAGGCATTGCTAAAAAATATGTTGGGAAGGAAATAATAAATACCACTAAGTGAAAATAGTTTGGACAATGTTCAGAGAACTGAGAGGAGGCATGAGCTTGGGGAGAGTTATAGGGTGTGAAACTCATTGGTTGAGAAGAACGTGCCATTTCTTGTAGCATTCCCAAGGGAATTATTGCTGGTTAGATGAGTCATTAATTGTGTTTAATAGTAGTGTATTCCCTCTTGTGCAATAGAGAATTGCTTCGATTTCAATGAAATATTGTATCTAAGGAACTACTCATTATTAAATTTTTGGGGATTTAATTGTTAATTTCTGTCAATACTAACATATGAAAAAATCTATAGTGAATGTGGTAAGATATTATTTAATAAGATTAAATAAGGGAGTCGATATTATCTAGATAAGTACAAAGGTTGTGTTATAACATGATTTGATTTTCTCTTCTGTTAGGAATGCTTTTATTCAGGAAGTAGGAAATTATTTGTGAAAGCGTGTATATACTAACTAGTTGGTTTCCCTTACTAGTTCCAAAAGAATCTAGACATTTGTAGTATGAACCAAGAAATGGATTCTAAAATTGGCATGGCATCTAGGCTATTTTGAGATAGAATTCAAAAAAATTGTATGAATACAAATAGATATTATGTTACTATGGTATAGTAATGAAGATATATTTAAATCTTAGACAATAGGGATGCTTGAGTTTAATGCAGAAAACGTTAATTGAACATCATTTACTAATAGTTTGACTATATGCTATATGATATGAAAAATAGGTAGTGTAATTATCCAGATAAATGAATATAATACACTAGTAGTATAAGAACTAAAGGATGTGTGGAATAAAAAATCAATAAGTGAGGCTAGTGTCATATATTTATTATTACATATTCAAGAACAAGCTTATATAGTAATTCAATCCATTATTAGGGACTGGAATGTTAAGATTCCCTATAAGGAAAGGTCATAAAACTATGTTATCTAGGTAGTTGTTATAAAAGGGTCTAAATTTATATCGTATGTTGTAAATAACATAAAATAGAGATTAAGTTCATTCTCAAGATCGAGTCATTATGAAAAAAAAAAGGGCATTCTAAAATTATAAGTTCATAACTTTGCCAAGGAATGGAATGAATCCTTCAAGCTTATTAACAAACTACATGATATCAACATATAGTGAAATTTAAATTAGGAGTAAATTCCACAAATATATATATATATATATATATATATAACTAAGGGTAAATCCTATGAGTAAAATATCCAAGGTATGTTTTGAATGGAAATACAAAAAACGAGACAAAAATTTTATTCCAGGACCGCTAATAAATAACTATATCCTAATTCATTAAATGGATATTAACTAACCATGGTGTGATAGCTTCAGGTAGCATACAATAATACTTGAATTTACTAAATGGGAGATGAACTTAGTCCATAACCATATGGATGAAGATATATATATATATATATATATATATATATATATATATATATATAAAGGGATTCATGCATGTGAATTGAGAACTTCTAAGGAGATGGATTTCCATACCTAGAAATAGGAAAACCAAAGTGGGATGATAGACCCCAGAACAAATAAGCATTATGCTAAAAGAAAACCATGAGCTAAAATAAAATTGTAAGAGTTATTGTATAGTTGATAATATAAGCACTAATTGTAATTTAAAAAAATGATGAAGTGTACAAGAAAATAAGGCACATGCAACTGGTATGTGTACCGAATACTCTCAATCTTGTACATTAATTAATAGTAAATGGATTCATACAAATTCTTGAGCAAGTAGCGACAACTAACTTACAAGCTATCAAGTATATAGGATTTCATAATATAACCGAAACGAAAACGTTAAATCAATTTTCAGGCATTCCCCTGAATATTCATAAATAAAACACATAAACCCTAGATCACGGAATCTGAAGATGTTAGACAGAAATACTTAATCTCATTTGTTTGACCTGTAATAAAATATGATCCAATTAGGAGTTAAGGGTATCTTACTTGCAAGGAGAGAATCCGTGTAGGTATGCTGACATTCCAAGTAATGGTTTACAACATACTCATGAAAAACTAATACATGCTATGTTACTAAAAGTAAGAGGATAATTCCATGTAAATGTTGTATACAATGATATCTTTAGCCAACAAAATAGGATATGAAGGAAGGTGAATTACTTCACAATTTTCTTTTCCAAGGGAGAATCCTGGTACCACATGAGGGAATAGAAATATTCGTATAAATTGCTATTTCTCATCAATAAAACCCAGGGAAGAACAAAAAGTAAACATTGTGAATTAAACTGTAATTATTATACAAAGTATAATGTTATGGGAGCTATATTAGAGTATAAACCTAAGAGAAATATAACATAGTATAAACCTAAGAGAAATATAACAGAGTATAAAGCCTAAGGGAGGTCAAAAAACCTTGTATTATTGGCTTGAGCCATGAGGAAACTACCCCTGTAATGTCTCCCTTCAGCAAGACACAACTAATATTCCAGTAGTGAATGGTTACAATGGATACCTACCAATGCATTACATAGGAGTCAGATACCAAAATAAAATGAGAGAAAATAAGGGTCAAAACTCAATAAATAAGCAATAAGGGAGTAAATGAGAAATTTCCTGTAGGGTATAATAACCCTAGTCGATGAAGGGTTTAACTAGGAGGTTTCAAAAATATTCCCCACACTCCAATTTGCACACGAAAAATAAATGATTCTAAAAAAAAAAGGAATAACACATAACCATTTAGTGAAATGAAAAGGATCTTTCATGAGCACTAAATACCCTTTTGGGCTATTTTATATGCACCTATAAAAACCCTTTGTGGCTAAATTCAACATAAATTCACCATGAGCGAAAGAGTGTTGGAGGAAAAAAGACTCTGGAGATTTATTGGGCACCGATTTAGTATCCCAAAAATATTCAACCTATAAAAGCTAACCAAGAAAAGAGGATTAGACAAAAATTTACTTCATTTATTGCTAAATTAGAAAAATATAACAATGACATAGACAAAACCTTGGTCCAAACTTAATATACTTATCACCCACCATCTCATTTAGAACCCAATCCATCGGTCATATGAGATAATCAGTGGGTAGAAAATAGGGCAAACACTGGAGTAGTAGAAAAAATAGAGGGGGCGATTTTGAATTCTTTCCACATAGAGGCAGAGCCACTAAAAGTTGAAGACATTAAAACAAATGATTTATGGGGAGGCTAGTCTACCCTAGAAAAACTTAGTGAGTTGATCGATTCACTGTCGAATTTTCGCTAAGGATCCCCACCGCTCAAACCCTAACCATAATGTGAATAAAGAAAGGTGGATTATGTCTATAAAAATACCAATTGATCATAGTGAATATACCCTTACCTATAAGAATAGGTATGTTGAGCATCCAAGAGTGCAAGAAGTTTTTGATAAATCAATTTATTAGACATAAATGTTATAAATAATGAAATATATTCCATGAATTTTTGTATATTGAGGAAACAAAGAAGATAATAACTTATGGAATTGAGGAAAACACTACATAGCCAAGCCAAGAAATACATACATGTGTAAGTTAAAAGAAAAATTAGAGTTACATATATTACTCTGTTAAAGAGTTGGTAACAGTGGGTGGATTTGTTCAAGACATAAGTTGGGATGTTTACATAGGAAATTATTCCAAAAAGGTATCAAATTACTTGTATGATGGTTATTGATGTAGGAGCATTGGCTTCCAAGGTCAAAGTGCAAATTTCTAGTTAGACTTTTAGGTCTTCACATCAACCCAAGGAGGGGCCTATTGTAAAAAGGACATTTTAAATCTTGTGTAAAAGTATTAAGTTAGTGAATAAGCATAGAGTTAGTGGATTCTAAATAGATGAGTATTACTGATAATGAACTATGTAACAAATCCCTAAGATGGAGGGATGACTAGAGAATTTAGTGAATGATTCATAAATAGAGTTAAGTATGGTTTTCTAAAAATAGTAGTTAGTTGCTAATATATAGCATTTAGTTGTATGAGCTAGATAAGCTCTGATTTGAAAAGGATCTAACGGGGAAACTATAAAAGAAAAATAGAGGGGAGAACTCTTGGAGAACTCAGGGAGGAGTTCTGAGAAGATGGCCAAGGGAAATAAATGAGGCCGTAGGCAGAGTAGATTAGGGTTTCATATGCATGTACAGGTTTTCAACTGAATGAATATGGATTCATTTATATAAAAAAAAATTGTCTCTTTTACAATTGGATAGTGATGTAATCGAGTAATTGTGATGAATATTAGTTAGTTGAGTAACTGATTAACTAGGTACATGTGATCCTGATGAGCAGAAGTAATCCATTTTTTGTAGGGATTTGGGATTTGTAGAGTTTCAGCCTCTATGTGAAGCTGGAATTTGTTGATAGACTATTGTGTTACTCATAGAACTGGGCAGAATAATGGGCGTATGATTCCAGTTCTAGAGTTGATAACTAGAAAAATCTATGTGTACGAGATTCCAAGCACTAATGAATTAGGGTATAATTAATAGCTCTAAACCCCTGTAGAATTCATTTGATGCTTAAGAAGACTCTGGAAGCTAGAGTAGTTGTGCATGTTCGAAGTATACAAGCATTGGAGGCATACAGAATTCATGTTGAACCTATGACAAGCTTGAGCTCGATGCCATGTATAAATTGGCTTGGGTAATTGATCTATGACCTAGAATTATTTTGTGTGAGGTCATAATGAAGGGACAGAGAGCATAAGCTCTAATTCTACAGGAAAAATAGGCAATAGATAGTCATTTTGTGTGTAGAGTTAATTAGAAGATGATGGTTACAAGTGTGATAGTCACTTGATGGGGTGAAGAGAAAGTCGAAGTTTACAATTTGTGTATGAGGACTTCTACATAGTGAAATTGCAGAAAAAATATGGAGTTCTTGTGTAGAGTTGGTTGGTTATATTAGCAGCAAGAAATGAACACTTCCTGTGTGTTTTGATGATGATCGAATGGTGGCGAATGGTCAAACATTGATGTGGAGGTTAATTATTCGCATAAATGGCCATTATGATAGGGAGCAGGTTATGTATTGTGGTTCCATGGTTGAGGAACGAGTGTCGAGAGAAGTTAGTGTTAGACACTTTCCAGAACTGTGATAGCCCTTGGCTATAAGGCATGGTTATATGTTGATTGGGAGAGCGCCAAGGAGTATGGTTTAAGTCTTTCAAAGCATTACGATAAGGCTCAGGGCTTTGTGACATGGTCATGTGAACAAGCACTAGTGATAAGATATGGCCTTTGGGAAATGTGGTGAACTATGGTAGTAAGGTCTTGATCACGTCCTATGAGATAAAGCACCTAGGCTAAAGTATGAATTTGTTGGTGTAAAGTAATTTTGTAATATTTAGCGCTTGAGTAAATGGTATAAGGAGATTTTAGGTGCTTAAGTTATTAACAATAGGTTTTAATCATTTGGAAGAGTGGTATCATGCATATGTGAATGGAGTGCCAAGCACATAGAGGAAGCTCAATGAAGCTAGCATAAGAGAAAGGTTTAAATCCCAAGCTAGTGGAAGAAGAGAAATTAGCCCTAGTGGGTTTATTAAAGGTTTTTTTAACCTCGCAGAGTGTGTCTTTAAGGTTGTAAGCACACTATATTAAGAGTTATCCTTGGGTAAGGTAGGTCCAGGCATATGCCTTCTATCATTTGGTATCATAGCAGGTTTTCTCTATTGGAGATAGACAGAAGGTCTGTAGAGGAGGTTTTGTGAATTAACAGATTGTATATGCAGGAGCTTATAGCTTAAGGAGGAAAAGGAAAGTTACTTTGGGAGAAGTAGTTACATGCAAGGGAAAGAGGCTAGATTAGCTAGAGATGGAAGCTGAGAAGAAGAATTTTAAAGTGGCCATAGAAACTTGGCAGTGGCAAGCTTTTGAAAGCTTGGGAATGGCCTTTGTTTTAAATATCATTGATATGCAAGCAACATCAATTAGTGAGGCATCTCAACAAGAAGATCACAACATTAAGAGCAGTGATGAAGGGAGCCAATAAGGGTTTCTAAGAGAAGGAAGGGTGTGGCCAGAACCTAGTATTTTAGTTGTGATTGAAATACAAGAAGACAATTGTGTTCTCAAGTGTAGATGAGTTGTGAATGTGAGCCTAGAAGGAGCAGAGAGAAATTCTCAAGGAGGTTCCTAACAGAGGACTAGTGCTTACCAAAATACCAAGTACAGAGGAGATCTTGGTGAGGTAAGTTGTAGCAGGGAGAACTTGTTACTGCAGAGGCTTAGTGCAGCTCATAGTGAGTGTGAGAAGCTCATGAAGATGAAGAGGAAGATGAATACTGATAGTCATAGTAGAGGTTCATGAAGCAGCTACAAAGTGAGTAAATAATATGTGAAATTTAATGGCATATGGAGACAGGTGAGTGATGAAGAATATGAGAGACAGAAATTTGAGATAGAAGTCCATCTGGAAGTCATGATGAAGTTGTTACAGAAGGAGGAGGAAGACCAAATATTTGGTTTCCTCATGAGAAGAAAGATGAGGTGGCATAAGCTATAGAATAATGTGAAGGAGCAACTAATGAATGCTCCATGGGAAGATGAGATACTCAAGGCAAGTGGGTATCTAGGAGAAGACTTGAAGAATGAAACTCCAAGTGAGGCCAAGATGGGATCTCAAAGTATTAAAACCGATATTTTGTGTGTGTTTGCATGTACAATGAATGAAGAAGGAAAATTTGCTAATATTGTCATAAATAATGAATTAGAAGGAAAAAACCTTAATCATGTTTTGAAAGAAGATGAGATAGTTGAGTCTCATTTGCATGTACATGCACATTTGATTGAAGGTGATGTTTTTCAGCATATTATGAAAGCTGAAAACAAAAAATGTTTGGCTTATGATGATGGCCAAGAACAGAAAGAAGCAAAGGATGATGTCAATCATTTAACTGATATGCTTGAGGAAGCTGGGAAGAAAGGCAATGAAGACTTTTTAAGTCCTAAAAGAGACTTAGAACAGCAAGAGGAATATTTGGTGACTGGATCATCAAATGAGACTATTGGGTCTTGTGATTTTGATATTGATAATTTGAATGTGTTTGCAGGTGTTGCAGAAGGAAATCCATCTTTTGGAGTTGTCTTGAATGAAGTTGAGAATTGTCAAGCAAGGTATGTTGAAGAGTGTATTTCTGATGAGTACCAAGTTGAGTTGTTGCAGCAGAAGGAACTCATAGATTCATTACTTAATAAGGTCAACATCTCCAAGGAAGGTGAAACAGTCATGTATCATATGAAGGAACCTGTTATTTTTTAGGATAGGGAGAAATTGGATTATCTGATTGGCCAAGAGAAGACTGTAGGACAGACCTTTAGAACTGTCACAATGGTGGAGAATCAGAATTCTATTCTGATAGAGGATGAAGAAATAGTTTCATGGAATGTTTGGACTTGTGACAAAGAAGAGGGAAATTTTGAAGATTGAACAGGGTTTTCAGGAGAAATTCCATGTGATATAACTTATTTGTGGATTAAGCTAAGTCTTTTGGAGGATAGAATAGCAAGTCAGAGAATTAATATTCTGAATGTGCAATTGAATTTGGATGAAGATGAGGTAGAAATGTCTCAAACTGAAGGACAGTCAGTTTTAGAACTGAAGAAGACCGAAAGTTTCCAGGTAAGGCATAATGATGATGAAGATGTAAAGCATGAAGATATAGCGTTTGAAGAAGCTGAATTGACTGTCATAATTAGTCAAGTAGTTGAAGGACAATCACTGAGGGTTGTCAAGGAAGAAGAAGAGGGTTATGCTGAAACTGAAATGCAGCATATCAATGATGTGTTTGAGATGAGACAATCACAGAGTGAATGGTTGAAATTCTTGATGGAAACATTTGAGAAAGAGAAAGGAATTGCAGACAATGATGTGGAAATTTCTCAAGTTGTGAAATAATCGGGAGTAGATACTAGTTTTCTAAACTTTGTTTTCTAGTATACAAAGAAGACTGAATGAGTATTATAATGCAGTCAAAGAATCATAAGACAGTTTATTTTTTGAAAGTAAATTTGGAGGTAGTGAGCAGAAGAGGGATGTTGCAGAGGGATATATCTTAAGAGATATTGGGGAATTTTTGGAGGTAGCAATGTCTAGAACAATATTTGCAGCATTAAATGGAGTAATTCCAAGTGAAAAATCAGAAATTGAAGCAAGAAGAGCTGAAGAAATAAATCAGCAGTTTAGTGATGAATGGATAAAGTGCAGCAAAGTACAATGGAAAAGTAAGGAAAAAAAATTAGTTTGTAGTAGCAGACTGAATTAAAAGAAGCCATCTATGAACTATGGAACCTAACGAAGGTACCGATCTGTAGCAGAATGAAGAAAGCAGTCCATTTTGGAATTGTTTGGAAAGTGAAGAACAATGAAGGTAGAGACAGTGGAGCACTACAATATAAAGTATGGAAGCCTAGAAGATTGCAACTGAAGGATGATGAAGAAAATGCAGTTAATGGACTGCAGAAAAACAAAGTTTGGGATCTAGGAAAGACAAAAACTAAAGAAAAATTATTAGGTGATCATGTCTTCTCCTTAATTTGGGAGTCTGATGCAGGAGCATTGGCTTCCAAGGTCAAAGTGAAAATGTCTAGTTAGACTTTTAGGTCTTGACATCAGCCCAAGGAGGGGCCTATTGTAAAAAGGACATTGTATATCATGTGTAAAATTATTTAGTTAGGGATTAAATGTAGAGTTAGTGGATTCTAACTAGATGTGTATTAGCCATAATGAACTATGTAACAAATCCTTGAGATGGAGGGATGACTCGAGAAGTTAGTGAATGAGTCATATATAGAGTTAAGTATGGTTTTCTAAAAATAATAATTAGTTTTTGATATGTAGGAGTTAGTTGTATGAGTTGGATAAGTTGTGATTTGAAAAATATCTAACGGGAAAAGTCTCAAAAAAAAGAGGGGAGAACTTTGGGAGAACTCAGAGCGGAGTTCTGAGAAGATGGCCAAGGGGAAGAAATGAGGTTATAGGCAGAGTAGATTAGGGTTTCATATGCATGTACAGGTTTTCAATTGAATGAATACATATTCATTTATATAATGTGTTTTTGTTTCTTTTACAATTGGATAATGATGTAATCGAGTAATTGTGATGAATATTAGTTAGTTTTGTAGCTGATTAACTAGGTACATTCGATCCTGATGAGTATAAGTAATCCATTTTCTGTAGGGATTTGGGATTTGTAGAGTTTCGACCTCTATGTGAAGCTAGAAGTTGTTGATAGACTATTTTGTTACTTGTAGAACTGGGCAGAATCATGGGCGTATGATTCCAGTTCTGGAGTTGATAACTAATAGAATATCTGTGTACAAGATTCCAAGAACTAATGAATTAGGGTAGAATTGATAGTTCTAAACCCATGAATATTTCATTTGAGGCTTAAGAAGACTTTGGAAGCCAGATTAGTTGTGCATGTTTGAAGTATACAAGAATTGGAGGCATATAGAATTCATGTTGAACTTGTGACAAGCTTGAGCCCGATGCCATGTATAAATTGGCTTGGGTAATTGATCTATGACCTGGAATGTGTTTGTGTGAGGTCATAATGAAGGGAAAGAGAGCATAGGCTCTAATTCTACAGGAATAATAGGTTATATCTAGTCATTTTTTGTGTAGAGTTAATTAGAAGATGATGATTACGAGTGTGATAGTCAATTGATGGAGGTGAAGAGCAAGTCGAAGTTTACAATCTGTGTATGAGTACTTCTGCATAGTGAAATTTCATAAACAAGATGGAGTTCCTGTGTAGAGTCGATTGGTTATATTAGCAACACAAAATGAACGCTTCTTGTGTGTTTCAATGATGATCAAATGGTGGTGAATGGTCAAATGTTGATGTGGAGGTTAATTGTTAGCATCAATGGCCATTGCAATAGGGAGTAGGTTATGTATTGTGGTTCCATGGTGGAGGAACGAGCATCGAGAGAATTTAGTGTTAGAAACTTTCCATAGCTGCGATAGCCCTTGGCTATAAGGCATGGTTATATGTTGATTGGGAGAGTTCCAAGGCATATGCTTTAAGTCTTTCAAAGTATTGCGGTAAGGCTCAGGGCTTTGCGGGGTGGTCATGTGAATAAGAACTAGTGATAAGATATGGCCTTTGGGCATTGTGATGAACTATCGTAGTAAGTTCTTGATCGTGTGCTATGAGATAAAACACTCAGCCTAAAGTATGAATCCGTTGGTGTAAAGTAATTTTGTAATATTGTGCACTTGAGTAAATGGTATAAGGAGAGTTTAGGTGCTTAAGTTATGAACAATAGGTTTTAAGCCTTTGGAAGAGTTGTATCATGCATATGTGAATGGAGTTCCAAGCACATGGAGGAAGCTCATTGGAGCTGGGATAAGGGAAAGGTTGGTAACCCAAGCTAATGGAAGAAGAGAAATTAGCCCTAGGAGGTTTAATAAAGGTTTTTATAACCTAGCAGAGTGTGTCTTTAAGGTTTTAAGCACACTATATTAAGATTTATCCTTGGGTAAGGTAGGTCTAGGCATAGGCCTGCTATCAGTTATATGTTAGTTTTACAGAATTATATATATGTTGATTAAGATGTGGATGTTGTGTATGATGTGAAGTTTAATACGTAAGGATAACCCTATCGTGTATTGATAATGTTTGTAAGATTTTTTTTACTTGCACAAAACTAATTCTAGTACATAAACTTACAAGGACTGTATGCATAGATGTCTTATATTAGACATCTACAATTTGTCTAAAAGGAAGGTATGAAAGGCTTAAGAGGGTAATCTTAGTATTAAAATGTGAAATACCCAATTTTTACACTAAATACCCTTGGAGAGTAGCTATATAACTTTATGGGTACAGGTAGTCTATGAATACCTCTTCATGGGAAACTTGCTTAGAAAGGGGTTCCCAAGAACTGTATTTTGACCGAATGGTTTAGATGAAAGGAAGAACTAAGGAAATAAAATGTGATGGAAATGTTTACGATTGTTGGAGCACGGCCCCCTGGGGTACTTTTTGGGATAATTTTGTTTAAGTTTAGTTGTACGCGTTGTGTGCAGATGGTCAAAGGGGATTTGGGGATGGTCAAAGTCCCTTAATTATTGTAAAGGGTAAAGGGAAAAAACATGGTTTGAGACCATGGTATGTGCATGTGTTTTATAACATAAATATGCAAGAGTCGGGTGAGGAAGGAATGAACGAAATCTTGGATTAGTTTTGTTATGCATCTTTGTTAGTCTGGGCTTTCATCTGGGTAGAAAGGCTCATGTTGGCTGTGTGTGTGGAGACCTAAGTCCTGAGCTGTGTGTGGACTCTTATGTTGTGTGCTCTGAAATATAGATTATATTTAATTTAAAATATCTTAATAAAGAAGACATATTTGACAAACAAAAATTCTTATATGGTTTACTGTCTTAGATTATCTGTTATTTGTTGTAGATATGGATCTATTTTTTTGTTGTGTATTTACTTATGTAAATGGCTAATTGCATATATGTGAAATTATTAGTCTATGTTATATAAGTAGATCTGAATGAAGTACAATTAACTATTGCATGCGAACTTATCTCGAAGTAGTATTTGATAATCCGCGGAAGGATTAGATATGTTACCATTGACTATGCGTACACAAATTTGTTATATTTTTTCTAGTAATCCTAACTAGGTCTACCACATCAAAAGCTCCCTCAGGGTGCAGAAATCTAGTTCAAGCACCCCCCACATACTACTTCGAGTGAGACTTTGATCTGATCAAGCAAATCACTATCGAAAGGGCCAGTAGTTGAGGGGTTTTGTTGGTTGCACAAATACTCTGAACATCGGTCAGGACCCCTTAAGCCAACAACGATCAAAATAAAAAGTTATAAATTCCAAATGAAGAGTAAACATGTATGTTCATGACTAAATATAAATAAGAAGTAAGCCATGAAGGGATAGAGCTTACAAAAACTTTATGAAACAAAAATAGTTTCTAAAATTAAACATAGATAATATAATAGTTAGAAAAATTAAGTGAAATGTGTTTGAGAACAGATATGGAGCTAGCATGATTTACAATATTGTGTGCTTATATAGCTAGTAGTTCATTCAAAAGAAAAATTGCACCATATATAACAAGAAGGTTTGAAAACCTTCTCTATAAAGAATCTAGTCTGAGAATTATGATTGAATTGAAGGAAAACATAAAGTATACACAAAATAGTGTATACAATAAATTGTTAAGGTATGTATATACCCATAGAAAATGTGATTAGAAGAAGGGTTGAGAACCTTCTATTATATAAAATAAAATATAGCACAAAACATGATGTACCCAAAAGAGTCTGTCTAGGCATACTCAAGGCTAACATTTGTTACAACTTGTTTAGATATGTAGAACATTTATATCAAGGAGAAATTATATACTAACAACATAACTCAAGTATGAGTATTTTAAATGATATAACATTTGGCTATAAATAAATCTCCATGGTTGTCATGAGTAGGTCATAGTCTTCATTACTGATAATACTTGTGAAAGAATTAATAATATTAAAGAAAGATTATTAACTTTAAAACTAGTATACACTTTTGGAAATTCCAAGAGAAATATTTCTTGTCCTCCTTGATTAAGGAATCACAAAGATTGTGTTTCTTGTAGATTAAATTTTTTAATTTTTAGAGTACACAATTGTGTGATGGGGATTTCCTGGTACAACCACACCTAAATAAGCTATTCTGGCATAAAGCATTGCTAATGATATTTTCAAGAAAAAGAAACATGAGAAATAAAGTGATTGTGTGATATTGAAGAATTACCAATTTAAATCCCTTGTTTCAAAAACATAAGTGTTGGTAAGTTGGGATAGAATATCACAATATTTCATGAGTGAGAGAAAATCAATCGTTAAAATTAAAAAATTAATAAAGAATCTTAAGACTCTCAAACTAAAAATGACAGTGACGATAAAATCTTGGTTACTACATGACATCAACAAAGCATGAACAACACTTAATAATAGTGTTGTAAACATTCAAAGAACATTAGCTTTACACCAAATTCAACATGTGTAAATTTAATCAAGACCATAGTTAATATTGAGAACATGTAATTTCCAAAGAAGGAATTACAATAGACCCCGAAAGGGTTAAAGTAATCCTTGATGGGTATTAACCTGAAAGATGTAGTAGACATCAAATCTTTATGGGGTTATAGGATATTATCATAAATTCATCTAAGTTTTCTCTAATTGACCTTTTTTATAACATCTTCACTAAAGAAACGTTTTGGTTGGTTGAAATGGTTGTCACTGTAACCCCTATATTTAAAGATTGATTTGATTTGATGCAAAGAGATAAGCATGAAGGATGTCGACTAGATTTCCTAGAGCATCCCAAGAGAATTGAAAATTTTTATGGTTGAGCGATGTTGTAGCCATAACTATGAGGAGAAATCTCTTAACCTAACTCTTTCTAATTTGACGTATTGTTTTTAAAAATTTTGAGAAGATTCCATAAGTTGATGAATGATAGCATAGGAATGAAAAAAGAAAACACAAAACAACAAATAGTTCATAGATGCAAGTTCACTTAATAGATATCAAATGATAATATGTTAGGTGTGTTGACCACACTTTGTCAATGACCCCATAAGCAGTACACCATATTTTTTCAAATGGGACTCATCATGTTCGAGGTTCACGCCATTCAGATTTCATCGACGGCCAACATTTTTTTATAAATGATGTAAATCCATTCTGTATGTTTATGATGTAAATGATCTAACTAAGACCATCATGTATGTAACAACCTAGGTAAGCCTAGTATGTTGGTGACGATTTCTATCCTAAGAGGTTTTTTGTCTCACTAATTTACTTGTGTTTTTCGACACAAGTGATCGGTAGAGTTTTCCCCTCCAACATCACCCCAAAGCCAGGGTGGATTTTTTCATCAACATGCTAAGTGAGTCCATGTGTTTTCTATCAAGTCCTTGTAAAAGTAGTTTGGGAATAATCCTAGCTAGTTGGCTAGATTATTTTATTACAAACTACTTGGTCTACTAGATCATGTTTTGAGTTGCAGAATTGGGTACCTACTTGAGGGTCTATACGAATGGGTACTACCCCTTTATGTGTCTAAATGTATTTATCTTATGTAAATAGGGTTGGAAAAAATAATTAAAATCCACTCTCTGTAAATTAATTAAATTTTCTGGTAAATTAATTAAAAAAATCTTAAGCCAGAAATTTATTTAATTTTAGGTCCTAGTTAGGTATAAAATTTTTCAAAGGAAAAATTCGTTGCTCCTTAAAAAATGAATTTTTAAAAGTCCCAGGCCAAGGGAATATTGAGAATTTCAAGAAATTTTGGACCCTTGGGCCTAGGTGGTCAAGTCAAAGTCAAAATTTTGAGGTAATTAACTCAAAAATATTATTTTTGAGTTAATTAAAATGGAATTAAATGATCAATTCATTTTTCCTCAAATTTATAATTTCTACGGTCTTGATTAAAAGATGATCAAATCTTTTTGACGGTAGAGATTATTTTGACATGGATCAACCGAACTAGCCATTGGAGATTTTTGTCTTATAAATTAGAGGTCTTGATGTGACATTTGCATCCGATCTTTGAATCATGCACTTGTTCTTGGAAGCTCTTGTGATTTTTTTTTTATGAATAAAGCATAAAGACTTTGGGGTTACAAACTTTGGTGTTCCTTTTCCAGATCTATGTGGTGATTTATCTCTAAACTCTGCTACTTTATTTGGAATTTTTATGGTTGATGGCCTTCATGGATTAATCTGCATACAGGTATCTTGTGTAGTTTTATAGGTTCATAAAATGACATTTTGGATTTGACGGAAAGACTAGTTATCTATTTTTTTGAAAGATCTCATGTTTATTTTCTTAAATATCTATCAATCTAAATTTCAAATCTAAGTATGAAAGGAATATTTTTTAAGGTTTGGGTGTTTTGGGAATTCTTCAGTTAGACTAGCCGACTCTTAGATTTCGTAAATCTGAAAAAGCCCATTGTTTTATAATTTCCAAAGCTATCTTACAAAATTGTGTTTTGACAGGGTCTTCTGGGCCTTGTGCCTCTCTTAAATTTTTATTTTGAATTGTGCTGAAATGGTTAAAAATATGGCCAAGAGGGCCTCTAATCTGTAAACTAGCATTGTAAAATTGTAAATATTCTCTAGGGTGTAGGGGTTTATTTACTTTTTTGTGCATAGTTTTAGATCTGTTCTAGTTTTTTTTTTGTAGGGTTGCAGGGGGTTTCTCAGAAATTTTGTTTAGATCTGAGCTAGATCTAACCCCCAGAGGGTAAGATCTGGCCTCAGGATTGTTTTTGCTGGCAAATCTGAGTGTTATTTCACAGCAAAGAACAAATCTCAGATGAATTTGAATTTATATTTTGAAGATCTGAGTTATATTGGCGAAATTTCATTACTGGGTGAGAAAAAATTATTCAAAAATTTGGCAATCATTTATCTCTGTCTATGCATGATCTACAAGCTCTCATCCCTCATTTCTCCTCTTCTAAAATGCTACCTATTATTTATCTGTCGTCGCTCCCCTTGCTCATTTCCTCTACCCATTTCTACAAATCCATGCGTATTCCATTTTTTTTTCCTTGCTATGGCTGCTCAATTTCTCATTTCACACGCTGCCACCCCCTCCATTTCTCCTTACCTTCTATCCTTACCCATCCACTTTCATTTTCTCCGCACGCCCTCCACAGCCCTCGTCCTTCTCATCCACAGCCTTGAGCAGCTCCTCTTTGCCGTCGACCTCTCCCTCAGGTCTGTCGTCCGATGTCCTCAATATTGCTTGCTTGCAGCCCATCTTCTCGACCTTCCAGTCGTCGACTTTGTCTTTCTCCATCTCCGTCGTTGACCTGCAAAACAAATGCACACACCAAAAAAAAAAAAAAACCATAGTCACGTGTATGTAATCTGCGTTTCTTTTTTTTGGGTTCGGTTTTAATTTTTTTTTTTTACTTTAGATTGTAGATTTTAATTTAATTTTATAATTTTTTTAGTTTTCATTTAAAATCGTTTTAGTTTAGTTTTAACGTTAGTTTTAGAATTTAGATTTATAAATTTTAGTTTTTATAGTTTTAGTTTTAATTAGTTTGGTTAGCGTTAGTCTTAAGAATTTCATTTATTTAGTTTTAATTCTTAGTTTTTTTAGATTTAGGATTTTAGATTTTACTAACTTTAGTTTAGTTTTAAATTTTTTGTTTTAGATTTAATTTTAGATTTAATTTTAGATTTTAATTTTATCCATAGTTTTAGTTTTTGCTTTTAGAATTTTTAATTTTAGTTTATTTTTAGTTTAAATCTTTAGTTTTTATTTTATTTTTTTATATATTTTCTTTAAAAAAAAAATAAAAAATATAAATTTTTAGAAAATTCCTAAAATTTTATAGTCAAAATGAGCTTTTAGAATTTTTATCTAAAGTTTGACTATATGAAATTTATTTTTAGTTTCTGGATTGGGTTACTTAGAACATCATAAATTCGGAAATATTGTTGGTCATCTCATGATAACATTGTTGTGGGACGTTTTATCGAATATCATTGTTGTCATTTTTTTTTTTTATAGTAGTAGTTGCATATCAGATACTTGACTTTAATTTTATAACGGGATAATTTTGACTCCATAAGGCACTGGTTTTAAACTTCTGAATCTAATTGGATTTGTAAAATCTCGTAAGTCTTAACAAGTATTTGATTATCTAGTTGTGTCTCCTGAATTGGTTGATTTTCAACCAGTTCTTTTCCTCCATTTTGTCAGAGTCTACCTGCCTTAGCCTACAAGGAGAGATATTAGATAGAGAGATTGGGGATCAGGGTGACAACCCCCAATCTGAGCCATTGTCGCGGTGCCTAGACATTTTGTGCGACAACTTTTTTTGGCATCGTTACGGGGGACCAATTTATTGGACTTTGGCTTTACAACTTTCTTCTCTTCATTCATCTTTCATCTCAGGTATTTCGGTTAGCTTCCTGTCCTAGTGGTGACTCCATTGGCTTCATCTTCCACAATAATTTTTACTAGAAGACATCCAAGTAGCTTGATTAATCCTACTCTAGATCCTGAAAGGGTTCTGAGAGTCTGATTGCACAAGCTTTCTTCTCGTACACTTATTGTTAATCTTCGCCAGGAAGCTCTCTCTGATATCCTTTCTCTTTTTTTTGATCCGCCTCAGCACGATATCATAGAATTATTTTCCCCTGTAATTTTTCTCATATTCAGGGTTATCCCCATGCTTTCCCTCAAACTGGAATGGATAAATTACCTTATTTTCAAGGAAATAATGCAGTTAGTGTCAAATCTCATTTGTTTTCTTTCGCTAATTGGTGGAATAGATTTGCGGTTGCAAATAAAAATTTCGATGATGTAAATATGATGCTCTTTGTTCTTAATTTTGAACAAGACGCTGCAGAATGGTTTACTAAAAATCCTGATAATTCATTCGATACCTTTGAATCAATTGTAGTTACCTTTAAGGACAAGTATGGTTATAAAAGGGAAGATAGGCATTTGGTAAAAGAGATCAGTACCATAAAAAAGAAATAAAATGAAACGATTGAAGAATTTAACAGGAGATTTAATGGTATCCTTAGAGAAATATCTCAAACTCATAAGCCTCCTGATGGATCTCTTCTGAATTTTTACATTGATGCTTTTAATTCTGATACTTCATATGAGTTAAGGCATGCTAAAACTGCCAATTATAAGGCTTTCCAATCTTTAGCTGAAGAACTTGAAAAGGATAAAAGGGCATCAGGGAAGTCTGAAATTCTTGGTTTTGATAGGGATGTGACTAAATTAAAAGGGCCTAAAGGTAAAGAACCTCTAAAATATGATGACGACCCTATGAAAAAGTTAATGCAAAAGCTTGAAAGCATGGAGCTTAACCAAGCGAAATTAATCTCTGACTATGTTAAGGAAATAAGCACTTTACAATCTAGGTTGGTCCAAATGGAAAGGGCTCAAGCACAAAATTCCCAACTTAAGAATCATAATAATAACAATTGAAATAATAATACTTGGTAGAAAAATGGATAGTCGAGTGAGCAGAGACCTCCTAATCCGCTTGAATCTACTAATATGGTTGATGAAGCTCCTCCTTATTGTAGAGCTTGTGATACTTTTCATGAGGAGGTTACTTGTCCCACTGTTAAAAGAATCATGAATAGTGGAATTTTTGTGGCAAGTAATCAGATAAATGTTGTTGGTAAGGAGTTCTCTTTGTCTATGGAAGATTGGATGGAAGTTAAGGAAAATAGTCAAGATGTTAGGCCTTCCACATCTTCGCATAGTAGCAATAATTTTGATCATGAGAGGGATTTGATGATTGAATTATTTGGTGAAAAGCCTTATCCTGATCAAGTTTTGGAAATTGCTAAGGAAAAAGGATTAACTTATAAAAGAAGGGATAAAGAACAAGGTCATAATCAAACTCCTCCTCGAATTTGTAATCCTAGTCCTGGTTTGGATATTGATTTGGGTGTATGGTTAAATAATGCTAATATCTTGGTGCCTGTTACTGAGATTTTAAAGCTTCCTACTCATAGAGCTAAATTTTTAGATGTTCTTAGAGTTTCGCATGTTAATGTTGCTCAAGATAAGACTCCTAAAGTTTCTTATCAAGATGCCCCTATATATTTGCAAAAAATGGAGTCAGATAACAAAGATCATCAGCCATTTTTTGTTACTTTAATGGTTAATGGTTATAAATTGAATAATTGTATGCTGGATTCTAGTGCTTCAGCTTGTGTCATGACCAAGAGGGTCATGGAACAGCTTAATTTAAGAGTTTATAGACCGTACTACAACATATGTGCCATGGATTCTAAGAAAATTGAAATTCATGGGTTAATCAAGGATTTACAAGTTCATTTATCGGTTTACCCTAACATCATGATTGTTATGGACATAGTTGTAGTTGATGTTTTGGATGCTTGGGGTATGTTGTTATCAAGAAATTGGGCTTCTGATCTAGGAGGAAGTATTCAAATGATCTGGTCTTATGCTATGCTTCCTTCCCCTAGAGGTGAAGGGTTTTTGAAGCTTAATAGAAAACCTAAAAGAAGATTCCATGTAGAAGATCCCAAAATACCTCATAATGAAATAATTAAGGAACAACCTGCATGGGGAATTATGCTATTATTTCTAATTTCATGATTCCCTTAGATAACAAGGTTGATGAGAAGTTTGAAGACCTGAAGGATTGGGTTTGGTACATGCATTTTGATGATGCAGCATCTAGGTATGGTAAGGGTGTTGGAATTGTTTTGAAATCTCCCCATGATCATATTCTTAAGTTTGCCTATAGATTTGAGTTTGATGCAACCAATAATGTGGCTAAATATGAAGCCTTGTTGTTGGGTTTTGAGTTGGCAAAGGCTTTAAGAATTAAGTTGCTTAGTATTAAGGGAGACTCTGATCTGGTTATCATGCAAGTTAAGAACAAATTCACATGTAAAAATCAAAGGTTAAGGAATTATCGAAATGTTGTGTGGGATGTTATGGAACACTTTGATGCCATTAACCTTGAAGCTGTCCCAAGAGAAAAGAATGCCTTTGCAGATGAGCTCATTGTGGCCGCTTCTACTTTACAATTATCTGATGAATTAATTAAGGAAAAGATAAAAATGGAAATTATTTTCAAACCTTTAGTCCCAAATAATTCAGAGCATTGGCAAGTTTTTAATGATGAAAAGTAGGCCATTCATTTTCTTAATAATTTGGATGATTTTGAAAATTTTCGGATAAGTTCTAAGGAGGACAGATCTGAGGATCATGATGATATTATAAATCCTACTCCTGGGAATATTGTTGCTTGAGAGCAACACTTTGATCGGCATGATGCCACAAAGCTGAAAGAGGAGAATAAAATGGATCAGGGTGAATTCATTGAAGTAAATCTTGGTACTTCTAAGGACCCTAACATTGTCAAAATTGGTAAAGGTACTAATGAAGAAGAAAGGAAAAGGTTGACCAACTTACTTCATGAATATAGGGATGTTTTAGCATTTTCATATGATGATTTAAAAGGATATAGGGAGGATTTCATGCAACACATTATCCCTTTGAAAGATGAGAAAGCTAAACCTTTTTGTGAAAATCTTAGGCAAATAAATCATAAATTAGCCCCTTTGGTTTAGAAATAGCTTTCAAAAATGCTCGTAGCTAGAATCATTGCTCAAACTAGACATTCAACATTGTGTTCCAACCTGGTGATTGTTAGGAAGAAGAATGGTACCATTAGACTTTGTGTCGATTTTAGAAACCTTAATCTAGCATGTAAAAAGGATAATTACCCTTTGCCCAACATGGAGACTATGTTGCAAAGAGTAACAGGTTCAGGAATGATGCCATTGCTAGATGGTTTTTTATGGATACAATCAAGTTTGAGTTAAAAAAGAAGATCGCCAAAAAACTACGTTCACCACACCATCGGGTACTTTCGAATACATTAGAATGCCTTTCAGGTTGACTAATGCTGGGGCTACTTTTAAAAGGGTCATGGATTATGCTTTTAAAGGTTTAATTGGAAAAATTATTGAAATTTATCAGGATGATCTTACTGTTTTTTTTAAAGATAGTATTACTCACATAGGTCATCTTAAGCAGGTCTTTGATAGATGTAGAGAATTCGGGATTTCCTTGAATCCTGCTAAATTTGTTTTTGGAGTAACTGAAGGGAAATTACTTGGTCACATCATCTCCAAGGATGGGATCTAGATTGATCCTGATAGAGTTGAGGCAATCCAAAATATTTCTCTACCTCATAACCTTAAAACCCTTTAGTCTTTTCTAGGAAAAATTAATTTTCTTAGAAGATTTATTCCAAATTACGTAGAAATCGCTAAGAGCATTCAAAGTCTTCTTAAAAAATATGTAAATTTTTCGTGGAAATAAGATGGTAAAAAGGCTTTTAAAGGGATTAAGGGTGCTATTTCTCAAGCTCCTATTTTGGCAAATCCTGATTATTTAAAGGATTTTATGATTCTCTCTTTCGCTTTTGAAGATACAATTGCTGGTGTCTTGTTACAAAAGAATAAGGAAGGTCATGAACATCCTATAGCTTTCATGAGTAGAGCGCTTCAAAATTCTGAATTAAATTATACTACTAAGGAGAAGCAAGCCTATGCTTTGGTTAAGTCTCTTAAGCATTTTAGGACTTATGTTGGTTATTCTAAAATCATTGCTTTCGTCCCGCATTCCAGGATTAAAGATATCTTAACTCAAACTAATTTCTTAGGGACTCGTGCTAGGTGGGTTACTAAGATTCAAGAGTATGATTTACAGATTAAGACCACCAAGTTAGTCAAGGTTCAAGGCTTGGCTGAGATGATGACTGAAGGTAATAAGAAAGCACTTAGTTTGTTTTGTCTTAATGATGCATCTTCGCCTGAGCTGCAAAGGTTAGGAGAGCATGAATGGTATAAGGACATTATTTATTATTTTTTAAATCTTACATGTCCTGACCATTTAGTTTCTCATAAAATAAGGGCTCTTAGATTAAAATCCACGAAGTATTGCCTCATGAAGGATGGCCTTGGATAGAGAAATCCCGAGGGGATAACACTTAGGTGTGTTGATGAGATTGAGTCTGAAAAGCTGATTTCTGAGTTTCATTCAGGATTTTGTGGTGGTCATTTTACTGCTATAACTACAGCCCATAAAATTCTGAGAGCTGGTTATTTTTGGCCTTTGATTTTTTTAGATGTGCATAAATTTGTCAGAAGTTGCCAAGCCTGTCAACTATTCACTAGGAAGCAGAAGCTAGCTGCCCTACCCCTAAAACTTGTGGTTTTTTAGGCACCTTTTCAACATTGGGATCTGGATTTCATCGGGAAATTCCATGAAAATTCTAGCAATGGCTACTCCTGGATCTTAACTGCAACTGATTATTTTAAAAAATGGGTTGAAGCCATTCCTGCTAAGAATGCCAATGAAAAGGTCATTATGGACTTTATTGAAAATCAAATCATTACTAGATTTGGTGTCCCTGCCAAGATCACTACTGATAATTCCAAAGCTTTTAGTTATCTTGAATTTTTATCTTCTTTTTTTAAGTATGGAATTACATTATCTCATTCATCTAACTACTATCCTCAAGGTAATGGCTTAGCTGAATCAAGTAATAAAAATCTTATAACCATTATCAAGAAGATAGTAGGAGATAATAAGTGATCTTGGGATAGAAAAATTAAGTATGCTTTGTGGGCAGATAGAATTACTAAAAAGAAAGCTACTGGTAAAAGTCCTTTTGAATTAGTTTATGGCTTGGATGTAACTTTTCCTGTTCACCTTAAATTTTCAGCTTACCAACTCCTTCAACATTTTTCCACTGATAGAGATGTTGTTCAAAATAGAATTGATCAGATTGTGGATTTGGATGAAACTCGTAGGAAATATTTAGATAATATGTGTAAGAATCAATCTAAAATTAAGAAAATCTTTGATAAATCATCTCGATCTAGGTCTTTGCAGGTTGGAGACATGGTATTACTTTGGGACAGAAAAAATGAAAATCCTGGAAAACACAAGAAATTTGACAGTTTGTGGCTAGGACCTTATATTATCAGAGGCATTGCTGGACCAAACTCATTCCACTTGAGCACGTTGGAAGGCGAACCACTTTAGTTACCTGAAAATGGCCAACTGCTCAAGCTGTTCTTCAAAGATGACATTTGATGCCATTGGGCATCCTTTTTATTATATTTCTAACCCTACTCCTTGTCCTTTCAACATTTCATTTTGTAGTTAGATTAGATTTACTTTTCATGTTGAGTAGAATAATAAATGTTAGAAGAGCTTCTATTTTTCATGTGCTTAATGTTATATGATGATATTTGGATGGACACTACTTATGTAATTTTGTGTGTTGCTTAGATTCAGATTCTGGATTCTCACATTCCTTCAATGAAGCAACGTGTCCCCAAGTAGAGCCAGATGTTGACCACACTTTGTCAACGAACCCATCAGCAGTACACCCTCATTTTTTCAAATGGGACTCATCATGTTCGAGGTTCACGCTATTCATATTTCATCGACAGCCGACATTTTTTATAAATGATGTAAACCCATTCTGCATGTTTATGATGTAAATGATCTAAGTAAGACCATCATGTATGTAACAACCTAGGTAAGCCTAGTATGTTGGTGATGATTTCTATCCTAGGAGGTTTTTTATCTCATTGATTTACTTGTGTTTTTCGACACAAGGGATCGATAGAGTTTTCCCTTCCAGCATCACCCCAAAGCTAGGGTGGATTTTTTCATCAGCATGCTAAGTGAGTCCTAATGTTTTCTATCGAATCCTTGTAAAAGTAGTTTGGGAATAATCCTAGCTAGTTGGCTAGATTATTTTATTACAAACTACTTGGTCTACTATCATGTTTTGAGTCACAGAATTGGGTACCTACATTAGGGTCTATACGAATGGGTATTACCCCTTTATGTGTCTAAATGTATTTATCTTATGTAAAGAAAGTTGGAAAAAATAATTAAAATCCCCTCTCAGTGAATTAATTAAATTTTCTGGTCAAATTAATTAAAAAATATTAAACTAGAAACTTAATTAATTTTAGGTCCTAGGTGAGTATAAAATTCTTCAAAGGAAAAATTCGTTGGTCCTTAAAAAATGAATTTTTAAAGGCCCCAGGCCAAGGGAATATGGAGAATTTCAAGAAATTTTGGACCCTTGGGCCTAGATGGTTAAGTCAAAATCAAAATTTTGAGATAATTAACTCAAAAATATTATTTTTGAGATAATTAACTCAAAAATATTATTTTTGAGTTAATTAAAATGGAAGTAAATGATAAATTCATTTTTCCTCAAATTTATAATTCCGACAGTCCAGATTAAAAGATGATCATATCTTTTCGACGGTCGAGATTATTTTGGCATGGATCAACCAAACTAGCTGTTAGAGATTTTGTCTTATAAATTAGAGGTCTTGATGTGACATTTGCATCCGATCTTTGAATCGTGCACTTGTTCTTTGAAGCTCTTGTGATTTTTTTTATGAATAAAGCATAAAGACTTTTGGGTTACAAACTTTGGTGTTCCTTTTCATGATCTATGTGGTGATTTAACTCTAAACTCTGCTATTTTATTTGGAATTTTTATGGTTGATGGCCTTCATGAATTAATCTACATACATGTATCTTGTGCAGTTTTTTGGGTTCATAAAATCACATTTTTTATTTGACGGAAAGACTAGTTATCTATTTTTTTGAAAGATCTCATGTTTATTTTCTTAAATCTCTATCAATCTAAATTTCAGATCTAAGTGTGCAGGGAATATTTTTTAAGGTTTGAGCGTTTGGGAAAGTCTTCAGTTAGACCATCCGACTCTCAGATTTCGTAAATCTGAAAAAGCCCATTGTTTTCTAATTTCCAAAGCTATCTTACGGCATTGTGTTTTGACAGGGTCTTTTGGGGCTTGTGCCTCTCTTAAATTTTTATTCTGAATTGTGCTAAAATGGTTAAAAATATGGCTAAGAGGACCTATAATCTGTAAATTAGCATTGTAAATTTGTAAATATTCTCTCGGGTGTAAGGGTTTATTTACTTTTTTTGTGCATAGTTTTGGATCTGTTTTAGTTTTTTCAGGGTTGCAGGGGGTTTCTCAGATTTTTTTTTTTAGATCTGACCTAGATCTAACCCCCAAAGGGTAAAATCTGGCCTCAGGATTGTTTTTTCTAGCAGATCTGAGTGTTGTTTCATTGCAAAGAACAAATCTCAGGTGCATTTGAATTTATATTTTGAAGATCTGAGTTATATTGGAGAAATTTCATTGTTGGGTGAGAAACAATTATTCAAAAATTTGGCAATCATTTATCTCTGTCCGTGCGTGATCTGCAAGCTCTCATCCCTCATTTCTCCTCTTCTGAAACGTTTCCCATTATTTGCCTGCCATCACTCCCCTTGCTCATTTCCTCTACCCATTTCTACAAATGCGTGCGCATTCCATTTTTTTTTTCCTTGCTGTGGCTGCTCGATTTCTCATTTCATATGCTGTCGCCGCCTCCATTTCTCCTTACCTGCTATCCTTACCCATCCGCTATCATTTTCTCCTCACGCCTTCCGCAGCCCTTTTCCTTCTCATCCGCAGCCTTAAGCAGCGCCTCTTTGTCGTCGAGCTCTCTCACAGGTCTGTCGTCCGATGTCCTCAATATTTCTTGCTCGCAGCCCATCTTCTCGACCTTCCAGTCGTCGACTTTGCCTTTCTCCATCTCCGTCGTCGACCTGCCAAAAAAATGCACACATAAAAGAAAAACCACATTCACGTGTATGTAATCTACGTTTCTTTTTTCGTGTTCGATTTTAATTTTTTTTTTTACTTTAGATTGTAGGTTTTAATTTAATTTTAGATTTTTTTTTTGTTTTCATTTAAAATCATTTTAGTTTAGTTTTAACGTTAGTTTTAGAATTTAGATTTATAAATTTTATTTTTTATAGTTTTAGTTTTAATTAGTTTGGTTAGTGTTAGTTTTTAGAATTTCATTTATTTAGTTTTAATTCTTAGTTTTTTAGATTTTAGATTTTAGATTTTAATTAACTTTAACTTTAGTTTAGTTTTAAATTTTTTGTTTTAGATTTAATTTTAGATTTTAATTTTATCCATAGTTTTAGTTTTTACTTTTAGATTTTTTAATTTTAGTTTCTTTTTAGTTTAAATCTTTAGATTTTAATTTTTGTTTATATATATTTTGTTTTAAAAAAATAATAAAAAATATAAAAATTTAGAAAATTCCTAAAAATTTTATAGTCAAAATGAGCTTTTAGAATTTTTATCTAAAGTTTGACTATATGAATTTTTTTTTTAGTTTTTGGATTGGGTTACTTAGAACATCATAAATTCGGAAATATTGCTGGTCATCTCATGCTAACATTGTTGTGGGACGTTTTATCGAATATCATTGTTGTGATTTTTTTTTTTTAGTAGTAGTTGCATATCAGATACTTGACTTTAATTTTATAACGAGATAATTTTGACTCCATAAAGCACTAGTTTTAAACTTCTGAATCTAATTGGATTTGTAAAATCTCATAAGTCTTAACAAGTATTTGATTATCTAGCTATGTCTCCTGATCAACTAGTTATTTTCCTTCATTTTCTTAGAGTCTACCTGCCTTAGCCTGCAAGGAGACAGCTTAGATAGAGAGATTGGGGATCAGGGTGACAACCCCCGATCTGAGCCATTGTCGCGGTGCCTAGACATTTTGTGCGAAAACATTTTTTGGTGTCATTACCGGGGACCAATTTATTGGACTTTGGCTTTACAACTTTCTTCTCTTCATTCATCTTTCATCTCAGGTATTTGAGTTAGCTTCCTGTCCTAGTGGTGACTCCATTGGCTTCATCTTCCACAAGAATTTGTACTAGAAGACATCCAAGTAGCTTGATTAATCCTACTCTAGATCTTGAAAGGGTTCTGAGAGTCTGATTGCACAAGCTCTCTTCTTGTACACTTATTGTTAATCTTGGCCAGGAAGCTCTCTCTGATATCCATTCTCTTTTTTTTTTCCGCCTTAGCACGATATCATAGAGTTATTTTCCCCGTGTAATTTTTCTCATATTCAGGGTTATCCCCATGCTTTCCCTCAAACTAGAATGGATAAATTACCTTATTTTCAACGAAATAATGCAGTTAGTGTCAAATCTCATTTGTTTGCTTTCGCTAATTGGTGGAATAGATTTGCGGTTGCAAATAACAATTTCGATGATGTAAATATGATGCTCTTTGTTCTTACTTTTGAACAAGATGTTGCGGAATGGTTTACTGAAAAACCTGATAATTCATTTGATACCTTTGAATCAATTTTAGTTACCTTTAAGGACAAGTATGGTTATAAAAGGGAAGATAGGCATTTGTTAAAAGAGATCAGTACCATAAAAAAGAAATAAAATGAAATGATTGAAGAATTTAACAGGAGATTTAATGGTATCCTTAGAGAAATATCTCAAACTCATAAGCCTCCTGATGGATCTCTTCTGAATTTTTACATTGATGCTTTTAATTCTGATACTTTATATGAGTTAAGGCATGCTAAAACTGCCAATTATAAGGCTTGCCAATCTTTAGCTGAAGAACTTGAAAAGGATAAAAGGGCATCAGGGAAGTCTAAAATTCCTGGTTTTGATAGGGCTGCGACTAAATTAAAAGGGCCTAAAGGTAAAGAACCTCTAAAAGATGATGACGACCCTATGAAAAAGTTAATGCAAAAGATTGAAAGCATGGAGCTTAACTAAGAGAAATTAATCTCTGACTATGATAAGGAAATAAGCACTTTACAATCTAGGTTGGTCCAAATGGAAAGGGCTCAAAGGCAAAATTCCCAACCAAAGAATCATAATAATAACAATCGAAATAATAATACTTGGCAGAAAAAAGGACAGTCGAGTGAGCAGATACCTCCTAATCCACTTGAATCTACTAATATGGTTGATGAAGCTCCACTTTATTGTAGAGCTTGTGATACTTTTCATGAGGACGTTACTTGTCCCACTGTTAAAAGAATCATGAATAGTGGAATGTTTGGGGCAAGTAATCAGATAAATGTTGTTGGTAAGGAGTTCTCTTTGTCTATGGAAGATTGGATGGAAGTTAAGGAAAATAGTCAAGATGTTAGGCCTTCCACATCTTTGCATAGTATCAATAATTTTGATCATGAGAGGGATTTGATGATTGAATTATTTGGTGAAAATCCTTCTCCTGATCAAGTTTTGGAAATTGCTAAGGAAAAAGGATTAACTTATCAAAGAAGGGATAAAGAGCAAGGTCATAATCAAACTCCTCCTCGAATTTTTAATCCTAGTCCTGGTTTGGATATTGAATTGGGTGCATGGTTAAATAATGCTAAGATCTTGGTGCCTGTTACTGAGATTTTAAAGATTCCTACTCAGAGAGCTAAATTTTTAGATGTTGTTGGAGTTTCGCATGTTAATGTTGCTCAATATAAGACTCCTAAAGTTTCTTATCAAGATGCCCCTATATATTTGCAAAAAATGGAGTCGGATAACAAAGATCATCAGCCATTTTTTGTTACTTTAATGGTTAATGGTTATAAATTGAATAATTGTATGCTGGATTATGGTGCTTCAGCTTGTGTCATGACCAAGAGGGTCATGGAACAGCTTAATTTAAGAGTTTCTAGACCATACTACAACATATGTGCCATGGATTCTAAGAAAATTGAAGTTCATCGGTTAATCAAGGATTTACAAGTTCATTTATCGGTTTACCCTGACATCATGATTGTTATGGACATAGTTGTAGTTGATGTTCTGGATGCTTGGGGTATGTTTTTATCAAGAAAGTGGTCTTATGATCTAGGAGGAAGTATTCAGATGAACTGGTCTTATGCTATGATTCCTTCCCCTAGAGGTGAAGGGTTTATGAAGCTTAATAGAGAACCTGAAAGAAGATTCCATGTAGAAGATCCTAAAATACCTCATAATGAAATAATTAAGGAACAACATGACATGGGGAATTATGCTATTATGTCTAATTTCATGATTCCCTTAGATAACAAGGTTGATGAGAAGTTTGAAGACCTGAAGGATTGGGTTTGGTACATGCATTTTGATGGTGCAGCATCTAGGTATGGTAAGAGTGCTGGAAATTTTTTGAAATCTCCCCATGATCATATTCTTAAGTTTGCATATAGATTTGAGTTTGATGCAACCAATAATGTGGCTAAATATGAAGCCTTGTTGTTGGGTTTTGAGTTGGCAAAGGCTTTAAGAATTAAGTTGCTTAGTATCAAGGGAGACTCTGATCTGGTTATCATGCAAGTTAAGAACAAATTCACATGTAAAAATCAAAGGATAAGGAATTATCGAAATGTTATGTGGGATGTTATGGAACACTTTGATGCCATTAACCTTGAAGTTGTCCCAAGAGAAAAGAATGCCTTAGCAGATGAGCTCATTGTGGCCGCTTGTACTTTACAATTATATGATGAATTAATCAAGGAAAAGATAAAAATGGAAATTATTTTCAAACCTTTAGTCCCAAATAATTCAGAGCATTGGCAAGGTTTTAATGATGAAAAGCAGGCCATTCGTTTTCTTAATAATTTGGATGAGTTTGAAAATTTTCGGATAAGTTCTAAGGAGGATAGATCTGAGGATCATGATGATATTATAAATCCTACTCCTGGGAATATTGTTTCTTGAGCGTAACACTTTGATTGGCATGATGCCACAAAGCTGAAAGAGGAGAATAAAATGGATCTGGGTGAATTCATTGAGGTAAATATTGGTACTTCTAAAGACCCTAAGATTGTCAAAATTGGTAAAGGTACTAATGAAGAAGAAAGGAAAAAGTTGACCAAACTTCATGAATATAGGGATGTTTTAGCATTTTCATATGATGATTTAAAAGGATATAGGGACGATGTCATGCAACACATTATCCCTTTGAAAGATGAGAAAGCTAAACCTTTTTGTCAAAATCTTAGGCAAATAAATCATAAGTTAGCCCCTTTGGTTTAGAAATAGCTTTCAAAAATGCTCGTAGCTAGAATCATTGCTCAAACTAGACATTCAACATTGTGTTCCAACCTGGTGATTGCTAGGAAGAAGAATGGTACCATTAGACTTTGTGTCGATTTTAGAAACCTTAATCTAGCATGTAAAAAGGATAATTACCCTTTTCCCAACATGGAGACTATGTTGCAAAGAGTAACAGGTTCAGGAGTGATTCCATTGCTAGATGGTTTTTCTCGATACAATCAAGTTTGAGTTAAAAAATAAGATCGTCACAAAACTACGTTCACCACACCATGGGGTACTTTTGAATACATTAAAATGCCTTTTGGGTTGACTAATGCTGGGGCTAATTTTCAAAGGGTCATGGATTATGCTTTTAAAGGTTTAATTGGAAAAATTATTGAAATTTATCAGGATGATCTTACTATTCTTTTTAAAGATAGTATTACTCACATAGGTCATCTTAAGCAGGTCTTTGATAGATGTAGAGAATTCGGGATTTCCTTGAATCCTGCTAAATCTTTTTTTGGAGTAACTGAAGGGAAATTACTTGGTCAGATCATCTCCAAGGATGGGATCAAGATTGATCCTGATAGAGTTGAGGCAATCCAAAAGATTCCTCTACCTCATAATCTTAAAACGCTTTAGTCTTTTCTAGGGAAAATTAATTTTCTTAGAAGATTTGTTCCAAATTACGCAGAAATAGCTAAGCCCATTCAAAGTCTTCTGAAAAAAGATGTAAATTTTTTGTGGAAAGAAGATGGTAAAAAGGCTTTTCAAGGGATTAAGGGTGCTATTTCTCAATCTCCTGTTTTGGCGAGTCCTGATTATTCAAAGGATTTTATCATTCTCTCTTTCGCTTCTGAAGATACAATTGCTGGTGTCTTGTTACAAAAGAATAAGGAAGGTCATGAACATCCTATAGCTTTCATGAGTAGAGCGCTTCAAAATTCTGAATCAAATTATACTACTATGGAGAAGAAAGCCTATGCTTTGGTTAAGTCTCTTAAGCATTTTAGGACTTATGTTGGTTATTCTAAAATCATTGCTTTCGTCCCACATTCCAGGATTAAAGATATCTTAACTCAAACTAATTTCTTAGGGACTCGTGCTAGGTGGGTTACTAAGATTCAAGAGTATGATTTAGATATTAAGACCGCCAAGTTAGTCAAGGGTCAAGGCTTGGCTGAGATGATGACTGAAGGTAATGAGAAAGAGCTTAGTTTTTTCTTTCTTAATGATGCATCTTCGCCTGAGCTGCAAAGGTTAGGAGAGCATGAATGGTATAAGGACATTATTTATTATTTTTTAAATCTTACATGTCCTGACCAATTAGTTGCTCATAACATAAGGGCTCTTAGATTAAAAGCCACTAAGTATTTCCTCATGAAGGATGGCCTTGGATGGAGAAATCCCGAGGGGATAATACTTAGGTGTGTTGATGAGATTGAGTATGAAACGTTGATTTCTGAGTTTCATTCATGATTTTGTGGTGATCATTTTACTGCTAGAACTACCGCGCACAAAATTCTGAGAGCTGGTTATTTTTGGCCTTTGATTTTTTCAGATGTGCATAAATTTGTCAGAAGTTTCCAAGCCTGTCAACTATTCACTAGGAAGCAGAAGCTAGCTGCCTTGCCCCTAAAACTTGTGGTTGTTGAGGCACCTTTTCAACATTGGGGTCTAGATTTCATTGGGAAATTCCATGAAAATTCTAACAATGGCTACTCCTGGATCTTAACTGCAACTGATTATTTTACAAAATGGGTTGAAGCCATTCCTGCTAAGAATGCCAATGAAAAGGTCATTATGGACTTTATTGAAAATCAAATCATTACTATATTTGGTGTCCCTGCCAAGATCACTACTGATAATTCCAAAGCTTTTAGTTCTCTTGAATTTTTATATTTTTGTTTTAAGTATGGAATTACATTATCTCATTCATCTAACTACTATCCTCAAGGTAATGGCTTAGCTGAATCAAGTAATAAAAATCTTATAACCATTATCAAGAAGATAGTAGGAGATAATAAGTGATCTTGGGATAGAAAAATCAAGTATGCTCTGTGGGCAGATAGAATTACTAAAAAGAAAACTACTGGAAAAACTCCTTTTGAATTAGTTTATGGCTTGCATGTAACTTTTCCTGTTCACCTTAAATTTCCAGCTTACCAACTCCTTCAACATTTTTCCACTGATAGAGATGTTGTTCAAAATAGAATTGATCAGATTGTGAAGTTGGATGAAACTTGTAGGAAAGATTTAGATAATATGTGTAAGAATCAATCTAAAATTAAGAAAATCTTTGATAAATAATCTCGATATAGGTCTTTGCAGGTTGGAGACATGGTATTACTTTGGGACAGAAAAAATGAAAATCCCGAAAAACACAAGAAATTTGACAGTTTGTGGTTGGGACCTTATATTATTAGAGGCATTGTTGGACCAAGCTCATTCCACTTGAGCATGTTGGAAGGCGAACCACTTCAGTTACCTGCAAATGGCCAACTGCTCAAGTTGTTCTTCAAAGATGACATCTGATGCCATTGGGCATCCTTTGTATTATATTTCTAACCCTACTCCTTGTCCTTTCAACCTGTCATTTTGTAGTTAGATTAGATTTACTTTTCATGTCGAGTAGAATAATAAATGTTAGAAGAGCTTCTATTTTTCATGTGCTTAATGTTATATGATGATATTTGGATGGACACTACTTATGTAATTTTGTGTGTTGCTTGGATGCAGATTCTGGATTCTCACATTCCTTCAATGAAGCAACATGTCCCCAAGTAGAGCTAGATGTTGACCACACTTTGTCAATGACCCCATAAGCAGTACACCCTCATTTTTTCAAATGGGACTCATCATGTTCGAGGTTCACGCTATTCAGATTTCATCGACAGCCGACACTTTTTATAAATGATGTAAACCCATTCTACATGTTTATGATGTAAATGATCTAAGTAAGACCTTCATGTATGTAACAACCTAGGTAAGCCTAGTATGTTGGTGATGATTTCTATCCTAGGAGGTTTTTTATCTCACTAATTTACTTGTTGTGTTTTTCGACACAAGGGATCGGCAGAGTTTTCCCCTCCAGCATCACCCCAAAGCTAGGGTGGATTTTGTCATCAGCATGCTAAGTGAGTCCTAATGTTTTCTATCGAGTCCTTGTAAAAGTAGTTTGGGAATAATCCTAGCTAGTTGGCTAGATTATTTTATTACAAACTACTTGGTCTACTAGATCATGTTTTGAGTCGCAGAATTGGGTACCTACATTAGGGTCTATACAAATGGGTATTACCCCTTTATGTGTCTAAATGTATTTATCTTATGTAAAGAGGGTTGGAAAAAATAATTAAAATCCTCTCTCAGTGAATTAATTAAATTTTCTGGTCAAATTAATTAAAAAATATTGAACCAGAAATTTAATTAATTTTAGATCCTAGGTGAGTATAAATTTCTTCAAAGGAAAAATTCATTGGTCCTTAAAAAATGAATTTTTAAAGGTCTCAGGCCAAGAGAATATTGAGAATTTCAAGAAATTTTGGACCCTTGGGCCTAGATGGTTAAGTCAAAATCAAAATTTTGAGGTAATTAACTCAAAAATATTATTTTTGAGTTAATTAAAATGGAATTAAATGATAAATTCGTGTTCCCTCAAATTTATAATTTCGACGGTCCAGATTAAAAGATTATCATATTTTTTCGACGGTCGAGATTATTTTGACATGGATCAACCGAACTAGCCGTTAGAGATTTTGTCTTATTAATCAGAGGTCTTGATGTGACATTTGCATCCGATCTTTGAATCGTGCACTTGTTCTTGGAAGCTCTTGTAATTTTTTTTATGAATAAAGCATAAAGACTTTTGGGTTACAAACTTTGGTGTTCCTTTTCTAGATCTATGTGGTGATTTAACTCTAAACTCTGCTACTTTATTTGGAATTTTTATGGTTGATGGCCTTCATGGATTAATCTGCATACAGGTATCTTGTGCGGTTTTCTGGGTTCATAAAATCACATTTTTTGTTTGACGGAAAGACTAGTTATCTATTTTTTTGAAAAATCTCATGTTTATTTTCTTAAATCTCTATCAATCTAAATTTCAGATCTAAGTATGCAGGGAATCTTTTTTAAGGTTTGAGCGTTTGGGGAAGTCTTCAGTTAGACCAGCCGACTTCAGATTTCGTAAATCTGAAAAAGCCCATTGTTTTCTAATTTCCAAAGCTATCTTACGGCATTGTGTTTTGACAGGGTCTTCTAGGGCTTGTGCCTCTCTTAAATTTTTATTCTGAATTGTGCTAAAATGGTTAAAAATATGGCTAAGAGGGCCTCTAATATGTAAATTAGCATTGTAAATTTATAAATATTCTCTAGGGTGTAAGGGTTTATTTACTTTTTTTGTGCATAGTTTTGGATCTGTTTTGGTTTTTTCTCAGGGTTGCAGGGGGTTTCTCAAAAAAAAAAATTAGATCTGACCCAGATCCTGTAGAAATTTGAATAATGGATGAGTTATTCACCGAGATTCTCCTGATCACACACTATTTTAGCTTCATGCATAATACAGAATCTCTTCTACCATTGATCATCACATGCGGAAATAAAATCAATTGCATGCACACATTAAAGCCATAAAATTCACACATATGAACACAATATTTCATGGGAAAGCTTAAAGCTGAAAACCCCCAACTATCTGTATATTATACATGTCATGGAGATCATGTAACAATCATAGTACAAAGCTCTTTGCAAGCTCTCATGCACTACCTCCCTTGCTACACACTATCAAGCTAGATCTAGCAAAACTCAAGCTCCAACCTTTAGCCACTTGATAGCCAACCTGTGCTGTTTTTGGTTTTCTAGGGGTTATGAAGTTCTCAAAAAAATTTAGATCGGCCCAGATCCAACCCCCAGAGGGTAAAATCTAGCCTCAGGATTGTTTTTGCTACCAGATCTGAGTGTTATTTCACTGCAAAGAACAAATCTCAGGTGCATTTGAATTTATATTTTGAAGATCTGAGTTATATTGGAGAAATTTCATTGCTGGGTGAGAACAAATTATTCAAAAATTTGGCAATCATTTATCTCTGTCTGTGCGTGATCTGCAAGCTCTCATCCCTCACTTCTCCTCTTCTGAAATGTTGCCCATTATTTACCTGCCATCGCTCCCCTTGCTCATTTCCTCTACCCATTTCTACAAATCCATGCGCATTCCATTTTTTTTCCCTTGTTGTGGCTGCTCGATTTCTCATTTCAAATGCTGTCGCCGCCTCCATTTCTCCTTACCTTCTATCCTTACCCATCTGTTGTCATTTTCTCCTCACGCCTTCCGCAGCCCTCGTCCTTCTCATCCGCAACCTTAAGCATCTCCTCTTTGTCGTCGAGCTCTCTCTCAGGCCTGTCGTCTGATGTCCTCAATCTTGCTTGCTCACAGCCCATCTTCTTGACCTTCTAGTCGTCGACTTTGCCTTTCTCCATCTCCGTCATCGACCTGCCAAACAAATGCACACATAAAAAAAAACCACAGTCACGTGTATGTAATCTGCGTTTCTTTTGTTTTGTGTTCGGTTTTTTTTTTTTTTTTTCTTTAGATTGTAGGTTTTAATTTAATTTTAGATTTTTTTTTGTTTTCATTTAAAATCGTTTTAGTTTAGTTTTAACGTTGGTTTTAGAATTTAGATTTATAAATTTTAGTTTTTATAGTTTTAGTTTTAATTAGTTTGGTTAGCGTTAGTTTTTGGAATTTCATTTATTTAGTTTTAATTCTTAGTTTTTTAGATTTAGGATTTTAGATTTTAATTAACTTTAACTTTAGTTTAGTTTTAAATTTTTTGTTTTAGATTTAATTTTAGATTTTAATTTTATCCATAGTTCTAGGTTTTTCTTTTAGATTTTTTAATTTTAGTTTCTTTTTAGTTTAAATCTTTAGATTTTAATTTTTGTATCTATATATATATATATATATATTTAGAAAATTCCCAAAAAAATTATAGTCAAAATGAGCTTTTAAAATTTTTATCTAAAGTTTGACTATATGAATTTTTTTTTAGTTTTTGGATTGGGTTACTTAGAACATCATAAATTTGGAAATATTGTTGGTCATCTCATGATAACATTGTTGTGGGGCATTTTATCGAATATCATTGTGGTGATTTTTTTTTTATAGCAGTAGTTGCATATCAGATACTTGACTTTAATTTTATAACGGATAATTTTGACTCCATAAAGCATTGTTTTTAAACTTCTGAATCTAGTTGGATTTGTAAAATCTCGTAAGTCTTAACAAGTATTTGATTATCTAGCTGTGTCTCCTGAATTGGTTGATTTTCAACTAGTTCTTTTCCTTCATTTTGTTAGGGTCTACCTCCCTTAGCCTGTAAGGAGACATCTTAGATAGAGAGATTGGGGATCAGGGTGACAACCCCCGATCTAAGCCGTTGTCGCGGTGCCTAGACATTTTTTGCAACAACAAGGTGCATACAATAATGTATGTGCATGCATAAATACTCTGTGGAGTCTATTTTCCTAACATTATTCAGGTGATTAATAATAGATTAATGGTAAACATGTAACCCAAAGC
The DNA here is from genome assembly GCA_034641835.2 of Pinus albicaulis. Taxonomy (NCBI): domain Eukaryota; kingdom Viridiplantae; phylum Streptophyta; class Pinopsida; order Pinales; family Pinaceae; genus Pinus; species Pinus albicaulis. The sequence continues at coordinate 780,217,867 of CM076583.1, forward strand.
AAGTTGACAACCAATTGGAAGACCAAGGAAATTTTTGCATGCAATATTGAAGAATCAAGGTTATGGAAAATAAGATGATCATGAGAGAATGACATGAGTTACACTTATTCCTATTGATATGCGTGTTGGGAGTGCAATAATAAGATGATACCAGTGAGTGGTACTCTCCAAATAAGTTATCTAAAAAAAATATTGATTACGACCTTTAATTGTAGCCACATTTAAAACATTTTTGAAGGCTTAATTAAGTGCATGATATGAGTATGTGCTTAGGCAGTTACATGAAATAATGATCATGTTTAAGACAATTGTACTAACTTAATGTGGGTTGAGATAGATAATATGCACATGAGTGCAAGGGGAAAGGACCCCATGGCTATTGCATGAAAGAAAATGTAACCTTCAAACACCTCAATCAACAACCTGCAATGAAAGAAGAAATGGGTACTCAAGGGAGTGAATTGTGGGAAATTAATGGATGAGATGTAGGAAGAATGTTTGCATGTCTCTGTTGTTACAAATTTCTTCTTATTTTTTATTGTGGACCTTGAGCATGATCATGATCCTTTGAAATTCTCCTGGTGTTGCTATTATGGGTTTCTTTGTTTTTATTCCTTCTTCTTTCCTTTTGGTTTGGTCTTGATGGTTTATTGGGCGTGAAAAAGGATGTAAATGAAGCTTTATAAGGGAAGTTGAATAAGATTCCAACCAAAAGTGTAAGAGCTTAGTAAAATCATGTGCTTATGATAAATGGCAGTAAGGGGAATAGAAGAAGTGATAGAACAACTATTATGGTCATGGCTAAGTCGAATTGGATAAAATATACATTGACATAACAACCATGAAAATAACATGAAAAGAAGTTTTCATAAACTTTAATCATCCATGGATTATGCATATTCGATATTATAAAATAAAAATAAAATCATAATGATGATGTATGGTGTAACATATCATTAGTTGTGAGCCATTATAAGTGGCAAGGTAAGTAATTAGTCCTTAAAAATAATATGATCATAGTGTGAATGCTATAAAAATGCAATTGGTATTTTCCACGTTTTGAGTTACACAGTGAAGTCAATTAATATATTCCATGCCACATGGACTATCTATTGGGTAAGTGTACAAGGGACCTATTGTTGTTAACTACTATTGATGTGTTGAAATTACCGTTGCCAACCCTTGTTGTGTGTACAAATAAAATTGACAGTATCTACATAAGCATAAATGACAATGTGTTGGAATTGAATGTGAATTTTAGATTTTTAGACATGAGAAAAATTCTCTCTAAAATTGATCTATTTCTCAAATTAAAGTGCAATGGAAGCACTTAAACCTTGAGGAGGCCACCTCAGAGATGAAGGAGAATATGTGGGAGAAATGTATTTCACTTCATAGAAGTGATAAAGGCGGATGAAACATTGAGGACATTGTTTAATTTAAGGGAGGAATTATGTAATACCCCTAGTGAAATTGTATTTTCAAACATTATTATTTTATAATTACTTGTAAATATTGAAGTGGAAATAGTGGTTGTGGGGGCTAAGAATAAGTCAATTTACTTATGTAAATAATTCTACATTAATAAATAAATGTGTATTTTCTCTTGAAGTGGTTAATTCCAAGGGTGGATAAGAAAGAGGAAAGTGACAGAGGTCACAACTGTACACTTCTCAAATTCTCCCAAAATTCTCGGAGAAAGACTGTCACTAGGCAACAACATAATTGGAGAGAAATGTTATATTGAGTGGAAAGATAAGCATATATAGAGAGAAATGTTATGCTGGGTGAAAACATAACAATAAGAATAGCTGGAGAGAAAGGTGTGATTATGAAGGAAATATATATATATATATATATATATATATATATATATATATATATATATATATATATATATATATATATATATATATATATATACATATTCCTAAATTGAAAAATCCTAAGTAAATAAAATTCTCGGAGAAAGACTATCACTAGGAAACAACATAATTGGAGAGAAATGTTATATTGAGTGGAAAGATAAGCATAGATAGAGATAAATGTTATATGCTGGGTGAAAACATAACAATAAGAATAGCTGGAGAGAAAGGTGTGATTATGAAGGAAATATATGTATATATTCCTAAATTGAAAAATCCTAAGTAAATAAAAAAGGTGGGCAGGCCTTAAAAGCAAGATGTTGCTAGAAAATATCATGTGAAGGAAAAAAATAAATACCACTTAGTAAAAAAAATTTGGACACTATTTGTAGAACATATAAGAAGAGAAAGAAGCCTGAGATTGGGGGGATTTGCAGGGTGTGCAACTCATTGGTTATGACAAACATGTAATTTCATACAGCTTTCCCAAGGGAATTATGGTTGGTCATACAAGTCATTAATTGTGTTTAAGAGAGGTGTAGACTCTCTTATGCAATAGACAATTGTTTCAATTTCAATGAAAGATTTTCTAACTATGGACTAATCATTGCATTAGGGGAAGCTTGAGGTCAAAAATGGGCCTCCTAAGGAAATTATAAAATAATAGTGGAAATAATAAAATAAGATTTGATGACATCATCAAATTTTAGAGGGAAAAAAGAAAAACACTATTTTTTCAACTCACATTTTCAATTTATCTCCCAAAGTTTTTTACTCACATTTCGAGCGGGAGTAGTCATTGTATGTAAAATCCTCATCCAAGGAGTACCCATGTTGCATACTTTTGATTGACTCTGCTACACAAAAAATGAGAAATGCATGAAAGATGTGTTTGCAATCATGTTTTTTCATGTATTTCTCATTTTTCACGTAGCAGGGTCCATCGAAAGTATGTAATATGGGTACTCCTTGGATAAGAAATTAAAATTTGCATCCAATGAGTACTCCCGATAGAAATTTCAGTAAAAACTTTGGGAGATAAGTTGAAAATACAAGTTGAAAAAGTAGTTTTATTATTTTATTATTGTTTAATCTTTTAACCCTTTTACTTAAAAAATGGCGAATCAACCCCCATGGTTGACATGATCATCTTGAATCCTATTGGTTCTTATAAATTTTATTTTGGTTGTACATTTTTCTTAGGAAGCTCATTTTAGACCTCAAAAGTCCCCTAATGTTAACTTAGTGGGATTTAATTGTTAATGAATGTTGATATTGACTTATGGAAAAATCTACCTTGAATATGGTATGATATTGTTCAGACATATTAAATAAGGGAGTTAATATTATCTAGATAAGTATAATGATTGTGTTATAAGATCATTTGATGCGTTGTCTATTAGGAATGCTTTTATTCATGAAGTAATCACTTATTTGTGAAAGTGTGTATATAATAACCAATGAGTTTCCTTTACTAGTTCCAAAAGAATCCAAACTTCTATAGTATGAACGAAGATATGGATTCTAGTTGCAGGGTGTGCAACTCATTGGTTAGGACAAACATGTGATTTCCTATAGCTTTCCCAAGGGAATTATTGTTGGTCATACAAGTCATTAATTGTGTTTAAGAGAGGTGTAGGCTCTCTTATGCAATAGAGAATTGTTTCAATTTCAATGAAAGATTGTCTAACTAGGGACTACTCATTGTTAAATTAGTGGGATTTAATTGTTAATGAATGTTGATATTGACTTATGGAAAAATCTATTATGAATGTGGTCTGATATTATTCAAACATATTAAATAGGGGAGTTAATATTATCTAGATAATTATAATGAATGTGTTATAAGATGATTTGATGCGATGTCTATTAGGAATGGTTTTATTCATGAAGTAATCACTTATTTGTGATAGTGTGTATATACAAACCCATGAGTTTCCCTTATTAGTTCCAAAAGAATCCAAACTTCTATAGTATGAACCAAGATGTGGATTCTAACCGATGTATGGCATGCAGGTTATTTTGAGAGGAAACACAAAATGCTTGTATGAGTACAAATAGGTATTATGTTGCTATGGTATAGTAAAAAGATAAAATTAAACCTTAAACAATAAAGATGCTTGATTTTAATGCAAAAAATGATAATTGTACATAGCTTACTGGTCGTTTGACTATTTGTGATATGAATATGACAAGAAAATAGTGTAATTATCTTATAAATGAATATAATACACAAGTACTATAAGAACTAAAGGAAACATGTAATAGAAATTCAGCAAGAGAAGCTAGTGTCATATATATTTTATTACATATTTAGGGACAAGCTTATCCAGACATGCAACCCATTAGTAAGGACAAGAATGTTAAGATTCCCTATAAAGAAAGGTCATACAACTATATTACCTAGGTAATTTATGGTTACAAAAGGGTATGAATTTAGATCGTATGTAATAAACAACAAAAAACATAGATTGATTTTATTCTCAAGATCAAGGTGTTACAAAAAGAAAAAAGGAGCTTTTATAATCTAAATACCCTGTTATGCATACTAAAATTGTAAGGTCATAACTTCGCCAGGGATGGGAACGAATCCTTCAAGCCTATTAACTATCTAGGAAATTAGCATACAATGAAATTGAAATTAGGAGTAAATTCCACACACACACACACACACACACATATCCAATTTCAATTGTAACAAAGGGGAAATCCTATGAGTAAAATATTTAAGATCTATTTCAGGTGGAAATATAGAAATTGATACAAAATGTGTATGCTAGGATCGACACTAAATAATTTTATCTTAATTCATTGAATGGACATTAACTAATCATGATCTGATAACTTCTGGTAGCATACAATAATACTTGAATTTACTAAGTGGGAGATCAAAGGCCTGTAGTAACTTTGAATATATATATATATATATATATATATATATATATATATATATTTCATCCTTGTGAATTGAGAGCATATGAGGAGATGAATTTCCATACATGGAAATAGGAAAACCAAAGTCGGATAATAGACCCTAGAACAAATAGAGTTGAGCTAAACGAAAACCATGATCTGAAATAGAACCATAAGAGCTACTGTACTCCTAGTAATATAAGGACAAATTGTAACACATGGGGAAGTGTACAAGAAAATAAGGCACACATAACTTGTATGTATACCGAATACTCTCAATCCATTGTATTAAGTAACAGTAAATTTCTAAATACAAATTCTTGAGAGAGTAGCAATAGCTAACTCGCAAGCTATCAAAGATATAGATGCTCATAAGAGAACCTGAACCAAAACATTGAAGCAATGTTCATGCATTATATCTTTAGTGAATGATTCCCATAAACTCTTGCTCAATGCATTACACAAGAGCCAGATAATATAATAAAATGAGGGAAAAGAAGGGTAGAAACTCAGTAAACAAGTGACAAGGGAGGAAACAAGAAATTACATGTAGTGTATAATAACCCTAGCCGATGAAGGGTTTAACTAAGAGGTTTCCAAAAGACTCCCCATGCTCCAATATGCACATGAAAAATAAATGAGTATTAAAAATAGAAGAATAACACATAATTGTTAGTGAAACAAAAAGAATATATCAAGAATAGTAAATACCCTTATGGGTTGTTTGATACACACCTGTAGGAACCCTCTATGGCTACATTTAACATAAAGTCACCATGAGCGAAAGGGTGTTGGAGGAACAAAGACTCTAGAAATGTCTTGGGCACCGATCCAGTAGCCCAAAAATCTTCAACCCGCAAAAGCTACCAAACAGAAGAGGGTTAGACAAACAATTAATTTATCTATTTCTAAATCTGAAAAAGAGAACAATAACATAGACAAACCCTCAGTCCAAACTTAAATATTTACCATACACCAGTGCATTCGGAACTCAAGCCATCGACTGAATGACATAACTGGTGGGTAGGAAATAGGGTAAATGCCTGAGTAGTAGAGAAACCAGAGGGGACGAGTTTGAATTCATTCCCCACAAATGAGTCACTAGCAACATAATACAAAAAAACAAATGAATTATGGGAGGGCAGTCTACCATAGCAAAACACAACAAGTTGATTGATTCATCATTGGATTGTTGCTGAAGATACCTACCATTCAAACCCTGACTGTCATGTGAACAAAGAAAGGTAGGACGTGGCTAGGACACCATGTGTCCAGGTTCACATGGGCGCTGAGGGGGGGAAACCACATATATGAAGACTTGAGACCCCAAACGAAAGAGTAAGGTTTAAACCATAAAAAACATCCAGTGTCGAAGTTGAGTGTTTGGGCATAATGGTAAGGCTATCATGCAAATTTCAATGTGGTGTTATTTCAGGTTAGGTTATAAAATTTATATATGTGATCAAAATGGATCCACAAGTTATCACCTAGTATAATTGAAATGATGACCATGTGGAAACAACTTCTCCTAGTGCTAGGTGATACACATAGCTAGAGAGAAACCATTTTACAATAAAAACTAATTGATATGATATGCATGCATTAGGAATGCCAAAGCCTCTATGTATAATGCTTTATTCACCATTATAAAGAAAGTAAAGCATACATTATTTCAAAGAGGGAAAAAAAATAATTGTTGAGTGAAATTGAGATGCATTACATCAGTGACCCTTCTGCTTAAATGTAAGACTTCTACTTCAAACAAATTTGCCCAACTTTCTATAGAAATAAACCTTTGTATAGAATCAAATTAAACTCCCTATAAATATGAGTAATAAGTAATAGAGAAAAACACAAAAATTCATGTAGTTGATACATACCTAACCATCATGGCAAAGCTTTAACAAAATAATAATAACCATAATTGATAAATTATAACCCATGAGAAGAATAGTAAATTTTTTATCATATACACGTTCAAATTTCAAAAAAACTGTCTTAAAGCCGAAAAAATATCGACTTATAATTTGCATGCCAATTACCATATATTCAGAGCTTTGCTAGCCACTGAAAATTATGGGTGGACCAACGAGCCACACAGTTTAAAAAAACACACCTAAGAAATCACCATCTGATGATCTTTTATTTCTGGATAAGTTTAGATATTCAAGTTCTACAGTAACAACTTGATAGCCTGGACCGCTAGAGAAGGTATCTCAAGGGGAAGTTACAGTAATCAGTAGCCTGGACCGCTAGAGAAGGTATCTCGTGACATACACATATGTAATTGCGGTGACAGCAATTTCTGTGTTGGAATGACTGGCACATTCTTGTTTTTATTGACCACTTGCAAAACCAACCATCACATTAAACGTCTCAGGACACGAGAAAACAATTTTTACTCACACAAACCAACTTAATACTTCTATTATGAGATAGAGAAACGGGATTTAGGTCGCATTCACAGGGTTTTCATGGCGATACTGACAGGCGAGACAATGCAAAGATTGCTCGTACCAAACCCTGATATACCGACACTTCATCTCGTAGTATACAAAATGCCAAATGACCTTTAGAACAAGCACAGTACAATATATAGAGAGACCCTGTATAAATATATCATTTATTTGCTCGCTTGGCCTCCTTTGTGGCCACCTTTGTGGCCTCCATGTGCAAGGATTTCTCCCTGGAATGGTCCTTTTTCCAGAACTTGAAGCTGAACAGCCTCACCCTCTCCTGCAGCATCACCTCCACTTGCTCGAAGGACAGGCCCTTGGTTTCAGGCATGAAGACCAGAGTGAAGAAGAGACCAGCCACAGCTATGCAGCCAAACAGTAAGAATGTATCAGAGGTTCCAATGGCCACTGTCAGAGTGAGGAATGTCTGTGCCACAATCAAGTTGGAGATCCAACATGCAGTTGCAGCAATTCCTCCACACAGGCCCCTGAACTTGAGAGGGTATATCTCAGAATTGACCACCCATGGGACTGTGCCCATTCCAGGGGAGAAAAATGCGATGTAGAGAGCCAGCCCAATAATGGCCAGGAACCCCAATTTACTTGGGCATCCTCGAGTGAACCATGGACGGTCGGTTTTGCCGCAGATATCTTTGGTGGTGGAGTTTGCAATCAAGCATGCTCCAGGCAGAAGCTGCAGAGAAACACAAATTGTATTAGTCCATAGAAAACATGATGTTTGACAAAGGCTCGTTGTTTAAAATAAGTTTTTGACCATTCAGAATCTTTAAAAATGGTTCTTAACAAATCAAATCTTAATTTTTGCTGTTTAAAATGAGTTTTTGACTATTCAGAACCCTTAAGAATGGTTATTAAAAATTCTCAAGATACTTGAAATGTGGAGAGTTTATAGCTCAAACATATGATTTGAAACAAATCTCTAATGAATTAGATTCTTGGCAAATTAGACTGCGAAAACCCTCCAAAAACATATAACAAATAAACAATAACTCAAAAAAAACCCAAAAATACTTAAAATGTGAAAAGTTTACAGCTAAAACATATAATCACAACAAATCTCTAGCCAACTAGATTCTTGACAAGTTAGACAGCCAAAACCCTCCAAACCATATAACAAATAAACAGTAACTCTTAAAAAAAAAAAAAAAAACCCAATTTTTTTTTAATAAAAAGACATATACCAAAAAAAAAAACTAAAATTAAAATTAAAATCCAAAATCCCCAACATTTTCACATGTCACTGTAAATAAGATAAGATTTATCAGTCCAGAATATTATAGATAACCAAACACAATATCCTCACATGTTAATGTGACAAAATAGCTTACAGCATCACAGATAAAAGTCTTATAATAGAGTAAGACCTGACACTCACATCACACTCAACTTGCAGGGATAAGACTACTACCTTGCAGGATCACAGGGCTAACAAAACCCAACATCCCAACATTTAGACATCTTACAGTAGTAAAATAACTTGCAATGTCACATGATAGATAAGTTCTACAATAGTTAATAAGGCATCACAACTGTAACCACACTGAGATTGCAGACATGTCAGTACTACAAGCCAGGATGCAGGATAACGATGGTACTAAACACAATATAGGGATATGGGGGGTTTTTATTTTGATGTACAGATGTTAGGAATATTTGAGAAACAGGGGTAAACTTAAATTTTTTGACTCAACTGTTCTCTGTTGAATTTCAAGATATTTTCAGAATCAGTAATCAGAATCAGTAATTGGAACAAGTTCAGCCAGTAACTACTATTGGTATGTCGTTATATTACTAAACAGATTACCAAATTTTCTGTCCTTTATTTTGATTTTGGTTGCAGGTTTTAGAATATTTTGAAAACTTGTTGCACAGAGTGAAGTTACAACTATTTGAATTATAACTTCTGCTTTATCAAATTTCCCAAATATTTCCAAATCTGCACTTTCAACATACAACCCACCAAGAAAAACAAAACAAATAAAGAGAGAATTTAGAAATACCTGATTTCCTGAGGCAGCACAGAATCCACAGTCGGGGTTGGCCTTCAGGCATCTTGTACAGTCCCAGATCCCTGGGGCTCTTGCATACTCTGGGCAAGTATAGTTTCCGTAATGCTGGGTTGCGGCCATGCTAACCAGAGGTGAGTGGTGCGTGGTCTGATAGAAAACACCGGCCAACATTCCCAGAGCTAAAATACATCCGCACAGACTGAATATCACGAGTTTTTTCCTTCCCGCTTTGTCGATCAGATAAATGCTCGCTATGGAACCAGAAGCGTTGAGGCCTGATGTGACGAGGGAAAGCAGGAGGGCAGTCTGGTTGGAGGCAAATCCGGCCAATTGCACAATTGTCGGACTGTAATACATGACGGTGTTGATTCCCACAAATTGCTGAAATACCTGCAGAGGATGACAATAGTCCCAAATCATTAGCAGAGCTTATCATATTTTTTCACTGGTATAATCTTACTGCAACCCCAATCTTAGAGATGTTGGTAGATACTTGAGTATAATTACTTTTATTTTGGTGGGTTATTTTTTCTTCCGAAAGAACAATAGATTTGAAATTGCAACCAAATTTTAATGATGTGATTAATCTTAAGAACATTTTTCTAAATTATGAATCACAAAATCTTAGATCTAACACTAATTATTTTATCTAGATTCAATTCTCAAATCTAATAATTGTTGGTTCCTTTTTTTGTCACTTTAATTTATTTTGAATTGTTAGTAAGATTTATTTTATTCCTGATACTTAAGTTTAATTTTTATAATTGATAGATTAAATTAATATTGAGTATATTGTTATAATGGCTTTACCCTAAAAAAAATGCATGAAATATCATATTTTTCTTATTGAAAATTTTCTTATCTTTAATTATATTGTATATTGCATGAAATATCATATTTTTTTTTATAAAACTAAATGAATTTTTGATTATATAAAACTAAAATTAATTTTTTTCCAAACAATTGTTTTTCTTCAAATCCTTTGAATTTTGAATTTTAATGTAATATTAAATAACAATTTTTTATCACCAAAGAAGCATCTTTATCCTAATTGCAAATTCTGAAAATATCTTAAAATAGGACAAACAAAGAACAACAAGGTCATTTGTTTGACCTAGCTATTGTCCATGAGATTGTAGATAGTTCGACCTGATTGCTGTCCATAAAATTATAGATTTTTTTCAAATCACTTGAATTTTAAACATTGAATTATGATGTAACATTAAACAACTATTTTTTATCACCAAAAAACCATTCTTATCTTAATTGCAGATTCTGGAAATATCCTAAAATCCAACAATATCAGACAACATTAAAATCAATTGTTTGACCTCACTTCTGTACCAAAAAATCATCTTTATCTTAATCCCAGATTCTGAAATATCCCAAAATCCAACAAGATCAGACAAACATTAAAGTCAATTATTTAACCTCACTATTGCGGTACAAGAGATTCTAAAATATTCTTCTCAAAATATAACATTAAAATAAATTAACACTATTAATTTACAGAGATTCTTGACAATGTTGACTTATTTCAATTTCTATTTTATTTTTACCTGAAGGCCCACACCCACGAACAGGGCATATCGTATTTCTTTGGTAGTCCAAAGCTCCCAATACTGAACCTTGTTGTTGGCTCCCAGCTGCTCAATTTCCAACTCTACAGATTCCTTGAGGGATTGAATCTCTTCTTCAACCTCCTCGGGCGAGTATATCCGTTTCAGAACTGCCACGGCCTCGGCTTCTCCTTTCTGCAAATCATTTCACACAATCAATACGAGCTACAGGGCAGTCAATCAAACAAACTACCGGAATTTCAAGATACGGATCTTGGGATTTGACTAACTACCTTTCTGTACAACCAACGGGGAGATTCAGGCAAGGTGAGCATCAGAATGAATTGCAAAAGCGCTGGCATCCCTGCAACGCCGAGCATCCAGCGCCAGGTTCCAGGTGCCTGTTGGTCAATCAAGAATTTCCACAGCATCAGTCTACCAACAACGTATTAATGAAATAGAAGAGGTTGAAACAACGTATTAATGAAATAGAAGATGTTGATACAACTAAAGGTTTGATGAATTGTGAAGTGTTCCATGGAAACATAAATTTTTTATTAAAAAAAAATAAAAAAATTTACATATAAATATTCTGTATTTTTGAATAAGTTTCTATTCTCAAAGATGGATGAAGTGTTCACTCAAAATACGAATATTCTGTATTTCTAAACCAGTTTTGATACTCTGTATTTCTGAACAAACTTTTACTCTTGAAAATAAGTAAAGTATTCACCCTGATACTTTTAGATAAAAATAAAAAAGATTTCAGAAACTCTAATTAACAAAAATGTTTTTATTTAAATAATTTTTACTTTACATACAAACATACTATCATTAATACTTTATATATATATACTTTAAAATAAATAAAATCTAAACCTGACTCAAGATCAAACCTGACAATTACTGAAAATAGAAAAAGCAACAGAACTAGTGACCAGCTTAACCACTGGCACATGGCCTTAAAATTAAAAGGGTATTTCCTCTGCAATTTGGTTTTATGAGTGATTGTTAAGGAAAAGATAGAAATAGAAAAAACAGCAGAACTAATGACAAGCTTAACAACTGGCACATTGCCTTAATTAAAAGGGTATTCCCTCCGCAATCTGATTTTATGACTGGTGGTTAAGCAAAAGTTTTTTTTCTGGTTTTATGACTCCATCATACCTTGGTGAAAGCGAGATTAATTAGATAAGACAAGAACTGGCCGCCGGTGATCAGGAACCCATTAGTACTAACTAACGCTCCTCTCACTTTGGCAGGCGATGACTCTGAGATATACAGCGGAGCAGTCATGGAGGCCATCCCCACGCCCAATCCCACAAAAACTCGCCCAGATATCAAGACGCTCGGGTTCGGCGCGGCCGCCATGAGAATAGCTCCGAGGAAAAACAGAGCATCTGCCAGTAACAAGGCGAAACGCCGCCCAAACCGATCGTTCACCCAACCCCCAAGAGCCGCGCCGACTATCGCGCCAGCAACGGCCATACTAACTATAATTTCCTGCAACCACCAAATCCAACCAATCAACCCAAACGTCCAACTAAAAAAAAATCTCACTCATTCAGATTCATTAAATTCTCATTACCTGTAGCGTGGTGCTGTGATCCACTTGGTTAAAATCATCTCGAATGTATAAGAGAGCTCCGGAAATGACTCCTGCAAAGTCAACCACCATTATCAGACATCTCCAAACTACCCACCATGAATCAAATTCCTCTCCATGCAAATTTAAAAAAATTGAAAAAATTGTCCTGCTCAAAGATCTCAACAAACTACCAAACATCAATTTTATCTTCAGATCTATAAAGCAACAAAAGCGTAAAAACTTTCATTCCCTCCCCCGAAAAGAAATGGTCTGTGATCCTTCAAAGAATCAGATTCCTCTTTCAAAATTTTGACAGTGTCATCGTTAGAGATCTTTCCAAAAAATTTTGAGAATTATTTTCCAGATTCATCACATAAAAAATTTCTCAGACTTTAATGCAGTGCATGTGTAAGTGTGATTCATCTTCAAGAAAAGCAATTCTCAGACTTTAATGCAGTGCATGTGTAAGTGTGATTCATCTTCAAGAAAAGCAAACACTTGTTAAGATGCATACAAGTGATCGTTCAAAGAATCAAATTCCTTTTTCAGATTTTTACAGCGTCATGGTCAGAGATCTTTCCAAGAATTAATTTTTTTTTAGAAATATTTTCAGAATCTATCAGAAATTTTTTTTCTCAGATTTTAGTATAGTGCACATCGTGTGGTTCATCTTCAAGAGAAGCGAACACTTATTAAGATACACCACACTTATTAGATTTTAGACAAGCAATTTTTTTTTTCAAAAGAAAAAACACAACAAACTATGAATTTCTGTCATCTGACAAATCTTAAAGATGAATTTCAAATCAATTCTAATCACATAAGCCTCAATTCAGAGTTTTTTTTCTTTTTTCTTTTTTCTTTTTTGGCAAAATCTTCGCCAAAGTTTTGAAAATTCCTTACTCACCTGTGTCATAGCCAAATAACAAGCCTCCAAGGCCCGCCGATAATGCAAGCCTCAAAACGAAAGGATTTTCTCTGATCAGTGACAGACAGTTTGTGAATTCCTCTTTATCGGGCTTTGTCGGACCACCCTCCATCTGCTTCAACAAAGAAAACAGCAATGGCGTCTCAGAAATTCAATCAAAAGAAAAAAAAAACCAGCAACAGCAAGCACAGAGTATCAAGGTATGCTAAAATTGCCTTAGCATTCCCTGGCAACAGCAGCAACAAGAACGGTAACAGCAACAGCAGTTTAACAGTATTACAGAGCAACTCCTTTTTTTTCGTCTACACTTCCTACCTCTGTCTCTCCCACTATTCTCCTCCTTGTTGAGTCCGTGGCCTCTCCTTTTATAAAGCAAAAAGGCCGGTGTCCTACCGCTGTAACTATTTTTTCACTCCCCGGGTAAAAGTGTGACGGGGCGTTATTAACCCTAAGAGTCGTGGTATCCTATACACCTCCTGGAGAAATACATGTCGCCTTGTAGTTCGCTGCTGAATATTTTACGTGGCGCTCTACCGTAGAAAGCAGAGAATCACTTGAATTTAGTCAAGCCTAGGTAGAATGGATAAACCTCACAGAGTTTGGGTATCGCCCGGACTTTTACCGATCCCCCCGTTCTCGTACATTTCAACGTCCCTATGACATGGGAATTTAAGGAGCAACTTCCTATTAATAATCTCAATAAAGAATGCTTTCAATTTGCATGGTTTGTCTAAGTGTTTAGTGAGAGCAGGGTTGGAATTTCAAAATAGGGTTACCCATCAAATTTGTCGATTTCTCTACCTTTCTTACTAGTCTGCACAGTGTTAAAGAAAAATCTTGACGGTTTCAAAAAAATTGAAACTATATTTGACTAGCAAATCACTTCATGATGAGCAATTTGCCTATCAAATTCCATCCTTGAGTGACAATTGAATGGTTTATCTAAATATTGTGTTTAATGAGAATATTTTTAGTAAAATTATTTGTTATAATTTTTAAATTTTGTTCTTCTAAATTTGACTAAAAACTTCAGTTTTTATTTTTATTTTTATTTAAATATTGAATTTATTTATATATTCAAAAATTTATGTTGTTTTAAATTTGGCTAAAAGCCTTGAAATTATTTATATATTTAAATTTTTATATTTAGCAAGGACATTTTGTTAATTAATTTTATTTAAAATTTAATTAAAAATTTTAAAAAATATATATTTTAACCTGTAATTTTTTATCAAATTTATCTAATATTTAGTTAATTTTTAAAAAATTTAAATAATTTTTTGATTAATTTTATTTAATATTTAGTTAATTTCGAAAAAGTTTAAAATAATATATTAATTAATATTGTTTGGGGAATTTAAGGAGCAACTTTCTATTTATAATTTCAAAAAAGAATGCCTTATATTTGCATGGTTTGTCCAAATATTGTGTTTTGTGACAGTTCATGGTTTGTCCAAATATTGTGTTTAGTGAGAATATTTTTAATAAAACTATTTGTTATCGTTAATATTTTTTAAATTTGTTGTTTTAAATTTGGTTAACAATTTTATTTAATTTTTTTAATTTTTATTTTAAGTATTGAAATGATTTATATATTCAAAAATTTATGTGGTTTTAAATTTGGCTAAAAATTTCAGTTTTTTTTTAAATTTTATTTTAAGTATTGAAATTATTTATATATTCAAAAGTTTATGTTGTTTTAAATTTGGCTAAAAATTTTAGTTTTTTTGGTTTTTATTTCAAGTGTTGAAATTATTTATATATTTAAAAATCTATATTTAGTAAGCATATTTTGTTAGTTAACTTTATCTAAATTATAGTTAAAAATTTAAAAGAATTTAGTTTAACTAGTAATTTTTTTATCACTTTTATTTAATATTTGGTTAATTTTGAAAAAATTTTAGTAATTTTTTGATCAATTTTATTTAAAATAATATTGTATGGGGAATTTAGAGAGCAACATTCTATTAATAATCTCAAAAAAGAATGCTTTCAAGTTGCATGGTTTGTCCAAATATTGTGTTTGGTAAGAGTATTCTTAGCAAAACTATTTGATATCATTAATATTTTTTAATCTTGTTCTTTTAAATTTGGCTAAAAACTGCAATTTTTTTTATATTTTAAGTATTGAAATTATTTATATATTCAAAAATGTATATTTAGCAAACACATTTTTTAGCTAATTTTATCTAAAATTTAGTTTAAAAAATTAAAAGAATTTATTTTAACTATTAATTTTTTTGATCAATTTTATTTAATATTTAGTTAATTTTGAAAAAGTTTTAGAAATTTTCTTAACTCTAAATTCATATATTTAAAATAGTATTGTATGGGGAATTTAAGGATCAACTTTCTATTAATAATCTAAAAAAGAATGCCTTGAAGTTGTATGGCTTGTCCAAATATTGTGTTTGGTGAGAGTATTTTGAGCAAAACTCTTTGTTATAATTAATATTTTTTAATCTTATTGTTTTAAATTTGGCTAAAAACTTCAGTTCTTTTTTTAATCTTGCTGTTTTAAATTTGGCTAAAAACTTCAGTTCTTTTTTTAATCTTGTTGTTTTAAATTTGGCTAAAAACTTCCGTTTTTTTTAATCTTGTTGTTTTAAATTTGACTAACAGTTTCTTTATTTTATTTTTTGTATTGAAATTATTTATATATTCAAAAATTTATATTTAGCAAGCATATTTTGTTAGCTAATTTTATCTAAGATTTAGTTAAAAATTTAAAAGAATTTAGTTTAATCTATAAAAAAATTTGATCAATTTTATTTAATATTTGATTAATTTTAAATAATTTTAAGAACTTTTCTTAATATTGAATTCATATATTTAAAATAGTATTGAATTTATTTATATATTTAGAAATTTAGGAAATTTTACTTTCATTTAATTAAAATTAAAAAAAAAATAGTATAACTCACGTAACTTTTTGATCAATTTTATTTAAAATTCTGAAAAGGTTTAAGAATATATCTTAGTTTTATATGGGATTTTGATTAAAAGTAACTAGAAAAAATCTGAAATTTTTTAAGAATATATCTTAGTTTTATACCGAATTTTGATTAAAAGTAACTAGAAAATATGTCGTAAAAAATGTCATTTCATGTATAAGTTAGAATATATAAATAATTTCAATACTTAAAATAAAATAAAAAAATGAAGATCTTAGCCAAATTTCAAACAACAAGATTAAAAATTTTATATTTAGTAAGCATATTTTGTTAGCTAATTTTATCTAAAATTTAGTTAAAAATTTAAAAGAATTTAGTTTAACCAGTGATTTTTTTAATCAGTTTTATTTAATATTTAGTTAATTTTGAAAAAGTTTAAAAACATTTTTTAATACTAAATTCATATATTTAAAATAATATTGTATGGAGAATTTAGGGAGCAATTTTCTATTAATAATCTAAAAAAAGAATGCTTTTAAGTTACATGGCTTGTCCAAATATTGTGTTTGATGAGAGTATTTTTAGCAAAACTATTTGTTATCGTTAATTTTTTTTACTCTTCTTGTTTTAAATTTGGCTAAAAACTTCAGTTTTTTTTTTTAAGTATTGAAATTATTTATATATTCAAAATTTATATTTAGCAAGCATATTTTGTTAGCTAATTTTATTAAAATTTAGTTAAAAATTTAAAAGAATTTAGTTTAACAAGTAATTTTTTTGATCAGTTTTATTTCAGATTTGATTAATTTTGAAAAAGTTTAAGAACTTTTCTTAATACTGAACTCATATATTTAAAATATTATTGAATTTATTTATATATTTAGAAATATAGTGAATTTTACTTAAATTTAATTAAAATTTAAAAAAAAAAAAGTATAATTTGTGTGACTTTTTATCAATTTTATTTAAAATTCTAGAAAAAAATTAAGAATATATATTAGTTTTATGACGAATTTTGATTAAAATTAATCAGAAAATATGTCGTAAAAAATGTCATTTCATATATATATATATGAAAATATGAAAATTTGGCCATGATTTTTGTCAAAATCCTGGAGAAATTTTTGGAAATTTGGGTTACAACTATGAAACTTCAGGATTTTGGATGTCCAAGTAGTTTTTGATGGTGTTGAATCCATCATCAAAAAACTATTCAAACACTCTTATGATCATATTAAAAAAATTGCTTGATTCCAGTGAAAAATCATTTTTAGGGGAAATTTGTGGCCTTAGTACACAACTCTTATATATATGAATATTGAATTTAGAAAGATATATTTAAAAGTATGTTTTAGAAGCTAATTTAGTTGGTTAGTTTATCTAAAATTTAGTTGAAATTTTTAAAAAATTTAATTTAACAATGTAATTTTTAGATCAATTTTATTCAAAATTTGGTTAAAATTTAAAAAAATGAAAGACTTTTCTATGTTATATTTATTTATTTATATATTTAGAAATGCATATTTAGCAAATATATTTTCTTATTTTATTTTGTCTAAAATTTTGTTTTTAAAAAAATGGATTTTATATATATATATATATATATATATATTTTTTTTTTTCTTAGTTTGATTTTAAAAAAAAGAAGATTAAAGTTTTGTGATCTATATTTATTTTTTATCAAAAAATTGTAGTTCGAAAAGCATGACTCGTTAAAATTATGATGTGATTTTTTAGAGAATTTCTGATGAAAAAAAAAATTATTTATAGATTTGAAAATATATATTTAACAAGTGTATTTCTTTGTTCAATTTTATTTACAATTTGGTTAAAATACTTTAAAAAATTAAGAGTTTTCATTACACTGAATCCAATATATGTATTAAAATTGCACATTCACTTAAAAAAAAAAAATTGTTCAAAAATGATATAACCAAGATTGTGATGATAATTGTCTTATAATCAAAGAACTAGAACATTTAAACTTGCTTGTTGATTACTTAATAATATTTTGCTATAATATAACTTTTTTATTTCATAGATATATTTTTTTAATAATTTTATCTATGCTTTTTTTTAAACAAAATATTTTATAAATTTATATATACATTCAAAAATGCAAATTCTAAACAAAAAAATACAATTTCACCAAAAATTACATAATCATGATTCCAATAATAATTACTTAAAAATGAAAAAAATAAAATATTTAAACTTATTTTTTAACACTTGAGAATATTTTGTTAGTTTCCATCAACATCAACATTTGTTAAAAGGATTAAACTCACTCTAGGAAACATCAATGGTTATTTTTTTCCATAAAGTTTGTTTCTTATTATTTTATCTACACAACTTCAAACATTACAAGAAAATTTTAAAAAAGGTAATGTTTTTGGTACAAAGATGTCATCTTTTTCAAACCATAATTATAAGGCTTTGACCCTGCTCCTAACATTTTGGTGTGGATGACAATGTCAAATCTCCCTATTTTTATCTATATTATATAGGCTTGCTCCCAACAGTTTGGTGTGGGTGACAATGTCAAATCTTCCTATTTTTATCTATATTATATGAGTTTGAGCAATAGTTGAAAGTATTTTGGTTAGATTTTTTACCTTTGACATAAGTTAACTTTAAAAGAGACCTAATTTTTTACCCAATTTTTTTAAAGTTTAAGTATGTTGAATAAGATCATACTTCCATATTGGTTATTATTGTTATAACTTTTACAGTGTATTATGTACAAATAGGTTTTGTTATTAGAAAAACTATCTAAAGGCTAAGATTTTTTTAGAAAAAAGGGGAAAGACATTAAAGATAGGGATTGGGATGACTATCATATGAATTCCCATCGTGTTAGTCCAAAGAGGATGTAGTGCATTGAAATCCTATAACAACAATAAAAGTTAAAATTTGTTCATTTGAAATGAATCACATGGCTATGGATTTGATCACACCAATGAGAAAATATATATTTCTAAAAATTGTAATGATGTGAATTCTAAAGATCCCTAATAATAACAAGCAGCAATAAACCACATATTTTTAGCAAGTGTGAAGTGGTGAAGATTTATCACATAAGGTAGTTTTAGAGAGTTTATTTTTCTTGTTGGATCCATGAACTAAATTATGAAAATGTGGTTTTCAATCATGGAGTTTGTAAAATCAAGGGTCGTTTGAAGAATTTTTTTCCAAAGACTACGACCTTTGAATAGAATAGAAGGAAGACAATGAACCTTGATAGTGGAGTCACTATTGGTTGAACCATCCTAGGGAAATTCCAAGAAAAGATGTATCTCACTAAATATCTTAATATCAACCATCCATGTGGCCCTCAAAATGACCCTAACAAAAACAACATTTAGGACATGGATTTGGGATACATTTCTTGAGGAATTCCCATGTGTTTTTCATGATTTTGAGGCTTTAACAAGTGAATTCAAACTTGGCCACAAATTATTTTCTCAATGGCCTACAAAGAAGCTCAAAAGCATAGCAACAAGAAAAAGGTTATGGTCCTAGAAGGCTCATTTTTTTTTAATTGTCTTCATCCAACTTAGGCATACACAACAATGATTTCATGTTAGCATTAAGGTTATGGGATTTTATGGTTTTAGGAATATTTTGGGAACTGTAAGAAAATATAATTTTAATTTCTTATTATGGATTTTTCGTGAATGGATGTAGCATCAAAGCTAGATAGACTTTTTATTAGAGCCTCAACAAATATTACACCATTTTTTAAGTGGAAAGATGTTAGAAAGAACAAGGGGAAAAGGGCAACCTCGTGAACTCTCAAGATAACGAATTAGAAGAAACAACCACTATAAAAATGTATGTAGAAATCATGTAGCATAATCAATTATTAAAACATGGGGTAAATAAAGCAAATAGATATCAACCACTATAAAAATAATGTATTTAGAAATCATAGCATAATCAATTATTAAAACATGGGTTAAATAAAGTAGATAGATATTCACACTTCACAAAAGGGGTTAGAAATTGAATATGGAACCATGACCTTAATATTATAAGTATCAAAAATTGCAAACCATACCTAAAGAAGGATATATGTATATGGAGTTTCTCATTTTTGTAATATTGTTCATTGAGTGTGTATTTATGAATAAAATATTAATCCACCCCAGATCTAATCCTTAGTGAATTAGGGAATTCCAACATTTCTCTTTGTCCCTTTTCAACCTTTTTTTCATCATAATATCAAAATATTTTAATTTTCATTGTTAGAATGTTAGCATCAATTTGTCAAAATTGCATATTATAGGTTCCATGTAGGTTTTCAAGGTCCATGAGCCCCTTTGTGGCATTAATGTTGTTTATTTTTGAATGTTTTAGGTTAGATTTGGCTCACTACATTTTACTTATGCTTCATTGAAAATGTCAAGATCATTGGTTAGTTATATAGCATTAATTCCAAAATATCCAAACATGGAGTGATTTAATGAGTGCAACAACTCAAACTTTATGGTGAGTTTATTATTTTTCTTCAACCTAAAGTTCTTCTCTAAACCACTCATTATTTCAAAAATCCAATAATTCGGGTTGTTTAAAAATGGGAAAAACCCCTATTAGTAAAGTTGAATTGTAAAATTTTTCATCATTTAGTTATAACTATAACTTTCAACAAAAGCATTGGCTATTTATTCAATGTCAATCTCTAATTATTTGATCATAGATTGACGTAATAAATGGAAAAACACAACCTTTCAAACAAACTTACATTTTTCTAGCAAGGTAAAATTACACCATCATTAAGGAAAATTTCAAGAAGTTGAATTTTTTCCATGGGCTAATTTCCCATGGTTTTTTTTTTTTTCCAAAAAAAATGATTCACTAATTTCTATTTTATTAACCCAAATTTTTATAGCATAAAAGCGTTTTTATTATATAAATTGCCAAAATTTTCTAGAAGCTATTTAAATACTTAAAAAATTCAATATTTTTATAAAAATACTCCAAGAAATTTTATTGTTGGCATTTTAATAATTAGTAAAATTAGTCAAAGTTTCTACACTTTAATGCTATGTAATCCTAAAATTTTCTCAGCTCTTATCCACTCACTTTTTGAAATTTTAGCCACTAGGTCATTTTAAATTGGTTAAAACTATTAAGGGTAAAGTTTCATGGATAAAATTCTCATCAATTAAATAGAATTATAATTCCACCAAAATTTGTTTGCTACTTATCCATCTTCAAACATCGCCTATTCATACATGGAATGAGATAATGTACAAACTCAACTTTTTGAAAGACTACATAATTCCACCAAAGTTTGTTTGCTACTTATTCATCTTCAAACATCACCTATTCATACATGGAATGAGATAATGTACAAACTCAACTTTTTGTAAGACTACATTTTTCTAGTGAGATAAAATTCCAATCATCTCAAGTGTTCATGAATGTGGAAAACCCCTAAAAGCAAAGTTCGATAGTCAAAATCCCCATCAACAACATGGAAGTATTAGTTCTAACAAAATTAGTTGAGAAAAAATAGAACTAGTTATTAACTTACTCTTGAAACATACTTCCATACCTTTCACTTTTTTGTGCAATTTATCATTACATAGTTTAAGCATTCTACATATTTGCCTTCTTTTTAGCATATTGCCTTTTTTAACACATTTTTTGATAAATTTTGTTTAAAATCTAGTAAAAAATTATTAGAATAACATATTTGAGCTGTTAAATTTATAATGAGTATCTCCAAACTTTTTCAAAACACTGAATTCATATATACATTTAAAAAAACATTTCAAAATAACAATTTCACTTTAAAAAAAAATATATTGCTAAATTCAAAAAACATTAAAAAAACAAATAATCAAACTTTATTATTTATCATAAAATTAAACATCAAATAACAACCATTAAAATAAACTTTAACAAAATAGCTACATCTTTCAGATAAATAACAACTATTAAGATTAACGGTCACATAACAACTACATCTAAATAATTAGGTGATTAAAGCTAACCATGACTATGATGAAAAGGTGGAGATGGGACCATAGCAGGGTGACTTCAAAGTCACGCAATTCTCTTTGTGGATTACTTATCTCGAGATAAGTCTAAGTGGTGGGGAAAAGCAATAAATGCTAGTGTTGCTCATGTTCATTTGAATCAGTCAAAATCCCCTTTTCAAGGAAGGGAGAGTGAAATGCGGGAAGGATTTACAAGGAAGGGAGAGTGAAATGCGGGAAGGATTTACAAATTTCAAAGATGAAATAGAAAATGTAGGGAAAGCACAACAATTTAATGTGTCACGCAAATTGTCCAATTAGTTTCAATTTTGTTTTAATCTATGGGAGGACTACATGACTTGAAAATTAAAAAGATTCTTGGAATACACAATTTTAATTTGAATATCACTGCATAGTCAAACCTTGCATCTATTAGCCTATTTTAATTTGTTTTACACTGTAATCGTGACAAATGTCTTCTCATATATATATATCAAATGAGACTTCATTTATAATTTATTTTATTTTATTTTTCCTTAAATATACAAAATAATATAAATTAGTTGTTTAATTGATCGTTAAAATAGCTAATTTTTCTCAAAAATTGAAAATTTATTTTAATTTAAATTTTCAATTGATAATGATAATAGTTTTTGTTAATTGTTATTCAAATTTGTGGGTTGACTCATCATCATTATTTATAAAAAAGATATGTCACCTTAAACAAACATAGATCTATCTTAATGTAATCACTTGCTTAATTGCTAAAGTATTGGTTAAAGTTATTTGTTAAGACTTTAAGACATTTCTTGTTATTATTTTGGAAATACTACATTATGAGCATAAATTAAATTTGATTAAATAAATTAGTTATGGAATTGGTTCCACGGAGTGAAAGACTCATGGTAAAATATTTATTCCAACTGAGAAGTAGTTGAATGGAAAACAGTTTAGTCATTTATTCTTCCTCTGTGGATAAAGCAACATCCCTATGAGGAAGAGGGGTTCTGACTTGTATGCTATGAAGTGAAGAAGGAGAAAGAGTATGAATTTCCCGAGCTGGTAGAACCAGTGGAAAAACTCCCAGCTATCTTGTATCTTCTGGAAGGTGGATTGGACCGGAGTCTCGAGATCTCTTCCTCGCACTGTTTTCTTTCTACTTGGCTCAGGAGTGGAGCATGGGGAGGGTGAGGACGTAATTTCCTCATCCACGGTAGGGAGGACAACCACAATTAATCAAAGATAAGTAGATTAACTGAAAGTTGGATAAGTAAATCAAGTAGAATGATACTGTTATTTCACGAAGAATAGACTCTTGTCAAATGTTTGTATAAGAAAGACTTATAGAAAAATATACAGTTATGAAAAAAAAGAGTTACACAGTAAATATTTTTAGTACAGTAGAAAGAACAAAATTTGTATGTTGTAGTATGTTTTATTTAAAAACGTAGTCGGTCATTATATTAAATTAAATTTCCCAGAAAGTAATTCCTTTTAAACAATAAGGATGAGGGGTGCAGTATGATAGACAGAAAACAACCAAATTTTCATGACAAATAAGTAGATACTATACAATAAGACAAATTGGACAAAAACTGGAAACAGAAAAAAATTGAAAGTGAATCGGTAGGGAAACTTGTCTGATTCCAGAGCTCAGAGGCCCCGGAATACAGGATGCTTGTTCTGACCTCATAAATATATACAGACTAGAAAAGGACCAGTCGGTCTGGTCGACTCCTAAAATTATATTCATAGTTATAGCAATGAAACTGTAAATGAATCATTAAGCTAATAAAAGTTGTAAGACATAGATTTGCTGACAAAGGACAATAGATGTGTAATAAACATTATAGAAGCTGTGAAATATATCTGTTTGGGTTATCAGGATAGACCTTAAGATAGAAATTAAACATTCCTAAAGAAATAAATACATCCAGTAAATCTACATTCTGGAAAAGTAAAATGAATAGAAAATTAAACATTCCTAAAGAAATAAATACATCCAGTAAATCTACATTCTGGAAAAGTAAAATGAATAGAAAATGTTGAGACTCTGCTAAAGTATAATGGATAAAATTGTTTGTAGCTATTCAAATAAAACCCAAAAAGCAGAGAAGAATAAATTTATTATAATGGAAATCAACGCAATTATCATTGTAAATATTATAGAGAAAATACCGTAGAAATGTTATCACTGTTGCCAAAAATTTTGTATATAAAATAACACTGAAAGGTAATTGTCCATACAGTTTTAGCTTAAACAAGAACAGAATCTAAATACGAAGAGTCAAGGAATTCTTCAGAACTTTAATAATACCATATTTCCATTCAAAATTCTGAACTGTTCAAACAATTATAACCGAGACAAAGTTTGGTGGTCAAGCCACGCTGTAAAAAAAAATTGAACCAATAGAAGCCCTATAGAATTATAATATAAGGATGGCTTGCTTCAATAGGCAAAGCCGTGTGCTAGTACAAGTCTATAGTAATCCGAGCGATGTAGATTCCGTAAAGGTCTAAGACTCCAATCCAAGAATTCAGATTTTCTAAGCCAGATACATAGAAGGGTATCTATTAAATGCAAGAGGAAGATAATTTAGCGATGGAAAAATGAACGTTATCCAAAGACCCATTCTTCAACAGTTTTTCTTCCAAACATTTTACCTGCCAATAAATGATAGACAAGTTAAATAATGTTTACCATAACCATATTTACCAAGAAGAAAACCTTAGAGGAAGTAAAGACAACCACAACCTACCTCTTATTATTCTTGCCGATATGGTTGGGTTGCGCTAACCTGCAACGATGCCATTATGGATTTATGGGTAAGTAACAGTGTGAAACATTTGAAAAAAGACAAATAAAACTCAAATTTGACATTAGGAATGGAAATTGTGTTACCTTCTTCCAACCTTCATTTTCGTAGCTGAAGCAGGTCGGATACATGGTAACTAATCCTAAAAGGGTCGAGAATGCCACACTGTAACCCTATTCATTCAACATAGACGTGAGAAGGTTTGGGTGTTAGCTTGATGAGTAATAGAAAACCAAAGTATCAACGCTACGGAAGAGAAAATATGGTGAACCATACATGTTACAATAAACAAAAATCAATAAAGTTCACAGAGCTGGAAGCTGCTTACCATTTGGTGACTGCAAAACCGGTTCCATTTGAAAGAAGTCCTGAATAAGATGTAATACTGAAGTGACAGAACTTTCTACTGAGCAACGAGATGAAAAGGCTAAGGGCCTCCTCCCATAGAGGATTGAGACAGAAGCCGAAATCTCTTGCTCCGGAGAGCTGTGATGGAATGCCGAAAGCCAAAAGAAAAATGGTTAACGAGGTGAGGTCAAAACTTCAGAACCCTAATTTTGCTGCCACCGTTGGATCTAGGTTAAATAGATCTATGGTGTAAAATATAAATAGTTGTAAACCTTAAATGTAGTTTCATCATGTGGGCAGATATTCCAAGAACCTCATAAGTACCATAACTCAAATTGTGCCATACCGTGCTGATGAATTAAATCATTACTTAGATTTTAGGTGCACTATGAATGCAAAGTACAACAAGGATCTTAAATGGCGGACAGGTGGTTCACACATTTGGTAGCAGAAAAATCAAAGTATGACTATAGGATTAGCCATGGCTACTTGTAATAAGATCATATATGTATGTGTTTCATTTTTTCATTGTAATTAAATTAATAGTTAGATAAATAATAGTCAAAACTTTAGGATTAAAGTTGTGTTGATTATGTCATAGATTTTGTAAGTGAATGTATGATGAATCAAGAAGTGTGTGTAGGATGAAAGTTTTTTTTTTTTAATGAATGTAACGATGGATGTTACAAGTGGTATCAAAGCAACGTTTGTACGCTAGGAATCTATGGGTCAAATAAAATTTTAAAGTTGTGTATATATTGATGCATAGAGAAAGAAAATAAGTATATCAAGAGACAATATGAGGAGGGGGAAAATGCAATAGCCACCCCAGAATACCCAAGAATCACAACCCCGACCATAAGTGAATCCAGAAATGTGGGTGCAGCTGAGTGTGGGTCAACACCAGAAAACAAGTAGACTGTTGGAGGAGCAGCAACACCAAACCAACATTCTGCTAACTATAGTAGAAAATTTACAAGAGGAAATGGAGAGGGTGAGAAATGATAATGCATGTTTGATGCAAAAATAGGAGAGGATATTAAAAATCCTCTTAGACAAGAAAAATAAAGGGATGGAGCAGCCCAACATTGATATGGATTTTCAAGAAGGAAATGAGAAACAAGCAAGAGACCATGCCACTGACAGAATGGAAAGAAGTTAGTCTCAACAGAGTAATAGAAATAAAAACTACAATGAGACTGAGTCATATAATGTATCAGATCATAAAGAAGTCAAGAGACAGAAAGTGGACCTACATGGTGAATTTCAAAAAATAAAGCCTCCTACATTTTATGGAGTAGAGGAAGAAGCGGCTGAGGCATGGATGACAAACATGAACAAGTATTTTCAAGTTTATGAATACAACATTAATATTAAAGCTAGATTGGCTATTTATCAGTTGAGGGAGAAAGCCACACTATGGTGGGAGGAAATGAAAAACATCTGCAGTATAGATGATCAGGACGTGACTTGGGCTTCGTTCTAATAGTATTTTAAATATAAACACCTAACTGAACGCTTCTATGATGAAAAATCTAGGGAATTCCATGACTTAAAGCTAGGACAAATGATGATGGATGAATACATAACTAAGTTTACTTCCTTAATCCGTTATATTTCTTATCTAAGGGATGAAAAGGAAAAAGTACATCGGTTCTTGAGTATTTTTCCAATTCATATGAAGGAACGTATTGAGTTTGTGAATCCCAAAACTATGGACGAGGCAATCTGGAAGGCAAGGATGTAATATCAACAAGCTAAAGAAAAAGGAGAATAGGGTAAAAGCTGGCAGACAAAGAAATAACATAAGGTTAGTTCTGGTTTCAAGAAAAACAAAACCAGTAATTTCAAGAATGTTGTCAGAAGTTCAGTTAGCAAGCAGTTTGGTAAAAATCATCAAAGAGTAAGATGGCCTGCGGAAGATAGACCCATAGAAGCTTCCAATAAACCAGAACAAGTACAAAATCAGAAGCCACTCTTAAAGTGCTGGGGGTGTGGTGAGGCACACTACTACATAAATTTTTCACAGCGAGGAAGGAGTGAGGTGGTTACCAACTTGCAGGAGGCCTCAAATGTAGGGGATGTAGCTAGAAATATACCCAGAATTAACACAGCCTTGGAAGGTCGACATGAAAATTATTAATCGACAATGATAGAATTATAAGGTAAATTACTATCCAAACCTGTTTTTATTTTGGTAGACCCAGGTGCCAGTTTAAGCTACGTAAGTCCCAAAGTAGTAGAGATTTGTAAATTGCAGAGTCAAAAATTTAGAAATCCATAGCTGGTACAATTAGCCATGGGAGCAAAGAGAAAAGTTTGTGCTAAGATTCCGAACTGTTCACTAGAAATTAGTGAACAACAGCTAACTATAGATTTGAATATATTACCTCTGGGATCCTATGATGTGCTACTTGGTATGGACTAGTTGGAGAAGCACTAGACGTTACTAAACTGTAAAGAAAATATCATCTATTATAGAATGCCAGATGGAACCCGTAAGGAAATTCAAGGTATAAAGAAACCTTTGATGTTGTATCCTATCACAGCATCTCAAATGGGTAAGTGCATGAGGAAGGGATGCTAGTTATGTGTCATCCAAGTGGGTTTTACTAATTCAAAAGAAAAGGCTCTAATGATGGAAAATATCCCAATAATTCAAGAGTTTATGGACGTATTTCTAGAGGAAATACCAGGTTTTCCACCCAGAAGGGACATTGATTTTACCATAGAGTTAATACCGGGAATATCACCCATTTCAAGGACACCATACCGAATGAGCGTGCTAGAATTAATTGAACTGAAGATGCAGTTACAAGAACTACTAGATAAAGGGTACATCTGACCAAGTGTGTCTCCTTTCGGAGCACCAATACTATTTGTGAAGAAGAAAGATGGAACCATGTGAATGTGCATGGATTATCGCTAGCTCAGCAAATTAACTGTAAAAAATAGATACCCTTTACCGCAGATTGATGATCTGTTTGATCAAGTAAATGGATTCACAATGTTTTCTAAGATAGATCTAAGGTTGGGATACCATCAAATTTGGATAAAAGACGAAGACATACATAAAAATGTTTTTCGTACCAGGTACAGACACTACGAGTTTGTGATGTTACCATTTGGGTTGACTAATGCACCAGCAACCTTTATGAGGCTGATGCATGGTATATTTCACCCCTATCTGGATAATTTTGTGTTAATATTTATTGGTGACATTTTATTTTATTCCAAGAATGCAGAAGAGCATAAAGAGCACCTGCGGATAGTGCTAAAAATTTTACGTAAACATCAGCTATATCTTAAGTTCAGCAACTGTGATTTATTCAAGGAAGAAATACAGTACCTTGGTCATGTTATTTATACTGAAGGTATTGTAGTTGACCTGGAGAAAATCAAAACGATTATGGAATGGAAGATACCCCAAAACGTGGCAGATATCCGATCCTTTATGGGTTTGGCCAGTTATTATCCGTGGTTTATTGAAGGTTTTTAAAAAATTTCTTTCCCAATTACTTCCTTACAGAGGAAGGGAAAAATATTTAAATGGACGAAGGAATGTCAAGAAAGTTTTGAAAATTTGAAACGATTATTAACAATCGCTCCAGTATTAAGGGTAGCAGATCCCAATGAAGAGTTTGAAGTCTGTATAGATGCATGCAAGGAAGGATTTGGGGTGATTTTGTCACAAGAAGGTAAGTTTGTTGCCTAGGAATCTCGAAAATTAAAATATCATTAGAAGAGGTACTCAGCATATGATTTGGAGCTGACAACAGTAGTGCATGCGCTTCGGTTATGGAGGCATTACTTACCTGGAAAGAGATTTGTACTAACAAATGATCATAGCAGCCTAAAAATTTATTTTAAGCAATCTGACCTTAATTCTTGCCAGGCAAGGTGGAATTCCTTCTTGAGCGAGTTTGACATTGATATGCAACATGTGAAGGGTAAGGAGAATAGAGTAGCTGATGCGTTAAGCAGAAAATTGCATAATGTTTATGAGCTGTACTATAATCAGGTTGAGTGCAGATTTTTGGAGCAAATGAAAGCAAAAGCTGAGAATGATCATGAATACCAGTTTATGTGGCAGCAAGTAGAGAAGTTCAGAAAACAAGTAAAATCTGCTGATTACGAAATTAATAAATATGGGTTGCTAACTTTTAAAGAAAGGAATTTTGTTCCAAATCGAATGGAATTGAAGGCACTGATTCTAAATGAGTATCACTGAAGTAACTACTCTGGACATCTCGGGTATCAGAAAATGCTAACATAAATAAGGAATAATTATTTATAGCCATGTATGAGGAGAGACATTGCAGAGTATCTAAACAAGTGTTTAGAATTCCAACAAGTGAAAGTGGAGCACCGACACCCAGCCGAGCTGATGCAGCCTATATAAGTACTTGAGTGGAAGTGGGAGGTGATATCTTTAGAATTTATCATTGGATTACCAAGTTCAAAGAATCATAATGAATATATAATGGTAGTGATGGATCGATTAAGCAAATCAACACATTTTATACCTGTGTAGTCCACTTTTAAGACGGTGCAAATAGCATACATATTTATGCAAGAGATCTTTAGACTGCATGGAATCCGAAAGACTGTCATATCTGACATGGATGTGAATTTTACTTTAGAATTTTGGAAAAATTTGTTTACAGAATTGGGAACTCAAATTAATTTGATCATTGCCTACCATCCACAGATGGATGGGCAAAAGGAGTGAGTGAATCAGATCTTGGAGGATATGTTACGAATGTATGTGATGCAACATCCAACTAGGTGGGAAGAATATTTTCACCTAGTGAAGTTTGCATACAATAACGGATATCAGGTATCCCTTAAGATGATTCCATTAAAAGCCTTATATGGACGACAATGCAGAACTCCTATTAATTGGAGTAGCCCAGAAACCAAGTTGATTCTTGGATTGGAAATGCTAGTTGAGATGGAGACAGAAGTAAAGAAGATCCGACAAAATCTGAAGGCAGCTCAGGATAGACAAAAATTGTATGCTGATAAAAAAAGGACTTATCATGAGTTTGAGGTGGGAGACCATGTATACGTAAGGATGAAGCCAAAGAAAAGAACTTTAATATGGGCCTCTTGTGCCAAGTTGGATCCCAGGTTTTGTGGCCCTTTCCAAATATTGGAAAGGGTAGGACCCATGGCTTATCGATTGGCTTTGCTCAGTCATATTCGTGTACACAACGTCTTTCATGTATCGTTATTAAAATGATACATACACGATCCAAAAAACGTAATCCACTGGAAGAGTATTCAGGTAGGATATGAATACCATACTTGATTAAAAACTGCTAAAAATTTATGAGTAAAGTAATTCAAGTTGGTTTATTGCAGGTCGAACCGAACGATAAGTTTCTGGTTGAGCCTCAATGTATAATCGATCAGAGAGAAATCATACTCCAGAAACGAGCCATCACCCAGGTTAAAGTGAAATGGAAGCACTTTGGCCCAGATGAAGTTACCTGGGAAGATGAAGGTTTTGTTCGGGAAGCATACCCTGAATTATTTACTGGAGCAGAATGAGAACACCGAGGACAGTGTTCACTTCCAGGGGGGAAGATGTAACCACTGGCTTAATTGCTAAACTGTTGGTTAAAGTTATTTGTTAAGACTTTAAGACATTTCTTGTTATTATTTTGAAAATAATACGTTATGAGCAGAAATTAAATTTCATTAAACAAATTAGTTATGAAATTGGTTCCATAGAGTGAAAGACTGCTGGTAAAAATATTTATTCCAATTGAGAAGTAGTTGAATGAAAAATAGTTTAGTCGGTTACTCTTCCTTTGTGGATAAAGCAACATCCCTGTGAGGAAGAGGGGTTCTGAATTGTGTGCTATAAAGTGAAGAAGGAGAGAGAGTATGAATTTCCTGAGCTGGTAGAACCAATGGAAAATATCTCAGCTATCCTGTATCTTCTAGAAGGTGGATTGGACCAGAGTCTAGAGATCTCTTCCGTGCACTATTTTATTTCTACTTGGCTTAGGAGTGGAGCATAGTGGGGGGGGGGGAAGAGGACGTAATTGTGTCATCCATGGTAGGGAGGAAAACCACAGTCAATCACAGATAAGTAGATTCTACTGAAAATTGGATAAGTAAATCAAGTATAACGATATTGTTATTTCAGAAAGAACAGAATTTGGTCAAATATTTGTATAAGAAAGAATTATAGAAAAATATACAGTTATGAAAAAAAGAGTTACTTTGTAAACTATTAGATTTAATTATTATGTACACAGTAAAGATTTTTAGTACAGTAGAAAGAACAAAATCTGTATGTTGTAGTATGTTTTATTTTAAAAACACAGTCGGTCATTATATTAAATTAAAGTGCCCATAAAGTAATTCCTTTTAAACAATAAGAATGAGGGGTGCAGTATAATAGATAGAAAATAGTGAAATGTTCATGACAAATAAGTAGATAATGTACAATGAGAAAAACTGGACAAAAAATGGAAACAAAAAAAACAAGAATGTGAATCGATAGGGAAACTTGTCTGATTCCAGAGCTTAGAGGCTCTAGAATACTGGATGCTTGTTCCAACCTCATAACTATACATGGACTAGAAAAAAACTAGTCGGTCCGGTCGACTCCTAAAATTGTATTCATAGTTATAGCAGTGAAACTGTAAATGAATCATTAAGCTAATAAAAGTTGTAAGACATAGATTTGCTGACAAAGGACAAGAGCTATGTAATAAACATTATAGAAGTTGTGAAATATATTCATTTATGTTATTAGGATAGACCTTAAGACAAACATTGAACATTCCTAAAGAAATAAATACATCCAGTAATATACATTCTGGAAAAGTAAAAGGAATAGAAAATGTTTAGACTCTGCTAAAGTATAAAGGATAAAATTGTTTGTAGCTACTTAAATAAAACCCAGAAAGCGGAGAAGAATAACATTATTATAATGGAAATCAAGGCAATTATCATTGCAAATATTATAGAGAAAATGCCATATAAATGCTATCAGTGTTGCCAAAAATTTTGTATATAAAATAACACTGAAAGGTAACTGTCCATACATTTTTAGCTTAAACAAGAACATAATCTTAAGATGAAGAGACGAGGAATTCTTCAAAACTTTAATAATACCATATTTCCATTAAAAAGTATGAACGACACAAATTTTGGTGGTCAAGCCATGCTGTAAAAACATTTTGAACCAATATAAACCCTATAGAATTATAATATGAGGATGGCTTGCTTCAATAGGCAAAGTCATGTGTTAGTACAAGTCTATAAGAATCCGAGCGATGTAGATTCTGTAAAGGTCTAAGACTCCAATCCAGGAATTCAGATTTTCCGAGCCAGATACATAGAAGAGTACCTGTTAAATGTGAGGGGAAGATAATTTAGCGATGGCAGAATGAACGTTACCTAAGGACCCATTCTTCAACAGTTTTTCTTCCAGACATTTTACCTACCAATAAATGATAGGTAAGTTAAATAATGTTTACCATAACCATATTTGCCGAGAAGAAAATATTAGAGAAAGTAAAGACAACCACAACCTAACTCTTATTATTCTTGCCGATATGGTTGGGTTGCACTAACCTGCAACGATACCATTATCGATTTATGGGTAAGTAACGATGAGAAACATTTGAAAAAACACAAATAAACCTAAAAATTGACATTACGAATGGAAATTGTGTTACCTTCTTCCAAACTTCATTTTTGTAGCTGAAGCAGGCCAGATACACAGTAAGTGATCCCAAAAGGGTCGAGAATGCCATACTGTAACCCTAGTCATTCAACGCAGATGCGAGAAGGGTTGGGTGTTAGCTTGATGAGTAATAGAAAACCAAGGTATCAACCTTGCGGAAGAGAAACTATGGTGAACCATACATGTTACAGTAAACAAAACTCAATAAATTTCACAGAGCCGGAAGCTACTTACCATTTAGTGATTGTGGAATCGGTTCTATTTGAAAGAAGTCCCGAACAGGATGTAATACAGAAGTGACAGACCTTTCTGCCAAGCGATGAGATGAAAAGGCTAAGGGATTCCTCCCACAGAGGGCCAAGATGGAAGCTGAAAGTTCTTGCTCTGGAGAACTATGATGGAATTCTGGAAGCCAAAATAAAAATGGTTAATGACGTGAGTTCAACACCTCAGAACCCTAATTTCACCACCACCGTTGGATCTAGGTTAAAGAAATCTACGGTGTAAAATCTAAACAATTGTAAACCTTAAATGAAGTTTCATCACGTGGGCGGATATTCCGAGAACCTCATAAGTACCATAACTCAAATTGTGCCATATTGTGCTGATGAATTAAATCATTAACTCATATTTTAGGGGCACTATGAATGCGAAGCACAACAAGGATCTTAAATGGCGAACAGGTGGTTCACACATTTGGTACCGGAAAAATAAAAGTATGACTATAGGATTAACCGTGGCTACTTCTAATAAGAGCATATATGCATGTGTTTCAATTTTTCATTATAATTAAATTAATAGTTAGATATATAATGGTCAAAACTTCAGGATTAAAGTTGTGTTGATTATATCATAGATTTTGTAAGTGAATGTATAATGAATCAATAACTGTGTGTAGGATGAAAATTATATATATATATATATATATATATATATATATATATATATTGTAAATGTAACAATGGATGTTAGACTTAAATATGGATCTAACATGAGCCCAGAGAGATCAAATTTCTTCACGTGTAAACTTCTTTACAATAAAAAATCAATATGTTATTTTCATTGTTTAAATTGTATTTTTGAATGCTAAATAAAGTATATATAGGATTAAATTAATGAATTTTTTATTATTAATGTATTTTCAAGTATATATTCATATTAAAATATCTATTGATAACCCCCATAAATTAGTTAACATGGATCTTCAAATAGTTTATTTAAATCTCTTGTTGAAATAATTTTGAAAAGTATAAGACTTAAACATCTTACTTGCACATTTTTTTTACTTTTATTATAGTCGACATTATTTTTCTATTTAAAACATAATTTTTATTTTAAAAGGGGACAGACATACGAACATACTTACACATACTGGACATACTTACACATCCTCTCATACTGGGTTGTAGAGCGAGCCTCTCGACTTAATGATGAGTTCTTAGTTAATCAAAACCATTTTTTTTAAGTTCTTTTGTGATATTATATTGATTTAAAACATAATAAAAAAGTACACTTGTGTGGCCAATGGTCTGCCACTATGAAAACCAAGCCAGTAGCAGAATAACAATTTCATTGTAAAAGAAAACATAGCTTCCAAAATGTTATCATAATCAAAAGATCTGAGATTGTTGGTATGAGAGTTTGATCTATCTAACTTAGATGCTATCTAAATTGGAAAACACTATGAGGTAAAATCATATCAAAAAGTAAAAAATAGATCATGATTATTCAAATATTGTAACCTCGTTTTCCTTCTCTAGTTTCTTATCTTCTTCTTCAATCTTAGTAAAATCCAGATTGGCTACTTTCTTAGCAAGTTCGGCGACTTTGTTGTCCAATATATGCACTTGTAGTTGGATGAAATCTATATGAAGTAGAATCTCCTATTGTTTTTCACTTATCTCTACTAAGTCCTTTCCCATAATTGTTTTTATTTGTCAGTGTATGTCAACCACCTACATGTATCTATTATATCCTCCCACGTTGGTTCATGTATCTAGGATCCATTAGCCTACATTATGTATGACCACTTCATCATGTGAGAATATCCTTTCTACTGTAGCCTTATTCCCTATTATGTTTATTTCTAATCTAATAGTTGTGTTTTTCTCTAGAGAATGTCATCAAAATTTTGTGCACCTATTTGTGCTCTGGTTTTAGGATAGCCCCATCTCTAGACCTAGATTTGTTGTGTCAACTTGCTTCATTTCTAGCGATTTTTTCCAAGGATAGGATATTTGCTAAAATAGAACTATGGACTTTGAGAAAAAAGAGCACAAGGATAGGGAAGAGAAAGGTTGTGTATTATATGACATTATAGAAAATAGATTTTATGGCCATCAAAGCATGAGTGAGATGGAAAACCTAAGAGTTCAAGGATTTTTCTTATTTTTGCTAAGCTTAGAGAGAATGAGTGTAATGGGGTAGTTATGAGAGAAACAAGTAAGGGGTTGAAAGATAAGGTGACTAGGTGGGAGGGAACTAGAGTGAAAAGGAGTTGTAGATAGAGGAGCTTATCCTTAAAAACCAAACAAATTGGGAACATAATTTCATGGAGAGTCTTAATTATTATGGATATCTCTGTTACACCATTTTTTGGTCATCTAACCTGTTACTATTAGATGGACCAAAGTACACCATGTAGGATCAATTTTACCCTAAATAAAATTGCTTTCACTGTGAAAAATAACTTAGTAAACCACATTTATTAAGTTGTTTATGGTCTAAACAGGAAACCCCATGACGAAATATTAAATAAATCCATATTTGTTTAATTTTCCTCAAGGAACAATTAGTTAAACAGTAGTTTAATTAATATTCCTGGTCATATTTAACCCAAAATAGGAAAATTAATTAGATAAATCATTATTTATCCTATTATTTTCTAGGAATAATTATTTAAACATTAGCTAAATAATATTCATTGTTAAATTTGACTAAATCATTTATAAATAATTGAATAAATCATTATTTATTTGATTATTACTCAACCACATCCTTAAAATAATAAATAAATCATTTATTTATTTATCATTTACAAATAAAGGGATTTGACCAAAGTCAAATTCTTTTTCCCTCCAACAAATATAATAAAATATTCCATAAAAGTTGAATCTTGATTTGGTTAATAATATTTTAATTAGACACCAATATCTAGACTAAATCAATATTTTGTTATAAATACAAGGGTTTTTCCATTCATTCACTACCTTTTGTTGCCTAAATATCACTCTGGATCTATACTTTTGGTCTGACTTTGATCCACCATCATTGTCATATTTTGCTACCATTTTTCTTGTGAGCTCCCTTTGAGTTCAATTTTTGTCTGATTTTTCTACATCATAAAGAGAGAGAAAACTTAGATCTGAAGTGCTGAGGACTTATAAGGATCCATCCCATTGAGGGGGGCCGGTAACATCTTTCTATGTTCCCTTCCCAGGTGTCAAAAAATACAAAAAAAATCTTTTAAACAATCTTGTCTTGTCTATTGGATGCATGGAGCAATTCTTGGTTTTATTTACTGCTTAATGTCTTTTAATGCATAGATCTAGATTTGCAGCATTTATCTTGGTTAAATAATTGAAGATCTAAAGATATTGGTAGCCTTCTTTTCTATTAGGGTTGTTTTTTATGCACAGCTAAAGTGAGCCTTTTTCATACGCTTGTGATTAAGATTCATACTAACAACTGGCGATTCCACAAGGGTTTAGGATTATGACCTCTGTCGTTTTTTCAGATCCCTGCATGACCAGCTACTTCAAACCCTAGGATTTCTCTTCAGCTTCTTGTTTTTATTTTCTTGATGTTTTTCTTAACCTATAAAACCCTAAAACATTAAAAATTCTAACTTCCGTGTGTTTTCGGACCTATTGCGCAGGTGACAGGCATCAGTCACAACTGAGAAGACAAAATTTTCTGAAACCTGCTCTCAAGAGTGCCGGAAGTGAAAGTCACATGTTTTGGGCCAAAACCTGTGACATGAACCTCCATGGTGCAGAAAATGGGCCAAAACCCTTGACCTCTGTAGAAATCAGGTCATAAAGTGCGGCCTGAACGTTTTGTGGGATTTTTTCTGAGATTTTTCTGGGTTTGTCTGGGCCTCTGTTCAAGGTTGTCTGACCTCCGTCTCCGCCCGTTTTGGACTTTTAATTGCTATATTTTACTCATCAAAGTGGGAACCTAGCCCCCTAGGGCTTTAGTACCCTCCACCTTTCTAGGAGGAGTTTTCGCTGCAACAGGTCGTTTGAAATTTTAGAGTTTTCAACCATTTTTCAGATCTCATCCCTTACCTTCAGATCCATTTCAGATTGGTCATTCATCCATCCAAAACACCTCCTTTTAGTTTTGTTTGGGTCTTCCTCTAGGGTCCCCTCCATTTCCCTCCAGGTTGTAGCCTTTCGCCACCTCATTTACAATAGTTTTCTCTCTGTTTTTATTATTATTTTTCTGCACTTATTTCCAACATATCTGACCTTTAGATCATTGTCCCTCCCAAATTTAGATCTATTGGCTATTTTGGTGTGTTTTGAATAGATTTTTGCCCACCTACAGACTACTTGTTGAGAGGCCCACCTCCTTGGGTTTAGATTAATGCATAATTAGCTGTTTATTTTCTATTATTTCAATTTCATATACTGTTATCTATAGGTTTATTTAAAGTTATACAACACACTTTTTATTTTTTTCTACAAACTTCTGGGTTTAAAAATTAAAATTTACACACTTACCACACACACCCTAAGCGAAGAAGAGCCTGGTTAAAACCTCCAGGCAAAGACTTTAACATTGTAATCAATTGATCCGACACCTCTCTACCCTTGTTTCGACATTGTAATCAATTGATCCTGCACCTCATTGCCCTTTTTGGTCTATCTTCCCTTTGCGACGTGTTTCTGCCTTCATCATTTCTCCCCCAAGGCGTTCATCTTGGAGACTTCTTGGCCTTCATCCTCAGTTTCCGGTAGGAAGACTTAATCCTCTGCGTAGGATTCGAGTTAGTTCTCCACCGAGTCCGCAATCCGACTTCTCTTCTGGTTCATTGGGTTCCCCTTCTCGTTCCACCCCCGGTTCTCCCCCTGTCACCTTCACCAAGTCTGGTTCAAAACCTAACACTAGTGGTAGCCCCAACCCTAATGCTGGGAATACTACTAGTGGGACCGCAAAAGGAACTATCCCGACTGCTTCCTTGATCCCCTATATGGCAGGCCTCAGTCTTCCCGATTTAAACCAGTTGATCAATGACCCTATACACCACGATGCTGGTTGGCCTGCTATTCCAACCAAGCTCCCTTCTGACATCCCCAAGTTTGAAGATCTTGCTAGAGAAGATCCTACAAACCATGTTCAATCTTGCCACATGCGGTATTCATCTAACTCCATTACCGATGACTCTGTCCATCTTCGGTTGTTCCAACGTAAGCTTACTAGCGAAGCTTCTAAGTGGTATGTTGATCAGGCCTCATCCTCTCATACCACATTTGTGACTCTTTCCCAGGATTTTCTGTCTTATTTCTAGCTGCCCCTTCATTATGACACTGGTACCGAAATTTTGACTTCTTTCCGTCAATTGTCTGCGACCTTCCTATCCGATCATGTCTAGGAATGACAGAGAATAAAGAGCCTATGTCAAGCCCCTACCTTCAAAGACCGTGTCTACATGGACTGGTTGCTTAGATCGCTTTTTCCTGCTATCGGAAAATATGTCGCATCGCATTTCCCTCAAACCGAAGAAGCTATTGTCCATATTGCGTTAAAATATGACTTGATCTACACTCATTCTGGTTATGTTTATACCGTCTTACCTGATCTCCCTAGACCCGGTGGTGCCAACACACCAGGGGCATCTCATGCTACTAACGGTATCGCTAGAGCTCTTTCTCATCCATATGCTTAGCCTCCCATGGGGTATGGTTTCCCTAAGGGAGGGGCTAGCACCTCCAACACTTTTCCCCCTCCCAGTAGCATGTATCCAGGATACGTCATGCCTCCTCCTTTTGACCAACCTATTTAGCACAATGTTACCCAACCTCCTTATTATCCATATCCGCAGCCTGGTGCTCTAGATCTTCAAGCATTAGCACCCCGATCTCCCTTGCCTTCTCAACCCCTGCATCAACAGCCACCACCCCCTCAAGGGCAGGTGTATGCATAACAGGGTGTGACTAATCCTCCTACTTCCAAAAATAAGAGGAAAGGCACTCAAAATCAATATACCCCCAATAATCCTGGACCTAATCCTCAAGGTAATGCACCTAACACAACTAACTAGCAACAGGGCACTCATCCCAAGTAGGAGAGTCATGTTCGCATGAATAAGCCTTGTTCATGTTGCGGTGTCTATGTTCATTACACCCACGATTGTCACCTTCTACCAAAGATGTGGTAGATGTGGGAGACTCAAGCAACATCACAAGGACAACAAGCCTCCCCTTCTGTCCCTCCCAATGTTGCACCTAGTCAGTCGGTTGTGTTTACTAAACCTTTCCCTCAACAAGGATTTGTGGCTACCCAACCACCTGAAGGTCAGGCGGCCACTCAACCTCCTCCATCTAGTACCTCTGACTACCAAATTCTCATGATGAACTCTGACCAGCCCATTACTATTTACCTCAACCTTCATACTTGGTCCCATTAGTACAACGAGCCTCCCGCTACGTCTACCCCTGAGCCCCCTTCTTTAGGTTCTACAGAGCCTCTTTCTACAAGCAATGGTCCTTTTCATATCTCTTAGCCTAAGGTGGAGGTTCATACCAAGATCCCTAAGGGACCATTATGCTGAAACGCTGCTTTTGGAAAAGCTTCCCATTTGTATAGTATAGTAGATGATTTGGCACAATCTCTTGCTTCCATCTCAACGCTGGAACTCCTCCAGTTGTGCCCTTCATAATGAAAAGCTCTACTGTTTGCTATGGGCATTGTAGAGTCTTTAGATGATCGATTGATCATCTTCAATGTTGACCGATCAGAACATCCTCCCCTTCCTGCTTCTGTCGCCTTCCAAATCCCCATCAAGATTCGGAACGTCAACGTTTCCCGTTGTATCATTGATGAGGGGGCATCCACCTGTGTGATGTCTGCTTCGATTTGGAAGAAACTCGAATCACCTGAGTTAGACCCTTACACTATCACCCTCTGAGCATGGGATGACCACTCCTCCAATCCCATT
This sequence comes from Pinus albicaulis, assembly GCA_034641835.2. Lineage (NCBI taxonomy): Eukaryota > Viridiplantae > Streptophyta > Pinopsida > Pinales > Pinaceae > Pinus > Pinus albicaulis. The sequence continues at coordinate 780,258,127 of CM076583.1, forward strand.
GGCATGCTCCACAACTGTCCTATTACTCTTGCAGGTAAGACTTTTTGCATTGACGTAGAAGTCATTGATGCCCCCTTAGATTATAACATTCTATTGGGTCATAGCTAAACCTATGCGATGTATATTGTACCATATGTGGTTCAACACAAGATGTCCTTTCCCAATAATGGAAATATAGACAATATTGACCAGTTGACATATTATGAACCGAAGTCTCAGACCTCCCCTGAGTCCATCATATCTTCAGTGGCCAATAAGCAAACCGTCGACCCCTTGACCAGTGTCTCACCCAGAGTCTACAAATACTCCTCTTTTCTTGGTTCATTCCCTGGTCTTCCTCCTCCTATCTCTGATCCCAGCTCATTAAATGTTTTTAAAAAGAGATTCCATACAGGTGCATTGGTTTAACAGAATAGTGGAATAACCTGTTCAAGTGTATTAATGACCCAACGTTTTAGACTTCTTATGTGAGTCCATCATCAGGGGAAATGCAATGAATTTGAAAGAATTATGATTATCTAGGGAAAAAAGAAAATGGTATAAATAGAGTAATTTTAGGATTTTCTTTTTTTTTCTTTTTTTAAGGTCGGTTTGAAAGTATTGAAAATTTTTTATTATAAAAAATTATTAATATTTTAATTTATTTCATTATAATTAATTTATTGTACTATTTTATTGATTAATATTGTTTTGAATATTATTATTATTATTAATATTATTTTTTATTATATTATATTATATTATATTATTTATTTATTTATTATTATTATTATTATTATTATTATTTTTAAATTTAATTTAATTTATTTATTTTATTTATGTATATGTTTAAATGATTGAGAATTAATAAAAAAAGAGGTTATAATATGAAAAAGGTAAGAGGAGGATTGAGATTAAATTTAAGCCTAGAGGATATAGTAATTTTATTATTATTATTATAATTATTATTATTAATTAATTATTTTTTTATTTTTTTATTTTTTTTATTTATTTTTTATTTTTTATTTTTTATTTATTTATTTTTATTTTTATTTTTTATTTTTTTTATTTTTTTTATTTTTTATTTATTTTTTATTTATTTATTTTATTTTTTATTTATTTTTTATTTATTTTAATTTTAATTTTAATTTTATTTTTATTTCTTTTTTATTTTTATTTTTATTTTATTTTTATTTTATTTTTTATTTTATTTTATTTTATTTTATTTATTTATTTATTTTATTTATTTATTTATGTCTTATGAGGTGTGGTGTATTAGGGGTTTCCAGGTATTGCTAATGTTAAGGCCATCATCGCGATTCATGTTATTTTTCCTTCTTTCTATTTCTATAGCTTCTTTGATTTTCCTTTTTAGATAATGATCTTCTTTGGAGATGAGCTTAGCGTCCTCCATACATATGTAATGTGAGGAAGAAAAAGCATGTTCTGCCAAAGCTGATTTTCCAGTTCTGTTCCTAGATATGTCAGCAGCGTGCTCTTTAAGTCTTATATTGAGGGATCTACCAGTTTCTCCAATGTATTCTTTTCCACAAGAGCATGGTCTGACATATACTCCTTTTTGTAGTCTAGGGTTTATGGGGTCTTTAGCAGAGTCAACCAAGTTTCTGATGGTGTTAGGGGGGATGAAGGCAGTTGTAATGTTATGTTTGTTTAGGATTCTGGAAATTTTATCTGTGGTTCCTTTTATGTAAGGTAAGGATATTTTAGGTAAGTCGAAAGTTCTTTTTTTAATATTTTTGTTAAGGGTTTGGTTGATGGTTTTATTAATGACGTCTTTATTATATCCATTATATTGAAAGACATGTCGAAGGTGGTTTATCTCAAGATCTAGGTGGTGAGGGTCTGAAATTCTAGAGGCCCTAGTAGTTAGGGTTTTTATGATGCCATATTTTTGTTTGGGATGGTGATGAGAGTTTGCGTGAAGGTATCTTTCGGTGTGGGTCTTCTTTTGATAGACATTGGTACTAAGTTTACCATCTTTTTTTGTTAGAAGGATATCAAGGAAAGGTAGTTGATTATCCTTTTCAATTTCTATGGTGAATTTAATATGATTTGAGATATTGTTGATGTGTGCTAAGAATTCATGTAATTTGGATAATCCATGGATCCATTTTGCAAAGATATCATCTACATATCTTTTCCATTCTTCAGGGGTGAATGGAAATGATTTGAGAGATTTTTGCTCAAAATGTTCCATGTATATGTTAGCAATTATAGGAGAAAGAGGTGAGCCCATGGCTACCCCATGGGTTTGTTCATAAATTATTCCTTTGAAATTGAAGAAAGAGGATTTAAGACAAAGTTTGAAGAGATCTATTGTTTCACTATCAGTAATGGTTTTCATAACATCAATGGCTTCATCTAGAGGTATCATGGTATATAGGGAGACAATGTCGAAACTTACCATGAGGTCTTCGTCTTTCATTTCAAGGTTTCTAGCCCACTGAACAAAGGATGTGGAGTCTTTAATGTATGAAGAGGTGTTTCCAACGAGGGGGCAAAGTTTTCTGGCAAGGTATTGAGCAAGGAGGTAGGTGGGTGAGCCTATGGTGTTGACTATGGGTGCATGACCCCTCGCTATGAGGGAAGCCCATAGTCTACCAGTATGGGTGCATGGTCTACTAGTAGACTATGGGTGCATGACCCCTCGATACTCTGAGGGTAGACCAATACATGGCTCTATGTACTGGTCATCTAAGTCTTCCCAGTTGCGCTATGAAACACCAGTCCGAAGCATCTCACATCTACAATGGATGTCCTCCAAGAGGGCCGCTGCATCCTCATTTTGTGGCACTTTCGATCCACTAGGTCTTGCAGCTCCAAATACTACAGGATGTCCCATATACCCAGTTGGTTTTACCGGTGCTGTATCTGCATATCAAAAGTGAAAGAATCAATACCATATAAAATATTCTGAAACTTTACAATGCACATAAATTATTAACAACTTGTCACTTACCATCGGGTCCCCACACTCGACCAGGCAGCAATGGAAAGTCCGAGTCCCCACGATAAATCATCCCACTATAGGGATAGTCATCTATGTATAGTGTTATTTGATCCCAATGAGAAAAGAACTTGGGTCAGAACACTTGTTCGACCGCCCCACCTCCTCCTCTGCATAGTGTCACCCCGATCGGCGCATCCTAGGCTCCCTCAGGCCACCATCCTAGAGATATATATGACGTCGGAGAGTTGGGATCTTCTCAAAGAAGAGCGAGCACAACACTGTACCATATGTGCATTCATGGTTCAATTACTACTTGCATAGAAAAAACTATCATTTCAAGGATGACAACATCATCTGGGCCCACCCATGGTAGGTCCCACTCAACACACTCTCAACAAGCATCATATTCCCTCCAGTGATGTGCTAGAGTGCCTGGTTTCCTAGGATCCGCAACACTACTAGGGCCACAACACGAGTCTCTAACCTCTCTAGATCTCCAATTTGTATCCATGTCACCTTGAATTGGAGAGTTGGTCGACAATGGTGCTCTACAAACTCCATTATGTTCCGCCCTCGCGGTAACATTGGCTGAGTGTTCCCTACCATCCCAAATAGTGGAAGACCAGTTAGAAAATATATATACTTGACTGTCAACTTGATTCAGTGCCCCTGCACTATAAATACCTCTTGGTTTGGATCTAAATAACTGACAATCTGGGCCAACAAGGGCTCTCCAGCTCTCATTAGAGGGTTCTCCACAAACTTCAGAACCCAAAACCTGACCAATGCACTGTGGACACCATGATCCTCTCAGATCTGTGACCATAATGTGTCCAGGTCTCTCTCTCTCCAGTTGATCTATAATTCTACCATATTTGCAAAAAACCATCATACTTGTCAGTGTATAGAAAGGAAAGACTGCATTTAACCATAAATACCGATCTCTCAGCCAAAAAACAGCATAGAAAAACCCCTCTATGCTAGGTCGCACTTTTTAGGAAAAATACTGGTATAGGTCGCACTTTTCTACCCAAAACCTGCTACCCAGGTTGCAGATATTGCCCCAGAAAGTGTGACCCGACCGTGAAGAGGAGCAGGGGTCTGTTCCTGAGCTCTGGGCACCTAAACTGAACTTTCAATCCACTGAAATGAAAGAATAGGGTTAGGCCTGTTACCTGCGACTGATGGATCTCGATTCCAACAGTCAGTTTGTCCACTACGATCGACACAAGATTTAGGGCCTTCTCTCCTCTCTACAGTCACCATAGCTACACTTGCAAATGAGTGAATCTGGAGGGAAAATGCCTTATTAAAAGAGAAACCCCTGATTTTTCTTTCACCTACTGCAGCCAAACCGTAGCTCAGTTTCACAAACTGTCTGTACCGTTGGAAAGCTCTCACCGAGATCTCAAATGGGTATCTGTTAGTTTTTTGTGATTTGATACTTAACTGGGACACATTTTGTCCAAGAAGGGTCACTTCACCACTCCTCAAAATTTAATTTCTTCACTTGCAACACTTGTACTTGGGGCACCACTTTTGCTCCATACTTTTCCATGCTCGTGTCGATTTTCGTCGTCAGTTACCATCTTGTACTCGTGTCTTTATGGTCCCCACCATACCTTTTCGATGCGGCAGCATCATCGAGTCGCCCTTGTTTAGAGCATCTGAGTTGAGTCACCATCACATCCATGGAGTCTATCTTGAGTCCCTTTGTATCCCGCTATAGTCCTCCATCCTTCATTGCTTGGTTCCTCTCTCGTGTCATAGATTATGGCCTTCAGTCCTACTATCCCATATCCCCTTTGATATTGTGTCAGTTTCTGCTAGGTCATCCATGCCCTTTATGCTCTAACAAGGGAAGTCGTCCGTCCGCTACTCAGTAGCCTCCATTTCATCATCATCCCTGGTGTCAGTCTGTCAGTCGCTCTACTATTTTCTCTCGTCCCTTAGTTGAGGATCCCTTATTGCCTCACCTATGGTGGAACTCTTCTGTCGAAATTAGATCATTCATTCCAGAAGACAGGTCTAGAGGGAAGTGTACCTTGGTTCCAGCTTCCACTCGTGTTCGGTGCCTCAGATCAGGAAAAGGGACTCCTTATAGAACTTTTACTTAATTGTTTCTCAGCTCCAGCTCCTTGCAACATGATTGAGATACATATACTTGATGGTTTAGTGATGCAACAGATGATACCGGTGATTCACGGGTCTGTGTGAGATGTTTTCAGACCTCATGAGGGGGTGTCCCTTCAGGTAGCCCCCTACATTCTCAGATGACCTCTTCAGTATAACTTTCGATGCAGCTCCATAGATTTAATGATGTTGGCCTCAGCCGCTTGCAACGCCTTTTAGTTTTCATGTATCAGTCAAATTGTCAGAGTCCTTTCCTATTTACAGGGGCACTTTGGTTGTATTTATATCTCATGTACTCAGATATCATTGTATAAGTCCTGGTTGTTATCCCGGGCACAATATGTATGTGGGATTCATTATAATTTTTTTACGTGGCTCATGTTTATGCTAGCATGTACTATATAGTTCAGTCCCTTATTTACTGGACGCATTATTCTTTTTACTTTATCTCGATAGGCATAGGTATGCCTCCCCCGCCGCCTCTAACACAAGTACTTACTCATAAAAGATACTTGTCACACCTATAAATCTCACCTCCTCAAGGTCTAGTCCTCTAGCACTTTGGTCTACCTTATATTTCTCTCTCTGACTTCCCCTTCAGTGTCTAGTGATTTAGTTCTTACAACGTACTTCAGTCATACAATTATCTCCTAATGCTTGCAGGCTGGGGGCAATCTGTTACACCATTTTTTGGTCATCCAACCTGTTACTATTAGATGGACCAAAGTACACCATGGAAGACCAATTTTACCCTATGTAAAATTGCTTTCACTATGAAAAATAACTTAGTAAACCACATTTATTAAGTTGTTTATGGTCTAAACAAGAAACCCCATGAGGAAATATTAAATAAATCCATATTTGTTTGATTTTCCTCAAGGAATAATTATTTAAACAACAATTTAATTAATATTCCTGGTCATATTTAACCCAAAACAAGAAAATTAATTAAATAAATCATTATTTATCTTATTATTTTCTAGGAATAATTATTTAAACCTTATTTAAATAATATTCCTTGTTAAATTTGACCAAATAATTTATAAATAATTGAATAAATCATTATTTATTTGATTATTACTCAACCACATCCTTAAAATAATAAATAAATCATTTATTTATTTATTATTTACAAATAAAAGGATTTGACCAAAGTCAAATTCTTTTTCCCTCCAACAAATATAATAAAATATTCTATAAAAGTTGGATCTTGATTTGGTTAATAATATTTTAATTATGCACCAATATCTAGACTAACTCAATATTTTGTTATAAATAGAAGGGTTTTTCCATTCATTCACTACCTTTTGTTGCCTAAAGATCACTCCGGATCTATACTTTTGGTCTAACTTTGATCCACCATCATTGTCATATTTTTCTATCTTTTTGCTTGTGAGCTCCCTTTGAGTTCCATTTTTGTCTGGGTTTTCTACACCATCAAGAGAGAGGGATTTTAGATCTGAAGTGTTGAGGACTTACAAGAACCCATCCCATTGAGGAGAACTGGTAACATCCTTCTATGTTTTCCTCCCAGGTGCCATTAATACAAAATTCATTCAACATATTCTTGTCTTGTCTATTGGATGCATGGAGCAACTCTTTTTTTTATTTACTACTTAATGTCTTTTAATGCATAGATCTAGATTTTTGCAGCATTTATCTTGGTCACCTAATTGCAGAGCTAAAGATATTGGCAGCCATCTTTGCTGTTAGGGCTGTTTGTTATGCATAGCTAAAGTGGTCTTTTTTCGTATGATTACGATTAAGATTCATACTAACAATCTCGATGAAAAGAGTTTAAATATAGAATAAAATCCCTACTTTTGCATAATGGTGAAAGATAAACATCTACATAAATAGGGAATGTGCATATAAGCAAGAAAATCTTACTCGAGTGCACATAGTCCAAAAATATAACCTTGTAGATAATGATGCTTCTGAGTAGCCAAGGGGTTCACTTGTATATTCTTCATTATGATTCTACATGGATAAGGGAGGTTTATTGAATCATCCATCCAATTAGAGTTAATTTCTCACACTTTCCCTAATATGTGTACAAATTACCATAATTGATGAAAAACGTGCATATCCAAGCCTTAAACTTATTGTTACCATCTATTTAGACCACTTTATGTGAGTTATAAGAGGAATACAACCATGTTACATTGAATCCAAGGTAGTCTATGGTGAGCCCTGGTATTGCACCAAGAGTGCTGCAACTCCCATGGGCTACCCTACTTAACTTTATCAACTTGGGGTTCATACAAAATTGGAGGTGATAGTGCTATATATACAGCAAATTCATTATACTCATGTCATCCTCTTCCACTCTATGAAAGGGTGCTACTTCTAGGGGTTCTCAGTGAATTCTGTCTCACTTCAATAAAACTAAAATAAATTGCAAAAAGGAAATGACAGAAAGGAAACTAAACTAAATTTCTGAAAGGAAATGACAGGAAATAAACTAATTTAAATTGCAGAAAGGAAATGATGGAAAGAATCTAGTTTAAATTGCAGAAAGGAAATGATGGAAATGAAACTAAACTAAATTGCTGAAAAGAAATGACAGGAAAGAAACTAATTTAAATTGCAGAAAGGAAATGACAGAAAGGGAACTAATTTAACTTGATGAAAATAAATGGCAGAAAGGAAACTAATTCTAAACCACACTTAACTTGTAAAAATGGCTAAATTCACTCTACCTATCCTATGATCTATCTACCATGCTACCACGCTTCTAACCATGCAACTATTCATGATCTAACTAAACTTGGAAAAGTGTTTCATGCAGTTTGGAGGAAAAAGGGCTAAAGATGCTAATGGAGGGCTTGAACACATGGGACAAGGCTTAGAGAAGTGAAAAGAGGGGGTTTAAACCTTATTAAAACTTTATTATAGAGCAAAAATTATTTGGAGCAAAATGATTTGAAAAGTGCAATGGAGGAGTTGCAATGGAGGGCTGGCAGTGCAATATGTGATATGCGATGTTGCAATATCGCAATATCGTAGGATGGTGGAGAAGCAGGAGTACAGTTTAGGGGAGGGAGCGAAATGAAAATTCTAAAAAGGGAAAAGGTTGCGATCTACGAAATCCGATTTGTGAAAAGGGAAAAGGTTGCGATCTGCGATATGCGATGATTTGGATGATGTGGCAGTGGGAGTAGTGGCGAAGCACGATACCAATATCGCAATAGGAAAACAGGAGCGGTAAGTGTTAATGAGGAGTAGATAAATATTGCTAAATGAGATTTGCGATTTGCGGTGTGGCAGAGTACGTAGCGATATTGCAATCGACATTGGGAGCGGTAAGTCTTAAAGGAAAAGGAAAAAAGGTTGCAAAATGAGAAATGCGATCTGCGGTAGGGATGACATGGCAGAGTGCTACAGGAATGTCAAAATCGGCAGTTGGGAGCGATAAGTGTTAACAAAAACCAAATAAAAGATGTGATTTGTGATTTGCGATGCGTCGGAGTACAGAGGATTATCGCAATCAACATTTGGAGCAGTAAGTGTTAATGGGAACCAAAGAAAAACTGTGATTTGCGATTTGCAATGTACAGTAGCGGGAGATTCGAGGAGCGAAAGCGGAGGTCGAATTCCAATGGTTTTCAAGAATTTTTTGTTAAAATGTGTAAGAAAACCATGACTAATAAAAACAAAGGAATAAGGCGGGTTGAATGGTTTAAGTGTTGTTATGAATAAAAAGCTGGTGCGGCAGTGAGAGTAAGCGGGAAAAAGCAGAAAAGGAGGGCATAATAGTAGTGCGCAGGTTGTGAAGACAAAGATAGAGGATGAAGTGGGGAGGCACCATAGAGCTGCTCTGGGGTTTTAGAAATAATTCATGCAATAAACCTGCTAACTTGCGTGCAAAGAAACAAACAAATGCATAAAAGTACAGTGAAAATGGAGACTAGAAAATGGTAAATGCAACTCTACTTTTAATCTCAGAAACAATGAACATAAATAAGTTTTTGGGTCTTTGGGAAGGTTTGCACTCCTCGAGCTCTATCGGTAGAGATGAGAAGGGGGTCTTGATCCACAATTTCTTTGTTTTTCTCCTCTATTCTATTACTCACAAGCAAATGAAACTTACAACAACACACTGAAAGAAAAAATAAACAGTAACTTGAAACATAAACGAAATTATCAGAAGAGAAACTAATGAAATGACAGAAAGAAGAGAACAAATATAGCAGAGAGGTTGAGGAACATGGGTTGGGCCCTAACCCACAAGCCTAGCTCTTTGAAACTTAAATCAATAAAATGAAATCAGTCTTCTCATTTCATAAAAGAATAGCCTCATACAATTCTTAAAGTTTGATCACTGAGTAAAATAATAAAAAGCTCAATAGCTTGCAAGAAGGTTCCGATCCTTCCTAGCTCAAGCTTTGCTCTATTTATTCCACAAGGAAGCTACCAAAATCTACCTATACAATAGTGATTGAGTCCACTTGACTCCAAGTAAAAAAAGATTGAGTGCACTCCTCTTTGAGTTGCTTGGTTGCCTCTGGAATTCGAATTGCTGGAGAGAATCCTTGGGGATCCTTTGGCTTTATTTGGAATTGAAATTTCTAGAGAGAATATTTGGGATCCTTTGGATTCCTTTGAGAGTTAAGGAGGGTGGAAAATCCTCCTATAATTTCTCCTTGCCGTCTCCTCCAAGTATTTATAATAAAATCCTTATAAAAATGTTAATAATTCATGATTTTCTACACTCAACCTCATATTAGGCACTCAGAGTATGTTAGTCTGAATCACCACCTATACTAGCATCATAAAACAAAATAATAATAAAAATGCAAGAAAAATAGATCTAAGAAGGAAAAAAGGTGACCATTAACCCCTCAAAATATATCTAATGATGGAGCTCATCATCGCCCCCCTAATGAATGGTTGGTCATCCTCTAAGCAACTAATCCTCCTCCTACATTTCCTTCAAGGATTTGACAACCCCCCTGATTTCCTAAGGAAGAAGTTTGAAAGTTTCCCCAAGGGGGTAAAGACCATTATTCTTCTATGCATTCTCCCATTGTCTATCTTGTGCATATGTGTCCTTGTCATCATTCAACCCTAACAACAAAGGTGGGTTGAGCTTTAGTCCCAACCATTAGATATTTTTTGCCTGCATGGCCCTCTTGTATAATGGTGCCATTTCCAATGCACCCCTCAGTATTTCTAGAGTATGGTACCCCCTGTTCTGAAGGCTGTGAGGAAAGTTGTTCCATCTCCTCTGGTTGGTGATAGTGCACCCATCTTCTATCTACCTAGAAACATAATCAAAGTGGCCTATTACCTGTGTTTGAGTCTGAAGGTAGATTTCAACTAGTGTAGGGTCCTTTTCAATCTCTCGATGAATAATGATGACTCCTCTTGGGCTAAATAATTATGTCTGATATATAAGGGTTCTTTATTTCTTCTTCACATGAACCTCCATATCTCTTTTTCTCTAATGTCCTCATTCATCATCCATGATGCTAGAGTCATTAGCTACATATCCCCCATTGTGGAATTGGGGTCCCAAGTATCTAGATTGGTTAGCACAAGGTTATGCACACAAAACTCTTCCATTTTTTCCTGATGAACCATGTTAGCTTGCTTGTAGAAATCCATGAATTTCCTAAAATATGGGCAAGGTAGTTATCCATGGGAGGCTAGAGTTTTGATTTAAAATAGGATCCATTTCTCCTTAAGGTACACCACATATGAGTCAGAAGGGAATTTGTGCTGAAGGGATTCTATGCATAAATTTGCCATGGTGGCTACTTGCTGCCCTTTTTGCTGTAATTTCTCCTTTAGTGCTACATTCTCTACCTATGCTTTATGTAGTTGCTCCTTCAAAAATATTTCTTTGATTCTTTCTTCCTCCTTGGTGATTATTGAATGATAATCAGGCTTGTGGGAGGAGTTTTTGGCTCTCTCTGACTTATCCTTTGACTCTTGTCAGCTCTGAAATACATAAAGGTTTGCCTTTTTCTCTTTGAAATTGGAGGAGTTAAGTTGGAAACCACCTCTTTGTGTTGATGGGATGTGGTGCTATGTTGTGAGTCTGCTTCTTGCTCACTCTCTTCTACCTCTATGACTTCTATTTTGATCTCTTCCATTTTTCCTTAGCCCTTTGTGTCTTCCTCTTCTTCTTCTGACTCTTCTTGTTACTCTTTTGGTTCTTGTTCTTCTGGTTCTTCTTCTTCTTCTAGTTCCTCCTCTTCTTCTCTAAGGCTAGAAGTGGAATTCTTCCTTGTTTGGTTTGGTTGCTATTAAATATTCCTTGCTCATATTTATAAAAGAGGACAATGCCATGGGTAGGGTGACGTTGTTCTGTTGCTATTATTGCATGTTGTCCCAAAATACGTGCCTGAAGCTCACTATTGTTGCATTGTAGGCTTCTATTGGTATCTCTCCCTTTAAAAATTCCCAATTTACTAGTTTGGATGAGATGGACCCTCTTTATTATTAGACTCCATAACTCATTATTTTTTTCCCTTTTTCTTTTTTTTTTTAAGCGCTTATGTAGCGCGGCTTAGCTCTAGTTTCTATTGTAGACAGTTGGGCCCTCTTCTTGTTAACTAGCTGATACTGCATGTCTCCTCCTCTCATCCTCCTCCACTCCAACTGATTTAGTTTGTTTTCTGGACCAGGTGGCATGTACTTCTAGTTTTTTTTTTTTTTTTTTTTAGTCGTACTTCGCAATGGTGTCCAAGTTAACTAGCCACCTTTCTGCCTCTTAAACTCTTAGTCTGAAAATTTAATTATTTCCGGCCATTATGAATGCATAGAAAGGGGTGAGGGGCTATACCTGATCTTACCAGTTGTTTTTAAAGCATTTGCAGGAGTTGGAATTTGGAGACAAACTTTATAGATGCTACGTTCTTCACTATTATCATATTCTATGAGTGAGCAACTTGCTAAATGAGAAGCTTCCTGAGTGAGCTGATAGTCTTTTGTTGTTGTTTCTTTTAATTGTAGATGTTTCATGGGGTGCTCAAGATGCTATGGGTGGAATTATTGCTCTCCCGGAGTCCTTTATGCAAATTTCCTTCTTTTTTTTCTTTTTAGTTAATGAACAATTTTTTTTTTGAAGGAACTTCCTGATGTTTGTAGCAGTTTGTGGCTTGATTTATTTTTCTACATTTTGATCAGGAATGGAGAAATATGGTGTATGGAGGTGATGGAAGGAGTTATGGAAATGAATGGATTGAATGATGGGATGGATGGTAAAATAGAATAAGCGAAAAGAAGATGAATGCTTCCTCGTGTTTCCAAAAACCATTAATAAGCTGCAAAACAACAAACACAGAAAACACAAAGATGCATATGTATTTTTTTTGTTTTTTGTTTTGAAAGAAAGTGGGCTGCCTCCATGGAGGTTTTCAACCCACAAACTTGCCTTGGGAACATCAGAGAGGTTTTCACCCATGGATCTTTATTATTTTTCTTCTTTTTCTCTTTTTTTTTTTGAGAGCAAGTGAGCTGCCTCCATCGAGGTTTTCAACCCAAAAGCTTGCCTTGGGTGCCTCATTGAGGTTTTCACTCATGGATATTTATTTTTTTCTCTTTTTTTAGGAGGTGGGGGAAACTATGGGGTTTCCCATCACATACACCTCTCTGCTTATTGAATTTATGAACTCTGCCCTTAACAACAAAGGATTCTTGTAAATTTTAAGTCTGTGAACATTGACAAGCAACAAGATTCCTTCCTCATCTATGGTTCTGATTTGAACTGCGCCATTATCAAAGAATTTTTCGACTGTGTAAGGTCCCAACCATCTTTTCATCAGCTTGCCTTTGAAATATTTTAACCTTGAATAATACAACAACGCCCGATCTCCTTCTTGGAAGGTCTTTTCTTTGATGTTCTTGTCATGCCAGACCTTCCTTTGCAATTGAAATACATCAGTGTGAAGAAGTAATTTCATTCTGAACTCATCCAATCCATTTAGTTGCAACAACCTCTCTTTTTGGGCATTTGATAGATCTAGATTTATATGCCATTCTTAAAGTATTTAATTCAAATTCAATTGAGAGTAGAGCCTTCTTACCATAGACTAGTTCATAAGGAGTGAATATTGTTGTTGTCTTCAAAGTAGTGTTGTAGGCCCAAGTAGCTTCTACCAATATGTCTACCCAATATTTTCTGTTGCTGCTCACAAAGTTGGTGAGTATGATCTCTAAAGCTCTATTAGTTACTTCTACTTGGCCATTCGCCTGAGGGTGATAGGAAGTAGAAGTTCTATGCTTAATCTTGTGCTTCCTTAAAATATTCTCAATGAGGTGAGAGGTGAATTGTGCTCCCTAATAAGTGACTATTTCTATGGGGTACCCAAACTTGTAAAACACATTCTCCCTTGGAAATTCTACTACTTTATCCTCGGTTGCTACCTTCACTACTTTTGTTTCAATTCACTTTGTTAGGTAATTAGTGTAGACTAAGATATACTTCTTTTGTCTGTATGGTGGATCGATAGGTCCAACAAAGTCCATGCCCCACTTGTCATATGGCTCAAGAACCACCTGAGGGTGCAAAGGCATCTCATTCCTTTGTGTGGGTTTCCCCATCTTTTGGCACTGGTCACACTTGCTGGTGTATCTTCTGGAATCTTGGTGGAGGGTAGGCCAATAGTATCCTGCCTACAAAACTTTTTAAGAAGTTCTATTTGTAGAAAATTGGCCTCCACATGGGTTGTCATGATATGCAGAGAATATATCAAAAACTTCTTCCTCACTCACACATATCCTTGGGATTTGATTAGGGCCTATCTTGGAAAGGTTTCCCCCAATCCATGTGAAAGGGGCACTTTTTCTAATGATTCTGCTCCTCTCGTTGAATGAAACATTAGAAGGGAGTCTCCCAACAACCAAGTAATTGGATATATTAGCAAACCATGGTGAGAGTGCTGATATAGAAAATAGATGTTCATCTGGCAGCTGTTCATCCACCATTCCTTTTTCTCCTACAGGGAGAGCTAACCTAGAAAAAAAATCTGCAACAACATTCTCCTTTCCATGTTTATCAACAATAGTCAAATCGAATTTCTACAAAAGTAACAACCATCTAATTATCCTAGCATTAACATCCAGTTTTTTCATTAACTACTTGATGGCTGCATGGCCAGTGTGAACAAATGTTTGATATCCAGTTACATAATGCCTGAATTTTTTCAAAGCATGGACAATGGCTAGCATCTCCTTCTTAGAAACAGTATAATTTAGCTTAGCCTTGGACAAGTTCTTGCTGATGAAATAAATGGAAAAAGGTATTTTGTACTCTAATTGTGCTAATGCTGCCCCTATAGCTTTGTCAGATGCATCAGTGTGGATGTGAAAAGGCAAAGTCCAATTTGGACCTCAGAGGATAGGGGAAATAGTCAACTTTTCCTTAATGAGGTTGAAAGCCTCTTGACAAGGAACAAACCAAATAAACTCAGAATCTTTGGCCAATCACCCAAATAATGGCAAAGCCATCTAGCTGAAATCTTTGATGAACCTTCTATATTAACCAACTAAGCCTAAGAAACTCCTGACATCTTTCTTCTTTTGAGGAGCAGGTACCATTTTGATGATAGTGATTTTGTTTGGGTCTACCTATATTCCTGCTTGGGATATGGAGCATCTTAATACAACCCCTGCTTTCTTTAGGAATTCACACTTTTTTGGGCTCAAGGAGAGATGCATACCAATGCACCTTCTTATTACTTTACCCAAATCAGAGAGGGCTTCCTGGAATTTATCCCCATATGGTGTGAAATCATCCATGTAGATTTCTACAGAGTCATGGACTAACTCATAAAAGATGCTCAGGACAACTCTTTGGAAGGTAGCTGGGGCATTGCACAACCCAAAGTGTAGGATCCTTTAAGCGAAAGTACCCCAAGGGTAGGTGAAACTAGTCTTATCCTAGTCTTCAGGGCTGATTTGAATCTATTTGTACCCACTGACCCCATCTAAGAAGGAAAATAACTTCTTCCCAACAAGGCCATCTAGGACTTGGTCTATAAAGGGCAAAGGGAAATGGTCTTTCTTGGTGGCTTTGTTAAGTTCTCAATAGTCAACACAAATTTACCACTTCCCATTCTTCTTTGGTACTAGGACAAGAGGAGATACCCACTCACTATCAGATATAGGATATATGAACCTTGCATCCAATAGTTTCTTCAGCTCTTCTTTGACTATGTCCTTTAGAGCCAGGTTCATCCTTCTGTGGGGTTGTCTCATAGGCTTGCATCCTTCTTTGATGTAAATATGATTTTTTCACATTTAAGGATGCACCCCTTTCATGTCCTTGTAATACCAAGAAAATGCATCTAGATTCTCTTTCAAAAGATGGAATAGCTGCTTCTCTTCTTCATTCGAGAGGTTTGGGTATATTTTCAGAGATATGGATGGGCCAAACTCAATAGCCTTGGTGGATTTAGAGATTGACACAACTGAGTGCACTTCCATATGAGGTTGTCTTTCAGACACTTTGACTAATGTTTCGAGAGGAATGTTATTGGAGGACTGGTTTTGAATGGCATGGTCGATGAGTTCATCTTCATCAAGCTGCCCCCTCTAAGAATAAAATCTATGGTACACATAGGGTAAGTGTTATATAAATAATCTTCTTCATCCTCCAACCATATAGGGAGATCGTGATCAATGGAAGGCTGGGCTGGAGGATATAACACTAGCTGTTTAGATAAAGGCCCATTTTTGATAGTTATGTTTCCGGCCCGATAACTAATATAAGCATCAATAGTGGCTAACCAAGGTCTCCCTAAGATGAGGGGATAACCATTGAACTTGGTTTTTGGCTGCAGGACCAGGAAATATGTAGGATACTCCCAAGAGTCAATGGTAACCATAACATCCTCAACAATCCCTTCCAGAGTTATTGTAGACCAATCTGCAAGTTGCATAATTTTTGTGGTTTTCCTCAAAATCCCTTGGAGACTAAGTTTCAACATAGTTTCCTTGGTCATGACATTGATGGTAGCCCCTAGATCAATCAGAGTGTTGGGGACTATGACACCATCTATATGCACATCAACAACTGGACTACTAGGGTCTAGGTACTTTGGAAATACCACCCTCCCCAACATTAGGTCAGATAGTTGTCTTACCACATTAATGGTGGGGGTATCTCTCTTACTTCTCACAGGTTTCTTGAAGAAAATTTATTTGATGAGCCTATTGTAGATAGGGGCATCCATAATGGCCTGGAGAAGTGGTATATTTACACACAAAGTTTCCAATTCTCCCAGGAGTTCAGTCTCCTTCGGGGTGTGCTAATTAGGGTGGATCAAGCACTCACAAAAAAGAGGTTGTTGGATCTAAGTGTTACCTTCTTTCTTTTCCTCCTCAACCTCTACAGGTGGAGATGGAGGATGGTTGTCTAGGAGTACTCTTCTCGACCTGAGATTAACCTCCTGTATCTCCACAACATAAGCTGGATAGGATGTTTCTCCATTGGGAGCCTTCTGTGCCTGTCTGTTGTTTGGTTTCAGATTGGGTTGTGTAGGTACTTGAGGTATCCTAGGTGGAGTAGCATGAGTAAGCTGAGGTTTAGGTTGGGGTGGAGGCATTAGAGTAGGTGGTTGATTTTTTTGAGGCGTCCACCCTTGGGATGGATTTTTCCACTGAGGTTGTTGTGGAACATACTGCTAGAATGGTTGGTTTACTGGATGAGGATGATATGAAGGGTTGTAAGGCCAAATAGGAGGTGTATACCAGGATGGAGGAGTGGGGGTGTACGAAGGTTGCATGGGTTCAATCTAACTGTTGTGATAGTAAGAGTAAGGTGCACCTTACATAACTTGTTGATATGGCTTTGGGCCTTGAGTCCTTCTTTGGTTGATGTAATAGAGTTGCGCTACCATTGCTTCCCCACCTTGATATATAGCCTTAAGTCTAGGTAGGGAGGGACAATTTTTTGTGGCATGATTCTCCTTAAAGGCTAAGTAAACCTCTATGAAATTCAGTGGACATTCATTTCTTGGGTGCTTTCGGGTACATTGTAATATTCCAAAATGAGCATGTAGGTAATTGGAACGTTGATTTTTGTTGTTTGCACATAGAAGATGAATAAATGGTGAGGAGGCCCATACATTTCAGAAATATGAATAAAATCCCTCATAGTGTGAAAAGGGATCATCATAGGAGCTGGATTTCACACCCTCATGTGTGAAAAGGGGCATTTGCATGTGGATAAGGTCAAGTTTGACCAAGTCAACAGTGTTGGGATAGGAGGTGGAGATCATCTTTAGAGACATCGCAGAGATAGTGGGAGGAAGATTAGTTGGTGGAGGAAACCCTAATGAGTGGGACCTAAGGTTGGAGGGCTTCCACTTGTATAAAAGGAGGGCAAGGCAGCCATAACAAGACATGTTATGGATTATTGTTTCTATGGTTTGTGTGACTCTTTTGCATTCTCTTGTTATTTAGCAGAGTTGCTGTGCTGCTTAGCACAAGGAATTCTTGTTTAGGAATTCCTTCTCCTTTCTTGAGATGTCTCTTAAAGGATCTTGTACTTCATTTCTCCACATTTAGGCTTGAGGCCAAGCTACCTCCTTCAACTACAATGTTATTTCTGTTGAAGTATAATGTTGTGTTGCAGGACGTTGCAGTGGAGGGTTCACAACACCACTTCCGAGGCTTGTTTTTCAGGGGAGGAAGCTTTCTTCCCTTTGGAAGACCAGTACGAAAGATTCTAGAGAAGATTTCATATCCTGGCACTTGGCCAACACAGTTTCTATCTCCTACAATGTCGTCCCTCTCCTTGACTGTGTTATTTTCAGTGTGCAATTGTAGTAAGGGTTTGCAGGTTGTTTGGAGGGTGAGATATTCAGTGTTAGGATCAACATTTCACTTGGAAGATCCATTGGAGGAGGTTTGCCCAGATTGTACATCATCTTCAGCCAGCTCCATCCAGTTCTTGAGTTGCAGCTGCTACTCAGTCTTAGGACTGCAACTCCAACATTTTTTCCATTTTGTGTTTTTTAGGAAATCCTTCTAGGATTGTCTTGAAATTGTGTTTGGGAGCTTAGATATTTGATCCCATCATTGTATGAGCTGTATATTTTCATATTTGTATATTGACACTTCCCAGTAGTAGTTATCTCTAATAAAATTGCACTGTCATAGCCTTGAGCATTTTATGTGTAGTAGTGATCCTCATTTTCCATGTACATGTTCTTTTGAGACTTGTTTTGCCTAGCTTGAGCGATCATTTCCTCAAGAATTTGTATGCATTTGATGCTATGAGATCAATATGATGGCTATATTTTCTTCTCAAATTCCATGAGTTTATTTATCATATGATGTTATTCATTGCTATTTCCAGTTTTGTGTTCATGTATTGCTGCATCCCCATTTTGGGATATTACAATGGTATCAAAGCATAATCTTGGCTCAACCTGTGGATCTCAGCCATTATTCTATCAGAAGAATAAGAAGACAAAGAGAAAGATCAGCATGATGGAGAGAATGAGTTTTCTCTCATCTCTTTTTGGAAGAAGGAAGGACCTCAACAAGGAGGTCAAGAAAAGCAGAGAAGAAGGAAGTAGTGGGACTATGCCCTTTTCTTTTGAGAAAGGAGACAAATTGCAGAAACATGGAGGACACTTAGATCATGAGATTCTAAGTGAATACCTTGCTGAATAAAAATATCAACCTAGAACCTTCAAGGAGACTCTAGCTTTCCCACAGCACATTCAGTTGGAGGAAGAAAGGAGACCTTGCAGCACAAGGAGAATCAAGGGCAATAGGTTTCTATTGTCTACTTTTTATGGGTCATCTACAGCAAGGGATTGGGCAATGAAAATATATGCATTCTTCCTACTAAATCTAGTGGTAGAGAGAGAGGCTGTAGAAATTGCATCGCTGTACTTAGTGTGTGAAGCACACATTTGGTGGTTCAGCCATTTGAGTCATGCAAGGGTGACTACTTTTGCTGAATTTACTCAAAGGTTGATTAGAAAATTTGGCAAAAAGAAACTAGAGGAGGGGAAGCCCTCACCACCATTGGAGGAGGCATGTACCAGCACTGATACAATTATGGGGGAGAAGCCATCAACATAAACAATTGAGGGATCCAACACATTGGAGGAAGGAAATCTTGAAATCATATAAGATGTTCTCCAAGGTATGCCTAAGTTTCTACTTCCTATTATTTCAGCAAATATTATGGAGGTATGTATACCATTGCATACTGTTAATGTAGAGCAAAAGAATTGCACTGCGCTGTGCAACCTTGAGTTATTCAAGGAAGGGATGGACCATCATCCTCATGTGCCTTTGTTGAGTTGCACACAAAACTTGAGGTTGGGGTGTGAAATTTTGGAGGATAAGATGAACCTTGTCCAAAACACTCCTGTACAAAACCATATGTTCATCTTTGAGTTGGAGTGTGAGATAGCCACCACATCATTGGAGAGATTAACAACACTGTCATTAAGAAGTAGTGAGGAGGTTTTTCCTCCAACACACTTGGATCCTTATGGGTTCAAGAGGACGAATGGTGTGAGATCTTTCCTAGGAGATCTCCAAGGATTTTCATTTCAACATCCCATGAAATGCAAGAAGAGAAATCTGATTTGGGAGGATGGTAGTCTTCATTGGAAGGGTACCAAAGTAGAACATGATGGGAGGCACCCACATTTGGAAGACTGGGTGTGGATGGTGAGCAAGAGGCTGGAACTCTACTTGCAAATTTATGACACTGGGCAGCAAGAGGCTTGGCTGCGTTGGCTACTCTTGAAAGAGTTTGGCCATCATGTGACATATCCACTTTCAAAGGGTATGTGGGGGGAGAAAGTTTGGTAAGATAATTGCATCATAGGGAAGCAAGGAGTATGGATGAATTATGTTGATATGACATTCTTCATATCAATCATTATGTTTTCATCACATGATTTTTATGATGGAGGTATGAGGAAGCAACAAAAAATTTTGTTTCTTTGGTTGTTCTTGGGAGAGAAACGACAGATTTTCTCTCACACTTTGCATGATGTTGCAGGGGGAGGAGATGGCACTATCATGGTGCAAAGGGGCTAATCCTTAGCCTTGGATGATCAGGAGGTACTTCCACTTTGGAAGGAATTTCCTATATGTAATAGCATTATGGGAGATGTCTTTGACAATGAGTATGTCAAAGAATGGAGCTATGAGTTGGAAGGAGCCTATTTGCATAGGCCGAAAACGCTATCACTTTGGAGCTTGGGCTTATTGATGGAGTGTCCCCAGGGTCACTTCAAATTTGGTGCAATTGGTGAATAAGGAGGAGGTTAGAGTGATGAAGTATTGGATGGAAAAATCTATTACTGTGATATGTTCTTCTTGACTTGGATTTCCAAGCATAAGAAGGAGGATCCTCATGTAGCATATGATTCATTTCTCTTCATGGGAGGATGTTATACTACTATGGAGGAATTATTCATAGATCCATACATATTATTACTTCCAGTACATGGTAATAATATTTTTTTTTCATTTTTTGATTGTCTAACATAGTATTTGCATACACTTACCATTTCTATTCAGTGCACTGCTCCACAAGAGGGCAAGCTTTTCCATGGGCTCCATGATCAATTCTGGGCCAAATTATATGATGGAGACAACCATATTTTGTGTGCCCTTGGGCAAGTGTTATATTATTTCATGTATTCTCAGTTGATGGACCAAGTCATTTACTATTCACTAGTAGATGTGATGACATACATAACTAGCAATTTTTCAAGAAACAACTTGCCATGCTATTTTCTGAAGCAACAGTTTGGAGAACTACGCTGTAACCACTTGGGAGACTGTTGGTACCTTCCAGCACCACATGAAACCTTCAGTATTTCCCTCATTTTGATGCTAATTCTAATTTCATGTGCTGAGGTTGTTTTTATTTTTATTGGGAGCATGATTGGGGGAGAGACACATTGGTTGGGTGTGTCCTTGGGGGAAGAGGATTCCCACACTTTTTGCATTACATGTTCTAATGGGAGCATGGGAGATGATATGGAAATTACAGTAAAAAAATTGTTCCTTTATGAGGTGGGACATAGGATTGATTGGATGCCATATGATGATTAAGTCCTATTCATCATATATGGTATGGTTTGGGCCAACTTGATTCACAACGTTGGAGAGGAGGTCTTTAGAAATCTAGTCTTCATCTTGCCACTTGAGGGAAACATTATTGCAGCGAAAGATCAATGGATAATTTACACTTATCATAAGTGGAGAGGAGGATAGCATGGGGTAGGCTACTTTGTCTACCATGTTCAGATTTCCAGCCCACCTACTTTGCAGGAGCCAAAGGTGGAGGAGGATTTTCTGGAGTTGCCATGTTGGGAGGTAGCTCATTTTGTATGGATGATAGCTTGGGGATGGAGGATCCACATGGGAATGATGATTTCTAATAAATTTCAGATCCCATGCCTCAAGGGAACCTCTAGACAACACATTATTGCCTCCTTGAGTACTTTACTTCTTCATGATGATAGCTATCTAGCTAGCTTGCATGCTTGGGAGGGAAATATGGAGATTTATTGATGAGAAAACATCTCATTCCTTGGAGAAGCATATCATATGTGGATGCTACAGTAGGAGGGGGGAATTCTCAGTTCTATCCTTGCAGTTGCTTGAGGACAAGCAACATTTGGGAGGGGAGGACTGTAATATTCCAAAATTAGCATGCAGTTAATTAGAATATTGATTTTTGTTATTTGCACATAGGAGATGAATAAATGGGTGAGGAGGCCCATACATTTCAGAAATATGAAAAAATCCCTCATAGTGTGAAAAGGGATCATCATAGGAGTTGGATTTCACACCCTCATCTATGAAAAAGGGCATTTTCATGTGGACAAGGTCAAGTTTGACCAAGTCAACAACGTTGGGATAGGAGGTGGAGATTATCTTTAGAGACAACAAAAAGATAGTGGGAGGAAGATTCCTTGGTGGAGGAAACCCTAATGAGTGGGACCCAAGGATGGAGGGCTTCCATTTATATAAAAGGAGGGCAAGGCAACCATAGCAAGACATGTTATGGATTATCGCTTTTATGGTCTGTGTGACTATTTTGCATTCTCTTGTTGTTTAGCAGAGTTGCTGTGCTGCTTAGCACAAGGCATTCATGTTTAGAAATTCCTTCTCCTTTCTGGAGAGGTCTCTTGAAGGAGCCTGTACTTCATTTCTCCACATTCAAGCTTGAATCCAAGCTACCTCATTCAGCTACACCGTTATTTCTGCTAAAGTATAATGTTGTGTTGCAGGGTGTTGCAGTGGAGGCTTCACAACACCACTTTTGGGGCTTGTTTTTCATGGGAGCAAGATTTCTTCCCTTTGGAAGATTATGAAGGAAGATTCTAGAGAATATTTCATATCCTAGCACTTGGCCAACATAGTTTCTATCTCCTACAGTGCAGTCCCTCTCCTTAACTGCGTTATTTTCAGTGTGCAATTGCAGTAAGGGTTTGCAAGTTGTTTGGAGGGTGAGATCTTCAGTGTCAGGTTCAAAATTTCACTTGGAAGATCCATTGGAGGAGGTTTTCCCATATTGTACATCATCTTCAACCATCTCCATCTAGTTCTTGAGTTGCAACTGCTACTCAGTCTTAGGACTGCAACTCTGGCATTTTTTCCATTTTGTGTTTTTCAGGAAATCCTTCTAGGATTGTCTTGAAATTGTGCTTGGGAGCTTATATCTTTTCTCCCAACATTGTATAAGCTATATGTTTTCATATTTGTGTATTGAAACTTCCCAGCAACATTTATCTCTAATAAAACTATGTTATCATAGCCTTGAGCATTTTCTCTATAGCAGTGATCCTCATTTTCCATGTACATGTTATTTTGAGACTTGTTTTGCCTAGATTGAGTGATCATTTCCTAAAGAATTTGTATGCATTTGCTGCTATGAGATCAATATGATGGCTATTTTTTCTTCTCACATTTCATGAGTTGATTTATCGTATGATGTTATTCACTGCTATTTCCAGTTTTGTGTTCATGTATTGTTGCATCCCCATTTTGGGATATTACAGACATCTAGGACAAAATATGGCCAAGGCTCTCTATGCCTCTTGTTGCTTCCTTTTAACCTGCTTTGTGTCCATTTTCAAAGCAAGGGTGTGCAACATGTCACTCTTGAAGTCCTCTAGCATTTTCCCAATCTCATGTTTGATGGAGGTGGAAGAGAAAGGGGTATTGGATGTACTTTGGCTAGCTCTGACCTTCTTCCTAAATGCCCTATAATGGTTCTGGAAGAAATTTTTTATTGATTCATAAGTTTTTTGGTAGATATATCATCCTAATAGAATATTAAAGGTTTCTATGATCTGTTCTCTGACCCCTCGAAGAAGTACAAATTTAAGTGAGTCAGGATCAAGAGTATAGTTGGCTTTCTTATAGCTCAATTGAAACCTATCTTCATATTCCTCTAAGGATTCATCCGGACTTAGAGTCATCCTAAAGATCTCATCCTTATTTTACTTGGATCTACAGTAGTATTTGTACTTGCTTCTGAATGTCTCTTCCATCTGTGCCCAGGTAGTGATGCTATCCCTAGGCTGACCCATGAAACAGCGCAAGGCTGCATCCTTAAGGGTGGATGGGAATAGATTCAACTTCTAGTCATTAGAGGTGTAGTCATAAGTCCTACAAACAACAACAAATTCAAACATGAAAATGTCAGGGTACTCAGAGGTAAGTCCATGAATGTGTGGAAGAGCTTAGGGGCTAATGTTTTTCATCTTAGTTTCCCCATCTGCCTCTCTTATGGGAAAATCTCTCTAGATCCCAACCATGGTTAATATAGGTGAATCAGGTCCCTAAGTTGAAACAAGGTCTTATTCTTCTTCCCCAATAGGATCCTCAAAATATTCAGAAGGCTCTCCTATAGGGGTTTCAATCTTGCTGCCACTGAAGAAGAGTGAAGGGTGGCTAGGAGGTGACATGGGGGTTTTAGGTAATATTTGCCTTTGAGTATTCCTACTCCTACGAGGCATGAAAATCAATTATTTTTATATTTTTCAATATTTTGGAAACAACATGAAAAAGGAAAGCAGAAAATAATGCTAAAACATAATCAAAGCATCTACTAGATACCTCCCTGACAACGGTGCCAAAAAGTGGTGAGCCCTGGTATTGCACCAAGAGTGCTACAACTCCCAGGGGTTGCCCTACTTTAATTTATCAACCCGGGGCTCATACAAACTTGGAGGTGATAGTGCTATATACACAACAGATGCATTCTACTCATGTCATCCTCTTCCACTCTATGAAAGGTGCTACTTCTATGGGTTCTCAGTGAAGTCTGTCACACTTCAATGAAACTAAAATAAATTGCAAAAAGGAAATGACAGAAAGGAAATTAAACTAAATTGCTGAAAGGAAATGACAGGAAAGAAACTAATTTAAATTGCAGAAAGGAAATGACGGAAAGAAGCTAAATTAAATTTCATAAAGGAAATGATGGAAAGTAAACGAAACCAAATTGCTGAAAAGAAATGATAGGAAAGAAACAAATTTAAATTGCAGAAAGGAAATGAAAGAAAGGGAACTAATTTAACTTGCTAAAAATAAATGGCAGAAAGGAAATTAATTCTAAACTACACTTAACTTGGCCAAACGGATAAATGCACTCTACCTATCCTATGATCTATCTACGATGCTACCATGCTTCTAACCATGCAACTATTCATGATCTAAGTAAACTCGGAAAAATGTTTCATGCAGTTTGAAGGAAAAAGGGCTAAAGATGCTAATGGAGGGCTTGAACACATGGGACAAGGCTTAGAGAAGTGAAAAGATGGGGTTTAAAAATTATTAAAACTTATTATAGTGCATAAATTCTTTCGAGTGGAATGATTTGAAAAGTGCGATGGCGGAGTTGTAATGGAGGGCTGGCAGTGCGATATGCGATGTTGCAATATTGCAATATCGTAGACTGGCAGAGAAGTGGGAGTATAGTTTGGGAGTGGGAGTGAAATGCGATTTGTGACAAGGGAAAAGGTTACGATCTGCGAAATGAAATTGTGAAAAGGGAAAAGGTTGCGATTTGCGATATGTGATGAGTCGGATGACGTGGCGGTGGGAGCAGATACCAATATCGCAATCGGTAGACAGGACTAGTAATTGTTAACGAGGAGCAGATAAATATTGTGAAATGTGATTTGAGATGGGATAAATATTGCGAAATGTAATTTGTGATTTGCGGTGTGGCGGAGTACGTAGTGATATCGAAATTGGAATTGGGAGCGGTAAGTCTTAAAGGAAAAGAAAAAAGGTTTTGAAATGAGAAATTTGATTTGCGGTAGGGATGAGGTGGTAGAGTGCTATAGGAATGTCACAATTGGAAATTAGGAGTGGTAAGTGTTAACGGGAATGAAATAAAAAATGTGATTTGCGATTTGTGATGTATGGTAGCAGGACAGACAAAGAAACAGATAAATGCATAAAAATATAGTGCAATGAGAGACTGGAAAATGGTAATGCATCTCTACTTTTAATCTCAGAAATAGTGAATAGAAATCAGTTTTTGGGTTTGTGGGAAGGTTCTCCCTCCTCGAGCTCTATTGACAGAGATGAGAAGGGGGTCTTGATCCACAAATTTTTTTTTTCTCGTCTATTATATTACTCACAAGAAAATGAAACCTACAATAGCTTCCTGAAAGAAAAACTAAACAGCGACTTGAAACATAAACGGAATTATCAGAAGCAGAACTAATGAAATGAAAGAAAGAAGAGAAAAATTATAGCAGAGAGGCTAAGGCACATGGGTTGGGCCCTAACCCACAAGCCTAGCTCTCTGAAACTTAAATCAGTAAAATGAAATCAATTTGATCATTTCATAAAATAATAGCCCCATACATTTTTGAAATTTTGATCATTGAGTAAAATAACAAAAAGCTCAATAGTTTGTAATAAGGTTCCAACCCTTCCTAGATCTATCTTTTCTCTATTTATTCTGCAGGACAGCTACCAATAGCTCCCTAGAAAACAGTGATTGAGTCCACTTGACTCCAAGTAAACAAAGATTGAGTGCACTCCTCTTTGAGTTGCTTGGCTGCCTCTGGAATTCAAATTGCCGAAGAGAATCCTTGGGGATCCTTTGGCTACCTTTGGAATTCAAATTGCTGGAGAGAATCTTTAGGATCCTTTCGCTACCTTTGATAGTTAAGGAGGGTGGAAAATCCTCCTATAATTTCTCCTTGCTGTCTTCTCCATGTCTTTATGATAAAATCCTTATAAAAATGCTAATAATTCATGATTTTCTACACTCAACCTCATATTAGGCACTCAGAGTATGTTAGCCTGAATCACCACCTATACTAGTGTTGAGTCCCAAATTTGCATCTTTTCCATACATTTTTCCATACCTTTTTCACTCACCTAAACCTCCCAAATTGTCAATATCATGTGCAAAAGGGCATCTAACATGGTTTTTAATTATATTTTTGTGTTTGCTATTTGATCTAGATTTTGTTCATTCAACTGCGGAATCTTGCCACTTTCCGCAGCTGCTGCAACTTTCCGCATCTATTTTGTGACACTCTATGCTACAGGTGTCTACAAGGGAAACGAGCCACATGGGCAGGTCAGGAATGACGTGGACATGGTTCGTGTCCTATTGGTTCAAGCAAACTCGTCCAAAGAAGCCACGGTCAAAGGCGTCCACATGGAAGTCAACCATGGAGTTTCATGTCGGCCGGACTCTGTTTCGTGTCACATAAAGATCCATACGGCCGTTTCTAAGCCTGCGGAGGATAAATCGACATCTGTACAGAGCTCTAGAGTCGAATTCAAGCATCCACCTCTCGTAGATTCACTTTCCAACACGACCATACTCCTATATCCGTGGACGTAGTGGTCTACGTGCTCTCTACCAGCATGAACTTTAGGAGACAGTTATAGTTTGTTGTTATATATAATGTGTTTTCATACGCATATGAAGTTAGTTGATATTAGTGAATGTAGTCTCTTTTATCTTTTGATTAGTTTGCTCTGTAGTGATTACGCTGCACTTGTGCCGTAACATTACCATTCTTTAATGACTGCTTTTTAATATGAGAAAACTTTGTTTTTCAACTTAATTCGTATTTGAGGACCGTTGCCAAGGCTGGAGTAGAGGGCCCCTGCTCAGCTAAGGTTTTGTGCATTAGTGTATAATTTTAATTTCATTCCATTGTGTCATAATCCATTCATATGTTCATATATTGCATTTTCTTCATTTCTGTTTATACACTTCCATAATTTCCATTTCATTTCTGTTTTATGATTGTTAATCACTGATCAGTGTTCTTGTTTCAGGTTATAGATAGGCAGCCCGGGCATTTTTATAGCTTTTTGACTAATGACATGGATCTAACATTGTTCTGCTGCTAGTTTGCTTTTCATAGTTTTTGTTTAATTTCAGTATTGCTCTGTACATTTCAGTTTTGTTTTTCTGCTTCAGTAGTTAAAATTTAGATATACTAATCTGCTCATAGCATCTTCAGTTGCCTCCGAAAGCCACAGCTGGACTGATGGTGAGGAATTGCATTATGAAATGTGTAGTTTAGTATTAGTTTCTTTTCTGCAAATTTAGATATACTAATCTGCTCATAGCATCTTCAGTTGCCTCCGAAAGCCATAGCTGGACTGATGGTGAGGGATTGCATTATGAAATGTGTAGTTTAGTATTAGTTTCTTTTCTACAAATTTAGATATATTAAATCATGCATGACATCTTCAGTTGCCTCCGAAAGCCACAGCTGGACTGATGGTGAGGGATTGAATCATGAGTGTATGGTTTAGTATTAGTTTATTTTCTACAAATTAAATATCAGTTACACAAGTTGTTTATGATTACTTCCGAAAATCATAGCTGGACTAATGATGAAGGGTCAGAAGATAAATTGATGTAATCTGATTTAGATTTATTTTGTTGCAATTTTGAATTTCCTTAAGCATAGTTCTTTTGTGTTTAGTTGGCAGCAGGAATAGTTTAGTTTTCATGCTCACTAGTTTATTGTTTTGATTTATTAGATTAGCAGCACCTTTTCATTTCAGCAGTACATTTTCATTTTCTTTCAAGTCTTGTCATTGTAATTTTCAGTTTGCTTTTAAAGTTTCAAGTTGGTAAATCATTATAGGGGATATCACTTCCTTGAACAAATACAACCAAACTTGTTTTCATTTTAGAATTTCCATTTCACCTTAGAAAAACCAAAAACGACAAAAAGTTAAGAAATAGGTTATCTTGCACATATAGTGCGCCGCACTTCATCAGCTTACGACTCCCGGATTGACAAATTAAATGCAGCAATTTAGGACACACTAAATTGACCAAACATTTTGGCGCCGTTGCCGGGGAAGTGTAACTAGGTAGCCAATTTCTAAAAAAAAAAAACATAAAATCATAAAAGAAGGGAAAACTTGATAACTTCTTGAAGTATGCTCTCCTCTTGCACCTAGTGTGATCTGGAGGATCAGATAAGAGAGTTATTGGTTTAGTAATTTCTTAAGTATGCTCTCTTCTTGCACCTAGTGTGATCTGGAAGATCAGAAAGAGAATTATTAGCCCAACTTTTTTTTAAAAATAAAAAAAAATGACATGCATAGAGCAAGAGATTCTAGGGGAAGGTTTATAGCTAAAGCCAAGAGTTCGATTTTCATAACTCCATCTTCTTCAAGGCATAGACCAGATTCACCACCATCTACCCCTAGCCTTAAGATTTTTGGAAGTCAAGAAACAGCTGAATTAGAGGATTCTCCTATACCACCTACTAAAACCCACTTAGAAAACAAAGAGACTTTCTCTCATCCTTCCTTGGTAGAAGAACTAGAGGACTATAAGGACTCTAAAGAAACTATCATGGCAGAAGAAGTAATAAATAGAGGTGGAGGTAGAAGAGGAGGAAACAATGGAGATAACAATGGTGAAGGAAATAATGGTAGAAATAGGGATTTGTTGGGATTCCCTATAGTTGATGAGGAAACTCATGCAACAATGAAAAATATCTCACCATCTGTTCTCCCTAACTTTTATGGATTGTGAAGTGAGGATCCTGAAACATTTCTGTTTGAGTTTGAAGTTGTATGCCGAACTTATGACTATATGGAAGACTCTCAAAAACTCAAACTGTTTCCTTCAACATTGAAGGGATCTGCTTTGAAATGGTTCATGGGATTAGCTACTCAATCTATTAGGACTTGGAATGATATGAAACAAACATTTTTGGATAGATATTTGGACTATTGTATGCCCACCAATCACAAGGATGAGGTATTCAAAATGATGCAAAAAGAAGATGAAAATTTAGAAGACTTACTTGAAAAATTTCAATACAACTTGAAAAGAGCAAAGATGAGAAACCTAGATGATGAAACCTTGAAAGCCCTCATATTAAAAGCCATTAGAGATGAATGGATAGATATTTTAAACATGATGGGGAAAGGAGACATTTCTCAACTTCCACTTCGTGACATAACAGAACTATGTGTCCATCTCTCAAGAGGAAAATCTAAAACCGGAAAAGGGCCTAGGGATCCTTCTCTTATTAGGGCTAACAAATCTGCAACTGGATCAGTAAGTAGGGCAGAGATTGGTAACATGCTTGATGAGTTTAAAACTGATATTTTAGGGAGCCTTAGTGAACAACTAGACACCCTTAAAATCCAAAACAAGCAGAAAGCAGAAACAAATGCTTTAGCCATCTTTTGTCCGAAATGTAGGAAGAAACATGCTTTAAGGGAATGTCCCTTGGATGCAAAATTTGTAGAAACATGTATGATTTGCTCAGAAAATCATGAGATCAAGGATTGTCCTTCAATCCCTGGACTCAAAGCCGTTTTTCAAGAAGATCCAAATTCAGTAGAATCTCTCTGTTTTGTCGCAAGGAGACCTTGGCAGGGACAACAATCTCAAGGGTTTAACAACCCTATGAATCTTCAAACCCCACCAAACTGGAATCCTTGGCAACAACCTTGGCCCCAACATCAAAATTCATATCAGCCATGGGTACAAGGGATGCAAAATCCTTATGGGAGATTTGCTCAATTTTATCAATATCCTCCATCTTTTCAAAATCAACAAGCTCTACAATTTCCAAACCAAAATCCACAACAACTTTCATTGCCATTTCCACAACAACAACCTTTTCAACAAAATACAAATCCTCAACTCATGCTCCCATACCAACAGAAGACAAATCAACTTCCAGCTCAGCCATTGCCAAATCCTAACAATAAGAATCCTCAAACTACTTATATGGTAGAAGGACAACAATTTCCTACCTATATGATTTTTCCTCTCAACGATGTACAACTCAGATCTGGTAGAGTTTTAGAAAAACCTTCTATAGACATTCAAGAGCAAGATACCTCTGAGGAGGACTCTCTTCAAGTCAATAAGGGTTCTGAGGAAGAATCTCTTCAAAATTCAAAAATTCAAAAAGAAAAAGAAAAGCTAACACCCACAACTCCTATAGTTGAGCAACCTGCATCTTCATCTACACCTCCTTTTCCGGAAAGACTACAAATTGATAAGGGGGTGGAAAAACAAATCTTGTTGCCTAACTATGACTTTTTAGATGAATTGAAGAATGTTTGTATCAAGATTCCATTGCTACAAGCCATTCGAGAAATTCCTATTCTAGCAAAAACCATAAATGAGTTGAGTTTCAAAAGACCAGGAAGGAAGCTAAAGGACACAAGAAGAATCCACCTGGTAGGAAAGATTGCAGACATTATGATGGGAAAAATTACCATGCAGAAGTATGTAGATCCGGGAAGTCCAATTGTCAAGACACATATAAATGGGATAGAAATTCCAAACACATTGATTGACTTAGGGGCTGCTATCAACATTATGAGTAGACAGACTATGGAACAGTTAAAACTTCCTAACCTTCTTTTTACACCTACTTTATTGCAACTTACAGATCGATCGGTTATTAAACCAGATGGTGTATTAGAAGATATTTCAGTCTCCTTAGACTCTTGGGAATATCCAGTAGACTTTATGATTTTGACTCCCAAAAGTAATCTAGGAGGACATCCAATTATCTTAGGAAGACCTTGGCTAGCCATAGCTGATGCTTTTATTAGTTGTAGATCTGGAGACATGTACATTTCAAATGGTAATTCGACAAAGAAATTCAATTTGTATCCTCCAGCAAGAGCAATCACAGAAATAGGAGACAATGAATGGGTCGATGATGAGAATACTATACAACCTGTCTTTACCATTTCTGAAATCAGTGAGGATAGTCAAATTCTGAATACTTTAGAAAATTTTGAGATATCTTCAGAATATGACCCCACACAATTTCAGTTGGAATCTGACATAGAATATTTATCATCTAGACAAATGTCTCTTTACTCTATGGAAGAATTTGGTAATTCTGCTATTGAGATTTTTCCAGGAAAAACATTGAATATCAACAAACATTTGGAGAAGTCACAACAAGAAGAACTAACCAGAATCTTGCAAAAACATTCTACTGCATTTGCATGGGAGTATACCGACATGAAGGGTATTGATCCTAAGACTTGCATCCATCATATCTATATTGAGGAAAACAGTAGACCAATCAGACAACCTCAAAGAAGGATGAATCCAAATCTTAGGGAGATAGTGAAAGAAGAGCTCCAAAAACTTCTCAATGTAAACTTCATTTATCCAATTTCATATAGCCGATGGGTTTCTCCTTTGGTTATAGTGCCTAAAAAGAATGGTAAATGGAGGGTATGCATTGATTACAGGGAATTGAACAAAGCAACTTTGAAGGATCACTTTCTGTTGCCTTTTATTGATCAGGTATTAGATACATTAGCAGGTAAAAAGTACTTTTCATTTTTGGATGGTTTTAGTGGCTATAATCAAATTCAGGTAGCACCTCAAGATCAAGATAAGACCACATTTACTTGTCCATGGGGAACTTTTTCCTACCGAGTGCTTCCTTTTGGGTTATGTAATGCACCAGCAACATTCCAAAGAGCAGTACTAGGAATTTTTTTTGATCTAATCCATGATTGTGTAGAGGTTTATATGGATGATTTTACAGTTTATGGTAATTCATTTGAAGAGGCATTAGAAAATTTGGAAAAGTTCTTATAAGATGCAAAGAAACAAACCTTTCATTAAGCCATGAAAAATGCTTTATGATGTTTACTGAAGGGATTGTTTTAGGACATCATATTTCAGGAGATGGGATTAAGGTTGATAGATCAAAAGTTGAAGTCATCTCCAAGTTGCCTATTCCAAATTGTCAAAGAGATGTTAGAAGTTTTCTAGGATTTACCGGTTACTATAGAAGATTTATAGAAAACTTCACTAAAATAGCATCTCCACTCTTCAAGTTGCTTACAAAAGACTGTGAATTTAAATGGGATCCTGATTGTCAATCCGCTTTTGAAACTTTGAAAACAAGAATATCTCAAGCACCTATCTTGAGAGGACCAAATTGGAAACTTCCTTTCCATATTTCTACAGATGCTTCAGATACAGCTCTTGGAGCTGTGTTGGGTCAAAAAGATTTAATTCCTTATGCCATTTATTACACCAGTAAAAATTTGACTCCCACAGAGTTGAACTATACTGTGACTGAAAAAGAGTTTTTAGCCGTTGTTCATGCAATTAATAAGTTTAGACATTACATAACAGGCTATGAAACTTTTATTCATACTGACCATTCTGCAATTAGATATTTAATGAACAAACCTGTTACTAATGGTAGAGTGACAAGATGGATTTTACTTTTGCAAGAATTCAATATTACTGTGTTGGATAGACCAGGAAAACAGAATACAGTAGCTGATTTCTTGTCTAGGATTCAGAATACTAAAGAAGATTCTCCTGTAGAAGATAAATTTCCCGATGAATACTTGTTTGCAGTAACTATTAAGACCCCTTGGTATGCAGATATTGCTAACTATTTGGTTACAGGGAAACTACCTTCACATTTATTTCCAAGAGAAAAACGAAAGATTATTCAAGAGAGTTCAAAATATTCATGGATTTCTAACGAATTGTTTAAAACAGGGCCAGATCTTGTGATCAGAAGATGTGTCAGGGAAGATGAAATGTCTGATATTCTTAAGGCATGTCATGATGAACCATGCGGCGGACACTTTGCAGACAAAAGGACGGCCTATAAAATCCTTTCTTTGGGATATTATTGGCCTTCCCTCTTCAAAGATGCAAAATAATATGTCAAAAGGTGTGATAGCTGCCAAAGAGTAGGGAAACCTACCCTTTCAAATGAAATGCCATTGCAAACACAGGTACTCATTGAACCCTTTGAAAATGGGCTTTAGATTTCATTGGACCTATTAATCCACCATCTAAGCAAAAGAAGTATATATTGGTTTGCACTGATTATGTTACTAAATGGGTAGAAGCTAAAGCATTAGTATCTGCTACTGAAAATTCAGTTGTTCATTTTCTTTATGAGGATATTTTTACTCGCTTTTGTGTTCCAAGAGAAATTGTGACAGATCAGGGGAGCCAATTCACATCCAATTTGGTGGAGAAGTTGATGGAAGAATACAAAATCAAGCACAGAAGATCTACTCCTTACCATCCACAAGAAAATGTTCAAGTGGAGTCCACAAACAAAGTTCTTGAAAGTATCATCACCAAAACTGTTCATCTACATAGAAGAGATTGGGCAGAAAGGCTTCCAGAAGCCTTGTGGGCCTACAAAACTACATGGAGGAATACAACAAGACATTCTCCCTATGAACTTGTTTATGGGAAAGAAGTCTTGTTTCCCATTGAGTTCCAAGTCAAGACCTTCAAGATAGCAGTTCAGTTGGGAATGGACTTATCAGAAGCCCAAAAGCATAGAATGGAGCAGTTGAATGAGCTAGATGAGATCAGACAAGAAGCAATTCTAAGAACTGATCTAGTTCAATATCAAAGAACTAAATGGCATGAAAAATATATCAAAGAGAAGAAGTTCCAAGAAGGAGATTGGGCATTGTTATTTGATTCCAAGTTTAAAGATTTTCAAGGGAAATTTCAGACTCATTGGCTTGGGCCATATGAGATTGACAAGATCTTTAGCAATGGAGTTGTAAGAATCAAGACCATTGATGAGTTTCAAACTCCTCTTATTGTGAATGGCCATAGATTGAAAGTTTATCATAAGCCACTCTCAAAAGAGGATTTTGTCAAGATGTTTCAAGAAAGTTCTGCAATCAGGCTGGTACAGAAGAATTCTTCTTCTCCACCAACCTAGCTTTTTTTTTTCAGTTAAAAAAAAATAAAAAAAAAATGGTATAAGCCTGAAAACCAATCATTGATTGGCAGTCTTATGCAGAAAATATAGGGTGAAAATCAGGGACACCGACACTATATTTTCCAAAAAAAAAAATCTCTCTCTTTCATTTCATTTCATTTCACCACCCACTCCATTTCATTCCACTTTATTCCATTTCATTTCATTTCATTTCACTTCATTCCACTTCATTTCATCCATTCCATCAATAAAAATATTTTTCATGACCATTTCCATCTGGTCATTTGTCATTTGTTCATTTATATTCAACCAAGTAATAGTTGTGTCAGTTTCCGCAGCTGACATCTGTTTCCGCAGCTGACTCCATTTTCCGCAGCCAGAAGCAGATTCCGCAGCTACTACTCTGTTTTCAAAGAGAATGTATAGTCAGTTGTTATTTCCATAATTATGAAATAAAATGCAGGTGAGAGGATCAATGGAGCATTCAAGACACCAATGGAGATCAATCAGTTGAAGACCAAGGGCAAAAGCAAGGATTCCAAAGGTATGAATAAAGTTTATTTCAAATAGTATTGAAAAAAACACATTTTTATATAGTTTTAAACCATGAGCTCTACCCATTACGCACAATGATTATATTGACAGTTCTGTAACCTTTCACGATCTCCATGTTATCCTTTCGCATTCATTCATAAACGGTTTCATCATTGAAATTCCGATTCTCACTCATGTTCCAATATCCCACCGGAGATAATGAGACGTATTTGAGTTGACAAAGGACTCTTACAAGCCGCATAACTTCATAACCGTTGATTGAAACGTGTTTATATTTATTACACAGCCACCAAAATTCAAAACGCGGCCGAATGTATTATATTTTGTTAACCTCTTTGTCGTGTCTCTGTCGTGTTTACAAAACCCCACTCTACTCATTCTCACTCCCTGTTTCACTCCATTTCGTTCCTTTTGCTCATTCTCACTCCCGTATATCTACCCACAGTCTTACTCCATTCCGTTTATGGTGCTCATTTCCATTCTATGATACATTCCCACAGTTATTGTGCTCGATCCTGTGTATTCAGTCGTTCCATTTCCACTTAAACCCTCACAGAGGCAAATTAGTGAAGCACAGAAAAGTGAAATGGGTAAGTTGCTATGGGCAGAGCCGGAAGGACCAAAGTTTATAGAGGGATATCCGCAAGCAAAAGAGATATTGAAGAAAGCTAAATGGCTGCGTTTTATTCAGAAATTCAGAGGTTACCACAAAGAGGTTACGAAAGCGTTTGCAAGATCATTTGATGGCTCAGAAGCAGAAATTGGAGACCTCAAGTTTTCGGTCAATGAAGCATCAATAGCAACAGCCACAGAACTACTTCAGGAGGGAGAGCGTTGGTTCAAAAATAAAAGCATCAGTGATGAGGCATGGAGAACAATCCTACGAAATCAAGGTATGGATATAAATGTTTTCAAAAGAGGAATCCCTGTGCATGCAATAAAAGAAGAATGGGCCACTTTACTACTAATTGTTCAGAAATTTATTACATGTGAAGGCCGTTTTGGGTCTATGTACATGTACCATACCAGGCTATTGATGAATTTTCTAGAAAACCAAACTCTCAATCTCCCTTATTTTCTATTCAATAGCTTAAAGAAAATGGCTGTGACTATTCAAAAACACTTAGGAGATGTAGAGCCTCATTTATATCACCATGGCCTTATAAAAATTCTGATTGAAAAGGAGTTAAGGGAAAGAAAAGACACATGGGAACAATTCCTAGTTAGAAATTTCTTTGAAGAACCTCAGGAAATTCCTGAAGGTAGTTCAATTAGAAGGAGTAGAAGAAAAAGAATGAATGTTGAAACCCAAATTACTCCTGCTCAGGAAATTCCCGCAGCTAGCACAGCAAGAAGAAGTAGGAGGAAAAGAATAATTGAGGAAATCCAAAACACTCCTACTACTACTATGGAAAGAAATGATAGAGAAGAGAGATTGGTAAAAAGGAAGAAGAAGGAAATCAAGGCCAAGAAGCCAATAATACCAAAAGGGAAAGAAACTATTGAGGTTGTACATAAAACTCCTTCTTCTGAAGAAGAAGATCATCAAATACTCTCTGAAAGATTAGTTTATCTTCAAAAACAATCATCTATATCCAAGAAGGCAGAAAAAGGGAAACAAAAACAAAAAGATAATGTACCACAGCGTGTGAGGAGAAGCAGCAGGCTTAAGGGAAAATTGAGGAAAACACAAATTAAGGGTCCTCATTTCATTGATTTGGGTGAGGAGACATCTGAACAGTCCCCAACTGACCATAGTCCATCTCAGTCAGTTAGTGAACCTGGTTCCTTTCATTCCCAATCAGACAATGAGCATACTCCATCTTATTCTCAGCAAAATATTGATGTAAGCCCTCCTCGGCCAGATTTTGAACATAATTTTCCTTTGCAGCATTTTGGGGACAGCCCAATGAAAATGACACCTGAAATAGACCCCAAGCAGCAGGAGGTATATGACTATATAGAATCCTTGGAAAAGGCAGCCACAGGTCCAAGTACTTCTTCCATTCAGCCTAATACATTGCAGGATGATTTAGTTCAATCATTAAAACAGGAAATTTTTGAGCTGGAGCTTTTAAATAGGCACATCAAAAATGAAAATGAAACATTGAAAGAACAAGGCAAGCTGGACAAGATCATCCATGATAATACTATGTTACATTTGGGAATATGGAAAAAGAAGAATAAGAAATTGAAAAGGAAATGCCAGAAATTGAGCAGAGCACTTGTGAATATCAAATTTAGGTGCTTAATGAAGAAACCCAGAATGATGGCAGTACCAAAGAAGAAGAGAAGGGGATTGGATGTGCTGGCTGAAGTATCAAGGCACATGAACCGAACAAAGAGTATCAAAATTTTGGTTGCATGAGGACATGCAACACCTTCACAGTGGGGGTATGTTGAGTCCCAAATTTGCATCTTTTCCATACATTTTTCCATACCTTTTTCACTCACCTAAATCTCCCAAATTGTCAATATCATGTGAAAAAGGGCATCTAACATGGTTTTTAATTATATTTTTGTGTTTGCTATTTGATCTAGATTTTGTTCATTCAGCTGCGGAATCTTGCCACTTTCCGCAGCTGCTGCAACTTTCCGTAGCTATTTTGTGAAACTATATGCTACAGGTGTCTACAAGGGAAACGAGCCACATGGGCAGGCTAGGAATGACGTGGACATGGTTCGTGTCCTATTGGTTCAAGCAAACTCGTCCAAAGAAGCCGCGGTCAAAGGCGTCTACATGGAAGTCAACCATGGAGTTTCATGTCGGCCGGACTCTGTTTCGTGGCACATAAAGATCCATACGGCCGTTTCTAAGCCTGCGGAGGTTAAATCAACATTTGTGCAGAGCTCTGGAGTCGAATTCAAGCATCCACCTTCCGTAGATTCACTTTCCAACACGGCCATACTCCTATATCCGTGGACGTAGTGGTCTACGTGCTCTCTGCCAGCATGAACTTTAGGAGACAGTTACAGTTTGTTGTTATATATAGTGCGTTTGCATACGCATAGGAAGTTAGTTGATAGTTGATGTTAGTGAATGTAGTCACTGTTATCTTTTAGTCTGCTCTGTAGTGATTACGCTGCACTGGTGCTGTAACATTACCATTTTGTAATGAACTGCTTTTTAATATGAGAAGACTCTATTTTTCAACTTAATTCGTGTTTGAAGACCGTTGCCAAAGCTGATGTAGAGGGCCCCTGCTCAGCTAAGGTTTTGTGTATTAGTGTGTAATTTTAATTTCATTCCATTGTGTCATAATCCATTCATATGTTCATATATTGCATTTGTTTCATTTCTGTTCATATATTTCCATAATTTCCATTTCATTTCTATCTTTCATGTTTTATGATTGTTAATCACTGATCAGTGTTCTTATTGCAGGTTATAGATAGGCAGCCCGGGCATTTTTATAGCTTTTTG
The DNA here is from genome assembly GCA_034641835.2 of Pinus albicaulis. Lineage (NCBI taxonomy): Eukaryota > Viridiplantae > Streptophyta > Pinopsida > Pinales > Pinaceae > Pinus > Pinus albicaulis. Next base: position 780,296,381 of record CM076583.1, read on the forward strand.
ACTAATGACATGGATCTAACATTGTTCTGCTGCTAGTTTTCTTTTCATAGTTTTTGTTTAATTTCAGTATTGCTCTGTACATTTCAGTTTTGTTTTTCTGCTTCAGTAGTTAAAATTTAGATATACTAATCTGCTCATAGCATCTTCAGTTGCCTCCGAAAGCCACAGCTGGACTGATGGTGAGGGATTGCATTATGAAATGTGTAGTTTAGTATTAATTTCTTTTCTGCAAATTTAGATATACTAATCTGCTCATAGCATCTTCAGTTGCCTCCGAAAGCCACAGCTGGACTGATGGTGATGGATTGCATTATGAAATGTGTAGTTTAGTATTAGTTTCTTTTCTACAAATTTAGATATATTAAATCATGCATGACATCTTCAGTTGCCTCCGAAAGCCACAGCTGGACTGATGGTGAGGGATTGAATCATGAGTGTATGGTTTAGTATTAGTTTACTTTTTGCAAATTAAATATCAGTTACACAAGTTGTTTATGATTACTTCCGAAAATCATAGTTGGTCTAATGATGAAGGGTCAGAAAATGAATTGATGTAATCTGATTTAGATTTATTTTGTTGCAATTTTGAATTTCCTTAAGCATAGTTCTTTTGTGTTTAGTTGGCAGCAAGAATAGTTTAGTTTTCATGCTCACTAGTTTTACTGTTTTGATTCATTAGATTAGCAGCACCTTTTCATTTCAGCAGTACACTTTTACTTTCTTTCAAGTCTTGTCATTGTAATTTTCAATTTGCTTTTAAAGTTTCAAGTTGGTAAATCATCATAGGGGATATCACTTCCTCGAACAAATATAACCAAACTTGTTTTCACTTTAGAATTTCCATTTCACCTTAGAAAGACCAAAAACGACAAAAGTTAAGAAATAGGTTATCTTGCACATATAGTGCGCCGCACTTCATCAGCTTACGATTCCCGGATTGACAAATTAAATGCAGCAATTTAGGACACACTAAATTGACCAAACAACTAGCATCATAAAACCAAATAATAATAAAAATGCAAGAAAGAGAGATCTAAGAAGGCAAAAAGGTGACCATTAACCCCTCCAAATATATCTAATGATGAAGTTCATCAGTCTGAATGGAACCACCTATGGGGAAGTTTTTATTCCAAAATAAAAAAAGCAACTATAAATGTCCAAATAACTATTGTATAATTAATAATTTTCATAAAATTTCATTATTATGATGGAATTATTTATAACTAATGATGCCAAAACCTTATTTCTTTTAATGTTTGAAAAATATTCGAATTCCAATGATTCTTTTGATGTAGTTTTAAATATTTAAAGTGGAAGAAATATATCATACTGAAAAGGAATTATATATATATATATATATATATATATATAGTGTGTGTGTGTGTGTGTGAGAGGGATAACTCAAGTGGCCTAGAACCATAAGTGTTCTTTAATATTTTTGCTAATTATTGTTGATCATGAGTTTGAATATCTTCAATTCCCTGGGGGAGAGGGTCCCATAATCAGGGTCGATAGTTTACCATCCATGAAATGTGGGGAAGTACTGTGAGGTTTCCCATGCTTTCATTCCAAGTAAAATAAACACACACACAGACACACACATATTATGAGGAAATAAATTGAGGGCTAGAGTGAGGTTGTTGATGCCATGCCAATGCTCAAGTCTACTCACATAATATTTCAGAAGACACGAAACCATTACAAAATTATTTATCAAGGCACTATAGCACATCCTGTCACTTGTAAAGATTTGAATTTGGGCAGGGAAGATAACAACCATTCCACCCAACCACCCAACCACCTGAGATAACCCCAATTAACATATACATATATGTATGAATGTTTATTTTATTTTATTTTTTATTAATAAAAGTAACAATCATCTCCTTGCAACCATTTAACTAATTAAGTCTATGGAGGTGTACATATTCTACCCCTTTTTGGATTTGAACTTGTGACCTTATAGGAGAAAACACATGTTGAACTTGTGACCTTATAGGAGAAAACACATGTTATTAACCATTAGGACCACTCAAGTTATATTATTAAATTTCATATTGTATTGTTATTTTTATTTCAACTCTTTTTTTTAAAGTAAAATTCTTTGTATTAGAGATGTACAAAAATTACATTCCTATGAGCTCTTAGGCTTTGCAAAATCCATCCATGATCATAAGCTATAGATTGTGAACTAGGGAAAATAATAAAAATAGGAGGTTTCCTTTGCCCATAAAGGAGAAACCAGAGGTCCTCCTGCGACTAAAAACAACATTACAAATAGAATCAGGACTAAGATAACAAAAGAAAACTAGAGCAAAATTATAGATAGAAGTAGGAGCATAGGAAAATCATGCCTGCGAGAATATATACCTTGGAAGGAAATCGTTTCTCAATTAGTGTTCGAGAGAATCTTCCTTGAACATGGGATAGGTCCTGTAGTATTCCATGTTGTAAGAAAGGGGATGCATCATTGGATTTGATTGGATAAATGACACTGGTTGCATTGATTTATGCTAGATAAAAGAGACCCATTGACTACTGAACTGGGTGCTTCGACTACTAGAGGGACCCAATCCACCTGGAGCTACCTTTGAATCACTATGGGTATGGTGACTCTTTGGAAAGGGGTTGTAATGGCTTTCAAGTAATGTGTCTTCCTGAATTGAAGAGATCAAGGGGGAATTGACAATTTTTTCCATCGGGATGACACAAATCATTGAAGTTGCATTCCAAGAAGGTTCTCAAAGCATTAGTAGGTTGCATTCGCATGGTACAGGTGGAATTCCATGTCCAACATGTTACATTCCAAAAAAACGTTTTTGTCCTCTTGGTCTTTGAAGTGACGATCGAGGAGTTTTCTCAGATCCCAAATGTGATCACCCATCACCCTGAATTCGTAAGCCTCCATCTATGATACCATTCATTTGAAACGATGGGGAATTTTTCAATTGAAATTCCTATCTCCCTACTCATGCTAGGGTGGGAGGGGAGTTATTCCTCTATTGAAACCTCCTCTGCGTGGGTGACCATGTTTACACCCCGTGACTTCTCTAGAAATTAAATCCAAATTCCTCACATGAATGCCTAATTTGGAACTTAATTGCTAACTCCTCACTTGAATTTAAAAATCCAAACTGATTTTCTTGTGTTTCGAGGGTTACACGATATAAGTTGTAGGTCCTCTCTCTAAGAAATAAGAGAAATGTACTATATTTTCATTTACCATAATGTTTGGAGAGGGTGGCATTTCCACCACCTCTAAATCCCAAAGTGTGCTAGAAGGCAAGCCCATGGAACTGAAAAAGTCCCATTTCATGTGAGCTAGGGGGGAATTCATTAGGTCAATTAATATGTCTAATATTTCATCCAACATCGAGATATGAGGTTTCACTTAACTTATTATATTTATTCACCTATCATCATTAGATACGACACATATCAACTATTATAAACCAATGTTCCACCTAGTATTTGGGATGGGGGAGAGTGAGAGTGAGGAGACACATATGGGGGATGTGTGTGAGCACCCATAAATCTTAGGGAGATTCACAAGATTCAAGGGGACAATGGGGTCCCTATTTTTATAATATATTTTACCACTAGTGCATGCCATGGCCTCATTTCATCATTCCCTTGTACTTGAATATGCTTCCTCTCCCATGACATCTTCAAAAAACATTTCTTGAGTTAATATATGATACTCTTGTTCATGTAATATGTGTACATATTATTTTCGCCATTGAGAAACTAACATATATCTCTAATTTCCACCAATAAATAAAAAATGTATGCATAATAGAATGTTTTTGTGTGGTGGGGCAAAGGGGATAAGTTTATGAGCTTTATCAAAATTTAACCTCTAATATCTCATCCTCAGTGAAGAAACCAAATTTGAAGAGTACATAAAAAAGGCTATGGTGAAGGAGGGAGAGGAATCACCATTATGTTGACAATGTCATTATAGATCTATAAGTTCACCTTCTCTAATATTTTAAGCTATCTCTCCCAAATAGAAACATGTGTTTCCTAGTTATTCTTTGTTTATCTTGCATTAGAAAGAGATTTATTTTTCATATCTTTATGCTAAAAGGAGGATATAGTGGAGGATACCTTTAATGGCTCAGAGTAGAGGGACCAAGAGGGTGGTTTTGGGTGGTGGTAACAATGAAACCTAATTTATATTTGACATTTGTGTTATTATTCATATCTTTTAATAGAAAATGCATTTCATTCATGCTCCAATTCAATATTGTGAGTTTCATTATATGAAATAATAATGAATTGATAGTGTTTTTTTGTTTGGTTCCAATAAGTTAGGGTAGTTAAGGTTTCATCATTCATACATGTTTTAATTGTTTCTTGTCTCCTTTCGTATGTAGGTTTACAAGAAAGGTTTTGGAACATAGCTTTTAAGAAAAATAACTTGTCAAAATAATACTCTCCAACCATCCAAATTCCGAGTAATTTTCCCTAACCAAATAGGCAGTTATAATGATGAGCATTTCATTTTTGTTATTGGTTTAAAGTTTGTATTCTCTCTCTTCACTCTATTGTGATCTTTACTTTGATCATAGGAATTGTTTTTCCCTAAATATAATTGGCAACTCCAATAGGGAAAAATTAATTGAATTTGTCTCTTAGGGTTATTTTTTCTACTTGTGGATATATTAGACCTTTAATTCACGTCTATTCAGTATTTCCTTCTAGTTTCATACCTTTCTACAATTCCCTTCAGTGTTTTTTTAGTCAATTTCTTAATTATTTCTTGTGGTTGTTTTGCATATGCACTTTATTTTATAGAGACCTACACACACACACACACACACACACACACACACACACACACACACACACACACACACACACATATATATATATATATGCCTTTTTAATTTACAATAGTCATGCATATATGCTTGCTTGTTTAGATATATGTGCATATATGTCTTGAATGTGAAAAATTTCTTGTATTTTGCTTGGCAGACCTTTTTTCAAGTATTGTAGCCTCTATTTGAGAGTCTAGTCTATCTTCAGTTTTTTTTGGATGGTATTAGTACGTTTAGAGATTCAATTTGGTTTGAAATGAAAAATAAATATTACTTTTTATTTATTCCTTAAAGGTTTCATAGTTGTAGTATTTTATTTGTTTGCATTGAAAAGAAAGAGAAAAGGTTTCTTAGTAATCCTCTTCTTAGTTTTCTTGTTGTTTGCATTGTAAAAAGGAGAAAAAAATATTATATTTCCTTTTGATCCTCTACTAATATATTTCCAGGTAATTTCATCATTAGTTGGAAAATTATTTTGTTTTGAAGACGTAGCTTACTATTAATTGCATTATCTCATTCCAAGAAAACAAAAAGAACATTGTAGTATTCACATTATAAAATTTGAAAAGTTAAAGGAATTGTTAAATTTTATGCTTTTTTTCATTAAAGAATTTCAAGTTTTTACAGTAATTTCTTATACTTTTAACAACGAGCTACATGAATACATGAACACCATTGGCTTCTTTTCTCACATCGAATGAATAAAAAACATATACAATAAACATTTCAGTAAAGTCAACTATAATTTTTGTTAATAGAAGAATAATATAGTCTAGGTTGTAGGGACTTGGCCCTTAGGATTATAGAGTAAAATATCCAAATCCATACAATTTAAAATTAGATTCATTAATGAGTGGTTAATTCCACTTTTATATAGGTGTTTCCAGGGAATCTCCTCACACATAAGAGTTAATCACTAGATGACATTTGGATAAGTGAAGAGAGATAACCCCTATCTATATTATGTTAATGTTTTTGAATTAATATACATATGGGGGATTCTATTGGGCATCATCCTCTATGAATTTTCCTATCATGAAGTTTTGGGATGAGGTACTCTACATATGTGCGTGGAGTCGATTGACAATTGTTCTCGTCAATTTTCAATTATGAGTTGGCATCCATAGTTTCCTATCCTATATTATACACAGATGATTGCAAGGGGGGTAGTTGTAGTACTTGAGACTAACATTTTATAACTACTATAGTGATGTTGTAGGTTCCTTATGAAGCATGGTACCTACATTGGTAAAGGTTATTTCAAGAGGTTAGTGGAACAATTTTTCATACATGCATTAGCAGGTCTTGGGCCTTGATAACACCAAGCCTTCCTTTGAAGAGCCCTTTTTCAAGCTCTCTTCTATTATGTTATTAGGTCCTAATCAACTTGAAATAGAATCTAGGAGAGTATTTTTTTATTGCTAGATTTACGTATTTTGTATATTGGTGCGCTCTTTGTATCTAATGAAATTTAATGACTCATTGGCTCATCACTTTTTAATATTTGATTCAACATGCTCAAAAAAATAATCTACCTGTCCTGAAGGAATCTTGACATTTATCTTGAAAGCATGGAGATGCCTAATTCAGGGGTGGAGGTTTGACTATATCAACTCTCTCCATTGAAATTTTGTTAAAGAGATCAAAATTGCATTGAACAATCTCATAAAGGTAGAATCAACACTTAAAAAAATTATGGCCAAAATTCTTGAGTACACCAATGAATGGATCCCTTGTAATGAGGATCCTTATGTGTTTCTTGTCTTTAGAAATTTTGGTGTCCGTTGATGCCCAACTTGAATATTCCTATTCAAGTTGAATTTTGGTGCCCATTGAAGCCCAACTTGAATTTTGGGGTACTAGTTTGGTTTTGATCACTCCAAATATTCCAAATGCTCTTAAATATTCTCAGCTAAGAAATTTATGTCAAGGTCATTACATTGAAGTTAAACCTTCATCTATGCTTCCTCCTTCTTGGTGAATGTTTAGCTATTAGTAACCATAACTCAAAATGGAATAAAAAGAGGAAGAAAAATAAGAAGAATCAAGGACTTAAAGAAAGGTCAGCAACCACTGAAAATTATTTTGGGGATGTGCCACCAAACAGTACAAACCACATTGGAGGTAAGAAACCATCCATTGTGGCTCATGTCAGGGACACAAATCCAATCACTTCTTAGGTATACAAGAGAAAGGTCAAAAACCACTATGATTCATGTTGGATATTTTCCAGTAGCCACTATGAGTCATGTTGGAGGTGAGAAACCAACCATTTTAATTCATACTGGGGGACAGATTCTAGTCACTGAAATTGATACTAGAGAGGACAAGTAGTCATTGTAAGTCATGGTTGGGGAAAGATTCTAGTCATCACAAGTCATACAAGAGATGAGAAAATAGTGACTATAAGTAATGTCAGGGCATTGATATTATTGAGAGACCCAAATGGACAATATTTAAGCCTAATTTCCCTTGTAGGATTTGTAATTGAGATCACCCTATTTATTTTCGCCCTAATATTTTAGTGGTACAAATAGTATGGTCCTTGTATAAAGGATCTTCTACTCCTAAATAACTTATTGTTTCTTATAAATCTACTAAACCATTATTTGATCAAGTGGTCAAGCTAATGCAATCCTTGGCTAATCCCACTCCTCTTTTGAGGCATTAAATTTAAACTAGCCATGTATTCCACATTTATAGTTTAGATTCTTCTGCATAACAAGGCATTCCACTTAGTTTGAGTATGCCCCCTACAAGGTATAAGAATTTTACATTTGATTGGAATACTATTATTGAGAATCATCTTACATATTCTCCACCTTTCTAAAGAAAAGTTGTACTTTATTCCAAAAATGGTCTTTTATGTATAATAGATGAAGGAACATGTGCAAGTATTTTATCCAACTTAGCTTAGCAAGCTATTAGTTCTATAAAGTTTGTGATAACTACTAGTTAGTTGTTAGTTTTTGATAGAATACAGTGAATATTTGGGTATTTTTCCTTAGTTGCTTATCATGTTAGGTGGGAATATTTTATTAATCAATATGGTGGTGGTGGATGGCCCATTGGACTTCAATGCACTCCTTGGGATTATTATGCCTATGCTATGAATGCTATGACTTCCATGTTTTTCCAAGTGATGTATTTTCCTCGTAATAGAATCATTTCAACTATTGATTAGTTTGTGTTTGAAAATCACCATCCTAATTTGAATTTAGCTTAGACTACCCCTTTATAGGTTCATAAAATTCAAATAGACTCTACCCTGTTATAGGTAAATTATGTGGTATCACATCCTTATAATTAATCTTCTAAGAAGGGGCATTTATGCTTACATTTTCCTTCTAAAAAAATGGTCTCAATGAATAATTGAGTGATTTCTCTAATGGGGGAATATGAACCCTTGTTTCCCCTATTATCTTAGGGGATTGTTCCTTTCTTCTTGAGTTTTATTTCACTAATAATATGTCCTCAAGTCTTGTTATTTGTGACTCTTCGTTGATAGAATTTACCAATCCTAATGAGAACCTCCATCATTATATGGAATATGATTATCCCACTACATCCATCTAGGACATTAAACCTCCTTGTTCATATGATTTTGTAGATGTTAAATTACCTTCAATGAGGCTTTCCTTAAAGCCATGACTACATTTTATAAACCACAAGAAAATATGCATCATAAATCATCTTCTTATCTTGAACTAGATACCTCAAGGGTTGATTTCCAGAGGAATCCATGGCTTAAGACTGACAAGGGGCTTGAATTTATGAACTAAAATGTGTATGTTGTAAGGCTATGTGGTTATTTGTACCATAGTGTACATTTAACGTTTATTTTTTTATGTTTTGCATTCCATAACATGAGCTTTTGTTAAAGGTTCATATACTATATTTATTTAACTTATATCCTAGTGTTGGTAATTATATCTATAAGACTTCAAAGACATTTCGTTTAGTATAATCTTTCCAATTTGATTCATTTTAATAGGTATTAGATCTTGAAACTATCTTATAGGCTTTTTTCACCACCTTTCATTTTGCATTATCAGTCCTAATTTCATTTTTCCACAAGATCAACCCATTATTTTGAAACATAAACCTTTCTTACTACTTATAAATTTCATGATCTATTGGTAGAGCCTACCTTTTTTATTGTTGTTCTAGGTAGTACCTTGTTTCCATTTGGCACCCGTACTACTTTGAAACAATAGGATTGGGAGCTCTATTTAGTATTTCCATGGATGTGTGATTAAACCTCATTAATTTTTCTCATTATTTTTCTAGCCAATCCTCGATGGAGTTCCTGTTGTTGACTTGTAACATTGCATAACATGTTTATTACTCGTGCTTTTATGCCTCATGTTGTCTTTAACTTGTTGTTTTTTATCCTATTGCTTATATGCATCCTATTCAATTGCTATATCTTGTATATATTTACTTTGTTAATTGCAACACTTATCCCTATAGTAATCATTCCTTTAGTGTACATATCTTAAACACATTCCTTGCATTAAGCATATGTATGTTCCAAGGACTATAATTATTTTATTTCTCATGACACTCATTTTCTCCACTATATACTAGCATTTTTGTATTATTCTTTCAGGATTTTTGAATCCTGAAAGAATAATACAAGAATGCTAGTATATAGTGGAGAAAATGAGTGTCATGAGAAATCAAATCATTATAGTCCTTGGAACATACATATGATTAATGCAAGGAATGTGTTTAAGATATGTACACTAAAGGAATGATTATATATATATATATATATATATATATATATATATATAATTGAGTTTTATGTCTATTATTGGAAAAAGTATTGATTTATGGCACCCTTGAACAAAGTACAATTTTTTTATTATTTTATCTTATAAATTTTGGGATATAATTTTCCCTATGAAGTTGAACCCTGTTTACTAAGTCTTTACTCCTCTATATGGTTACTCTTCCAGTCAATATCGATATTTTTTTGATGCATCTTGTGCGCCAACTTATATCAATTTTCATTATGAAGACAATCCTATCCAAAGTCACATTTTGTGTCATGCTCTTGTTTAATGGAATTTTTATCCTTTATTTGCCATTCCAATTTTTTATCCTCTATTTCCAATTCCCTAGATATTCTTAACTTATCATGTTAGCCTTCTCATTTTTCAAGTCACTTTCAACATCAACTAGTGTCTTTGCCTTTTGCTTCAACCAATATGGAATTTATCTATTGTTTTCTTGCAATTGATGCATATTTTATCGATGAAAACATATTTATCGAATAGAAAAACCTATAGTAGAACCTTAGACCTATTAGAATTATCAATAAGTTACCATTTTTTTAGTACATGGCATTCATCATTGGTTGTTGATTGAGACATTTTCCTTATGTTTGACATCACCACATATTTTCACAAATTGGGATTTATGTAGTACCCCAAGTTCCATTTTTATCATTAGTGGAATTCATCATCTTTGTTAATGGATTTCATTATTAGTGATTTCTTATAGGGTCTTCTCCATGTGGTATTCCATGTTGGTTGTGGAGCTTTATTTTCTTCCTGATTTAGAGGTCTTGTTTTCTAGTCACATTTGGACCCCAATTTCTTATATGGAGTGTATGGGGGGTTGATTGCTTCTATTTTCACCAAGGGGTCCAGGGGATAAAAAAAACTCTTTGGAGCCCCCGTGGTAGGGGTTTGGGGCAACACCCTTGAAGATAATGTTTTAGAAAATTTCCTTGTAAAATTTTATAATTTCATATTCAATCTAGATCATTCATTATTAGGTAAAAAATCTAATGATAGATGTTATGTTATGTAATATTTAAAAATAGGAAAAGCAATAATATGGAAATAAAAATGGAAAATAGCAGTGAATAACAATATATCAAACATGAGACATCATAGATCCATGGTATTAACTATAAAAAAAACAAATGAGTACAATATATTGGAGAACAAGTCCCTCAAGCTAGGTAAGAGAAGCCTCCAATACCAAAAAGCACCAAAACATGAAATGTAGCTGCTACACAAAATGATGAAGAACTAGTACAACACAGTCCCAGTGAATATAACTGTAGCTGGAAAATATAAATTTATGGATCTAATAATACAATGCTCAAAGAGTGCCAGGAATGGAGATCTAGGCTCCCAAACACCTTTCCAAGGAAACCCAAAAAGGGTTTTTGGAAATACCCAAAGTACAAAATTCCGGAATGCAACCCTAGGGATGAATAAGCAGCTGCAACTGAATAATTGTAAGGAGGTGGTTGAAACTAATGTAGAAATATATGAGAACTCCTCCAATAGACTTTTCAAATGAAAGGATAATCCCTTCACTAGAAATCTAACTCTCCAAATGATGCACTGAATCCTCCACTGCAAATGCTCACTAATATAATGCAGTATATGAGAGAAACTATGGTATAGGAGATTGTAATAGCTAGGCCTGGTGCCAAATGATGATATAATACCCAAGGAACTCCCTTGCTATCCTCTCGATGGAAAAAATGCTTCCTCCACTAAAAAAAATCGTAGAAAATGGCCTTGTAAACCCTCCACTGCTTCTACCCTACAACAAAGCACAACCCTAGAAGAAACTGTGCTGTAGAATAATAATGAAGCTTATCCTGATTCTGAAATGTGGAAATGAAACTCAAAAACCTCTCCTGAGTGGGCACTCGAAGTTCCCCAAGGATGAGGGTGGGATTCCTGCTTGGGAACACCCTTGTGCTAAATAGCACAACAGTCTCTGCTAAACAGCTGAAGAGTTCAAGAAGTCGTAATATACCAAAAACATAATAATAATCAACATGGATTCTATGGATTCCTTCCCCCTCCTTATACTCATTGTGAGCCTTTTCACCTTAGGCCCCTCTCATTAAGGGTACTACTCTCATGGAGACTTCCTCCCATTCACACTGCGATGTCTCTCATTGATTATCCACTCCCTCCATACCAACACTATTGATTTGGTCAAAATTGACCCCATCCACATGCTTCATCCCTTATTCACTCATGAGGGTGCTTTATCTAGCTACTATGATGCTCCTTATTCACATTAGGAGTGATTTTATTCCTACTAAGAAGATTTATGGGTCTCCCTACACTCTTATTCTTCTATCCAAGTAGCAAAAAAAAAAAATTAATATTCCAACTAGCTGAAAGCTAATTTGGAATATTACAGTCCTCCCCTCCCAAATGTTTCTTGTCCTCAAGCAACTGTAAAGGTGAGGGCTGCAAAACTTCTCCTCCTTCCCTTGTGACACCTCCCAGTGATGAGCTCCCTCCATGAAAAAAGTGTCTCCCAATCAATCCATCCCTTAAATGCTTCCCCCAAGTGCTCATGAGACGCATCTCCCAAGTGCTCAAGTTAACCAATTGGCTCATCTCATAAGGAAACAAGAGGTCTAATGTAACAAACATATACTGCCCAATGCTATCCTTGAAGCATGAGGCATAAGAAATGTGGGGAATTTCATTCCCAATGGGAAACCCCAATCCATGTGCCATCCCTCCAATCAGGCCAACAATAATGATAAGCAAATCATCAATATATGGGATCAAAATCAAGGACACACTAGCTACCATATGAAATAATGGAGGAGGATGATAGTACCTCAAGTGTAACTAGCGCAGTATTACTCCTGACTGCCTCAAAATATGGTATGATGAGTGGTTTCCCAACCACTTTCTTTCTTCCACAATCCTCTCACATGTCTGGAGAAGGTGAATAATGTATGGTGCCAACTGAGCACACCCTGAATAAGATATCATCTCCCAAAAATATCCTAGGGAGTGGCCATCCTCATCACTACTTATGGCCCCAAATGGACCAAGAAGTCTATAAGAAAGAGTGCTCCCTTTTGTAGCAATGAGTTGTACATGGATGGTAAGCAAATAAAAATACATAGTTAGTGATTCATTATGCACATAAACACAATCCTTATCATGTACCTTAAGCAAGCTAGTGAAGTGGCTCATATATGGGCCTCCCCTCATTCCCAATGGGAAAGGAAGTGGTTGTGATAACTCTGCCAAGGAGTTATGTCTCTCCTCAATCTCCAAACAACTCATGCATCTCCTGATATGATGGTGCATCTCCTCTTTGAAGCCTTCCCAAGTGAATCCCTCCATGATAGTTTGGTATGCCCTCATGAAATTAGTGTGGCTGGAGAGAAAATACTCATATGTTGCATGTAAGAGCTTCTCCTTGAGCTTAGAGGATCGATTCAAGAATATCATACTCTGATAATAGATGACCCCATCTCTTGATGCATATCTCCCATCTGAAAACTGGTCGTCAAGTACCCTGCATGAGAAGAGATCCTTGGAGTATTCCACCAACAGCTGGGATCTCCAATAAGGATCTATGCTCCATAATGACAGCGTTGCTATCCTACAATGTAAAGCACCTGTCATGTTGCTGCCCTCTCCTTTGACATATCCCATGCCAAAGTCATATGCCAAAATGGTGTTGTCCTGCCTCTACTGCCCCTCCTATAGCTTCTCCTGCTCAAGTAAAGGTTGAAGTTTTTGGAGGTTAGCCTTCCATATGAAGCTATCACCCATCCAAAACCTTTTCATTTTGTCCAATGCATGCATGAGTGGCCACCATCCTCTACCATATGTGGAATATTTCTACCTATGTGGAAGTATCTTCTAGTCCTCCAAAGCCATGGAGTGGTCTCCTTGCACCATGATGGTTCCATCATCCATCCCTGAAACATCTTCTCTTAGTGCAAGATGTTTGGTGAGAGTTGGTAATACTAATATGGGAAGAATGTCTCCCTACTCCTTGAGCCTACCCAAGACTCTCTGTGTTGTGCCAATTCCTCCCAAGGTTGTCACCCCTCCTGGATCTATGAGTGGTGCAATCTGTTGTGAGATATATCCCATCAACTCTTGGTCTAGGGGTTTCCCTGGTGGAATGCCTCTAAACAGTAATGTGTCATGGGCCAAATTCATCTGCATAACTGATTGGACTGCTAGGTCCTTGCTTCCACTGCAAAAATTAAGCTCTGTTTTCTATGTGGAAACTGTCTGAGAGGGATATGTGTGCATGCCCCTAATCACTTGATGCTCACCATTCCTTTTTCTATCAAATCCATCTATAAAGTCTCCAAATATGTGGCAAAATTCCCTAAATTAATCAACCACTACACACCCAATATCATATTGGTGTTAGGGATATCAACCACAAAGAAGTGATCAGTCAATGTGTATGTTCCCATGCTGAAAAATAATTTCGGAACATACTTCATGCACTTCATGGTTCTAGCTCCTAGGACCAAAAATAAAAATTCCTCAAATTCATCAGTACATATTTCACTCTTATGCACTAACTGGCCATCAATAAAGTTGTGCGTTTCCCAACTGTCAATCAACACTGATACCCTCTAATCTTGAATGGAACCTCGAACTCTCAAAGTCAAGTACTTGGGTACTCCCCGCAAAGATGCAAGGCCCCATCCAATTGGAGAAAATGCTCCATTCCCACCTCCTGGTGGTGGTGGATCCTCTCCTAATATCATAACATTGTGCCCTCCTTCTGGTTCTTCCTCTTCCTCCTCTTCATCATCACAGAATACCTCTATATAGCATGCCTTCCCTGCCGCACATCTATGTCTGGGGGCCCATGATTCTTGGCATGTGAAGAAAAGCTTCCTTCTCCTCAAGTCTCTTCAGACATCATCACTAAGAGGTCCTCTGTTTTGTCTCTCCTTTGAAGGAGGAGCCTTCACATCTTTTCCCTTTGATGGAAAAGTGTGCTTTTTTTGAAATGGTGCCTTTTCTCTTGGCAAAGCATCTTGTAGATATCTAGCCATTTCAACAACATCTTGAAGGGTAGTTGGTTTGTTTGATTCAACCAACCCATGTAAAGGCTTTGCTAGCCCTTCAATAAAAATATAGACCCTCCTAGCTATAGATAAATTAGGAACCATAACATAAAGTTTTAAAAATTCAAAAATGTAATTTTCTGGATTACCTGAATGTTTGAGCTCATCTAGCTCAATAAAATGTGCCTCTGGGTCTCGTCAATCAAACCTATGCACCAAACTCCTTGTGAACTATAAATATGCAGTCACATTGGCATGCCCCAATCTAGAAAGACCATGAAACCACCAATCATGTGCCTCACCCTCAAGGTACAATGCTGCTATTTTGATGGCTTCCATCTCTGGTACTTGGTTCAACTGGAAGTAGATGTCTATATTTTCTACCTAAGATTTGGATGTGCATTTGGATGACCCATCAAAAGCGGGAAAGAATAATCTACCCATAGTTCGGTGAAGATCATTGTTTTGTATGAATCCTCCACCTCTATTGTGATGCCGGGGTCTCCTATTGTCCTTGATCTAATACAACTCCTGAAAAATAAAATTATATTTGAATCTCTAAGATTGAGACTCATACTCAAGAAATTAATCTTCAAGAGTTTCTTGTTCTCGAAATCCTCCATTTCCCACTGCTAAGAATGTAGGCATAGGCGAGCATTGGGAAACCTGTTGCTTCACTGGTTGATCATGACAGTGATGCGAAATGACAAATCCTTCTCCATATATAAACCATTTAGGGGATTCCTTGTGTCTATCCATCCTCATCTCCTTCATTTCTCTTTCAATATCTTACATGGTTTCGAGAAGAGGTTTGGGAAACTCCTTATCATCATCTTCTCCTCGTATGGAAGCTTTGCCCTTGTCTTATTTATTATCTGTATAGTCATATCTCTATTTTCTATTGAGATACCTCTTCTCTCTTTCTATGATAGGATCTCCCTCTTCTAATGAAATATTAGCTGAAACACACACGTTGATCCAAGATTATGCTCTGATACCACTGTAATATCCCAAAATAGAAAAATTTGTAATATGGAACATAAAAATGGAAAATAGTAGTGAATAATAATATATCAAACATGAGCCAATCATATATCCATGGTATTAAGTATAAAAGAAACAAATGAGTACAATATCTCGGAGAAAAAGTCCCTCAAGCTAGGCAAGAGAAGCCTCCAATACCACAAACCACCAAAACATGAAATGTAGCTTCTACACAAGAAGCTGAAGAACTGATACATAATAGTCCTAGTGAATATAACTACAGCTAGAAAATAAAAATGTATGGATTTAATAATACAATTCTCAAAGGGTGCTAGGAATGGAGATCTAGGCTCTCAAACACCATTCCAAGGCAACCCAAAAAGGATTTCTGGAAATACCCAAAGTAGAAAATGTCGGAATGCAGCCCTAGGGCTGAATAAGAAGCTGCAACTGAATAAATATAAGGAGGTAGCTGAAACTGATGTATAAATATATGAGAACTCCTCCAATAGACTTTCCAGATGAAAGGATGATCCTTTCACTAGAAATATAACTCTCCAAATGATGCATCAAATCCTGCACTCTTCCTCCACTGAAAACAAGCTCAGAAAATGGCCATCTAAACCCTCCATTGCTTCTACCCTGCAACACAGCACAAACTTGGAAGAAACCACATTGTAGAAGAAGACTAAAGCTTGGCCTGATGATGGAATGTGGAAATTCAACTCAATATCCTCTCCTTAGTGGGCACTCAAAGTTCCTCGAGGATGTGGGTGGGATTCCCGCTCGGGAACACCCTTGTGCTAAACATCACAATAGTCTCTGCTAAATAGCTGAAAAGGTCAAGAGTTCATAACAAAACAAAAACACAATAATAATCAACATGGTTTCTATGAATTCCTTCCCCTTCCTTATATGCATTGTGAGCCTTCTCACCTTGGGCCCCACTCATTAAACCCAATACCCTCATGGATACTTCCTCCCATTAACACTGCACTGTCTCTCATTTATTATCCACTCCCTCCATACTAGTGTTGTTTATTTGGTCAAACTTGACCTTATCCAAATGCTTCATCCCATATTCACACATGAGGGTGCTTTATCCAGCTACGATGATGCTCCTTATTCACATTAGGAGTGATTTTATTCCTAATAAGGAGATTTATGGGTATCCATACCCTATTTTTCTTCTATCCAAGTAGAAAAAACAAAATTTGAATATTCCAACTAGCTGAAAGCTAATTTGGAATATTACATGTTAGGTTTTTTTTCCCTAGAAGGAAACCCTCATATTATGAGGGACTTGTGTTGTAGCAATGTATTATTATGATAACGTTGTGATTGAGAGAGAGGATATTGTGTGTGAGACAGAAGAGGAGGTTGTATAAAATGTGTTGTAGGTTGTAATCCTTTCATTTTATTTCATAGAATAAAAGGAAGTACTGGTTATTTTTTGTTATGTAACCATCTCACAAAATACAAGAAAAGAGAGATCAACGACTTAGAAATCAACCTCTTCGAGGGGGAAACCTCCTTTAAATTACACAAATGAACAATTCATGGATGATTCAAATGACAAAACCTCCTTTCTATATATATGAGTCCAAGGGGTCACAATATAATTCTAGCCAATATAACAATAACAATGTAAGAGCACAATAATAACAATAGTGGGCTTCTATAGGGCACAATAATAACAATATGGGGACTACATGGGCACAACAATAGTAATAAGGGGATACAATAATAATAAAAAAAGGGGATACACTAGTATTAAAGGGACCTAACAAGATCCTCTCCTTCAAAAAAGTGTTGTCCTCAACGCTTGATTACTTCTGGATGCTTCTGTATAAAATTCTCATCCTCCCATGTGGAATATTTAGATGGTAAGTTCTTCCACTTGCTAAGATACTCTGAAATTAATCAATTTAGTATTTGTCTAGTTCTTTTTTTTGTCACTGCTTTAGGTTCCAATATTATTTTTCCTTCCTCGTCAAGTTCTGGCAATATTGTTTGAACTGGGACTTGCTCCATCTGTAGTATCCATGTTATCGGATCCTTACCATAAAAATTCCTCATATTGATCTCTAGAATATGGTGGGTCTTAAATCCAACATTAGAGTATATAAAACCATGATTAACATTTATTTTGTTCTCATCATAAGTTTCATATACTACCTTTTCTCCATTAGGTATACTTTCTTGTAGCAACTTTGTCAAACCTTCCTTCAAACCTTCCATGTCTACTTTTAGAACACTCTTCATGTCTTCCATGTTGCCTTTTAGTTTTTATTCTATACCATCGATCTTAGCTTCCATTATATTCTTCAAACCATCCATATTAGCTTCCAAGCCTTTCTTCAAATCATCCATATTAGCTTCCATTTCATTTTTTGTTACTTTTTGCAAGAGCGAAATTTGTTTCAATTGGTCTCATAATTTTGATATATCATGTTGCACTTCTTCCTCTTCATGCGTCATATTAGATTTTTATAGGGCTTAATGGGCATGGAATTAATTTTTGAAGGAATTATAGAACTCAATACTAATATCTATTCTTTAATATGCCATTGGAATCACTTCAAACTGATTTTTCAAAAAAATGTTACGCAATTTTTTTTTTTTAAATACACACATTTTTCTTGCTTTTAGGAGCTAGATATTCAAACATTTGTAACTATGTAATTTCGGATCTCCAAGATCTAAAATTCTGTCCTACGGTATCCCCATGAGTCTTCTTTCTAATTCCATAGGTCAGACCTAATTTGGATTCTTCAAGGTAAAGATATGCCCAATCTCCCACGACCTAATTATGGGTTGGTTCAATAGAAAGAACTTGTATGGCGTGCCACGTGTCACTATTTTGACCCTCAACTCTGAAATCAATACATAGGAAACGATAGGTCGTGTGATTTCAGTCAATTTTTATAGAATTCCAATCTGATGTCTAAAACAAAATTTATGCTGATTTTCCCTTGGCCACCTGTTTGAGATGAAATTATGGAGTCTACAAAAACCCTAAATTCCTCAGATGATATCTCTGAAATTATAGTGAACCAAGATCTAAAATTTTTACACAAAGTTCTTCACGATTTCAGCTCAAAAGGGTTTTTTTAGCTTTTTAACCTTCATATAAAAAAATTTATAGTGAAAATTCCACGATGACTTGTTTGCAGTAGAAAAACCCTAGAATCCAAAGCTCTGATACCAAATGTTATGAAACCAACTCACAAAATAGAAGAAAAGAGAGATAAATGACTTAGAAATCAACCTCTTTGAGGGACAACCTCCTTTAAAAGACAAAAATGAAAAATTCTTGGATGATTCAAATGACAAAACCTGTTTTGAAACTAGCTCCAAAAAGAGAAGAAAAGAGATATCAATGCCTTAGAAATAAGCCACTTCAAGGGGTGCAACCTCCAATAAATTACATGAATGAACAATTCTTGGATGATACAAACGAAAAAACCTCCTCTCTATATATAAGAGTCGATGGGGCCACAATTTAATCCTAGTGGGCCACAATGTAATCCTAGCCGACCTAACAATAATAATGTAAGGGCACAATAATAAAAATATGGGGGTTATAGGGGTACAACAATAACAATAGGGGGGTTACACTAACAACAATAAGGGACTATACTAGTAATATAAGGACATAACATGCTCCTCTCCTTCAAAAATGTGTTTTCCTCAACGCTTGAGTAGCTCCGGGTGCTTTTTTATAAAATTCTCATCCTCCCATGTAGAATCTTCAGTGGGTAAGTTATTCCATTTGATGAGATACTCTGAAATTGATCGATTTCGTAGCTGTCGAGTTCTTGTTTCCATGACTGCTTCAGGTTCTAATATGGTTTTTAATTCCTCATCAAGTTATGGAAATATTGTTTGAATTGGAAGCTTGTCCCCTATAACATTTTTTAAGCATGAAACATGGAAAACTAGATGCACTCTCGAAGAAGTAGGAAGCTCCAATTTGTATGCCATAGTACCAATCTTTTGCAACACCTTTTTCTTGATTTTTAGGAGCTCGATATTGAAACTGAATTATCTATGTGATTTTGGATCTTTAATATCTAAAATTCAGCCCTAAAGTAGCCCTCTGAAGCTTCTTTTGAATGTCATAGGCATGACCTGATTTGGATTCTTGAAGTCAAATTTATGCCCAATCTCCTAAGATGACCTAATTATGGATTGGTTTAGTAGAGCGAACTTGTATGACTTTCCACGTGTCACTGTTTTCTCCTTTGGATCTGAAATTTATAGATAGGAAACTAAACTCTGTGTAATTCTAGTCACTTTTACAAAATTCCAATCCAATGCTCAGAGAGAGAGTTATGAAGATTTTCCCATGATCACCTCTTTGAGATGAAATTCGAGAGCCTGAACAAGACCTAACTTCCACATATCATATCTCCAAAAATATTGCGAACCGAGCTCTGAAATTTTGCGATGATGTTCCTCAGGATTTCAACTTCATGCTCTAAAACTTCCCGCTTCTGAAACTTCGTAGAAAAACATTTATAGGAAAAATTCCGTAATGACCTTTTTAAGTGAAATTCAGGAGCCTACAAAAATCCCTAACTTACGTAGATCATATCTCCTAAAATGTTGTGAACCAAGCTCTAAAATTTTGCACCGATGGTCCTTAGGATTTAGGCTTTGCACCTTAAAACTTTCATCTTCTTAACCTTCGTAGAAAAAAATTTATAGTGAAAATTCCGCGATGACCATTTTGGAGAAGCAAAACCCTAGAATCCAAAGCTCTGATACCAAATGTTGTGAAACTAGCTCCTAAAAGAGAATAAAAGAGATATCAACACCTTAGAAATAAGCCACTTTGAGGGGGAAACCTCCAATACATTACATGAATGAACAATTCTTGGATGATACAAATGACAAAACCTCCTCTCTATATATAGGAGTCCATGGGGCCATAATGTACTCCTAGTGGGGCCACAATGTAATCCTAGCCGACCTAACAATAATAATATAAGGGCACAATAATAACAATATGGGGGTTACAGGGGTATAACAATAACAATAAGGGGGTTACACTAACAACAATAAGGGACTATACTAGAAATATAAGTACCTAAAAAAACCTCCTTTCTATATATAGGAGCTCAAGGTGTCACAATATAATCCTAGCCGACATAACAATAAAAATGTAAGGGCACAAAAATAACAATAGTGGGCTTCTATGGGGCACAATAATAACAATATGGGACTATGATGGTCACACCAATAACAATAAGGGGATACACTAACAATAAAAATAAGGGGATACAGTAGTATTATAGGGACCTAACATTTTTCCATGGGCATAGCTCAGATTGGGTAAACCACATATATTGGTGTCTCATTGGTATTATTTCATTCTACATTTTCTTTTTTACAATCCATGGAGATCACTGACCACTATATCCATGGAATATTTTTACTACGAAGATATACCCAAAAGGATCAATTTCTATTAGCTCAACTACAAATCCCGACCTTGATAGTGTCAAGGGAATTGAACCCGTGACCTTTTAATAGTAAAGGTTCTTTAACAATATTTATTCTACATTTTATTTTTGCATTAAGTTTTATTTTATTTTTCTATGATTTTATTCCTAACAATTGGTATTATACCCAAAGCTTTATTGTGGTTTAATACTCATAGATGGTTTCTAGTTTGAGTGGGATAAATGATAGAAGAAATTTTCATGGTCAAGAAGTTTAATGGCCAAGATTACCATCTATGGAATATGCAAATGGAGATTGCATATATCAAAAAAAGTATTTTTTCGTCATTAGGTGGAATAGTAATGAAACCAATGACTATGAAAGATGAAAAATGGGAGATTATTGACAAGAAGGCATAAGGAAAGATATATATGTGCCTAGAATCATCAATGTATTTCAAAATTTCAAAACAAAATAAAATGGAGGGTTTGATGATGACATTGGATAAAGTGTAAGAAAAACATCAAATTCTAACAAGGTATCTTTTATGAAGTGTTTATTTAATATAAAGATGTTAGAAGGCAGGTCTATTTCTAATCATTTAAATTAATTTAACGCTATCACTAGTTCATTAAGTTCTATAGGATTACATTTTGATGATGATTTTATGGAAAATTTGAGTTTGTTCTCATTACCAAAAAAATGGAATTGGTTGGTCATGGTTGTGAGAATTTTTGTCTTTGTTTCAAACACTTTAAATGTTGATGATGTTGTTTTTTTTATACTTGGTGAGAAAATGAATGGAAAAGCACATGTGAGACATCAAGTAATACTTCAACTATAACGAATATGGGAATACAAAGGCAGAGAGGAAAGAGCCTCGGGAATCATAGAAAATCTAGGAAGGGTTGAAACAAATCGAAAAGGAGTATAGAATACTGACATTGTGGGAAGAAAGGGCACAAGAAGAAATATTGTTGGTCTTCAAAAGAGAAGAAAGGAGATGGACAATAGGAAAATAATAAGGAAGAAAATGTAGTAGGTGATGTGTTATAATATTCTTTAATGCTTTCAATAGATAAAAAATCAATTCTTGGGTGATGAACTTGGTGGATTCATTTCATACCACATACTAGAGGAAATATTTTCAATATTATGTTCAAGTTGATTTTTGACATTTTTATTTCGCTGATGATGAACCATCTAGAATTCTTGGAAATGGTTATGTAGTGATAAAATTGTGAATGGAAACCAATGGGTTTTTTAAGGGTGGTTCACAGACATTGGGGGGACACTACATCCATGAGAAAATCCAAGAAGATCAACCTGAAGGAATATACCTGTCAGCCAAACAAGTAGCACCTAAGACTAAGGGAATCAAGGAGATTTGACCGCGTGACCTCCCAACTCACGGAGTACTTAGAAACGGGAACTCGTGCAACTGTGCTAACCCTTGAGGCTAATGGAAACCAATGGTTGTTGAAATAGGTAAGGCCTTTTTGTAATTTAAGAAAAAATATAATTTCAACAAGGTGGTTGGGAAGTGAAGGTTATACAATTATGTTTACAAGAAATTCATGGAACGCCACTATAGGATATTTGATAATAGCTAAATGAGATAAGGTAGGTGCACTATATTTATGTGTTAGTAACACTGATTTTTTTATTTCTTTATATTGTTTATGAGTGATACAAAATTTTTGTATCACAGGATTAGGAAGATGAGTCAAAAGGGGGTGAGAATTCACTACTCAAGGAAATTATTTCTAGATTTTAAGAAGGTTGACTTAGGCTTCTATGAGCATTGTTATGGAAAATAGAACAGAGTTAGATTTCTCAAATTTGGGAGGGAAAATAAGAGTGAAAAGTTAGAAATTGTGCATATAGATGTATGTGGACTAGCTCAGGGATCATCTCCTAGTGGCTGTTATTATTATTTTAGTTTTATTGATGATGCAACTAAGAAAAATTAGGTTTTTTCATTATAAACAAATATTATGTCTTTGATAATTTTGAGAAATAGAAAGATTTTATTGAGAATGAGATATGAAAAAGTTGAAGTTTCTTAGATTAGATAATGGAGATGAATGCTACAACAAGGAATTTGACAGCTACTATACATATCATTTGATTCATAGAAAAAATATAGTTACAGAACACCACAAGAAAATGGTGTGTCAAAAGGATAATCAGGAGAAGCATGGAGCATGCAAGGAGTGTGATATTGCATGTGGGATTTACCTTAAAATTCTGGGAATATTTTGTTGATAGTTATGTTTACTTAATAAATATACATCCTTTAAGTTCATTGGGTGGTGGCCTTCCATAGGAGGAACATATAGGTAAAAATGAAAATTACTCATTTATGAAGACTTTTGGTTGTGAAGCATTTGTCTATATTAATCAATAAAATGAAACAAAGCTTGATGCAAAATCCAATAAGTGTAATTTATTTGGATATGGAGTTAATGATTTTGGTTATCGCTTATGGGGTTATGAAAATAATAAAGGAGTAGAGACATGGTATTCAATAAGAAGGTCATGAAAAAGTATTAGTTGTAAAGAATGAAACAATAAAAGGAAAACATAAAATACAAAATTCTTGATGAAATCACATAAAATAAATTCCAAAGGTGCTAGAAAATAAAAATGTTTAACAATGATAAAAAAAACAATAGAATATACCCCAGACTCCTACAAGTTTTGTTAGAATACCAACCACGTTAAGTATATGCCCTAATCGATACTCTCCTTCATTGTTTAATGTATTGTTGATTGATTATGGTGAATGAGACAAATGTTAAGAAGCAATGTAGGTAAAAAATAAAAATAAATTTGAGCAAGGCATGAAAAAAGAAACAAACTCTTCGGTACATAACTTGAATTGGGACTTAGTATTACATCCTATAGCTAAAATATCATTGTATAATAAATAGATTTATAGATCAAAGGAAGAATATGGAGGAAAAAATAGGTACCATACCATACTTTTTGTAAATGGGTTTGCACAGTAGAAAGGCATATATTTTGATGAAATGTTTTCTCTTGTTGTGAAAATGAATTTAAATAGAACTATTTTAATTTTAGTGGAACTAGAATATTTGCATCTTGAGTATTTAGATGTAAAGACAACTTTTCTCCATGATGACTTGAAGGAATATATTTATATGCTATAGCCATATGGGTATAAGTTCAAAGGGAAGGAAAACTTAGTATGCAGACTAAAGAAGAACTTGTATGGTTTAAAGAAAGCTTTAAGGTAGTTGTATTTGAATTTTGAAAGGTTAATGATAGAATAAGGTTATTGTAGATGTCACTTTGACCATTATTTTTAGTTTAAGAGACTAGATAATGGTAGTTATATTATATTCTTATTAAAATAAATTACATGCTTGATATGAATGTGCTAAAAAGAAACTAGGTAACTCATTTTATATGGAGGATTTGGATGCTGCAAAGAAAATCATTGGTAAGAGGATAACAAGGGATAGGAAAAATCATAAATTAACATTCTCTTAAAGTGAGTACATAGAAAAGGTGTTGGAAATATTTAAAATGAAATATGTAAGACTGGTTAGTACATATTTGGCTAGAAACTTCAAATTAACTAAGGAGATGTGTCCCAATACATAGGAGGAGATAATACATGTCCAAGGTTCTATAGTCATCAATAGTTGGACGATTGATGTATATGATAGTGTGCACAATGTTAGATATTGTACATATAGTGGGAGTTGTGTGCAGGTAGATGAAAAATCTAGGCAATGAGCATTAGAAGGTAGGAATGTGGATTGTCAATATTTTAGAGGTATTAATACTCGAGAATTATGCTTTGGGGGTTGAAACATTATTTTATAGGGATGTTTTGACTTAGATATGGTAAGTGATATAGATAACATGAGGAGCACCATATGGTATGCTTTTATTGTAAGTGGAACAACAATAAGCTGGATTTTAAAATTACGAAGGGTTGTTGCACTTTCAACCATGCAAGAAAAGTATGTTGTTACTGCAAAGGCTCATAAAGGGACTATTTCATTATATAGGCTCATTTAGGAATTGGGAAAAAAGAACGAGAATAACAGGTTGTATAATGATAGCATGAGCACAATTCATCTTGCAAAGAACTCAACTTTTCATTCTAAGACTAGAATATATAGCTCATGTACCATTTCATATGATCATTTTTGGAAGATAGATAATTCATGCTGGAAAAGATAAATACTAGCTAGAATCCTATAAACATGTTAACAAAGGAACTAACTAGAAATTGAGTTTTTTCTCATTTTTAGTTGGTCTTCAAGCATGAATATGAATATGAGAAACTATCTAGGTCCAAAATTGAAGCATAGTACTCCAGTAGTTACAATAGTAGTCTATTTGTTGTAATCAATTTCTAGGTGGGATATTGATGGTTGTGGAGATTGATTATCTTCTTGATTTATAGTTTTTTTTAGTTGTGTTTGGACCCTTATTATTGATACGGGTGTAGGGGGGATTCCCCGTCGTTGTTTTTTCTAGTGGGTCTAGGAGGTTGGTAGCAAATCTTCGGAGACCCCCTTGGCATGGGTTTTGGGGTAGTGCCCATAAATATATTTTTTTGGAAAATATTCTCTATAAAATATTGTAATTTCATAGTCAATATAGATTTTTCAGCATTGGATTACATATATTACAATGGATGTTAAATTAGGTTTTTCTTCCCTTCAAGGAAAGCATCCTTTTATGAAAGAATTGTATTATAGTTTTGTATTATTTTGACATCATTGTGATTGAGAGAGATGATACTATGAGATAGAGAAGAGGAGGTTGTAACATATGTGTTATAGGTTGTAATCCCTTCATTTTGCTGGACAAAATAAAATGAAGGACTAGCTATTTCTACATGGAAATTTCCCAAATCAGGGGAACCATGTACATTGGAATCTCCTTTGTATTGTTTCATTCTATATTTATTTCCTCATTCATTTTTGTTTTATTTATATATGATTTTATTCTTAAAAATTACACATTTTTCATGCAAGATATGTATACAATAGTGGAATGTAATTCTTCATTTGAGCCCTTACAAATCATTTGTTATTATGTACCTCATGTTGGATGATGGGGGATGCCTTAATTCCCCCTTTCTCGTTGATATATTCCTATTAAATTTGAATAATTTTCTTTAGGAATGGGATGAATAAGATGAACCATGTACATTGGAATCTCCTTTGTATTATTTCATTCCATGTTTTATTTCTGTATGCATTTTTATTTTTATTTGTGTGATTTTCTTCCTAACAATTCCATATGGTGCATCGAAGATATGTACACAATATTTGTATTTCTAATTCTTCATTTAAACCATTAAAAATCAATTTCTATTAGATACCCAATGTTGGATGATGGGTGATTCCCAAAACCCCCCCTTCCATTAGATATATTCCTATTAACTTTAAATAATTTTCTTTGGGAATGAGATCTAGATTATTTATATTAATTTGGGACTTGTAGTCATCAATGTTAGATCCCCTCACTGTTGATAGTGGTAATACATCAATTTCCACTGATCAATATATTATATAAGTTTTTAAGCTCAACCCATTCATTCACACTTGTTAGAATGTGCTAGGTACCTTAAATCCCATTATCATTAACACTACGTTGTCTGAGGTTTATTTATTTTATACATCAACGAATGTTAATAAAAAGTGTCTTCGATCTTCAAATTCAACTCAGCCGTTCACATGGTGAAAGCGCGTACCTTTAAAATATTGTTTTGAATACCTCTAGACTATCATAGAATCATCTCTTTTATGTTGTTGCCTAAGTTGTATTGGACAATACCACTTCCACATTTGACATTGGTACTTACGGAGGAATTGTTTTTTCACCTCATTTTCTTCAATTGTCATCCTATATGATTAGAGATAGATCCATTATGTATCTATTTGAGGCTATGATTTACTTTGACATGGATCCATTATGTATCTTCTTCATAGCCTTGATACTCTCATATATATTCACATATATTCATGGGCAAGTGTGATTAGAAGATTTTATCATATGAGTAAAAAAATTAAGTTAAAAATAAGTTTTTTTCAATGAGGAGTTTATGTTCATGTAAAATTTAAAGTTTAAAATCCATGTTATGTTAATTAAATTCATTGTCAAAGGTCAAAGATCAAATTCATAAATAATTTAATTACAATCTCTCCCTTTGGTTTTCCTTTTTTGTTGACACATATATTCATGGGAATGATTGATACTCTCATATATATGCATGTATCCATTGTGACATAGCCATGATCACTCTTTATATATATATATATATATATATATATATATATATATATATATATATATATATATATATATATATATATATATATATATATATTTCATGGATCCACATTTTACTTCATCTTGTTGCCATTTTTTTCTACGCCTAAGCATGGGTATGATTTCCTTAAGATGTGACCTATGTTAAATTGGCTTCTTTACATAGGAGCCATTTTTTCCCTTGTTTGGTATTCTTGGGTCCACTTATAAATGTCCTCCTAGATTATAATAATTTGTTTTTCTCATTAGATTCCCTTCTAAACTCACACATAATGGGGCATCTATTATAACATATTTTTCTACTTATGCATGGCATGACCTCATTTCATCATTCCCATATACTTGCAATACTTCCTCTCCCATAGAAATTTCCAAAAAATTTCTTCATTTCATATATGCTACTCTTGTTCATGAAAATATGTATACATAAAATTTCTATCATTGAGAAACTAGTATATATTACCAATTTTCACCAACAACACTTTCTATCATTGAGAAACTAGTATATATTACCAATTTTCACCAACAAATTAAAATGTGTACATATATCATAACACATTTTTGGGAGGATGTTGTGGGTTTTCCAAAAATTTAACCTCTAGTATCCCATCTCTAATGACCCAAAATAACATGGAAGAGCATGTAATAAATTTTATTATATAGGAGGAAGAGGAAGAACCCTTGTGGTAAAATTTTGGTTTCCTATCTATAGGTTTGCATTCCTTGAGATTTTAAGTTATCTCTCCCAATTAGGAAGCCTTGTTTCCTAATTATTCCTTGTCCATCCTACATTGGAAAGAAACCCCTTCTCTTTGATATATTTGTGTTGAGAGGAGGATACAATGGAGGATAACTTTACTGGCCTATGGAAGAGGATACAAAAGGGTAGTTCTAGGAAAAGGCAACAATGAGTATTAGGTTATATTTGAAATTTGTATTTTTGTTCAAATATTTTAATATAAATCTCACTTCATTATTGTTCCAATTGAATAGTTTGTAATGTGTTTTAGTATATTCAATGGGAATTATTTAGTAGTGATTATTTGTTTGGATCCAACTACTTAGGGTAGTTAGGGTTTCATAATTCATACCTCTTTTACTTATTTATTTCCTAATTTTTTATGCAAGGCCACAAAAAGAGTTTTGAAACAAATATTTGGGGAAATAGAACTTTTCAGAAGGATATTCTCCAACCATGATAATAGAATAGGTAGTTATGATGATGAAAATTTCCTTTCTATTATGGGTCTAAAGTTTATATTCTCTCTTTTCACTATGTTGCAATGTTTAACCCTGATCATAGGAATACTTTTTCCTCAATCATGTCTCAAAAATTATAAAAATATAAATAATAACTATAAATTCCCAACAACAAAAAATCATCCCATGCAAATTCATTTTTGTGTAATATGATGGAAATGTTATAATCTTGCTATTCTTAAAATCCTAATTTTTTTTATGTGTGTTGAATTTTGAATGGGATATGAAATTTTAATTTCTCTATATGAATCATATTGAGGTTGTAATCAGTATAGGAAATCGTAAAAAAATTAATAGAGAGTTAAAATTTTAAGTAAAAGGATGAATAATATAAGATAAAGGAAAAATTCACTTTTACTTCAAGAATTTAACATTACCATTAATTACCAAGGTCACAACTACCTCAAAGCTCTAGCTACTATATTTGTTATATCTTAAAGTTTTTATGGAAAAAAAATAAGGCGTGGGGAGTGCCTAGGCACCCCAGTTCTAGTGGGATAGGCACCCAAATGCTCCCATTTTTGGGAAATATGTTCCCCATATTAGAGAAATATTTCCAATGCATATCCCAAAGTTTCCTTCAATGGGGTCATGTGGAAACATTTCCCTAGGTGATCCCTTCCACTTTGAGAATGAAAAATTTGAGGGGTGCTTCCCACAATCTTGGGTTACATCCCCTTCAAATATTGTTATAAACTATACATGGTATATTTTCCCTCTATTTTTATGTTTAATAAAGTAAAATTTAAGAAAAATATAATATCTATATCTATCTATCTATATATATATATATATATATAACAAAATTACAATAGTATAATTTGATAAGAATCCTATTTTGTAAGTATTTTCCAAAAATGTGTTGTTTTCCTCATTGATTCCATCTAAGAAACAAGACGGTGTACATGTAAGATTTAAAGAAAAAAGGTTGAATTTACCATCTATTTTCTTTATATATGATTATAAATGGTAAAAAAAATAAAGTCATGTCTATATCCATTTGTTATATTTCATAAATAACCTGAAATTATTCCAAATATGTTATATGCAAGTAATTAAATTTCATTACAATATATTAAACCTAGAATTCATTGAATATTCTATAGTGTGAGATTTTTTAGTTTCCAATATTTTCCAAACTCCATTGTGCAATGCCCATCCAAATTTTGATAATATTTCTATTTCAACAATCATATTCTTGTAGACATGTCACATATCCAAATTATTAGCATACATTATATTTATTAAAAAAATAAATTTTATGAATATAACCAAATATATGGCAATGAATGATAGCATAAATTGTTTTATATATAATTCATTGTTATGGTATCATTGTTTTTTTTATTCCTAACCTTTTAGTCTATTAAGGAGATGGGGTTATCAAAATCCCTCTTCATTCAATCACCATAAACTTATTTCTTATGATCACCATCATCTTGTGCTCATCAATATCTTTCCAATGATAAAAAAATCATCCAAATATGACTTTTGAATACAAAGTTATGACCATTAGAAGTTTCATTATCTTATGCCACATCAATAATTGAAACGTCGAAAATTTTCCACCTATCACGATTGAATTATGCCATGAACATGACATGTGGCTAAGACATTAAAATCATATTCCTATGTGTTGGAACCATATTGTGCCACCTCCATAGGATAGGTATTTCAACTACCCAGCCACATATAGATTTGTAAAACATATCAAAATATTATTTCAAAACTGTTTGGATTTCATTTCTAACAAATGATGGGAATACTTTACATGAATGGCATTTAATAGATATAGATCCAAGAAAATACTATTAGTTCAATTCTTCAAAATATAAGGCTTTTGGATTGATGGAATTTGGATTTGATTTTCAGCAATTTATGGGAATGATATAATGGAAGTTGCAGTTGACATATTCTGATACAAATTCTATCGAACACTTCTAGATATGGAAAAACAATAAATGACCATTTTTCAAAAAAACAAAATTTCCAAACTAAAAAATTTGTTAGAAGACATGAATTCGCTATGGTAATAGGATTTAACATATTTTGACTTTGATTCTATTTGTCACATCCAAAACTAGAAAAATATCAAATGTCTTTTCTTGAAAATGCAAAAAATTTGGATCTTGTTCTCCACATCATCCTCATAGGTGCTGCATAATATTCCATGATAGCTCTTCTATACAATAATGCCACATAAACACACAAAATGATGTGCCACATAACATTCCATGCTATACTCAAACGATGTCCAAAGTACCATGTCATTAGTTGTGCATCATACTCTAGTTATGTGGCTTAACATATCCACCCCATGTATTTCCTTGCTGACATCCATATCTAGAATTTTCATAAAGCCATTGTTTAAATAAATTCCATATTTCCATACTTCAATATGTATCGATAAAATAAATCCAATCGTTAGGATTATGTTAACATATATGAAGAATATCAATAACTAACAGAAATGAATTATTGTTAGATTCCATATTTACTAGATATCTAAATTCTATCATCTATCAAGATGATACATGTCAACTCACGAAAAATATTCTTTTCTAGATTACCCAATCTTCATTGCTTGGTAAATCTTGGTGCTTGGTCTACAATACATGATGTAAAAATTTATTCAGATCCATGTTACATTGTATGTAGGTCCACCATTCAATACTTGGGCTTCCTTTTAAAAGGATTTTATCTAGTTTTCTAGCCTTATATGCTTCCACCTTCTTTAGTCCCTTATCACCCCCATTGAAAATTATAGAGAAAATTGATTCCTTTATTTGTGCCTTCATTCAAGGAGTCAAAGTCCAATTCCTTTTTGTGCATGGACGAGTTCCTATAATTTATGAGTTTCCCTAGAAATTACGAGTGCATGAGGCAGCTAACTCATGTGTTGAAGTTGAAGGTCAAATTTTGATCTTCTAGTGTGAATTAAATTGGGAACTGAAATTTTAAGTGGAGTTAGCCTCCTAAATTTTAGGAGGATATAGTTAATTATTTCTATTGACTTTTGTTGACTAGAGAATCTTGAGTTCAATTCCTTAGTTAGAAAAATAACTAATTTTAACCATTCAAATTTCCTTTAAAAGAAGGAACGAAGGCATGTACAGTTGTTAATCTGTGTGATTGTGTATTTATTTTTGTTCTTATTCCATTGCAAATTGAGTAGAGAAAATATGTGTTTCTCAAAAAAGAAAATGTTTTTTATATTGTTCTTATCAAAATATCATAATTTCATGGAAATTATACATGGTATCAGAGCTATAAATAAAATTGACTAGCACATATATTTCAGATTTGAGAGAGTGCCACAGTGGCAGGGAAGAGTTGTGTGCCCCAGGAGAAACATTCTGGAGCAACCAAAATCTTAACAAGTGGGCATTCCTTGAAGTCCTTATGTAAAATTATCATTGAAGGACAATGAGTTTTTAGTAGGAAGAGTTGTGGAGCCCTATTTCAGTGGGTTGAAGATGGTCAAAATACTAATAAGAGGGTAGATCTAGAAGACCAAATACGTAGAATTATTAGTAGTGCTAGAGGACTACTAGTGTGGTAGATTAGTGAGCCAAAGTTCAATGACAAAAACGGTTATGATAATTAATAGTGGTGGAATTGACGACTAGAAATGAAAAATTTCGAAAGTTGTAGGGCTGAATAGAAGAGGAGGAAAATTACCTGCGATATGTGTTCAAGGAGCATCCTTCCACAAGATCGAGAACAATAAGAGTTTCAACCACCTAAAGGAGAAGAACATGCATGTTCAAATTGAGCTAGGAGATGATGGTGAATATGCAGCTAAAGGAGTTGGTATTGTATGCTTTTAGAGGGACTCAGGTATTCCCTTCATCTCAGAATACATTCTCTATGTTCTAGGATTGAGGCAGAATCTTATTTTGGTGGCTACCATTGAGGACAAGGGATATGGTGTCATATTAAACAGAGGTATGGCATACTTCTAGAACTTAAATTTTGGATGTAATAAGTAGATAGGTGTGATGGTGAAGAATATATGCAATTTGTAGTAGAGACATGTGCAACTTTGAGCAGCAAGGCAAGTAGTGCAAAAATTAGAGAAGTGAGGGTTGAGTGAAAGCAATATAAAGCTCTCAAGATGGAGCCTCAATCAATATCTTATTTTCATTCTAAGCTAGTTAGCAATTGGGAAGACTAGTAAAATGATGAAAAGGAGGAGAAAGAATAAAAAAGTATGGTGGGAAAGAATAGGTCTTTAAAGAAGGTTTCTTAGAAGAAAGCAGGGAAGCCTTATAGTTTAGAGGGAGCACATGAAACAATGAATAACTTGGTGGTTTTGGAGATAGATCTAGGTGGATGAGGTTCCTTCAGGAACACCTTCCTTGCTAAGAGGGAGTGTTGAGAATTAGTGAAAAAAGTGATTCCTTTATATGTACCTTAATTCAAGGAGTTGAAGTTGAGTTCCTTTTTTTGCATGGTCAAGTTCCTAAAATTTAGGAGTGTCACTAAAAATTAGGAGTGCATGATGCAGTTAATTGATTTTTTGAAGTTGAAGGTCAACTTTTGATCTTCTAGTGTGATTTAAATTGAGAACTAAAAGCTTAAGTGGAGTTAGACTCATAAATTTTAGGAGGATCCAGTTAACTAGTTCCATTGACTTTTGTTAACTAGAAAAGCTGCAGTTTGATTACTTATATTGAAAAATCACTAATTTTAACCATTATAATTTCCTTTATAAGAAGTAACAAAGGCACACGTTTAATCATTGTTTTGGTGAGAATGAGTTGGTGATACCAAGAAATAGGAAGCACAATTTTGTGTGTGGATCTTGTGAGAGGAAGAATGTGCAAGAGAAGTTTGTGCACATATTGGTAGAGGGCAGCAGAGATCAATAATATTGTAAGGGTTTCAAGCTTAGAACAAGTAGGAAAGACACGTGTGTCTTTTAAAATGGAAAAATTGTTTTGTAAGAGATATATTGATTAGTTTTTCTATCAATAAAATTCTCACGTAAGTGTGTGGTTTTCCCAGTTGGGTTCCCTAGAGAAATTTTTTTGTTGATATGTGTTATTGTGTATTTATTTTTGTTCCTATTCCACTGCAAATTGAGTAGAGACATTCTTTTTTTGTAAGAAAAGATAATGTTCTCATATTGTTCTTATCACCAGATCATAACTTCATGGAAATTCTACATCTCCTGTCCAAGGTCACAATCCCATTTCTTCCCATGTTACCAAGGATTAGGGATTAACACTCAAATCCAAAAATTTTCCTTAATGATTTACAACTTTTTAGTTTAATCTATGACTATAGAAGATATATATGACTTTACATGATTCATGGGAATTAGATGCTACAACATTCTTACCTCAATAATTGTGTAAAAATATACTCTCTATTACTTATTCAATGAAATAAATAATTGTTAAATACCAAAATTGAATAATATAGTGAATTTCATCAATAATTTAAACTTCTTTGAATAGGAATTTCTAGCAATTATCAAATTTGAAAATGTCTAGTTCATGTATGAAATATCAAACTAGAAAGAGAATACAAAGAATGCAATCAATATTTAAATTATTTTTTACTTTCTATAAAGTACATAAAATATTACAGGTTCAATCATTTTGAACATACAACAACTTCCCATTTGTTCACCCATCATATATTCAAAATATGTAACTAGAATACTATATGGAATTAACAAAGGTAGGAATATAAACTTATCTGGAAATAAAGAAAATGACCAACCAAACCAAGAAAAATGAGTGATTTCCACCCACTCATAGGAAATTATACTATAGAACTCCAATCCTACCCAAGCTATGGTGACACCAAGGTGAACTAGGAATAATGGCTTTGAGTTCAGTCCAGAGGAAATCTAACCAAGATAGCTTCCCACAAACAACTACAAACACCCACATTACCTATATCTCATAACACATGATAAATTCTTTCTCTGCTTCTTAGTACCTAAGAATTCTCTTCATTTTATTCTTTTTAGAGGAGAAATAGAAAGGTCCAACTAATATCACAAAACTTCTTGCATATTTTTCCTAGTCTTCTACCTATTTTCACAAGTATACCTACTTATTTTCATGGCTTTTCTGGTCTATATGTTCATGGCACTTTTTTTTTTCTCTCCTATTCCCTATAATTTATCTTTAATTTCCTTTTTTCCATCCTATATCCTCCTATTCAAATTACCCATGCATAATTACTTAACAATAAGTCCTCACAACTATTTTTTCATGTTCTAAAAACGTAGGGGAGACACCTTGCTAAAGTATAGGAGTGATAGCTTAGTTACAGGAATTGGATTTCTCCATTACTCACATATTTAATGAGGTTAATATGATGAGTTAGGATAGATAGAGGAATAATAAAGAAATCATTTCTTCTTACCTGTCCCTACTTGTGGTATCATAATCTATATATGCACTCATATTTTATTGGACTTGGTCATAATCATTTTATTAATTGGAAAGGTAAATATATTACAATGTTTACAATACCAAGGTATACCTAACCTATGGTGATTAGTATAGTAGAAAATAAAAATACCCATAAGTAGTTTTAAACAAGTTCAATTA
The DNA here is from genome assembly GCA_034641835.2 of Pinus albicaulis. Taxonomy (NCBI): domain Eukaryota; kingdom Viridiplantae; phylum Streptophyta; class Pinopsida; order Pinales; family Pinaceae; genus Pinus; species Pinus albicaulis. Next base: position 780,331,642 of record CM076583.1, read on the forward strand.
TTTCATTACAAATTTTTTTAAGGAGATAAGCATGGATGCTACAAGACATGTTCTAAGGATATGCGAGTAAAAGTAAATAAGCTTGACTTGATATCATGAAATACAATAAATAATAATAAATTTTTCTAGTTTAATGCTCAATTTATCCATTGAATGTTCAAAATAGAATCCACATAAATGTGTAGATGCCAAAATGCCATTTTCCTAGGCCAAGCATTGAGTGAGGTTGAGAGATATTATCATAATATAGTTGTTTGTTTCATTGTCTATGCCAATTCAAAAGGAGATGTTATGATTATTTCCATTAAGGAATTTTTTGGGTCTAAAATGGGCCTCCTAAGGAAAACAAAAATAATAGTAAAGGTAATAAGAGTTATGGTTTTTAAAGGAAAATAAAGAAAACTACTTTTTTTTTATTGTATTTTGAGTTATCTCTTTATAGGTTTACTCAAATTTCAACTGAGGGAAATCTTTAGCTGTGGAATTTTGCTATACATCTAATGAGAACTAAATTTGAACTGAAATTACATGATAAAAATCTGTTTCTTTCAAGTTTAAAATATGAATAAAAGAAGTTAGATTTCCTCAAACAACCAATTTTTTTTATGGAAGTTATGTAATTTTATCATCATATTCAAGCCAAGCATAAGGCTACACACCAATCCATCATGGGAAGATACATATGAAACTGACATTATTTTGGGTTTCATAATACAAACCTACCTGGACCTATTAGATTATCATAGAAAGAAAAGGAGGAAAGAGCAAAATGATTATGAATTTTTTTGTAACAACAAATGGTCAAACATGAATAAATGTTCAGAATTTTTTTTTTTTCACATTAGAAAGTAATGATGAAGAGGAAATTGAGGAATCTATACAAGGAAGTGAGGAAGAACTTTCCAACTTAAAATAATAGGAAATACAAATGGAAATTGTGCCCAATATTTATTCAAACGTGTGAGATATATGTTCATGCATTGGAAGATCTCTTAGATACTTAAACCATGGAGATTTTTTTTTTAGCTTAAGAAGAAAAGGGTCATAATTATTATTAACTTAGGTAGTATCCATAAGTTCATTGATAAAATTTTGATAGAGCATCTCAATTTTTCTATATATCTAGTGACACATTTTCAAGTTTTAGTTGCCAATAGAGGGAGTATGTTGTGGGAAAATTCCACAACATTAAAATAAGTATGAGAGAATATAAATTGGAATTATCAATGTATTTCATTCCAATTACAGGTGTAGATATTTTTCTAGGAATTCAATGGTTGAGAACATTAGGTAAAATTTCTACAAACTATACTGAATTATTCATGAGATTTGAATTGGAAGGAGTTCAATATGATCTAAAAGGGTTAAAATCATGACCTTTTAAAGTTTTCAATTAGCACAAAATGAAATACTCCTTTAAAAGGATAGTAATGGAACTATGGTTAATTACGTTCGATGGAAGTTAAGGAGGAAGATGAGAGTATTCTCAAGGAACTAAAAGACACCTTGGAACTGTAGGGTATTGCAAGAAATTCTCAAAGGTTTAACTCGATCTATAGATCAAGAACATAAAGTTGAATTAATTCCTAGAATAACACTTCCTAATTCCATTTTTGTGGATAAACTCACAAAATATGAACATTTATGTGGAATTCAAAGTACATGCACAACAAACACCAAGTAGAAAAGTGTTCATGAGGTAAATCCATTGAATTCATGGTCTTCCTAAGGTAATACTAAGTGAAATAGATCCAAAAATCATGGGTATGTTTTGGAAAAATTATGGAACATGAGTGGAACAAAACTAGAACGAGTTCAACATATCATCAACAAATAGATGGCAATAAATAAATAGTAAACAAACGGTTAAAGGATTATTTTCCATGTTATTCTTTACATAAGAAATATAAATAGATGAAGTAGATTCCTTTAGTTGAATGGTGGTATAATACTACCTATCATGCACCTACAAAAATTACCCCATTTGAGGCTTTTCATGGATATCCAACTCCTAGTAACTCATATGTTTTACAAGATAAATACAAAGTATGAATAATAGAGTAACACATGTAGGAGACTAAAGAAAATTTGAAAATTATTAAGGAAAACCTTCAAATGGTGAAAAATATGATGAAGAAACAAGAATATCAACATCAAAGTGAAAGATAATTTGAGGAGGGTGTATGAGTATTTCTGAGACTACAACCTTATTAAGTAATCTAGACTAAAGAAAAAGTTAGAATAAAAAATTAGAACTAAAGTTATATGGGCCATAAAATAAGTCCATATGATTGGAAAAGTTGTATATAAGTTAGATATGGTTTCTTCTCACATTCATAAGTTTTCTCATTTATCCATCCTAGAAAATCTCATGGAACAAACTATTCTAGTGCAAATAAAACTTATAGAATTAGATGAAGAAGGAAAGTTGATTCTTGAACCAAATAAGGTTATGGATCAAAATTTTCTATATCTTCGAAGTAGAACCCTTACAAAGTACCTAATAAAGTAAAATAACATGCTTCTAGAAGAAGATACTTGGAAAAATAGTAGCTCACAATGAAACACCCTCAGCTATAGGATTTGAGACAAAATAAATTTTAAGAGAGAGGGGGCTGTGTTATGGCCTTGATGACCTATATTAAGGCATTAATAAGAATTCATTATTTATTTATTTTTTATACTAGGAGGTAAAATATAACCTTTCACAGTCATGTTTTATTATAATTGAACCTCTTGTCACGTATATATACTCCAAGGAGACCTAGTCTTAGGATCATCAAACCTTGTCTTGCATATTATATTCATTTTAAAAGGATATTTCCCCCTTGAAGTGGGATATATTTATTGGCTTCTTATCAATTTTAAGCAGCAAGATTCATAACACACTTAAAGAGAAACTTAAACCCTCCTTACCATCACTAAGACATATTAGAACCAATATATTTGTGAAATGGATTATAAGTAAAATTTTTCATTCTAAATATGGGCCATATATGTTAATGCAAGTGATTGCCTTAGCTAGGCCATTTGATAACAAAGTATTTACTAATCCTCAATGTAAGGACCAAGAGTTTTTGAGGTTTAGAGATTCCTTCCTCCATCTTATTATTAGGGACCTTAATATACTTTAGGCATCAACTAAGGAGAAGTACCACCATTACAATATAGGGGATTGAAATTTTACTATTTTGTACCCTTTAGAAATTTTTTCTTGTAATAGTATGATTGAGGGATTATGAGTGTCTACCAATCTATTTATAGAAAATATTTTTAAGGAGATGGTTGATCTTGTACAATTAAAATAACGGATTATCATGTGAAAGAACCCTCTAGGGAATTTCATCTAAGAGGCCCAATCAATGACCATTGTTTTCCATTTTTAACCACTAACATTTTTTTCTAGAATTAACCTTAATTTGGGAATGATAGTCTATAGCTAGTGGTTTCAGGCACATTGTTTCATGGCCCATGGTTTTATGCTAGTGGTATTTGTTTGGAAATAAAGCTATAAATAGGCTTATTAGTATCCATTGTAAGGTGTGATATTCCTAGGGTTGAGTAGGGATCCCCAGCCAGTATGAGGGGCCAAGGGTTGAGAATAGATGCCCGAACAGTGTAGGGCGTGAAGGTTTGAGCAGGGCTCCCCGGTAGTCTTGGCTATGGTTTTGGGCAAGGGCTAATGGAATTCTATTAATTTTTTTCTTGAGAGGTTAGTGCGCATGAACAAGTAGGACTGTGTAGTGGAATCTGATTATATTCAAACCTAGGACATCTTAAATAATAAAATATTTTCAGTGGACTTGTAGAATCCATAGTCGGCCTGCACAATTGTGTGACTTCCTGCTCATCTACATGACATAGTTGGATGTGTCGCTTAGCAGTGATGGTTGAAAAATATAATTTCTTGTTGTAATGGGTCTGCACATAGGAACACTGTGTGTGCACAATTAAGCGTATGAAATACTTGCCAACACTTAGTTTTTGATCTCACTAAGTTGGAATAGCCTTGGAATTTGTGCTGGAAAAGTTTGTGAATTATTTCAGTGCTTACATGACTGAGCATTAAAGGAGATGGAAACAATCCTAAAATTATATGATTGGTGTTAAGACTTTCATGTCATAATAGTATGGTTTGGCCTATGAGCGTGGTTTTTAATATGTTAATTAGTCATGTAGTTAGATTGGTTATTATGGCGATTTATATATATTATATTTGTGAGTGTTTTTTGTTCATATAATCAAGATGGAGTGATATGTGTACATTTTTTAATTGATTTATGAAGGCTAGTGTCTCACACATTTGTAGTTATTAGATCATCAAATATGCATATCCGCAAAGAACATGCCATATATTTAACAGAATAATGTGACCCGTCATGCTTAAGGAGCATTAGTCATAGGTAGTTCTTAATAAGGTCAAGCTGGTGTGACCTGTCATGCTTAAGGAGAATTAGCACAAGTAGTTCTTAATAAGGTCAAGCTTGTGTGATTCCTCATGCTTCGAGAGTGGCAGTACGTGTTATTTATACAAGTTCAAGTTGTAGAATTGTCCACTGAAGACATTTTGTACCCAAAATGCTATTATAAATAACTGTAAATATAGAAGAAGGTCATTTATTCACATATGGTGGAAGTTCCGTAGGATGGTTCAATATCAAGACTGACCCGTTGCTATATGGTATGTTGAGAAACATCAATTCTAAAAATCAAGTCAACGATGGTGTGAAGCGGTTATGTCTTAAATGGACCAAGTGGGAAGCTCGAAAGTGTGGTGAAGAAAAGAGCGGAAACCATGAGATTTCAGAGTGGATACGAGTGCTAGTGATGACCATATCAGAAAAAATTGACAGAAATTCATTCATTGTTATAATGTATACTTTTTGGTTTTGTCATGTAAGCATTAAGGGAGGGTATTGGAAGTAATTTTTCAACTACTTCCAAGTTTTAGTGAGTTGTCATTGTGAATATCTAGGTGTGATTCTAGAAATAGTTGTTTCCCTATGTGTATGAGTTTTCTATGAGTCATAGATCCACCTTCTTCATATCTTATCATCTAGAAGTTGGATATCTAATTCTTATATATGTAACTATTTTATGTGATCAATGATATAGTGTGAGTTTTGTTTTGTGTGTCATCTATTCTATGAGATCTCTCTAATTTTTAATAGTCATTAGGTATGGAAGCCCTAAAAAGGAATATAGTGGTATCATATCGCTATGAAAACTCTCCATGCTATTCAAAGACGAGTGAGTATGGGCTGCAAAAGTAAAAAATGCAGTCGTGATAAAATATTTGATGCCCTAGATGTGTGATATTTTGTTAGGATAAATTTTTCCTTTAGTGCTGATAAATGTGAGGGAAAAATTGTTGCCATATTGGCATTACTAGAATGATGAATGGGGCTGTTGTGACCCGAAGGATACATCATAGGTTTCTCTACATAAAAATAAAGGAGGATGATTGAGGAAAGATTTAGGTTCAATCAATGTGCTAAGGGTTTACAGAGATAGATATGTAGTTGATGTTGGCCATGGGATTACATCGTTTGGAACATTTCATGCAACAAAGCTAGATACTATAAAAGACTTATCCATGAGTAGAAACATGGAGGTACAAATTAAGAGCACTGAGGCCATTGAAAGGCTGATGATGGATGAATGTGTCTTGTAGAAAATGTATGTGGTGGAAGGACTCAAAGAAGTCCCTTCTAGTAGTATGTTCTATTGGGAAGAATATTTCTTAGGCCATGGAGGCCAAGACTGGTGGATGTTATCAAGGAGGTGATGCAAAATGGATAAACAATATTAACTCTAAAGTAAGTAATAAAAATGATGTAAAAAAAAAAAATATAAACCCCCTCAGTAGGATATGAGACGATAATTTTTCCATAATGAAAGTATGCACGACATCCATAATTATTGGAAGGATGTGATAGAAAATGTGATCTAATTAACGTGGTTATTGGAAGGTGCAATGAGTGGCTATGCAAGTATAGGAGCATTGAGCTCACTTCAGTGAAAGTCAACACTATGGTGGGAAGGGCCATATGTGATGGTGTGATATACCCACTAAAGTATCATAACGAGGAATGAAAGATCAACAATTTTCCACTCTACAAAATAGTGTCCTTCTCTAGTTAGTTGTTCATATAGTTTATGGCTTCAATATGCAATGGGAATTTTTGAAAATTGTTGTATAAATTTTGCAGGATCGAGAGTATATCATCATGATTAGGTGCAATGGATTCATTTCTAGGGTGTAATAAAGAGGGTATGGTGAAATACATAAATGGTGATTAATATGGTAATTTCTGTTAGAGAGGCAATGATAAGACCAAGAAAAGGAAATGGTAATGTCAAGGATGCTCATAAAGTGTTTGATGAAATTCTTCAATTAGATGAAAATTTCATTGGTGAGATGCAATCTAGGGTATGAGCTATGTTGATAAGGAATTGTGTGAACCAAGAAAAATTGAGTTGAAAGGACAGATCAAGTTACGGATCAAGAAAGGTAATTGAGAAATAGAGAGAGGTATTATGGACATGAGAAGGAATGAATATGTAGTGGTATAGAATGAAAGAGCTAGTGTGTAATGAATGAAAATCCAAAGGTTTTTCTTCCAAGTCATTTCCCTAGGAAGTTGTAATACCTGATGTTTAGGAAGACATGTTGTTCAAGAGCACACATTTTTATAACACCTTAAGATTTTTCTTAGTCATACATACAGTGTAGTGGTGCATTGAGTCATCAAGATATGGAATGGACCCCTTGGAGAGGTACTAGGGTGGCAAGTGTACTGGTATGTTGGCTTGAGGTGGGGAAGATGAGAACTTAGATGATATGGTTGAGGAATGTGACCAAGTCAATCTCCCTGATTCAAGTTTAATAGGGGGATTGTTAGGGTGGTTCAGGTAAACTTTACTTGGTCAAGTTACCGGTGTTTTTTTAGGCTCTAAGTTTATGGGAACCCATGGTTTTGCCCACGGTATTTCTCGTTGAGTTTCCTCTCGTGGAGCTTCCTCTATCTCTATTTTGTTAATCCATATAGAAAGCATCATGTTAAGCCCTAGGAAGTGGGTTGTATTTCTATCCCTATATTAGTGTGGTTGGGTAGACCCTTCAATTGTAATTCTACCCATTTTCTCATATATATACTATGGAGGCTTAGTTTTAAAATCATATAATATTATCTTTATGCATTGATTCATTGTAAAAGAAAGTTTCAGACTTGAAGTGGATTTTTATCAACTGATTCTTTATTATTTTCAAGGAATTTAGTTCATAACATACGATCCTAGGGTTTTTCTCCTTCAATCAAGGCACTTGTATTTTTTCTATAAAATTTTCTATGGGACATTTAAAATAATCAAATTTAGTGACAAAAAAGGAAATATATATGGGTACATTTGGTTAAAAGTTCAAGTTACTTTTCATCATAACTTATGAAATATACCCTGTGGAAATTAGGGTTTATAAATAATCTTAAAATTGGTTTCAAAATTATTATTTTTCTAATTATTTTTGTAAAATATTTTTAGAAAGGCTTTAGGCTATGAAATATGTAACAACCTTAGTGAAAATTCCATGTAATAAAGGTTAAAAATAATAACAACGGTTGATGGGAAACACATTCCAAGTTGAATGTTAGGAAAAAAATCCTAGTGCGAGTGTTCACATGGTTTGTTATGGCTGAGGAAATTGGCAAAGGCTATGGCTAAGGAATTAAAGATGAAAAATGATTTTTAGCACATTTATTTATGAAATAATGGAAATTAGGAGAAAATGGATATGAAAGGTCACAAGTTGCATGTGAGGAAGAAAATGAAGGAAAATAACGCAAAATGAAGAAAATAGAGGCCTCATTCATAAAAAGGCTTTTGAGGATCTGTTGGTACCTTTTGTTAGTTTAGTTTCGGAGCTCTCTCATTATTATCTCTCTCTCTCTCTCACCTTTGGACACTTAGAGTTTTCTTGGAGCACTTTGGCATTGGAGCAAGAAAGGAAAAGAAAGAAAGGAAGAGGAGGACATCAGAATTATTTGTAGGTATTTATTTTCATATGTGATTTCCTTACTAGATTTGACATGCATTGTATTGCATGTGGTTATTTTCTTTCTTGACATGGGTTTTTCAAGGTGTGACAGTGTTTTCAACCTAAACTTTCCATTTCCATATAGATTTGATGAGATCAATTTCTCATACTTCGATTGAGTTGGAATACTAGATGGATTCGAAGCTGAGTGGGGTGGATATCCAAAATGAAAAGCACGTGGCCTAGTGGTCCCTGAAACAAGCTATGGATCATGGTAAAGCCACTGGCCTATTAGCTCCTGTGCTAGACTATGGGTTACAATAAATATAGATTGTGTGCCGTAGTGGGTAATGAGTCCTTTCCGATGAATGGTGGGATATATAGAAAATCCAAGGGTGGATTGCTTTCCATTAGGCCTAGTAGTCCCAATATGGGATATATACTAAAGCCTGTAGAGTATGTCTCGGTTTAGGGCCTAGTGATCCATTATTCATAATATGGATTACAATAATATTGAGAGACTAGGAGGCACTCAAAATCCTCACGGTGTTGACAGAGAATTCCAATAACATTCATGCTTGATTGGTTAGAGTCCCACATTCATGCTTGGAATATAGCATGGGGGTGATTGGCTGAAGAGAGATTTGGCTAAGCCAATCTATGGTTGGGTGGAATGTGGAAATCCCATCTCCGGTGGGTTTTTATATTCATAAATGAGAAGCTCATTCCTTTGGTATTTGATCTATAAATGTACTGGTTATTATGTGGATTATATTGCTGTTGTATCCACTTTATTTCTGTTGTTATTATGCTGGTTGTAAACATATATATTGACAGTGATGATATATGTCTCTCTCCATGTTTTTACTTCTAAATAAATGCACAATGTATCTATGGTCAAACATATTGTATGGCAACTTAGGGGAGAAATGAATCTTAGTGATTCTCATATAAGTATGAAACCCCTTTGCTATGTTCTATAGTTTATACCTATAGCTTTCATGTTTGTGACATGTTTGACAAAATTCATGTCATGGATAGGAGGGGTCCAAATGAATTATTATTGATGTGATTGATTATGTATCATTATCCCATTTTTATTTATCATCTTTGATATTTTCGTGAATTTCTGGGCAGAGCACTGGGTTTTGGGGTTGAAAAGGTGGCTTAAATCTCGGGGCCATTGGAACATAACTGATTATTTGTGGTCCTGGTTGCTAGCATGCAGTGATATGCCTGTGGCTATGGTTCAAAGAGGTAAAAATGTTAGTGTGACCTAGGGGTAAGAAGCTTGTGGTTGGGTTACCTCATGGGGGTGTTTTTGTTGCTGTATAAGGTATGTACATTATGTTTTGGTCAGTTCCACTTCCTTAAGGTCACCTAGGAGTTTGAATCTCATTATAGCATCCTCTTGTCGCATATTTATCCCAGCTAGCCAGTTTCTTGGGTATATGTGGGAAGGGGGTGTGACAGAGTGTTATCAAAGCATGGTTCAACCCTTGGGACTGGATAGGCGGTGTGTTGGTCATGCCTTTCTATTGGTTTCATATGTGTTTCTCATACCTATGGTGTATGTGTTTATCTCATATATGTTATGTTGGCCATGGTGGCTATGGTGTCGCCATGGGAGGACCGATGATGTTGTTTTCAACATATTTTTATGAGTATATGACCGATTATCTGTTATTAAAGCTTGCGTATTATGTGTGCACACTTGATTACATGTTGCTACATGTTATGTATGTGTTGCTTGTTTATGCTAGGTTACATATTGGCCATGCTTTTGTAGTTTCTATGTATTCTTGCTTGCGTGATGCTATATGTTGAACATGCATTCGTTGTTCATGTCTGGTTATACATGTAAAGTGGGTTCATATGGTCAAGTTTTCATTGGTATGGTTGAGGTTATCACACATTAGGTCATGGTGTGTATTTGGTATGGTCATGCATTGATGACTGGACTCCAACTAGAATGATGTGTATGTGATAATATACCACGTGTCACAAGTTTATCTATTGTTATGATAATTCATATACATGTATTTCACTGACTAGTTGATCTTGCAAGATGTATCCCCCATAAATTATACTAAGGTAAATTGGTTTATTATTATTTATTTTAGTTTACATATTATGCCTTGCAGGAGAAATATCAACATGGATAGAAATATGGTAGACTAGAAAGACTCTCCCTCTGAGTCATATGAGTAGCAAGGTGGACATTATTCTGATTTGGTAGGCACATTGAGAAGCCTAAAGGAAGAAATATGGAGTTGTAAGACAAAAAATGACAGGATCATACAGGCACAAGAGAAAAAACCAGAGGTGAATGTAATACTTATTTAGATCTTGTCGGAATTACAGCAACAAGGGCCACTTCAGATCAGCCATGGACAAGAGGACAAAACTAATGGTGCATATGGTAGTAGGTATCCTAGCAGACATAGGTCATATAGAGCTGATACAATGAGAGATGGAAGGTTGTTGGATACTTTGGATAGGAGGACTGAAGAGTACATGTACGATTCTAGTTCTGGATCAGATAGAAATCATGATCTACATCGCTATCATCCTTATAGGAGGAATACCGGGGGATACTTTCTTGATGAATTCAAGAAAGAATAACCACCTAATTTTGATGGATACTTGAAGAAGCCAGAATATGCAAAGGCTTGGATACTTGGACTGAATAAATTATTTGAGTTTCATGAGTACATAGATAACATGAAGGCCATAATTTCTATCTTCAGTCAGAAGGTAAAGCAGACATATGGTGGGAAGATGTGAAGCAGGTTAGAGACACCAGGATAGAGGACTTGAGTTGAAATGAGTTCAAGAGGATTTTTTAGGAAGAAGTACTTGTCAGAGAGGTACTATGACAATAAGGAAAAATAATTTTATGAGCTAAAGATGGGGTCAATGATAGATGAAGAGTACAAAACTAGGTTCCTAGAGCTACTGAGGTATGTGCCATATATTAAATATGAGAAGGATAAAGTTCATAGATTTGTTAGTGGTTTTCCATTAGAATTTAGAGATCGGATTGAGTATGATGAGCCTCGATCATTTTAGGAAGTTATTGGGAAATTGAAGCATTGTTATGAGAAGTCAAAAGACAAGAATGAAACTCAACAAGGATGGAAAGGGAAAGACAAAGCTAAAGGTAAATAGAATCCTAATAGAGCAAGGCCTAAAAATATAGTTGAGAAAGAGAATGTGATGCCTCATAAGAAGTTTAATGCAACTAGACAGGGACATGGATCACAACAACAACATGGAGGTAATGGTACATGATGGTTGGAGTGTTGGACATGCAGTGAGGATAACCTTAGGAAAGTTTGTACGCAGAACCAAGGTGGTAGGCCTAAGATATATAGTGCACAAGAGGCGTAGATTATTAGGGGTTTTGGGCAAAGAATTCCTTGTATTTATGTAGCTGTGGACAATAGGCAGGTAGAACACCATGCATATATCATTGAGATGGGTGGTAAGATTTGTTATCAAGTTATTTGTATTTTGATTTATCTTGGATCTAATTATAGCTTTGTTAGTCATGACTTGGTGAATAAGTGTGGCTTGAGTAAATAAATTCATGAAAAATATTTGTTAGTGCAGTTGGATACAAGTACAAAGAAAATAGTTCACCATTGGGTAATAGTGTGTGCATTTGAGTTAAATGACATGCCTACAATAGCAAACTTGAAAATATTTCCATTGGGTTCCTACAATATGCTATTCGGTATGGATTGGCTATACCTTCACAGGACGAAGGTAGATTTTTATGAAAAAGCTATTGAGAGCTTGGATCACAATGGGGAAGAAAGAGTCTTACAGGGAAAGAAGATATCCACATCAGTTAGGATGGTGACAACCATATAGGCCAAGGGTGTGTTTTATTCATAGGAAAGGGTGTGTTCTATTCATAGTTCATATCTCTAGTGACAAAGGTAAGCAAGTTGATGACGTAGAATTATTGATTAGGTATCTAGTTTTGCAGTAGTTTTAGGATGTGTTTCCAACCAATATTTCCGAGTTTCCACCTCACAAGGAAGTAGAATTATCTATTGAGTTTGTTCAAGTTGCAACTCCAAATTCAAAAAGACCTTATAGGATGAGCACACCTGAGTTGGTAGAATTAAAGTTGCAGCTGGAAGAGATGATTGACAAGGGATACATTACGCCAAGTGTAATGCCTTGGGGTTCACCGATGTTGTTCATTAAGAAGAAGGATGTCACTCTCATATTGTGCATTGATTATAGGTAGCTAAAAAAAGTGACCATTTGGAACATGTACCCATTAATAAGGATCGATGATTTATTTTATCAACCGAACGGATCAACAATGTTCTCTAAGATTGACTTGAGATTGGGATAGAACTAGGTACACATCAAAGAAGAGGACATCTACAAGACTGCATTCAATATTAGGTACACGAATTATGAGTTTGTTGTAGTTTTATTCGGTTTGACTAATGCCCCAATTACATTTATGTGTTTGATGAACAATGTGTTGCGTCCTTATTTGGACAAGTTTGTGATTGTGTTTATTGATGACATATTGGTGTATTATAAAAATGAGGAAGAGTACGCCGAGCATTTGGAAACAATTTTAAGGTTGTTGATAGAACATCAATTGTATGTTAAGTTCAACAAATGAATTTTCTTCTAGACGAAGGTACACTACTTGGGACATTTTGTCTCCAAGGAAGGCATTATAGTCGATCCAGAGAAGATAAGGGCCATCATGGAATGGGTAGTTCCCAAGAATGTAGATGAGGTGAGATCATTCATGGGATTGGCAGGTTACTACAGGAGGTTTAGTAGGAACTTAGCACAGATTTCTTATCCTATTACATCATTGTAGAGGAAAGGAAAGAAGTTTGATTGGAAAGAGGAGTGTGAGGCTAGTTTTGAGAAACTTAAGTAGTTGTTGACACATCATCCAATGTTATATTGCATATCCATAAAAGGAGTTTGTAGTGTGTACATATGCTTGCAAGGGAGGACTTGGTGGGGTCTTTGTGAAGGATGGGCAAGTGGTATGCTATGAGTCACAAAATTTGAATGAGCACGAGCATAACTACCCGACACATGATCTTGAGCTAGTAGCTATCATACATGCACTGAAGATGTGGAGGTATTATCTTCTTGCACTACAAGGAAAATACCCTTTAGCAGATGTTTTTGAGGAACCACAAAGAAAAATACCCCATACATCCATTTCTAGTGGAGGTTACTATAGGATGTTGGTGGGCAGAGGGTTTTGCAGATGTTTTCCTATCGGTGCTCTTATCGTTAAAACTCACCTCAGTGCTATCGAAAAAATAAAGCACCGGTGTAGACAAATTAATTGGCACACCGGATACCATGCACTCCGTACACACATGCCTGGTGCATCATAATATAATAGAGCACCGGTGCCTCAAAACTCATTTGTGCCAATGCATTATAAAACACAACGCCAACACCGAAACCACCCGATGCGGTAGACAGAAACCGCACTGGTGCATCATAAAAAACGTGCCAAAACACAAACTGACCAGTGTGTTTGTAGCAAATAGTACTGGTGCACCTAAAAACAATGCGCATCGGTAAAGGGTTAAATTAAACGACAAAAAACCCAGATTTTTCAGTTTTCCAGTGCTCCTGAACTACCAATTACTGGTACGCACGATACCATAGAATGCACTAGTGTGCACCAAAAATTGGCAAACTAGACAGCGTGCGTGAAGTACACACACCGCCGGGGTGTCCAATTACTGTAATGCACTGCGGCGTCAATACTCTTCCGCACCGGTGCATCATAAAACACCGCGCCAAAACAAAAACAAACCGGTGCGTTCTTCTCTAAGAGCACTGGTGCGCCAGAAACCACACACACTAGAATAACGTTATATATATATAAAAAATAAGGCCAAAAAACTGGTGCTTTGGAAATATTATGCACTGGTGCTTTACCATTACACCGCCCCGGTGCATCATCAAAATTTCGCACTGAAACTAAAACATCTCGGTGCACGGTTAGGGAAACGCCTCAACGCGTTATAAACAACGCTCCAAAATTGATACCGCCAGGTGCGGTTTTATTTAATAGCACTGGTGCGCTTATAAAAACCCGCACACCGAAACTGGGTTAATAAAAAAAAAATTACGGCCAAAAAACTTCATTATTCACTTTTCCCAGTGCTCCAGAGCTCTCAAGCCCCAGTGCTATTTTCTTATTTCTGAGCCGCCCTGACATCGGTGCTCTCATTGCACCCATTGCACGCACTGCTGCTCTGCATTGGCCACCAATCTTCAGCTTGCATTTTGGAAAATAGTGGAAAAATTTTATTTTCCAAATTTTACAGCCAATATACCTCCTCGACGACGAAATGTACAGGTATTTTTCTAGTTTTTCTATAATTAATCCTTTTACTAGATTAGATATTGAAATAAGCTTAAAAATAACCATTAAAAAAAAAAAATTGTCGCATAGTGCGCTCGAGCTGTTCGGCTTGCACCGGTAGTGGTGCTCCCTATAAAATTTATAGGTAGCACTGCTACCGATGCTAATGGTAACCGAACCATTTTCGGGGCGGTGTCGGAAGGTGCCCCGAATAATTTTAAACTAAAAAGAAAAAAGAAAAAAGGTGGTCCACTCATTTATCCAGGCACACTGTTGACCCTGCAATCATAGTGCAGTGCGTTGACTAGATTTGCTGCCCCAGTTTATGTCAACGCACTACATTTCTCATTCCAAGAGGGTCAACGGTGCGGCTGGGTAAAAGACCGCACCGTCACCTATGTGATTGTCATGAAATCGATGCACTGACATGACTATATGCGTCAGGGCGTATATTTCAGTCAGCGCACCGCTATTCTGAATTATGTACAGTCCATGGTGCTTGAAAAATAGACATTAGCACCAACTCTGGTGTAGTCTGTTTCATTAGGGGCCCTAGGGATGGTGTGCTAAAATATTAGGATGCACCGGAACCGGTGCGTGACTGTTTTTATGGAGCACCGACTTGTATGTTTGTTTTGTTTTCAAACAAAATTATATATGTATATTTATAAATACATTTCCTTTTTAATAAAAAAAATTATTTAATATGGCAATGATTCAGAGAGAACAGGAGAAACAGTAGTAACAACAAGCAGAACAATATGACATGATTCGCCAATTGAAGGTGAGAGAGAGGGAGAGAGATGGATGCCCCTGCCCTATTACTGCAGATGCCCAGGAGAGCCTTAAGCAGGTAGGCCTCCTCAAGTTCTATGAGGAGGCTATTTCCGGCCTAAAGACCCATAGTGTGCTTTTGAGACATCTTATCAGCAAGTGGAATGCCCACTGATAGGATTTTTAGGTTGGTCCTGACCAGTGGTACACACCCACTGAGGAGGAAATTTATTTTATTACAGAACTATCGAGGAGAGGGGTGGATTTTCCCTCATTCCCAGATGTGCCACCTGGTTGTGTAGCAGGGAGTCAGTTAGTTTACTCCCAGAGATACATTGGAGCACATGTACTATCTCCTTCAAAGTTTCAGGTACCTGGAAGTCAGTTATGTATAGGTGCTTTTGGTATATAGGAAATGCAGTGCCTCTCTATTATCGCTTCGATCACGTTAGAGGAATTTTGAGGTCTAAAATGGGCCTCATAAGAAAAATGTACAACAAAAATAAACTTTATAACAACCAATAGGATTCAAGATGATGATGTCATCCATAATGGATGATTCACCATTTTTGGAGTAAAAAAGTAAAAAATATTAAAAAATAATAAAATAATAAAACTACTTTTTCAACTCGTATTTTAAACTTATCTCCCAAATTTTTTACTCAAATTTCGAGCGGGAGTACTCGTTGGATGCGGAATTTAATTCCTCATCCAAGGAGTACCCATGTTGCATACTTTCGATGAACTCTTCTACACAAAAAATGAGAAATACATAAAAAACGTGATTGTAATCACGTTTTTTTATGTATTTCTCATTTTTCGTGTAGTAGGACCCATCGAAAGTATGCAACATGGGTACTCCTTGGATGGGGAATTAAATTCCGCATCTAATGAGTACTCCTGCTCGAAATTTGAGTAAAAAATTTGGGAAATAAGTTGAAAATATGAATTGAAAAAAGTAGTTTTTTCATTTTTCCCTCTAAAATTTGATGATGTCATCAAATCTTATTAGATTTTTTCCACTATTATTTTATAATTTCCTTAGGAGGCCCATTTTAGACCTCAAAATTCCCCTAATGATTTCACACAACACCAGTGATGGGCAACGCATTAGTTGCTTGATTTTATATTACATTAATTCTTTAGTGCAGTAGCCATGAATTGTCAGGTGGTCTGCCATTTTTTTGCGACAGTTTTGTACGGCCGTAGATAGATGTCGTGCTCATGCCCAAGGGAGGGTAAAATTCCCTTTTGCTTCAGAGTTGTTTTGTTTATTTTTTGAGAGGTTTCTAGAGATGAGACCCAGTTTTGTTTGACAGCCTCGTAGGTTGGTGTTGGAGGCCCAGATGCGCATGTGGGGGCAGATGATGCCCAAGAGGGGAGACACTATGTTTCCAACGAGTATATCACTTGATTCGCTGGACTTACTAGCCAGCATTGGTGGGATACATCCCTTCATTATGGTCCCATGTCCTTATGCTGGACTAGATTAGTGAGGGTGTCCCAACATCCTCTTCACTCCTGATGTGTTGCTAGATGATAGAGGTAATATTACTGTTTTATTTATATTTATTCTAACATTTTCTTTAACTTGTTTTTATTAAATTGTGTAATGAAATTATCTAATTATTGTAGTGTACTTGTATATATTTTGTAAACATTGGCTCTTTTGATGGCGATGAGATGCCATATCCACCACATGATCCAAGTGTTGATCCTAATGAATACGATGAGGAGATGGATGATGTGCCGGAGGGTGAGGACGGTGGCGTAGCAGAGAGACGTGCTAATCCTCATGTGCCTCATTGTGCACCGGTACCGCCTTTTGCTAGGCGTGGTCGATCTGAGACTAGATACTAGATGGAGTTTGGCAGCCAACTCTGTTGATTGATTTCAGATGCAAGCATCAGGCCCGCTCATTAAAGAGAGACACAGGGCGATGATAGATTGTTACGGATGTGGAGAGGCATGCTTCGTGACATGTATGGCCTGATGCAGCATGTCGTAGGAGCTACAACAGTTGCTACGCAATTGAGGAGGACTGTCCATAGCTATAGGCGTAGTTGAGCTGCGACACATGATGGACAGTATGCCAGGAGCAACTCAGATGCATCTCATGATCATTCACCTCGCGACGCGCCTGATGAGCAGCATGAGGCTCCACTGCCAGCATTTGACACTAGTCATCATGGAGATGAGGCTAGACCATTGGCCATGTCCAGTCAGCAGCCTACAACATCCATCATGAGTACTAATCACGTTCATCATGAGTAGGCTAGACCATTGACCGCCGAGGCTGCAGTACTATTGACTGAGTAGGCCACCTCCACTAGTACTGTGCCTCATATTAATCATGTTGTACTACCACCAGCAGATGCATCCATCAATACTAGTTATCATCACGATCATGAGCAGGCTAGTCAACCATCGATTTTCGAGGCTGCACCCAAATTTACTGAGCATGCCGCATCCACTTCTACTAGTGTTATTGATCTTGTTGTTATACTACCACCAACACCTGATCCATGACATGATTTATATTACAGTTATATATTTTTAACATTATTCAGTTATATATATATATCTATATATATATATATATATATATATATATATATATATGGTCCATGTATTTTATGTTCATGTTGCAGTTGTACTTAATTTTCATGTTGATGATCATCATGATGTGGCGCATATTGTTAGTCATGTTAGATATGTTCATTTAATGTTTAGCTTGCAGATAGATGTGTATATGTGATAGGCGCATGAGTTATTTGACATTATATTGACATGTATATTTGATGTTTGTGTTATGATGATGTTAATATATAATGTTAATTTGATGTTAATTGAATGTGTTTATTAGTCGAATATGATGTTTGTATGATGGTTATCATGATTGTGATGATGTTTATTAATTAATTTAATATTATTAAATGACCATGATATTTATTGAATATTATGTCGTGAATGTAATTGTAATTTTAATTTTAATTCTATGTAAAATTGTAAAATTGTATTTGTATTTGTACTAATTGTAATTTAAAGTGTAATTGTATGTAAATTATTTATTAATGTAAAATTTTAATTGTAATTATAATATTTAATTTATTCTGAAATGATTGTAATTGTATATATATGAAAAATTGTAATTGTAATTCTAATTGTATGTAAATTTCACAAATTGTAATTGTATTTGTAATTGTAATTTTAATTGAATTGTATGTAAAATATTTGCAAAATTCTAATTGTAATTGTAAATGTAATTCTATGTAAAATTGTAAATGTAATTGTATTTGTGACTGTAATTTTAATTGAATTGTCTGTAAAATATTTGTAAAATTGTAATTGTAATTGTAAATGTAATTATATGTAAAATTGTAAATGTAATTGTATGTAAAATTAAAACTGTAATTGTAATTCTAATCGTAATTCATGTATGTGAAATTAATGTAAAATTGCAATTGTAATTTTAATTCTAATTGTAATTGTAATTTTAATTAATGTAATTGTATGTAAAATATTAATTTGTAAAATTTTAATTGTATTAATGTGAAATGATTTTATTAAAATATTTAAATTTGTAAATTTGCAAATGATTGTAAAATAACAAACCTAGAATAATACAAAATTTTGTAATTATCATTATTTTATTATGATTCTACATATATAAAGTTTAGAAAATAATGAAAATAAATTCATGTACTTTATAATTATCATTATTTTTCTATGATCTTACATACAACCAAAAAAAAAAAACAAAAAAATTTAAAAAGGACGGTGTGCTTATCATCCTAACAGGCCCTGGTGCGTCGTATTAATACAACACACTAGTGCCTCACATTTACGTGCACCGGAAACGAATAAATGCAAATAAAAAAAACGTAGCTCTATTTTGTTTAAGTTAAAAAAAGTAGCAATTTGAAAAATGGGCGGAAAAATATTTTCGAAAATCTAATTTGATAAAATATTTCTTTAAATACTAAACACTTTTCATTATTTAACTATTTTTGCTAACACTTTTCAGTCAGATTTTTACAGGAGACAAACTTGGAGCAAGAGAGCACGAGGGCACTGTGGATGGAGAAACACGTTCCAACAGAAGTATTCAGACAATCAAAAACCAAAACTCTGGTGATTCAAGCCCTTTATCATAGAATTTTAAACAATTTCATGATTAAATTTAATTCTTTTTTTTTACTTTTTTCTGCAGGTTTTTTATTTTTTCCTGTAGTTTTATCGATTTTTACCATGAACCCTTTATTTTTTTGTTTTTTCTATTTCTTCTCCCTGTTTCTATGATTTCAAAATTAGGGTTTTTCATTTTAGATTGACGTCCAATGCACGGGACGACTTGCATAGTCGGATCCCAATTCATTCGCAATTGTGTGAATTTTTGAAAAAATGGATTTTTATTTATCGGTGTGCCATACGTATGCCACCACACCGGTGCTCTATATTATTAGAGCACACTGTGCAAGTTCTGTGTCGTAAAAAATTGTAAACATTTTTTTAAATCCGTGTGCCAAATTTGAAATAGGGCACTGATGCTCTCTTTAACTAGCAAAGCACTGTACGATGTATTACACCATTTTTGCGGTGCGTTTGTAATACCCCACACACTGTTAGGTCTATTACATTGTTTTTGCAGTGAATTTATAATACCGAACGCACCGTACAATGTATTATACTGTTTTGTGGTGCATTGTTAAAATATCCATGCACCATCGGCGATGTGGATTTCATGAAAGGCGCACCGGTGTCTTGAGATTTATTTTCTAACTAAATAGTTGAGAATTTATTTATAAATATATTAAAGAATGATATGGTATAGGTTTCAGATTGATAAAGAAATGACTGACAAGATATGAAGTAACAAAAATACTGTTAACACATCAAGAAAAGAAAAAAAGGCAAGTTCTTTGTAAATTCTTTATAAAAAATATTATTTTTAAACTATATGTAACTTTAACTAATATGTATTTTTTACTGTGTATCATGCAGAGCCACAAAATAATGAAGCTCGATATGATTATTTTTGATCTACGACAAGAAGAGCATAAAAGTTTAATGGAAAAATTGCAAAAAGATGAATTAGATGAATGAAACAATACTATCGATCCAATATGAGTTTATTTTTTTAATTATCATTAATAATATACTTAAAATTATTAGATAACATGTGTCAAAAAATCTACTAATTCACATCTGTTTAATGTTCTATAGGGACTAACAACTTAGAAAATGAATGTTATTCTAAGAAAAGAAAAAAAAAAGAAACATGCAAATGAAAATGAATTGCTCCTTGGCGCATTTGGAGTGGTGCTGGAAGTTAACGAAAGGGGGAAAAACTTTTACAAAAGTTTGAGGGATCTAGTGGAACAATACAACAACGTGCTTGAAATGTAATATGTAATCATTGAATTTTTCGATCATTAGGTACAATAAATAAACAATTTAGCATTAAATATTACTTTTCAAGAATTTTCTTACAGAAAAGAAAAGAAAATGGAACCCATTCAGCACATAAAACAGGATGACAAGGAAGAAAATGGTAGATCTCTAAGTTTGTGAGTAATTGTTATTTCCTTATAACAACTTAACTAGATTTCATTTCTGTATCTTTTAAGTTGTTTTACAAAAATCATCATTGAATGTCTTCAAACAGGTGCTAACATACAAAGAAGAATCATCAGACGAATTGATTGAAATTGGGTTAAATATGGGTTGTGAGTATATGTTGGCATATCAGAATTTAATTGTGGAATTTGTAAGCATCTATCGATCTTGTTTTAATTAGATCCGTCTATAATTAATAGAGCAAAAACATATTTTATATTAAATATATGATTTGTTATGGGGTATAAAACTTGCAGGAAACAAAATATTGAACTGCGCCAACAAATGAAACTTTGAAAGATGGCATGGTACATGGCTTTGAAGGAATGTGTATAGTTTATGAGTCAATTGTTGCTATGGTACGTCATTTTTATTTTCGATTTACATTGATGTATATTATTTAATATTTGAATTTTCATTATTTTCACCAATGTATATACACTCATTTCAGTTTATTTTTATGTTTGTAGATGGAAAGTGAAGAAGAAGAAAACAATCAACCCCATGAACACAACATTCTTGAAAATAACCCAAGTCATAGAAGTAGCTCTGGCAGTGACAGTAGTTGAAGCGAAGAATGATAATCACTATGTAATTTGGATATAAAAGCAAGGTGTTTTATTTTTTGAAATATGTCTGTGAAATCAGACATTTTGTTTAATGTAATGGACATAGTGTCCCAATTGAAAGACAAAGGGATACGAATAATTGTCCCATTTTGTATGATAAAGACTGTCTTATATATATATATATATATATATATATATATATATATATATATATTCATAAAATATGTTTTAATTTATTCTATTGCGTTCTCCATTGTCGTTCTCAAATGCACTAATAAAAATTTAATTCATATGAATATTGTTATAAGATTATATATATGTGTCGACTTTTGATGAATAATGAATTTAAAAAAACCACAATAATTCTAATATGATATAACAAATTAATCCAAACAACACATTCAAATGCATTAATAAAAATGTAATTAATATGAATATTGTTATAAGATGTGTCGAATTTTGATGAATAATGAATTTAAAACAATCACAATAATTGGACTGTCAGAGGTGGATGTTTCTAAAAAAACAAAATGAAAACTGGTGCGTTTATGTGTCTATATGCACCGGTGTTTTTATGATTCTATGGGCACCGCACTAATACCGATTCTAGTTATAAATATCGGTGCATTTGTGTGATACTGCGCATTGGGGCGTTTATGTATCTATAAGCACCGGTGCATTTTTGGATGCCATGTACACCACACGAATACCGATACCAATTATAAATCTCAGTTCCTTTCTGTGATACAGAGCACCGGTGCCTCATAAAGATACACGCATCGGTGCGATTATACGACCTATGGGAACCGCTCAAATCCCAAGACCAATTAGAATGGCCCCATGCGTTGTATCACCAACACCGGGCCTGGTGCTATTGTTTTCCATAACGGCCTAGTGCATTCTCCTTCGACCGCCCCGGTGCAATGTTTACCGATACGCATCGATGCGTTAAAACCTGATAAGAGCACCAATGAAAAAACATCTATAATAACCTACGGCTGCCCATTTTTTTTTAGTTGTGTTGAATTATCGTTAAAAGCTCTGCCAAAACCTCCGTTACCAGAAACGGATGTAGTGGCATATGTTTTTTTGACAATTTTGGCCAATTTTATAACACTAAAAACCTCCTTTATAACCTCCACTAGAGGGTCTTTTCGTTGTAGTGTTGGTAGACGATTTTTACTAATGAGTGACCAGATTGGGTTGAGTTACTTTTTTGACTAGTCGAAGCTGAATGCTAGGCAGGTTAGATGGTTGGCCACGGTCAACGAGTTTGACTTCGAGATCAGGTACATCAAAGGAAATGAGAATAGGGTGACAAATGCTCTTAGCAGGTGGGTATAGGTAAATCACATAGCATCTATGAGCTCTTATGGGACAAACTTACAAGATAGGATATTTCAGGAAGGTCAGCAAGATCACTACTATATGGAGATTGTGCACAGGTTGTAGTAGGGTACAGGTACATGTATAGGTGGCAGTACATGTACATGTACAAATGGTAGTACATGTACAGGTACATGTACATATGTATAGGATTTGGAATATCATCTCACAACAGATGGGTTAAATAGATTTAGAGACCGGATATATGTATTAGACAACAGTGAGCTCAAAAAATGTGATCTTGTCATAGTTTCACGCGAAACCATATTTGGGTCACCATGGCTACCAAAATACATTGACTGCAGTGAAGAGATTATATTATTTTCCAAATCTAAAGAAGGACGTGGTGGATTTTGTAGAGATATGTTTGAATTTTCATATGGTTAAGGCAGAGTGTGAACATCTAGGTGGATTGCTACAACCGATTATGATTCCAGAATGGAAATGGTAAGTAATTTCCATGGATTTCATCATGGTTTTTCCCAAGACAACTAGACAACATGATTCCATCATGGTTGTGGTGGAAATGTTGACAAAGGTTGCACATTTCATTCCATTGAAAACTACTTATTCAATTAGCAATGTGGGACAGGTGTTTATCAGAGACATAGTCAGATTTCATGGTGTTCCAAAGAAGATTATGTCTGATAAGGATGAAAACTTTACTTCCAAGTTTTGGAATACTACAAGGAAAAGACCCTCTAGCGGAGGTTATAAAGGAGGTTTTTAGTGTTATAAAATTGGCCAAAATTGTCAAAAAAACATTTACTACAACATCCGTTTATGGTTATAGAGGTTTTGGTGGAGATTTTAACGAAAATTCAACACAACTAAAAAAAAATGGGTGGTTGGAGGTTATTACGTTTTTTTTTTCATTTGTGTGCTATTCTGGATATAACACACCAGTGTGTACATGAAGACGGTGCCCCGAGGCTGTCTCAGTCGAATAAATGCACTGAGACATTTAGGTGTAAAACCTCACTAAGCGTACTGTTGGTCATACAATGCATGAGGCCGTTCTAATTGGTCTTGGGATTTATGCGGTGCCCATCGGTTGTATCAACGCACCGATGCGTATACCTCTATGATGCATCGGTGCATCATATCACAGAAAGGCACAGAGATTTATAATTGGTATCATTATTCGTGCAGTGCCCACTAATCATAAAAATGCACCGGTGCTTATAGATACATAAACGCCTCAGTATGCAGTATCACACAAACGCACCGATATTTATAATGGGTATCGGTATTTGTGCAGTGCCCATGGATTGTACAATGGCACCGGTGCATATAGACACATAAACGCACTGGTCGACAGTTACTAACACGCACCAGTTTTCATTTTTTTTTTTTAGAAACATCGACCTGTGACAGTCCAATTATTGTGATTGTTTTAAATTTCTTATTCATGAAAAGTTGACACATCTAATAAAAATATTCATATTAATTACATTTTTATGAATGCATTTGAATGTGCTTTTTGGATTAATTTGTTATATCATATTAGAATTATTGTGGTTTTTTAAATTTCATTATTCATCAAAAGTCGACACATGTATATCTTACAACAATATTCATATGAATTAAATTTTTATTAGTGCATTTGAGAACGACAATGGAGAATGCAATAGAATAAATTATAACATATTTTATGATTATATATATAATATATATGAATAAGACAGTCTTTATCACACAAAATGGGACAGTTAATATTCATATCCCTTTGTCTTTCAATTGGGACACTATGTCCATTACATTAAAAAAAATGTCTGATTTCACAGACATATTTCAAAAAATAAAATGCCTTGCTTTGATATCCAAACATAGTGATCATCATTCTTCACTTGAACTGTTGTCACTGCTACAACTACTTCCATGACTTGGGTTATTTTCATGAATGTTGTGTTCACAGCATTGATTGTTTTCTTCTTCATCACCTTCCATCTACAAACATAAAAATAAACTGAAATGAGTGTATATACATTGGTCAGAATAATTAAAATTGCAATATTAAATAATATACATCAATGTAAATCGAAAAGAAAAATGACATACCATAGCAAAAATTGACTCATAAACTATACACATTCTTTCAAAACCATGTACCATGCCATCTTTCAAAATTTCATCTGTTGGCACAGTTCCATACTTTGTTTCTTGCAAGATTTATACCCCATAACAAATCATATATTTAATATAAAAGATGTTTTTGTTCTATTAATTATAGATGGAGCTCAGTAAAACAAGATCGATAGATGCTTACAAATTCAAAAATTAAATTATGATATGTCAACATATACTCACAACCCATATTTAACCCAATTTCAATCAATTTGTCTAATGGTTATTCTTTGTATGTTAGCACCTGTTTGAAGACATTCAATGATGATTTTTGTAAAACAACATAAAAAATACAAAAATGAAATCTAGTTAAGTTGTTATAAGGAAGTAGTAATTACTCACAAACTTAGAGATCAACCATTTTCTTCCTTTTCATCCTATTTTATGTGCTGAATGGGTTCCATTTTCTTTTCTTTTCTGCAAGAAAATTATTGAAAATTAATATTTAATGCCAAATTGTTTATTTATCGTACCTAATGATTGAAAAAATCAATGATTACATATTTCATTTGAAGCACGTTGTTGTTGAGATGGCTCCTCCTGTGATGCAATTTTGTCCATTTCTTTGACCATCTCCTTGTACACCTTTTTGGACATTCCTACTGGCATATTTCTGATATCATCTCATTTATGTTTTAAGATTTTCATAATCTTCCTGAAAATGTAACATGACAATAAAATATTTAATTTTTATATTGATATATGAAAAGTAAATATAGCAAAAGTGATATTTATAAATAATTCTAGACAAACATTTAAAGGAATATTACTTTTTCATTCCTTCTTTTTTATTATTGTACGTTTTTTCCATTAAAAGTCTGACATGTCTCATTGACCAATTCTCTGGAAACTCTTCCTGTAGTTTAGAAAAAAATTTCTTCTTGGAATCATTGGATTGATTTTTGTATTATAAGCAGAAAGAACATCTATACATTCCTTCCACTAGATCCCTCAAACTATTGTAAAATTTTTTCCCCCTTTCGTTAACTTCCAACACCACTCTAGATGAGCTAAGGAGAAATTCATTTTCATTTGCATGTTCTATTTTTTTTTCTTAGAACAAAATTCCTTTTCTAAGTTGTTGGTCCCTGTAGAACATTAAACAGATGTGAATTAGAATATTTTTTGACACATGTTATCTAATAATTTTAAGTATATTATTAATGATAATTAAAAAAAGAAACTCCTATTGGATCGATAGTATTTTTTCATTCACCTGATTCATCCATTTGCAATTTTTCCATTAAACTTTTACGCTCTTCTGGTCCTAGATCAGAAATAATCATATCAAGCTTCGTCATTTTGTGGCTTTTCATGATACACAATAAACAATACATATTAGTTAAACTTACATATAGTTCAAAAATAATATTTTTTATAAAGAATTTACAAAGAACTTGCCTTTTTTTCTTTTCTTGACGTGTTAACAGTATTTTTGTTACTTGATCTCTTGTCAGTCATTTATTTATCAATCTGAAACTCGTACCATATCATTCTTTAATATATTTATAAATAAATTCTCAACTTTTTAGGTAGAAAATAAATCTCTAGTCACTGGTGTGCCTTTCATGAGGTATGCACTATAGCCGATGCATGGGGATATTAAAAATGAACTGCAAAATAGTATAATAGACCGTACGGTGCGTTGGGTATTATAAACACACCGCAAAAATAGTGTACTAGATCGTACGGTGCATGGGGCATTATAAATGCACCGCAAAAATGGTGTAATACACTGTACGATGCTTAGCTCCTTAAATGGATGTAATATCCCAAATTGGGAACTGTGAGCAAGGCATGAATGGAAAAATTATTTTCCAGTAATGGCTGCTACAGGAATTGAAACCAAGACCTGGATCCCTTATAACAATGTGTCTAAGTGCTAAATCCAAGAGGAGGCTCCAAAGAAATCATTCTAAGTGGGTTAAACAGATCTCCCACACTTAGATGTCCTCAAAAAGTGCCTAATAAAGGGGCTGCAACAATGTAAGAACAAGAGTTGGAACGACAACGTTATTTTACAACCATGAACTCATGAAGATCTAAATATCCAGCAAATTTTGTTATAGAAGTAGAAAGAGTACAATTTCTTCAGGAAATAATTACTCAAGGAAGGCAATGCAAGCCTCAACAATACATGTACAAGAAATGAAAGAAGACTGCTACATATATGAAACCCTTGGCTATGATAGCGCAGTCTATTAGGGAGTGCTGCTGAAAAATTATTTCAATACATGAATATGAAAATATATGGCTCAAATACAATATGGGAGAAAAGCTCTAACCCTTAGAAGCAATAATACATCAATCCTCCGACGGATTGGCTGAAATATACAAAATGGAAAAAATGCCGGAGTTGTTGGGTAGCAGCTGCAACTCAAATCTGGAACTGAATAGAGAAGGCTAAAGATGATAAAAAATCTGAAGTAGAACTCCTCCAATGGATCTCCTAGGTGGAAGGATGATCCTTATACTTAAGATCTCACCCTCCAATCAACACTGCAATCCCTCACTGTAAGTTCACTCTAAAAATAACGCAGTCTAAGAGGGTAACTGTGTTGTAGGTGGAATATAATGATTTGGCCAAGTGAAAAGATTTGCAATAAGCTCTGATAGCTTCCAAATTGATCCTCCAAAGGAAAGAAATACTCTCCCTTTGAAAAAAAAGCAATGGAAGAGGTGTTGTGATCACTCACTGCAACACCCTGCAACACAGAATTATGCTGCTGCAACAATAACGCTGTCTTGGAGGAGGATGCTTGGCCTCAAGCCTAGATTTGAGGAAAATATGTATAAATCCTTCAAGTGGCTTCTCAAGAAAGGAGAAGGATTCCTAAGCAGGTGATCCTTGTGCTAAGTAGCACAACAACTCAGCTGAATGGCTGGAGAATGCCAAGAGTCTAAACAGACAAGAAATATATAATCATATGCATGAGTAACAATGGCTGCCTTGCCCTCCTTTTATACAATGAAAGCTCCCTCTCCATGGGTCCCACTCTATTAGGGTTTCCTCCTTCAAGGAATATTCCCTCCTCTATCTCTGCACTGTCCCATAGATGCTTTCCACCTCATGCCTCTACGTTGTTTGACTTGGTCAAACTTGACCTAGCCTCTTTGCAAAATGTCTCCTTTCACACATGAGGGTGTGAAATCTAGTTCCAAGGCTGAACCCCTTTTGTACTAGAGGGATTTTATCCATGTATTTATTATCAATGGGCCTTCTCACCCAATTATTCAACTCCTAAGTGAAAATAACAAAAATTAATTTTCCAATTTATTGAAGGAAAAATTTGGAGCATTACTATGGAGCATCGGTGCTTTATTTTAGATATGGCGCATGGATTTAGAAAAAAATGTTTTTAATTTTTTTACTACACAATACTTGCACGGTGCGCTGTATAATACAGTGCACCAATGCGGTAGTGTACACAGGTGCATCGATAAAGAATAATCCATTTTTTCAAAAAAATCACGTAATGGCCGAATCGATTGGGATCCGACTATGCAAGTCATCCCGTGGGTTGGATGTCAATATAAAATGAAAAACCCTAATTCTGAAATCACAAAAATAGGGAGAAGAAAGGGAAAAAACAAAAAATTGAAGGGTTTAGGGTAAAAATGGATAAAACTGCAGAAAAAGTAAAAAAACTGTAGAAGAAAAGTAAAAGAAATAATCAAATTTAATCACGAGATGGTTTGAAATTATATGATACAGGGTTTGAATCACCAAAGGTTTGGTTTCTGATTGTTTGAATACTTCTATTCGAACATATTTCACTGCTCCATGGTGCCCTTGTGCTCTTTTGCTCTAGGTTTGTCTCCTGCAAATATCTGGCTGAAAGTTCTAGCAAAAATAGTGAAATAATGAAGAGTTTTTAGTATTTAAAGAATTATTTTATGAAATTAGATTTTCAAAAATATTATGTCGCCCATTTTTCAAATTGCCGTTTTTTTTTCACTTAAAGAAAATAGAGTTGCATTTTTTTTTTTAATTTGTGTTTATTCGTTACCGGTGCGGAAGAGTTGTGAAGCACCGGTGCGTCTTAGTAATACGACACATCGGTGCGTGTTATGATGATAAGCACACCAGACTGTATAAATTTCTTTTTTTTGTAATTAAGATCATAATAAAATAATGATAATTCTAAAGTACATGAATTTATTTTCATTATTTTCTAAACTTTATTATGTTATAAAAATTTGAATTATTCTATATTTGTTATTTTACAATTATTTACAAATTTACAACTTTAAATATTTTAATAAAATCATTTCACATTAATATAATTAAGATTTTCACATTAATACAATTAAAATTTTACAAATATTTTACATACAAATAGAATTAGAATTAGAATTACAATTTTAATTTTACATACAATTACATTTACAATTTTAGATAGAATTATATTTACAATTACAATTACAATTTTACAAATATTTTACATATGATTCAATTAAAATTACAATTACAAATACAATTACAATTTTAGAATTTTACATACAATTACATTTAAAATTTTACATAGAATTACATTTACAATTACAATTACAATTTTACAAATATTTTACATATAATTAAATTAAAATTACAATTATAAATACAATTACAATTACAATTTTACAATTTTTCATATATACAATGACAATCATTTCACAATAAATTAAATATTACAATTACAATTAAAATTTTACTTTAATAAATATTTTACATACAATTACAGTTAAAATTACAATTAGTACAAATAAAAATACAATGTTATAATTTTAGATACAATTAAAATTTAAATTTCAATTACAATCACGATATAATATTTAATCAATATCATGGTCATTTAATATTCAATTAATTAATAAACATCATCACGATCATGATAACCATCGTACAAATATCATATTCGACTAAAAAACACATTCAAACATCAAATTAATATTATATATTAACATCATCACAACACAAACATCAAATATACATCTCATGTAAAATAACTCATGTTATCACATATACACATCTATATGCAAGCTAAACATTAAATGAATATATCTAACATTACCTAACAATATGTGCCACATCATGATGATCACCAACATGTAAATTAAGTATCACTGTAACATGAACATAAAATACATGGACCATATATATCTATATATCTATATATAACTCAATAATGTTAAAAATATACAACTGTAATATAAATGTCACGGATCAGGTGGTGGTAGTATAAAAACATCAATAGCAGCACAAGTGGAGGCCTGCTTAGTAAAGGGTGCAACCTCGACAATTGATGGTCGAGCCTGCTCATGATCATGATCACTAGTACTGATGGATGCATCGACAGATGGTGGTAGTACAACATCAATATAAGCAATAGTATTGGAGGCCTGCTCAGTCAATAGTGTAGCCTCGACGGTCAATGGTCCAAGTGCTTGTTCATGATCATGACTAGTACTGATGGATGCTGCAGCAGGCTGCTGAATGGACGTGGCCGATGGTCCAACCTCATCTCCATGATGACTGCTGCTAGATGCTGCTAGTGGAGTCTTATGCTTATCAGGCACTGCGTGAGGTGAATGATCATGAGATGCATGTGAGTCACTACTCGCGGACTGTCCATCACGTGCCGCAGCTTGAATATGCCTATAGCTACAGACAGTCCTCCTCAGTTGTGTAACAGCTGTTGTAGCTCCTAGGACATGCCACATCAAGCCGTACATGTCACATGGCATGCCTCTCTACATCTATAATAGCCTATCATCAGCCTATATGTCTCTGTAATGAGCAAGCTTGATGCCTACATCAAAAATCAATGCATAGAGTTGGTTGCCCCACTCCATCCTAAATCTAGTCTCAGGTTGACCGCACCTAGAAAAGGGCAGTACCAGTGCACCATGAGTAGGAGCATGTCTCTTTGCTGCATCGACCTCATCCTGATCATGATCATCCTCAACATCGGCCATGTCCTGATCGTCATCAGGATCCACACTAGGATCATGTGGTGGATCCAGCATCTCCTCGCCATAAAAAGAGAAAATGTCTACAAAATATTTACAAGTACACAACAATATTTAGACAATTTCATTAAAAAATTTAATAAAAACAAGTTAAAGAACATGTTAGAATAAATATAAATAAAACAATAATATTACCTCTATCATCTGGTGGCTCATCATCTGTGAAGAGGATGTTGGGACACCATCGCCAATCTAATCCAGCATAAGGACATGGGACCATAATTAATGGATGCGACCCGTCAACACTGGCTAGTAAGTCCAGTGCATCATGCGATATCCTCGCTGGAAACATAGTGTCTCCCCTCTTGGTCATCATCTGTCCCCACATGTGCATCTAGGCCTCAAACATCGGCCTACGAGGCTATCGAAAAAAACTAGGTCTCATCTTTGGAAAACTCTCAAAAAATACACAAAAAAACTCTAAAGAAAAAGGGAAGTTGACCCTCCCTTGTGCATGAGAACGACATCTATTTAAGGCCGTACAAAACTACCGCAAAAAAATGGCAGACCACCTGACAAGTCGTGCTTGCTGTACTAAAGAATTAAAATGCATTGCCCATCACTGGTGTTGCGCGAAATAGTTGAAATGATAAGTGAGAGGCACTGTACATCATTTCTACCAAATGCACCTATACGTAACTGACCTCTAGGTACCTGAAACTTTGAAGGAGACAATACATGTGATCCAATGTATCTCTGGGAGTAAACTAACTGAATCCCTGCTACACAACTAGTTGGCACATCTGGGAATGAGGGAAAATCTGCCCCTCTCCTCGATAGGCCTGTAATAAAATAAATATCCTCCTCAGTGGGTGTGTACCACTGGTCAGGACCAACCTGGAAAGCCTGTCGGTGGGCATTCCACCTACGGATAAGATATCTCAAAAACACACTATGGGCCTTTAGGGAAGTAGCCTCCTCATAGAACTTGAGGAGGCCTACCTACCTAAGGATCCCATGTGTCTCTGTTGTAATAGGGCGAGGGTATGCATCTCTCTCCCTCTCTCGAGCCTCCCATTGGCATATCATGTCATAATGTTCAGCCTGTTGTTGCTGCTGTTCCTCCTCTTCTCTCTGAATCATTGACATATTAATTTTTTTTTATTATTAAAACATACATGTATTTAGGAATATACATATATATATATATTTTTGAAAAAAATAAAAATAGACCAGTCAGTGCACCAAAAAAATAGTAACGTACCAATGGCGGTGTGGCTTAATTTTGTAGTGCACTGGTGCTGGTGCCCCTAATGAAATACATAACAACGACCTCGGTGCAACTATCTATTTTTCAAGCACTGTTTGCTATATCTAAGTTCAGAATAGTGGTGCGCTGACTGAAATATATGCCCTGGAGCGTATAGTCGTGTCAGCGCACCGACTTCATGGTAATTATATAGTCGACGGTGTGGTATTTTACCCAGTCGCACCGTTGACCCCCTCAAAATGTAGAATGTGGTGTGCTGACATACACTAGGGTGGATAATTCCGTCAATGCACCACACTAGGATTCCCATGGTCAATGGTGCTTCTGGCTAAATGAACGTACCGCTTTTTTATTTATTTTTAATTTAAAATTATGTGGGGTGCCTTTCGGAACCTCCCCGTAAATGGTGCAGATACCGTTAGCATTGGCAATGGTGTGGCCTGTAAATTTTATAGGCAACATTGCTATCCGGTCCGAGCTGAACAGCTTAGGCATACCACGCAACAATTTTTTTCTTTTTTCTTTTTTAATGGTTATTTTTAAGGTTATTTCAAATTCTAATCTGCTAAAAGGCTTAATTATGGAAAAAATATAAAAATACCTATACATTTTGCCATGAAGGATGCATATTGGCTATAAAATTTTCAAAAAAAAATTTGACCACCATTTTTCAAAATGAAAGTTGGAGATTGGTGGCCAATGCAGAGCATTAGTGCATGCAATGGGTGCAATGAGAGCAACGATGTCAAGGTAGCTCAGAGAAGGCGAAATGGCACCGGTGCTTGAGAGCTCTGGAGCACTAAGGAAAGTGAAAAATGTGGTTTTTTGACTGTATTTGTTTTTATTTAACCCTATTCTGATGCGTGGGGTTTTATAGGCGCACCGGTACGCCTGCTTAAAACCGCACCGGGCGGTCTCAGATTTGGCGCATTGTTAATAATGCACCAGGGTGGTTCCCTAACACCATACTGGGATGTTTCAGTTTTGGCACAATGTTTTGATGATGCACCAGAGAGGAATATTCATAATGCACTGGTACGTAATAGTCTTAAAGCACCATTTTTTTGGCCTTAATTTTTTTTTATTTAACGCTATTCCGGTGCGTAAATTTTATAGGTGCACTAGTACCCTTGGATAAGAATGCACCGGCACATTTCTGTTTTGGCACGGTGTTTTATGATGGACCAGTGTGAAAGAGTACTCAAGCACCAGTGCATGACCGTAATAGGACACCCCGGGCGGGTGTGTATGTCACACATGCTGTCTGGTGTGCCAATGTTTTGTACACATCGGTGCGTTCTATGGTAGAGCGCACACCAGTAATTGAGATCTTAGGAGCACTGGTAAATGAAAAATACAGGTTTTTTGCCATAATTTTTTTTTAATTTAACCCTTTACCGGTGCGCATGGTTTATTGGCTCACCGGTTCTTTTTCTTACAAACGCACCAGTCAGTTTGTGTTTTGGCGCGTTGTCTTATGATGCACCGGTGCGGTTTTTTTCTACCACACCGGGTAGTTTTGGTTTTGGTGCGGTGTTTTATAATGCACTGGTGTGGAAGAGTTGAGATTCACTGGGCGGGTGTGTATGGAGTGCACGGTGTCCAGTGTGCCAATGTTTTTGTGAACACCGGTGCTTTCGGTATTTCAAAGCACCGGGGAAATGTTTAATAGTAAGCACACCAAGAGGAAAACATCCACAAAACCCTCCGCTCGCCAACCTCCTCTAGTAAAATCCACTAGAAATAGATGTATGGGGTATTTTTCTGTGGGGTTCCTCAAAAAAATCTACTAGAGGGTCTTTCCCTCATAGTGGAAGGAGTTTTTTGTAGGTTTGGGCACTTATTTAGCCTTCATCACAACTTATCATCCGCAAACAGATGGACTAACAGAGAGGGTCAACAAGATACTAGAGGATATGTTGAGGATGTATGTGATGCATCAGAAGAGGAAGTGGTAATATTATCTTCCACTGGTAGAGTTTTCTTACAACAATGGGTACTTAGATTCATTGAATATCAGTCCATTTTAGGCTATGTAAGGGTGTAGTTTTAACACTCCTATTAGTTGGAGTGATTCGGTCAACATGGTATTGATTGGACCAAAGATGTTGGCAGAAATGGAAAAGGAAATGCAGGTGATCAAGAATAACTTGAAGGCAACATAGGATAGGAAGAAGAGTTATGCATATAGGAACAAGTTTTTCAAGGAGTTTTAGGTTGAGGACCAATTGTACTTAGGTATCAAGCCCAAGAGGATCTCCTTGTGGATTGGATCATGTGCCAAGCTAACACCATGGTTTTGTGCACCCTTTAGGATCATTGAGAGGATCAGACCAATGGAATATCAACTTGCACTGCCTTCCACAGTGAAACTACATGATGTTTTTCATATATCATTGCTTAAGAAGTATGTTAAATATGCTGATCATGTGATTAACTGGTTTGTATTGCAAGTGGAACCAGATGGATAATTTTAGTCAAAGGCTCAGTGTATATTGTAGAAAAAGGTTCTCATGCTCTGGTATCAAGCAATAGAGCAAGTTAAAGTGAAATGGATGAACTTTGGGCCTGATGAAGCTACATGGGAGATGGTGGATCACATGCGGGCCATGTATCCTTCCTTGTTTTTCGGTTGAGGAAAAACATTTTTGGTGTGATGTTGGTTTTTTTTTGGCATATGTTTTGGTCATATTTTGATATATGTTTTGATGTGGTGTTCGGGTGTATGCACATATGTTTATGGATGTAAATACTACCATGATCTATGTTATAAAGCTCCAATAATCAGTATGGGTGTCATGTCAGTATATTTATCATGTTGTTATTTTTAGGTCCCTATATTACTAGTATAGTCCCTTATTGTTGTTAGTGTAACCCCCTTATTGTTATCGTTGTACCATTGTAACCCCCATATTGTTATTATTGTGCCCTTAAATTATTATTGTTAGGTCGACTAGGATTACATTGTGGCCCCATGGAGTCCTATTTATAGAAAGGAGGTTTTGTCATTTGTATCATCTAAAAATTGTTCATTTATGTAATGTATTGGAGGTTTCCCCCTCGAAGTGGCTGACTTCTAAGGCGTTGATCTCTCTTTTCTTCTATTTTTAGAGCTAGTTTCACAACATTTGGTATCAGAGCTTTGGATTCTAAGGTTTTGTTGCTCCAAACAGGTCATCATGGCATTATTGCTATAAAAAAATTTATACGAAGGTTCAAAAGATGAAATTTTTAGAGCATGAAGCCAAATTCCCGAGGAATAACATCACAAAATTTTAGAGCTTGGTTCACAATATTTTCAGAGATATGGTCTGTGGAATTTTGGGATTTTTCAGGCTCCCGAATTTCATCTCAAGGTGGTGATCATGGGAAAATCTTCATAACTCTCTCTTTGAGCATGGGATTGGAATTATGTAAAACTTGGTTGCAAGTACATGGATTGGAGTTTCTTTTCTATCAATTTTAGAGCCGAATGAGTAAACAATGACACGTGGCAAGTCGTACAAGTTCACTGTACGGAACCAATACATAATTAGGTCATTGTGGGAGATTGGACATAAATTTTTCTTGAAGAATCCAAATCAAGTAAGACCTATGGCATTCGAAAGAGGATTCATAGGGCCACCTCAAGGCCAAATTTTAGATATTAAAGATCCAAAATCACAGATATAATTCAGTTTCAATATCGAGCTCCTCAAAAGCAAGAAAAAGGTGTGTATTTGTTTCCAAGGGTCTATTAAGAATATATTTCAATATTGGGTTCTGAAATGCCTCCTAAAAAGAATTCAACACCCATTAAGCCCTTATAATACACTACTATGACTCATGAAGATGAAGAATTGCAACATGATCTATGAAAATTACAAGAGTAAGTGCACCAAATTTCTCTCTCGCAAAGAGCAACAAAAAATGAAATGGAAGTTTTGAAGAAAGGCGTGAAAGCAAAGATGGATGTTTTGAAGAATAATATGGATGGTTTGAAGAAAGGCGTGGAAGATAAGATGGATGGTGTGGAAGCTAAGATGGATGACGTGGAAGCTAAGATGGGCGACATGGAAGAAAAAATGAAAGACAACATGGAAAACATGAAGAATGACCTAAAAACATACATGGAAGGTTTGACAAAGTTGATACAAAAAATTATTCCTAATGGTGAAAAGATAGTAGAGGAAAATCATGATGAGAAAAAATAAATCTTATTCGTGATTTCATATACTCTAATGTTGGATTGAAGAACCACCATATTCCAAAGATGGATATGAGGAAGTTTCATGGTAAGGATCCCGTAACATGGATACTATAGATGGAGCAATATTTTGATCTCAATAATGTGCAAAACAAACAAAAGATACGCATTGCAACTTTACATTTAGAAAAAAATACATTTGTATAGTATCGATGGATTTTCTCCCGTAAAAAAATTGTCACTTGGTCTATTTTTACGAAAGAAATGATAACATATTATGAGGATACAAAGAGCAACACCTTCTTTAGCCAATTGATAAATCTTAAACAAAAGGGTTCAGTGGCGAGGCACATTGAGGAATTCCAAAAATTGAATATAAGGCCAACTGATATTCCAGAGGAACACATGATTGATGTCTTCATAGGGAATTTAAATGATAACATCCAACATGAAGTTTGAGTTTGTGAACCTGATTCATTGGAGAAGGCATTCAGGTTGGCAAGAAAATTTGAATGTAAAATTATGGCAACAAGGAAGCCTACCACTCACATCTATAAATATGGAAGTTTTACTACTCCTAGACTTCCACAACCTACAAGGTTGACACCACAACAATTGGAAGAAAAAATAGCAAAAGGGCTTTGCTATAGTTCTGATAGAAAATACACTAAAGGTCATAAGTGCGCTGAGAAGAAGCTATTTTACATAGATTGTGAAGAGGAGGAAGAATATGAAGAAGAAACTTCAAAAGTAGAGGATATATATGAGGAAGAAACCCTAGAAGAAGAAGAAATGAGTCTGACGATATCATGTAATGGATTAGCAGGAATTACCACTCCTCAAACTCTCAAGATAGAAGGACATATCAAGAAGAAAAAGGTAATAATGTTGATTGATTCATGTAGTACCCATAATTTTATTCATTGTAAGGTAGTGAAGGAATTGAATTGTTTCCTATACCCAGAACCAAAATGTCTAGTGATGGTTGCAAATGGAGGAACTATAAATTTCTCTGGAAAATGCCATAATATCAAGCTAGCCATGTGGGAATATGTATTGAATATCCCAATGCTTTCCATCCCAATGGGAGGTGTCGATGTTGTACTAAGAGTACAATGGTTACAATCTTTGGGGACAATAGCTTTTAAATTTCAAGAAATTTTCTTGATTTTTTTTCAAAAGGAAAGGAAATCGAATTACGGGGTATCGCAGGGAAGCCAGGAAACATAATAAGCTCTAATATCATGACAAAATTTCGGAAGAAAGAACAATGGGGCATAATTTCACAATTATGCTCACTAGAAGTTCCAACATCAAAATCATCTATTTCTCCAGATCTCCATAAAGTCTTGGACAATGATTCCAAGGTGTTTGATACTACCAAAGGACTCCCACCTATTCATGATCATGATCATGCTATTCATTTGATTCCAGGAAGTGTTCCTCCAAACATAAGGCCTTACAGATATCCTTATGTTCAAAAGAGCGAAATTGAACGTATGATTGTAGAAATGTTAGAGGCTGGTATAATTCAACCTAGTCAAAGTTCTTTCTCTACTCCAGTAGTTCTGTTGCACAAGAAAAATGGATCATGTTGCATGTGTCCAGATTATAGGGAGCTCAATAAGCTCACTATTAAAGATAAATTTCCCATTCTTGCGATTGATGAATTATTGGATGAATTACATGGAGAAGTTTATTTTACCAAGTTGGATCTTCGTTCAGGATATCATCAAATTAGAGTGAAGATTGAAGATATTCTGAAAACAACATTTTGAACTCATAAGGGTCATTATGAATTTTTGGTCATGCCTTTTGGCCTTACCAATGCACCTTCGACATTTCAAGGGTCGATGAATTCCATTTTCAAACCCTTCCTTAGAAAATTTGTGCCAGTATTTTTTGATGATATACTAATGTACAACAAGTCTTGGAAGGATCATGTTCAACATGTTGACAAGGTGCTCAAACTATTGGAGGAGAAACAATTATATGCAAAAACATCCAAATGTTTCTTTGGAGTACAAGAGGTGGAATATCTGGGTCATATTTTATCTCACGAGGGTGTTAAGGTAGACCTTAACAAAATTAAAGCCATTAAGGAATGGAAAGTCCCCACAACCATAAAGAAGTTGTGCAGATTTCTTGGGTTAATATGGTATTATTGCAAGTTTGTTAAGAATTATGGGAGAATAGCAGCACCTCTAACAACATTAGTGAAGAAAGATGCATTTTCATGGGCTCCTGAACCAACTAAGGCATTTGAACATCTTAAAGAGGCAATGTTCCTAGCACCAGTCTTAGCTACACCAGACTTCACAAAAATATTTATTGTGGAATGTGATGCCTTAGGAAATGGAATTGGTGTTTTTTTAATGCAAGAAGGAAGACCCGTTGCTTTTGAAAGTCATTCAATCAAAGGAAAGTATTTACAAAAGGCTATTTATGAGAAGGATATTTTGGCAATACTACATGCAGTAAAGAAATGAAGACCTTACCTAATGGGAAGACACTTCAAGGTAAAAACTGATCATGATAGTCTTAAACACTTTTTTGAACAAAGACTATCTTCAGAAGAGACGAAAAAATGGGTCACAAAGATGTTGGGTTATGACTTTGAAATCATCTACAAAAAAGGGAAGCTAAATGTTGTTGTAGATGCACTCTCAAGAAAGGATGAAGAGGTGGAAGCATTGCATTGTGCCATTTCAATTATCCAACCAGATTGGATAACCAAAGCAAGGGATGAATGGAAAAAGGACAAAGGAGTGTGGACTCTCTTTCAAAAGTTGCAGCAAGATCCTAGTACATCTGATACATTTAGTTGGAAAAATGATTCCTTATGGTACAAATATTGCTTATATATTTTGAAGAATTCCCAACTAAAATAAAAGATTCTCTTGGAATTGCACACTTCTCCTTTAGGAGAACACTATGGAGTTTTAAAAACTTACCACAGGGTGAAGAAATAATTTTTTTGCGATGGCCTTAAATATGATATTAAAAAATTTATGGTGGAATGTTTGGTTTGCCAGAAAAATAAAGTTGAAACAATTAATACCCTGAGTATTCTACAACATTTATCCAGTCCAAGTCAATGTTGGGGGGATATTTCAATGGATTTTATCACAGGTTTACCTAAGTCCGAAGGAAGGAGTGTCATCATGGTGGTAGTTGATATAATTACCAAGTACACACACTTTTGTGCATTATCTCATCCATTTAAAGTGAGTATAGTTGGTATTGCATTTATTGAACAATTCAAAAGCTACATGGAAACCTGAATATTATTGTAAGTGACAGAGATCCCATTTTTACAAGAAATTTTTGGACGAAATTATTTTCTTGTTTGGGTACTGAACTAGCTCATAGCTCATCTTATCATCCTCAATTCAATGGTAAAACATAGATAGTGAAT
This sequence comes from Pinus albicaulis, assembly GCA_034641835.2. Lineage (NCBI taxonomy): Eukaryota > Viridiplantae > Streptophyta > Pinopsida > Pinales > Pinaceae > Pinus > Pinus albicaulis. The sequence continues at coordinate 780,371,366 of CM076583.1, forward strand.
AAATGTTTTGAAGGATATCTTCGTTGTTTTATATCTGATAAGCAATCACAGTGGGTCAAGTGGTTACCTCTCGCTGAATGGTGGTATAACACTTCCTTCCATACTACAGCAAAAATGACACCATTTATGGCACTTTATGGATATCATCCACCATCCATCACATCTTATTTAAGGGAAAATTCTAGTGTTCAAGCAGTGGAGGATCACATCGAGCATCAACAGGAAGTTCTCCAACTCTTAAAGGATAACCTAAATTTGGCACAAAATTGAATGAAACAATAGGTAGATCGACATCACAGTGAGAGAAGTTTTGATGTGGGAGACTGGGTATTTTTATGGCTACAACCATACAAACAAATTTCCCTCAAGAAAGATAAGAAGGATAATAAATTATCACCAAAGTACTATGGTCCTTACAAGGTTTTGCAAAAGATTGGTATTATGGCATACAAATTGGAGCTTCCTGCTTCTTCGAAAGTGCATCCATTTTTCCATGTTTCATTCTTAAAAATGGTTATAGGGGACAAAATTCAAGTTCAAAAAATATTGATAGAACTTGATGAGGAAGGAAAAACCATATTGGAACCTAAAGAAGTCATGGAAACAAGAACTTGACAACTACGAAATCGATCAATTTCAGAGTATCTCATAAAATGGAAGAACTTACTCACTGAAGATTCTACATGGGAGGATGAGAGTTTGATACAAAAGCACCCGGAGATACTCAAGCATTGAGGACAACACTTTTCTGAAGGAGAGGAGCATGTTAGGTCCCTATATTACTAGTATAGTCCCTTATTGTTGTTAGTGTAACCCCCTTATTTCTATTGTTGTACCCCTATAACCCCCATATTGTTATTAGTGTGCCCTTAAATTATTATCGTTAGGTCGGTTAGGATTACATTGTGGCCCCACTAGGATTACATTGTGGCCCCATGGACTCCTATATATAGAAAGGAGGTTTTTTCATTTGTATCATCCAAGAATTTTTCATTTATGTAATGTATTAGAGGTTCCCCCCTCGAAGTGGCCAATTTCTAAGGCTGGTATCTCAATAGTTATGATGTCATGTTGTTATGATTTCATGATGGGTTGATTTTCAGTAGGGTGATCATTCTGAATACTGCATCGAGCTATGATATAAAGATCCATGAGAAGTATGTTGTCTTCGAACAATTTTGCTAAGGTATATGTGTGATTGAACACCGAGGATGGTGTCCCCCAAGGGGGAGGGTTCTTTAATAGCCCCGGTGAAAATTCCATGTAAGAAAAGTTAAAAATAATAACCACGATTTATGGGACACATATTCCAAGATGAATGTTGGGAAAAACATCCTAGTGCGGGTGTTCGCATGGTGTTTTATAGATAAGTAAATTGGAAAAGGCTATGGCTAAGAAATTAAAGAGGAAAAAAGTATTTTTGTCACATTTATTTATGAAATAACAGAAATTAGGGGAAAAGGGAGATGAAAGGTCACCAGTTGCAAATGAGGAGAAAAATGAAGGAAAGTAATGGAAAATCAATGAAATAGAGCCCTAATTCATAAAAAAGCTTCTGAGGATCAATTGCTACCTTTTTTCAGTTCAGTTTTGGAGCTCTCTCATTATTCTCTCTCTCTCTCTCTCTCTCTCTCACATACACACACACACACTTGGACACAAAGAGTTTTCTTGGAGCACTTTTTCATTGGAGCAAGAAAGGCAAAGAAAGCAAGGAAGAGGAGGATCAAGAAACTATAGAAAAATTATTTGTAGATATTGATTTTCATATGTGATTTTCTTGCTAGATATGGCATGCATAGTATTGCATGTGGTTATTTTATGTCTTGGCATGGGTTTTTCCAGGTGTGATAGTGTTTTCAGCCTAGCCTTTCCATTTTTGTATAAATTTTATGAGACGGGTTTATCATACTCTGGTTGTGTTGGATTGCTGGATGGATTCGAAGCTGAGTGGGGTGGATATTCGAAATGAAGAACACTTTTCCTAGTGGTCCCTGAACCTAAATTTGGATCACGATAAAACCAATAGCCTAGTAACCCCTGAGCCAGACCGTGGGTTGCAGTAAAGCCAAATTGTGTGCCTTGGTGGGCCTAGGAATACTTGGTGGTGAATGATGGGATATACGATAATGCCATGAGGTGGATTGCTCTCCGTTGGGCCTAGTAGTCCTGAGATGGGATGTATGATAAATCCTGGAGAGTATGTCTTATTTTAGGGCCTAGTTATCCATGATTTAGACCGTCGATTACAATAAAGCCTAAGAGACTAGGAGGCACTCAAGTTCCCCACGGTGTAGTTGGAGAACTCTAGTATCATTGATTCTTATTTGGTAATTTTTGGTTGATTATGAGTCCCAAATTCATGCTTGAATAGGGAACGGGGGTGATTGGATGAAGAGATATTTGGCTTAACCAATATATGGTAGGGTGGAATGTCGAACTCCCATCTCTGTTTGGTTTTTATATTCATAAATGAGAAGCTCATTCCTTTGGTATTTTATGTATAAATGTACTGGTTATTATGTGGATTCTATTTTTGTTTTATACACTTTATTTATCTTGTTATTATGTTGGTTATAAACCTGTATGTTCAAAGTGATGATATATGGCTCTCTCCATGTTTTAACTTATAAATGAATGTGTTATCACCTAATTTGAACCTTAGGCTGAATGAAGGAAAATAAGGGTAACCTCAAACCACGTTCAGCCTTGTAGCTAGCCCTAGAAGGTCAGGAGAGGGCTCTCTCTGGGAAAAATATTCAATTAATTACAACTGTAAACTAATTTTAGGCTAGGTATAGTAGCTGGAAATGTTTTTATAAATTTCAGGGTTGTATGGAACAGATGGGGTTAAGTAGTTTGAACTGGGGAATTAAATTAGAGATACAGGGTATTTCATGGGGCAAGGTAGGTAGGGATTTTAAAATTTTAGTTTAAATAATGATGGAATGGTAAGACTGGTGAGAAGCTAAAAAAGGGCATAGGAGATGGATCCTTTTCAAACAACAAAAAACATAGAGTGTTGAATAATTTCCCAAGGCAGAACATTATACAATGGATTCTACCTATCTATCTTGAAAGAATTCAACCATAGATATGAATGAATGAATGGTAAACATAAAAATTAACAGATGAACACAAAGGAAAGAAAAATGCTAAAATTCATACCATAGGGATTCCAAAAATCAGAGCTGCATATCTTTATTAATTCCCTGCCAAACTATTACAAATGGAGCGTAGAGTGTCCTCAATGATTCCAACTATTTCTACACTTTATTCCCCTTTACAAATGATGAAGAATTACATGAAATATACAGAATATGAGGGGAGTAGATCCACAGAAGGAGGGGCTATTTCGCCACCTTAGAAACTGAAAATCGAACATAGGAAAGGACCAACAATACGCCCCTGAAAAGAAGGAGAAACAATACATTTGATTCATTTGGAGGATTTTCAGTTACTCAAACAGAGGAAAATAAAGACAAATTTGGAACCATTCCTCTTTTTTATCATTGCCATCGTGTTGTAATGATCTCTGCGTTTATATTTAGCTCTCGACATTTGAATGTTTGTCTCTATCTTTACTCTTTGAAGAAAAACCAACTGTCGAAGAAAATACCTTTGAAAACCATAAAAATGAATTTTTTCCCTTTAATGAAGGAAAATCCTTTTTTGGGTGAAAAGGAGCAAAGGAAAGGATGGTGGTCCCGCGTTGCGATCGCGAATCCAAATTGTAAGAGGGGAGGGGATGTATCATATAATGGAGCGATTGAAAACTTGCGATGCGATAATGTATAGGGAAATCACAATCGCAATCGGGATGAAAAGGGCAGCAGGTTTAAAATTATGAGAATCACCAATTGCGATGGCCAAAAACATGGGATAGAGGAAAAGTTTAAATGAAATGAAAAAATGAGTTAACATAGGGAAAATCCATTTTCTTTTGAAAAGGGAAGAATACTTTAGGTGGGACCCAACCAATCACAACCATGAAGGTAAAAGGGAGCGGGTTTAACACATAGTGAAGGGAATGCGATTGCGATGGAGCAATTGGGAATGGGAGTGAACATTTTACAATGGAGCGATGTGATGGAGGGGAAGCATTTATAAAACAAATGAAAATGAGATTTCCGCTTTACAAAGGAAAAAACCCCTTTTTCATTAATAAAGGTGGAAGGGATTAAGGTGGGACCCAGCCAATCAAAATTGCAAGCCGGAGTGGGAGCGAACATCATATAAAGGAGTAATGCAATAAATATTTGCGATGTGACGGATCAAAATCAAAAATCGGAAGGGAAGTGGAGCAGAGGCGCAGTGCTGGGAAATGTCGATTGCGATTGAAAAACTTAAGAAATATTTTAAGTTGATAATATTTGAATAATCACTTTTTACAAAGGGAAAGCCGCTTTTTTCTGGAAGGGTGGAAGGGTTTATGGCGGGACCCAACCAATCGCAATCGCAAGTCAGAGGGTGAGTGGAGTGAAGGTTAAGTGCTGGAAATAAAATATGCGATGCGATTGGGTGATCGGAACAAGGGAATGAGATAAGCTATTGGATCAGACGAGGGGACTTGTGATGGATCGCATTGGGGATTTGCAATCAGGTAAGGGTGAATTGGAGGTGACTCAATCATGAGTTGCAATTTAAATGGTGTGATCGGATCAGAGGAAAGGGTTACGATCAGATCGGGGGAAAAGGTCTGCGAACGGATCAGGAGAAGGGTTTTATAATGAAAGACTTTAAAATTTTATGAAATAAATTCTAAGGGACAAATGGGAAAAGGGTTAAGGTTAGGCTATTGGGGACTTTTGTTCACTTAGGCATATTTTTCAATTCAGGAGTTAGTTTTGAGAAAGCTCTTTCCGAGCTCTTTCTAATGGACATGATTTTGCACTGAAAATACTGTCGAAAACACCTTTGAAACACAGACTTGACAAGGGAAACTACCAGTGGAATAATTTTATATCATGACCTAATGGAATGATTGAAAATTTCTTCATAATGGGACACCTAAGATGCAAATGCAAATGTGTTTTGATCCCTGGTGGAAGTATGTAAATACTAACACTAACAATCGCTTGAATGGGGATGGTAACTCCTTGGAGGTGCCAAGAACACCGTAGACCTAGTAGCCTTATCCATTGGGCATGGAGTCAATAGCTAAAAACCAAACTGAATACTGAAAGAAACTTGACTCGACAAAATAACTCAGAAGTGACTCAAAGCTAACTAAGACAAAACTCAAACTTTGAAGCTTGATGGAATTACATGACCAAGACTTGATGGTTTCAAATCTTGATGACAGCCACCTGTGTTTCCTGAAAGCAAAATGTACCATCAAATAATATCAAAATGCCAGTGTAACCAATCAAGCAAATGCCTCCTTGATTTATTTTCCTGATTAGATCCTCTGGACAACAATAGGTACTTGCAACTGGGCATCCAAGAACATAGTTTACCATGATATCCTTCATCACTGAATACTGAAATAATTACCTTCACTAGTGACTGCAATAGATTTGCCACTAGATCCTGAAAAACATGAATATTTACCTCCTACTGATACAAAAGAAACAAGGAGTTTTTTTCTCTTGATTCTGATCTCTCTTCATAATGTACCTCAGTAAGAGTGTGTTCCTAGTCTTCAAAAGATTCTGAACAAGTAGGTGAGCATATTTCCTCTTGAAAAAACATTTCAAAGTATGAGACATAGGAAGAAGAATATGAATGGAAGTTCTGAATGCTCTGGTCTTCTGTAGTCTAAATATATTGTTGATCATCTTCATATGATATAATAACCATATTGTCATATTTCTTATCACATTCATCAATCATAAGAGAAGAAACTTCAGATGGTTCTTGAAACCTAAGATTGACATTTCTACCATCTACCACAGATTCATCCAAAGAAACTTTTTCACTTAATTGAACAAAGATCTCATCTTGTTTTTCATAAATGGAATGGATTACCTCCTCGTGAAGACTTTTGTCTGATGGGATGAGAATTCTTAGATCTATAATTCTATTTTCTTCACTTGAGGTGACCTCAACAATAGAGCTCTTCTTCATGAGATCTATAAAAACATACTCTTCATAATCACATTTTAACTCTAGATCTAGTTTGAATTTATCACTATCTGAGATTGGAACATCATTTTCCTGCATACGATCTTTTGTTTCAATTAGATCTGAAATAAAACCGTGTCTTCCATCATTTTCAACTGTACCAAGATATTCAGCTTGCTGATCTTGATAATTATCCTCTAAGATTTCTGTATGCTGCTGAAATGGATTTTCATACAGGGCTTCCATGATTTCTTCGTCCATGAATTCATCATCCCCATAAAAATTCTCAATATTTTCAATGAAACTATTAACATGTTTACAACAATTCTGCACTAATATTAAATATGGACAAGATTGTTTGTACCTTTCAAAGAATATTGTATGAAAATATTTTAAAGAATAGATATAAGTAGATGGAAAGCTTTCATACCAAGATCAAGCTTCATTTTCCAGAGTGGCCATGAATATCTTCATCAAGCAATCTTCAGGAAAATCAATCTTTAATCTACGCATATGTATGTGAAATCTCACTAGATGAAGAGCAACATTATTACCTTCCACATTTTTGAACATAGGCAAATTCCTTTGCCAATCTAGCTTAGGCATTTTGTTTGGGAAACCCAGAATGTGATCTCGGCTCATGGGAGCATACCTCCTTGTAACACTTGCCATCTTGTAAATATTAAAGCTATTGATCTTCCTGCAGCAGTGGAGTCACCATGAATTATTGATTTTCTGGATATTTTAGTGAATGGATTTGCCAAGTGAATGATTCAACCTTCATATGTATCCAAGTGTTGTTCACCATCAACATTTAGATATAATACTTTGTCATTATTTACTGGGGAAGATCTGTCCTTTCTTTAAGTTTGCTCCCCAGTATGGTCGCCAGAAATGTTATCACCTAATTTGAACCTTAGGCTGAAGGAAGGAAAATCAGGGTAACCTCAAACCATGCTCAGCCTTGTAGCTAGCCCTACAAGGTCAGGAGAGGGCTCTCTCCGAGAAAAATATTCAATGAAGTACAACTATAAAATAATTTTAGGGTAGGTATAATCATTGGAAATGTTTTTATAAATTTCAGGGTTGTATGGAACAGATGGGGTTAAGCAGTTTGAATTGGGGAATTAAATCAGAGATACAGGGTATTTCATGGGGCAAGGTAGGTAGGGATTTTAACAATTCAGTTTAAATAATGATGGAATGGTAAGACTGGTGAGAAGCTAAAAAGGGCATAGGAGATGGATCCTTTTCAAACAACAGAAAACATAGAGTGTTGAATAATTTCCCAAGGTAGAGCATTATACAATGGATTCTACCTATCTATCTTGAAAGCTTTCAACCAGAGATATGAATGAATGAATGGTAAACATAAAAATTAACATATGAATAGAAAGGAAAGAACAATGCTAAAATCCATACCACAGGGATCCCAAAAATTAGAGTTGCATATCTTTATTAATTCCCTGCCAAACTATTACAAATGGAGCGCAGAGCGTCCTCAATGATTCCAAATATTTCCACACTTTATTCCCCTTTAAAAATGATGAAGAATTACACTAAATATATAGAATATGAGGGAATTAGATCCACTGAAGGAGGGGTTGTTTTGAAACCTTAGAAACCGAAATCCGAACATAGGAAAGGACCAACAATACGCCCATGAAAATAAGGAGAAATAGTGCATTTGATTCATCTGGATGATTTTCAGTTGCTCGAATAGAGGAAAAGAAAGACACATTTGGAACCATTCCTCTTTTTTATCGTTACCGTTGTGCTATAATGATCTCTATGTTTATACTTAGCTCTCGGCCTTTTACTGTTTGTCTCTCTCTTTACTCTTTGAAGAAAAACCAGCTGCTGAATAAAATACCTTTGAAAACCATAAAAATGAAAATTTTCCCTTTAATGAAGAAAAATCCTTTTTTGGGTGAAAAGGAGCAAAGGAAAGGATGGCAGGACCGCGTTGTGATTTCCAATCGCAATCGCAAGAGGGGAGGGGATGTATCATATAATGGAGTGATTGAAAACTCGCGATGCGATAGTGTATAGGGAAATCACAATCGCAATCGGGACGAAAAGGGGAGCGGGTTTAAATTTATGGGAATCGCCAATTTCAATGGGAAAAAACTTGGGATAGAGGAAAAGTTTAAATGAAATGAAAAAATGAGTTAACGCAGGGAAAATCCCTTTTCTTTTGAAAAGGGTGGAAGAATTTAGGTGGGGCCCAGCCAATCGCAACCGTGAAGGTAAAAGGGAGCGGATTTAACATATAGCGAAGGAAATGCGATTGCAATGGAGTGATTTTGAATGGGAGTGAACATTTTACAATGGAGTTATGTGATGGAGGAGAAGTCTTTATAAAATAAATGAAAATGAGTTTTCTGCTTTACAAAGGAAAAAACCCCTTTTTCATTTGAAAAAGGCTGAAGGGATTAAGGTGGAACCCAGCCAATCGCAATCGCAAGTCGGAGTGGGAACAAACATCATATAAAGGAGCAATGAAATAAATATTTGTGATGCGATGGATCTCAATTGCAAATCAATAGGAAAGTGGAGCAGAGGCGCAGTGATGGGAAATGCCAATTGCGATTGAAAAACTCCAGAAATCTTTTAAGTTGTTAATATTTGAATAATCTCTTTTTAGAAAGGGAAATCCTCTTTTTGTTTGGAAGGGCGGAAGGGTTTATGGTGGGACCAAGCTAATCGCAATCACAAGTCGGAGGGTGAGCAGAGCGGAGGTTAAGTGCTGGAAAGAAAATATGTGATGCGATCGGGTGATTGGAACAAAGCAATGCGATAAGCTATTGGATCGGAGGAGGGGACTTGCAATGGATCACATCGGGGATTTGAAATCGGGGAAGGGTGAACCGGAGGTGACTCAATCGGGAGTTGTGATTTAAATGGTGCGATCAGATCAGAGGAAAGGGTTACGATTGGATCGGGGGAAAAGGGGTGTGATCAGATTGGGAGAAGGGTTTTATAATAAAAGACTTTAAAATTTTATGAAATAAAGTTTAAGGGAAAAATGGGAAAAGGGTTAAGGTTAGGCTATTGGGGAAAAGGGTTAAGGTTAGGCATATTTTTCAATTCAGGAGTCAGTTTTGAGAGTATAATATACTACTGGAAAGCTCTTTCTAGGCTCTTTCTGATGGGCATGATTTTGCACTAAAAATACTATGGAAAACACCTTTGAAACATAGAATTGACAAGGGAAACCACCAGTTGAATAATTTTATATCATGACCTAATGGAATGATTGAAAAATTCTTCAGAATTGGACACCTAAGATGCACATGCAAATGTGTTTTGATCCCTGGTGGAAGTATGCAAATACTGACACTAACAGAATGCACAATGTATCTATGGTTAAGTATATTGTATGGAAGCTAATTATGTAGGGGAGAAATTATTCTTAGCGATTCTCAAATAAGTATGAGACCCCTTTTCATTTTTCATTTGTTTAAACATGTAGCTTTCATGTTTGTGATATGTTTGAAAAAATTCCTTTCATAGCTAAGAGGGGTACAAATGTGTTCTTATTCATGTGATTATTTACATATCATTGTCCTATTGTTATTTATCATCTCTGAAAGTTTCATAAAGTTCTATGTATAGCACTGGGTTCTATGCCTGAAAAGGTGCCTCAAATCCTGGGGCCATTGGCATAGAACTGAGTATTTGGGGCCCTGACTGATGGCACGTAGTGTTATGTATGTAGTTATGGCTCAAAGAGGTCAAAATGTCAGTGTGACCCAGGGGTAAGAGGCCTGAATGGTTGGGTTACCTCCTGGGGTGTTGTTGTTGTTGTACAAGGTTTGTATGTTATGTTTCCTTTAGTTCCACTTCCTTAAGGTCACCTAGGAGGTTGAATCTCATTATAGTAGCCTCTCATCACATATTTACTCATGCTAGATAGTTTCTTGCGTAGATGTGGGAAGGGGGTGTTACAAAATCTTTAGAATTATCATGATACATAAGCATATTCGATATAAGTTTTATTATTTTTTCACTATAATAAATTAAATTTAGCCTAGGGAAGCTAATATTTTGGACTGCTAAAAATATTCTGAAATAGGCGCTCTGAGTAAAAAAATCGTGTCTACTTCTTTAAAGATCCAAATTATGTATCACTAGTTGAATTGTAAAGAAGGTTACATTGAATATTTTAGGTAAAAATACTAGAGGCATATATAAAATATTGGACATGTGGCATTCTATACAATTTTAATCTCTAAGAAAGGCTGAAATTTAGGAAGCTTTAACCACAAGTTTCTCTTCACACATCAAATTGTAGAGAAGAAATACCAAAGTACTTTAAGACAAAATTTGAAACTCACAAGGGCTGAATATTCAAAGACACATTAGAAGGAAGGTTGACCATAAGAGACTACTCCAATGATACATTGTCCACAAAAGAATTTAGGGGATAATATTACCCATGGGATAATTTTCCATGGTTTATATATATATATAAAAATTTCACCAATTTCCATTTAAAAAAAATATATTTTCCCAAATAGGATAGAATTATTTTACCTTGAAAATTGCCAAAAGTTTATACATCTATATTTAATCGTTAGAAACTTGAGTATGTTTTCTAAAATGATAGAAATTTTTTTACAATTTTCATATTAAAGAATACTAAAGTTCAACAAGTTTTCTACACATTAAGATAAATTTCCATCCTTACAATTATCCTTGATCCTTTCATGCATCGGATGACATTACTACTACAAAAACCCTCAATATAATTGGATATATTATAAAGAAAAGGGTAATAGTGTTGATTGATTTTTGTGGTACCCTTAACTTCATCTATTGCAAATTAATAAACCTTCTCAACTCATTTGTATTTCTAGCACTACAGTTTCAAGTAATAATTATAAATGGAGGCACCATAAATTGTTCAAGGAGTATTAACAGTTGAAATAATTTTAAATATTAATTTGGGGGAGTATTATTGGAATGTATAATGACTGCAATAAAAATGTGTGGTGTTGGTGTTGTATTAGGGGTGTAGTAGTTACAGTCATTGGGAAAGATGGACCTTAATTTTTAATATCTCTTCATGTGATTTTCCTTGGAAGGAAATTAAATTGAACTTATAGGTATCCAAAGGAAACCCTCTAAAGTGATAAGCTATAATAACATTACAAAATTACTTAAAAAGGAACTCCATGGTGTAGTTATATAATTGTGCTCACTAGATGTTCAAATATCTATCTATCTATCTATCTATCTATCTATCTATCTATCTATCTATCTATCTATATATATATATATATATATATATATATATATATATATATATATATATATATATAATTTACTCAAATGGATCTCCAAAATGTTATCAAAAATCATTCCAATGTATTGAAGAGATGCCTAAGGGTATTCCACTTAAGTTGAGATCATGACCATATTATTCATCTGTAACCATGAAGTGTACAACATAATTATAGGTATCTATATTAACAAAAGAGTGAGATTGAGTATATGGTTTATGAAATGTTCGAGGCAATCGTCATTCAACCTAGCCAAAGTGATTTTTCCTCATACATGGCAATGGATACAAAAATGGTGTTTCATGGAAAATGTATCCAAATGATAGATGGCTCAAAACATGACCATCAAAGATAAGTTTCATATTCCTGTCATTAATGAATTATTAAATGAATTTCATGGAATAATTCTCTTTAATAAGTTGGATATCCATTTGGGATATCATTAAATTAGAATGAGGTAAGAAGAAATTCTAAAAATAGCCTTTACGATACATGAAAGTCATTATGAGTTTTTGTTTATGCCATTTGGTATTCCTAATAGACTTTCAACATTTTAAATCTTGATGATTTGTATTTTCAAACCTCCCTTAGAAAATTTGTGGTAGTATTTTGGATGATATGGTAGTCTATATCAAATTTTGGGAAGAACATATATAACACGTTGAAAGGGTATTAAATATATTGGAAGAGAAAGAAATGTATGGAAATCCTTGCAAGTGTTCCTTTAGGTTCAAGGAGTGGAATATTTGGGTCATATTGTATCTCACGAAGGTGTAAAAGTATACCCTAACAAAATTAAAGTTATGATGGAATGGAAAATCCATGAAACCTTGAAGAAAATTAGGGGATTCTTAGGATTTAAATGATATTATTGCAATTTATTTAATAATTATGTTTAAATAATAGTTCCACTAACATCATTATTAAATAAGGAATCATTTTCTTGGACTCAAGAAGTGACCAAATCCATTGAAAAACTTAAGGAGGTATGACTCTTTCCATGGCCTCACTTGATCCCACAAAAACCTTTATTATGGAGTGTGATACCTTAGGCCATGTCATTGGTGTAGATTTAATGCAAGAAGGAAGGCCCCATACCTTTGAAAGACTCAAATTTAAAATAAATAACTAACTAAAACCCATTTTAAAGAAGAAATGTTGGGCATACTACATATAGCTAGAATATGGTGCCCTAAGTAATAACAAGACACTTCAAAATAAAATTATATTATAAACGTTTTAAGTACTTGAAGAAATTATTATCTTCAAAAGAGAAAATTAAATGGTTATTAAGATTCTAGTTTTGAAATTTGCAACAAGAAATAGTGAAATTGGCATCGAGAAATGAAATCCAAAAAATAGCACCCATAAATGGCTACCATATGAGGCTTTTGATTTAATTTTCCCTTAATGAAATTGAAAGAAAAATTGTAATTTCATCTCATGACAACTTGTATTAGTTAAGTAAGTTAGGAAGACTTATTTAGCTTAGGAAATTTGAGTTAGAGGCCTAAGAGGATGCATGCAAAGGGATTTTCTATTTTTAGGGGGTCCATATATATTTATTTGTGATTTGTAATTAGTTAACTCAAGTATTTGAGTTAAAATCAATGTAACTAGTTCTAACTGAGAGATGAGCTAGTGAGAGGTCCAATGAATTAAATATGATTTAATTCACAAGTAGTGATCAATTACTTAACTGTTAATTCAATATAAATAGTTTTTGCATGTCAATTATAAGGAAGACCTAGTTGAGACTAAGGTTAAAGGGAAGGTATTTATTAGTTGTATTATTAGAAAAATTTACATGTCATGCATGAGGTCATCGTGAAGGCCTTGAAGGATTGCACAATCATTAATTGCTATTTTCCTGATCAATAGGGGCTCAATTAGCACAATAATGCATAATCAAGGCACGCTAGGAATATGAAAGAAAAAGGTTAAATACATGACCTATTTTTCTTATATTTCAAGCCAGATCTGAGCTAGATCAGAGTGACACAGTCAGCAGAATGCAAGAAGTTACTTAGTGGAGAAAGAGCATTGTATTGTTTCATGATATTGAGTTTATGATATATATATATATACATATATATATATACATATACATATATATACATACATACATACATATATATATATATATATATATATATTCATGATATCGAGTTTATGATATATATATATACATACACACACACACACACACACACACACACACACACACACATATATATATATATATATATATATATATCGAGGGATTTTGAGAAGTTACATTCCCCAGATACATCTTGTGTTGTGTGATTGATAATTTATTTCTCTTACTTGTTATGTGATTGTGTGATCATGTTTTGTTTCCAAAATTTGTAAAAGGATTCCGTATTTTGTTTTATTACATTACAAGATAATATTGAATCCCGTTGATATATTTTCTACACGGTATCATAGCACCAGGAATCATAATAGAAGAGAAGAACAAGGCTTTTTTTTAACATGTTGGAATTTGTAGATTTATAGATTTATTCTTGAGGATCCAGCAATAGATCAAGTTATATTTCAATGGCTTGAGACTTCAATATGCTATTGAGGGAAATTATAATTACATAGAATGGAAGGATGATATGGAGGCAGTGTTATAAGACAACATGTTGAAGGAATTCATAGATACTGATATTCCCAAGCCTGCAACAAGAGATGCTCAAAATATCGATGCATGGAAGAAGAAGGTAGTAAAGGCGAGAAGGATATTGTTAGACTCGAGTTCATATTTTCTTGAGTATCCATGGGAAGATGAATCCATATGATATGTGGAAGGCCTAGACAGATCTGTTTCAGAATAGTAGTGAGCACAGGAATTTGGCGCTAAAGGACAAGCTCAGAAAGATTAAGAGGAAGGAGGGAAAGACGATACCAAAATACTTGATAAATTTCACTCAATGTCGAGATGACCTTGGAAGTGTTGGTGTGATAATCTCCTATAATTATTTGGTGAGCCTAGCTCTTCTAGGCCTTCCCAAGAGTTGGCATAATTACTAGGAATTTGTGGATGGGAGGGAGAAGTTACTAGACTGGGAGTGTTTGTGGTTTGACTTGGTAATAGAAGATATAAGGTTGACCACCAGAGATGGGACCTCCAGAAAAGACAAAGAAGAAGATTTTGCATTGGTGGGAAAAGGAAATAAAGCTAAGGGAAATAAGTACCAAGGCAAAGAGGGAAAGAGAGACTTTTCCAGGATCAAGTGTTTTCATTGTCACGAGCATGAGAATTATTCCTCGAATTGTCCACAGAAGAAGGCAAGTAAGAAGGAGCATACAGTTGTAGTGGGTGAAGTGATATCTTCATAGTTCAAGCTTGATTTTACTCTCATTACATGCATGGGAAACACTGTAATGGGATGCATGTGGTATCTAGACAACAGTGCCTCATTCCATATGATGGGAAATAGAGATCTCTTCAGTGACTTGGAGGAGAAGGACCTATAGCATAATCTAGAGTTTGGAGATGACGAGAGGTATAACGCGATTGAAATAGGTACAATTACCTTTCAGAGGGAGTTTGGCTCCCCTCTCAAACTAAAAACTTGTTTTTATGTTCTAGGAGTAAGGAATAATATTTTCTCTATAGTGATATTGGAAGACTAAAAGGAAAACATAATATTGTGGCAATTCATTTCCAAGGAAAGAATAAGAAACCAATAGTTTATTGTGTTATTTATATTCCATAATTTGATTAGGTGGAAGAGGAAAAGACATAATGGAAGTGAGATAAGAAGGTATGTAATATCATTAAAAAATTGGAAGAAATAGATAATTTTTTGTGGAATAATGTGCCAAACAAAACAAAAGTCATGGACAAAATAAGATGATGAATGCTTTTATTATTCACAATGATATACCTTTATAATATATGTATGAACCTTGGTTTTCATATACCAAGTGGTATATTAGGATCTATTGACTCTACATATTGCACACCCAATACCCTTAGTAGATTAGTTTTCCAACATTACCCATTTAATATAAAGGGGTATACACGAGTCCAAGAAGAGAGCTAAATGAAAAAAATGCAACAAATGCATGGAAACAATTAGCTAAATATGCTCTTTGAAATAATGGTATAAGGTTGGAGAACTTAAGGTCTCAACTGGTGATCGTTTAAGGATGACCACCAACACTCAAATGATTTGTGAAATTCCTAGAATAGTTGTAAATATGGAAAGAAGATGTTATTCTTATTCTAGAGGGTCTAAACCTGGAACACATAGTGGAATTCTCGAAATAGTTCAAAATCTACTAAGAATTTGTTAGTCTTCTGCTAGAGGAAGTGTCCCTAATATTCTGAAAAGGGATACCATCAACCTGGAAAAGGGAGGTCTCAACCACCAGAAAAAGGGAGAAAATCAACCTGAAAAGGGAGGTCTCAAACTGTGGTGGTTTAAGGAAGCCCACCAACCAAAGGGATTCTCATGAGATTCTCTATCTCCAGCCACAACTATGAATTAGGGTATGGATGACTCTAGCTCTAGGCATAGGTAGAAGGTTCAGGTTATGGCTCAGGATCACTTGATTTATCTTTGAAGCTTGAATATGACCATCAATTTCCCCCAATCAGATAAAAGATGAGAATATGAATAAAAATAAACTACAAGAATTTTCGATACTCGATAATAAATTTTGTGATATGATCAAAATATATTATTGGTTGTTGAAGCCCATTGCTAAGAAGTGATCCATCGAAGGTGAATCTTCATTCTTGTAGGAGGCTTGCTTCTGAAGCATATGTTTGAATCATGAGTGTGCTTTCCATAATGCTCAAATGGGTGAAGATAAAAACAATGATATTTCACATGGCAAACTCTATCACAATGTTGGCATTTGACAATCTATTGTGATTGTGTACGAGAAATGTGGATGAGGAGCAGGAAAAGATGATTTGTATTGAGGAAATCCAACACTCTAAAATTTTATGGGTTTTGAATAATCTAGAGTATGAAAGGACACATCCTTAACATATCCAAGACCTATTATGTGCTTGTTACTAACAAGCTCTTCCCAAGGTTTGAATATGTGCTTGGGAAGTGCAAACTCAACTTCTATATCTTCATGCAAATCTGCTCTTGCATTGGGCACTAAATGTGAATCAAACTCAAATTTACTTGTTTGATTTGTTTTTGAATTATGATGGGAGACTATCTCACACTAAAACAAATGATTGTTATGAATGAAAACAATTTCAAAATGATGACTACATTGTTGTATCTCATCTTGCTGTAGCTATGAATTACGCTGAAAAAAAATCAATCTTGTCTTTTGTATTTTTCAAGCATGTTCAAATGTGAGAGAGAGTTCCTTTGCCAATTCTGATTGTATCATGAAAATGGAGTATATTAAACTATTAGCACCTCTAATAACTCAATTATTTTATTCTTTAATCAAAACTCAATTTCAACAAATTAAAGGTGTTGACAATGTCCATTTATGATCTATTCTCTGAACTAAAAATTAAACACTTTATTCAAAGAAAAAATATGCTATACGTCAACAAGAAACACATTTATTGTAGCTTCATTAATAATTCCCTTTGGAATACTAAAATATCAATGCCTCATCAACATATGATGTAATATCAGCGCAATCATAGAAATGCAAGTCTATTGTTCTCAAATCCAGTGGTCAACATTTAACATATTAAACAAAAATATCAAACAAAATATGATAATGAGTTGTTGAAGCTGTTGGATGAAGGAAACAACCTCTAAGTGCTTGGACTAAGTGTCCCTCTTTAGAGCATAGTAGAATGGAAAGTGAATGCTGCAATTTTCATTTAGTTTATACCAATAATGATCAAGTACAAGTTGTATTCGAACCTTTGACATCCCTATACAATCTCTGTAGTCCTCTAACACTATTGTAACTCTCCTTTTTGGAAATATATGCTATCAAAGAATTTAATTGGACATTCATTGTATTCAAATTTTAGCTGCGACAACACTTCTTTCACTAAAGCTCTATAGAACACATTGAGAGATCATTAGTTTCACACAATCACAAAAATACTCCACCAAAATTTAGCATTCAGCGTGTCCAAATGCCCCGTGATTTGATGTGGAGACTAAAACTAAATTTCAATGATACAAAATATTCATTGACCCAGAGCTCCATTTACATAATATCATTTCAACTAACACCTATTATTATTATTCAATTCGTGAACTTTTTTATGGGAAATAAAATCACAGAGATAAATAGACCAACCTCAGAGATAGATATCATGTTATACCAACATTCAATGAGCTTACTCAGAGCACATAATGTATTCATGGGGTTTCAACATCCTCTTATTCAAAATACATTATGTGGAAATCGATGAAGATACATTTCATAAAAATTCGAAGAGATTCGTATAATTTCATTGTTGGACGCTGATGAAGGTAGTGAACATGTGCTTTGAAGTCAATGAGATATATAATATCACACACCATATGCACTTATCCTTTTGCCACTGCTTCTACTTTTCTTCTCTCCACCTTTGGTATTTGGTATAATTTGTGATCCACAATGGAGAGGTCAAATATCTATATATATATAAATGGCACATAACATATTTTCACACAACTATCCTACACGTAAGGAGGGAAGCATACACATTCAACACCACATACACTCCTTCAATTCTCCATTGAAATAATCTATGAAAGCCACCACCATAATTCCAACTTTGTCTTGAGCGTTTGAAAGTGAAGAGCGATGAGACTACTTCTATGTTGCAAATCTTTTCTTTGATTCAACACAAAAAGAGATTCAATGCATCACTCCATCATTCAACATTACAAGTGTCTGTTTAATGAATATTCCATTTTTTTTAAGGATAGTGTTACACCAATTTTCAGTCATCTAACGTGTTACTATTAGAT
Source organism: Pinus albicaulis (assembly GCA_034641835.2). Taxonomy (NCBI): domain Eukaryota; kingdom Viridiplantae; phylum Streptophyta; class Pinopsida; order Pinales; family Pinaceae; genus Pinus; species Pinus albicaulis. The sequence continues at coordinate 780,389,637 of CM076583.1, forward strand.
GGACTAAAGTACACCATGTAAGACCAATTTTACCATAATAAAATTTCTTTCACTATGAAAAATAATTTAATAAACCATACTTTATTAAGTCATTTCTGGTCTAAATAGGAAACCCATGAGGAATAATTAAATAAATCCTTATTTGTTTGATTTCCCTCTAGGGATAATTAATTAAACCATCGTTTAATTAATATTCCCCAAAACAGAATTAGATAAATAATTATTTACGTTATTATTTTCTAGGAATAATTATTTAAAACTTTATTTAAATAATATTCCTTGTTAAATTTGACTAAATCATTTATAAATAATTGAATAAATCACTATTTATTTAATTATTTCTTAACCAAATTCTTAAAATAATAAGTACATCATTTATTTATTTATTATTCCTAAATAAATGGATTTGACCAAATTCAATTTTGTTTCCCTCCAACAAAAATAATAAAATATTCCATAAAAGTTGGATCTAGATTTGGATAATAATACTTTAATTATGTAGAATAACTCACTATTTTGTTATAAATAGAAGGGTTTTTCCATTCATTCACTACCTTTTGTTTCCTAGATAACACTCTTGATCTATACTTTTGGTTGGACTTTAATCCTCCCATCATTGTCATATTTTTCTACTTTTTGATTGTGAGCTCCCTTTGAGTTCCATTTTTGTCTGGGTTTTCTACACCATAAAGAGAGAGAGAGAGATCTTAGATATGAAGCGTTGAGGACATAAGAACCCATCCCATTGAGGGAGACTGGTAACATCTTTCTATGTTCCCTTCCGAGATCTCATAATACAAAAAATTACTTAAAAATACTTGTCTTGTTCATTGGATGAATGGAGCAGCTCTTGCTTATTTTTGCTGTTTAATGTCTTTAACTGCATAGATCTGGATTTTTGTAGCATTTATTCTGATCACTAACTGTAGATATAAGGAAATTGACATCCATCTTTGATGTTAGGGTTGTTTTTTATGCACAAATAAAGTGAGTTTTTTTTCGTACGCTTGCAATTAGAATTCACACTAACAACTGGCGACTGAACAAGGGTTTATAATTACGACTGTTGTTGTTTTTCGGATGCCTGCATGACCAGCTGCTTCAACCCTTAGGGTTTTTATTCAAATTCTTATTTTTCATTTCTTGATGTTGTTTTTAACCTTTAAAACCCTAAAACAGTAAAAATTATGACTTTTGTGTATTTCTAGGCACTTTGCGCAGGTAATGGGTATCAACCGCAGCAAAGACACCACTTTTTTTTGAAACCTGCTCCCAAGACAGACGAAATTGCAGGTGACACTTTTTGGGCCAAAAAATGTGACTTCAACTCTCACGTAGTGGATAATAGCCTGAAAACTACGACCTTAGCGGAAAAGAGGTCAGAAACTATGATCTATACTTTTTGGGGGATTTTTTTCTGTGATTTTTCTAGGTTTGTCTGGGACACTATTCAGGGTTGTCTAACCTCCCTCTTGACCCGTTTTGGACCTGTACTTGATTATTTTTTTTGTCGAAGTAGGAACTAAGCCCTTTAGGGCTTCAATATGCTTCCACCTTTTTAGGAGGAGTTTAGGTGAAGCAGGTCTTATGAGATTCCAATGTTTTTCAGCCATTTTTCAGACCTAAACTTGTACTTTCATATCCCTTTCAGATCGATTATTTATCCATCCAAAACACCTTTTTTTTAGTTTGGTTGGTCCTCCTTTAGGGTTCACCCCGTTTCCCTTGAGGTTATAGCCTTTCACAACCTTTTTTGCAACATTTTTCCCTCTTGTTTTTTTGTTGTTTTCTGCCACTCTTTCTAGCAGATCTGACCTTTACATCCCTGTCCCTCCCAAATTTAGATCCATTGGCCATTTTTTGTGTTTTGAATGGATTTCACCCTCCCATAGAGTAGTCTTTGGGAAGCCCTCCTCCTTGGGTTTAAATTGATGCATCTTTAGCTATTTGTTTTATTGTCGCATTCAGTTTCCTTTACTGTCATTTTCAGTTTTATTTATAGCTATACAATTTTTTTTCTCTCTAAACAAGTCTGGGATTAATGAGAATTAACACACTTATCACATACATGCAAGCCCTAATAAAAGAGCGCTTGGTTTACACTGCCAGGCGAAGAATTAAACATTGTAATCAATTGATCCCACACCTCCCTGCCATTGTTTACCTCTCTCCCTTATGGTGTTCCATGTCTCTTTACCATCATTGCACCCCCAAGGCGTTTATCCTAGAGACTCCAAGGCCTTCATCCTCAATTTTTTTTAGGAATGCTTACCCCACCACTTAGGTTTCATGTTCATCCTACACCGAGTCCCCATTCTGACTCTAATTCTTGTTCATCGGGTTCCCCTTTTGGTTCTATCCCTAGCTCTCCTCCACCTTTCACCTTCATCATGTCTGGTTCAGGACCTAATGGTGGTGGTGGGATTGACCCTAATGTTGGAAACGCCACTAGTGGTGCCACAAAAGGAACTATTTCGGCTGCTCCCTTGCTTCATTATATGCCAACCAAGATTCCTTCAGACATCCCCAAGTTTGAAGGAAATTATGGAGAGGATCCTACCAACCATGTTCGTTCTTTCCATATGTGGTGTTCGTCTAACTCCATCACCGATGAGTCTGTCCATCTTTGGTTATTCTACCATACGTTTACTGGAGAATCTACCAAGTGGTATTTTGACCAGGCCTCCTCCTCCCATACTAATTTTGCGGCCCTTGCCAAGCCTTTTTTGTATTACTTCCAACTTCCCCTTTATTATGACACTGGTATCGAACTATTGACCTATTGTCGTCAGACTTATGCTACCCACCTATCTGACCATATTGAGGAATGATGCAGAAGGAAGAGGCTATGTCGAGCCCCTATTTTCAAAGACCATGTCTACATGGACTAGTTTCTTAGATCCCTTTTTCCTGCTATTGGACAAGATGTTGCATCCCGCTTCCCTCAGACCGAGGAAGCTGCCCTCCAGATTGCGTTGAAATATGACCTGATCTACGCACAATCTGGTTATGTTTATACTGTCTTACCTAATATCCCTAGACCCGGTGGTGTCAATGCAACAGGGGCATCCCATGCTGCTAATGGTATTTTTGGATCTCTTTCAAATTCATACACTCATCCTCCCATGGGTTATGGTCTCCTTGAGGGAGGGGCCAGCTCCTACAACACTTTTAACCCTCCTGGCAGCATGTATCCAGGATACAGTGTGCCTCCTCCTTTTTCCAAACCTGTTTACCTAGATGTTTCCCAACCTCCTTATTATCCGTATCCGTAGCCTGGTGTTCCCATTCCTCCAGCACAAGCACATCAACCTCCCTTTCCTTATCAAACTCCGCAATAGCAACCACCCTCCCTCAGGGGTAGGTGTATTCACAGTAGAGTGAAAATAATCCTCCCACTTCTAAAAATAAGAGGAAAGGTAACAAAAATAAATCTACCCCAGGTAATCCAAGAAAAAATCCCCAAGGGAATACATCTAACACTGCAACCCAGCAACAGGGCGCTCAGCCCAAGAATGACAGACCTATTCGCATGACTAAGCCTTGATCTTGTTGCGGTGTTTATGGTCACTATACCCATGATTGTCCACTTTTACCTCAGATGCATGAAATTTGGGAAGCTTAAGCAACATCCCAAGGACAACAAGCATCCCCTTGGGTTCCTCCTAATGTTGCGCCCATCCAACCGACTGTGTTTACCAATCCTTTCCCCAAACAAGGATATGTGGCTACCCAACCACCTGAAAGTCAGGTGGCCACTCAAATTCCCCCTTCTGGTACCTCTGATTACCAAATAATTATGATAAAATCTGACCAACCCAATACCAATGACCTCAACCTTCAGACTTGGTTCCATCAGTACAATAAGCCCCCCGCTACGTCTGCTACCGAGCGCCCATCTTCAGGTCCCATAGAGCCTCTTTCAACACCCAATGGTACTTTACTGATCCATCAGCCTAAGGCATAGGTCCATACCAATATCCTCAAGGGACCATCACACTGAAATGATACTTCCGGTAAAGCTGGCCACTCCTAAAATATAGTAAATGACTTGGTGCAATCCCCTGCCACCATGTCAATGCTAGAAGTCCACCAGTCGTGCCCATCACAATGAAAAGATCTACTAACTTCTATGGGTGTTGTGGATCCTTCAAATTATCATTTTATTGTGTTTGACATTGACAAGTTAGAACATGCCCCCCTTCCTGCATCCGTCGCCTTCCAAATCCCTGTCAAGATCTGGAATTCCAACATCTCTCGTTGTATCATTGATGAAGGGGCATCCACTTGTGTGATGTCTTCTTCTGTTTGGAAGCATCTCGGATCCCCTGAGTTAGCCCCTATCACTATCACCCTTGGTGCATGGGATGGTCACTCTTCTCAACCCCTTAGCATGTTCCGCAATTGTCCTATTACTCTTGTGGGCAAGGCTATTTGTGTTGACATTGAAGTCATTGATGCCCCTTTATACTAGAACATTATATTTGGTCATAGATACATTATGTGATGTCTGTCGTACCACCTGCGGTTCACTGTAAGATGTGCTCTCCTCACAAAAAAATATTGTCACCATCGACCAGTTGACATATTATGAACTAAAGTCTCAGACCTCTCCATAGTCCATTATCTCTTTAGTGGCAAATAAACAAATAGTCGAACCTCTAACCAGTGTCTTAGCCGGAGTCTATAAATATTATTCTATGTTTTGGTTCATTCCCTAGTATCCCCCCTCTCATCTCTGACCCTAGCTTGTTGAATGTTTACATGATGCAATCGTCTCAGTTTGACCTCAAATGGACTGGTTCGATTAACTTGCAACCCCGCCCTCCGCAACTTGCTCCTAGTACTTTGACTCAGCCTTCAGGACCTCCTCCTCAAGGCCTATCATCTGTAGATGTTTTCCATGATCCTATCTATCCCCCTAGAATGGCTCCCCTTGGCCTTAACCATCTCGGAGTTGTCCCTCTTGGCCATTACCCCTCCTGTCAGATACCGTTTCTTTCTCTCCCTCCTGGAGTATTTTCTGTATCTATTATGGCTACCTTGTCTCTTCCTAACATGACCCTGGGGATCCTAGTCTGGTACATTGATCCCCCAACCAATATTCCACCTGATCAGCCCAAACCTTATACTGCTTTGACCGTGGTCCAACCCATCACCATGACCCCTCCCTTTTCTTATGTGCCTCAGCCACCTCAATAGGAACCTACTCCTATTGCGAAAGCCTCAGGTGAGGGAGGTAAAGCCTGAAAAAGGGCACCTAATGACAAGGCTTCCCAGACAACCCCTGCTCCTCCTTAGCCTCCAAAGTGTACCCCCTCCCGTGTGCTTTGTGTGATGTTGTTGGTCATGCCACCCATAATTTTCCTGAATTGCCTCGTATCAAGCCCATTGTCAATGTCACATTTCCTGAGTCTAAGGTCCTTAAAACCCCTATTACTTTATCAACTGCAGCCAAGAAACCTAAGACTATGCACAGAAACCACCCCTGTGAATTGTGTGATCTCCATGGCCACTATACCCACCTCTGTTCCCGCCTTGCAGACTATTGCACCTCTTTGGACATAGTTCGCTAGTATGAGGCCGACCGCCATGAGTCTGCATCTCCTTTGGTTGTGTGTTATACTTTGGGAAAACCAAAGGACTCATCCACTCCAATTGACATTCCCCCTCCCGATGTCGATATGACAGAGTATTCGGCCACTATCCTCTACCTATCATCATCTAAGAGATCCACGGTGGAAAACCCCTCCGGGGCTTCCCCTTCTGTTTCACCTGACCTCCTTTCAGAAATCACCCTAGGCTCAACATCGATGGATCCTTCATCTACTTGTTTTTTTGTCACCCTCCATGATGATGCGCTTGTGAACCTTTATTTTCATGATGATAAGTTAGGTAGCTTTGCTGCGTCATGTGGTTATCCTTCCACCAGTCACCCCATCTTCTACTGTGATGACGACATCATGGAAGCCTTTTCCACCCCTAACTTCATCTATCCAACCCATAAGAAAAATGGCAGCATCCATGTCTATGGTGACTTTCATGACCTGAGCACAAACTATGCCCAAGGAAATTCCCCCACACCCTCCTCTTTTAAATGTGCACGGGGTAGAAATATTACTCATAGAATTCCCTCTAGCAGTGCTTGTTTTATTTCTGCCTTGCGTTCAGGTTTCCATAATTGTTCATCATCCTCTAATTTTTTGTCTTGTGGCACTTTTTAGATGGACCCCAATCCACACCATATATTGGTTATGTCGATAGTGCAAGTCGCTACTCTCGGAATCTAGCCTCAGCAGCCTGGGCCATTTTTACCCCCTTGCATTTGCTTATCCTCTCTGACATCGTATGCATTGGTACTGCCACCAATAACCAGGTCGAATATGATACAGTGATAGATTTATTAACCAATTCCCTTAACCATCATATCCTTCACCCTCATGTTAGTTTAGATTCTCTATTTCTTGTCATGCAATTGAATGGTGTTTATCATGTGCATAATCCCGTCGTTTTTAGAAGATTTTTATGAGTGAAGCTATTAATACGTGAATTTTAAATCATTACATTCAGTCATATTCCTAGAGAAGAAAATCACCATGTAGATAGAATTGCAAACAATATTCTATATTCACATTTATCACACACATTTAACACAAGATAATAACAATAAACCATAAAATGATGCATATCCATTATATGTGTCATTCAAAATGTTTTAGAGTCCATCAAATCTTATACATATGACATTCCCATAGCATGTTTCAAAAAATAAAAACTAGCGGCACCTCATGCCCCTTCATCTAATCACTATTTTGAGGATCCCAGGCCAATGGCTTGACTTTAGCAGCCTGTAGATTGCACATCCCGTGTCTGGCCATCACCATGCACCGCATGACACCTCGCCACTTTGAGGGTAGACCAATACATGGCTCTATGTACTGGTCATCAAGGTCTTGCCAGCTGTGCTCTGAAACACTGGTCAACAGCCTCTCACATCTACAATAGATGTCCTCCAGGAGGACCACTGCATCTTCATTTTGCGGTCCCCTCGAACCAGAAGGTGCTGCAGCCCCTAATATTGCAGGTCGTCCCATATACCCAGCCAGTTTCACCAGTGCTATATATTCATACCAAAAGTGAATGAATCAGTACCATACATAATATTCTGAAACTTTAACATGCACATAAAAATAAGCAACTTGTCACTTACCATCTAACCCCATGCCCGACCTAGTGGAAGTGGCAAGTCTGGATCCCCATGATAGTTCATCCCACTATAGGGATATGAGTTTATGTACAGTGGCATCTAATCCCAATGTGCAAAAAAATTGGGTCAGAACACCCATTCGATTGCCCCACCTCCCCCTCTACACAGTGTCTTCCCCCAGTGGTGCATCCTGGGCTCTCATGGCCTCCCATCCTGGATTTTTATATGAGGCCAAAGTGTCAGGATCTTCTCAAAGAGGAGCGAGAAAAGCATTGTGCCATATGCACAGTCATGGTTCACCTGCCACTTCTATAGCGAAAACTGTGGTTTCAACGATGACAACATCATCTAGGCCCACCCATAGTAGGTCCCACTCAATACACTCTCAACAAGAATCATCTGACCCCTAGTGATGTGGTGGAGCGCCCGGTTTCCCAGGATACGTAACACCACTATGACCACAACACGAGTCTATAGCCTATCTAGATCTATGATCGGTATCTGTGTCCCTTGCACATGGAGACCCGGCCGATAGTGGCACTCTACAAAATCCATAATGTTCTGCCCTTATGCTAACACTAGCTGTGTGTTTCCCACCATCCCCAATGGCAGGAGATTGGTAAGGAAATATATATCCTGGACAGTTAGCTCAATCCGACATCCCTGCACTATAAATATCTGATGATCTGCTTCCCAATAGTTGACGATCCAAGCCAACAAGGGATTTCCTTCTCTCATCAAAGGGTTCTCCAAAAACTTTAGGACCCCAAACCTAGCCAATTCAGCATGGACTACATGATCCTCTCAGATCTCAGACTGTAATGTGTCTAGGAATCTCTCTCTCTAGTTGATCCTCAACTCTGCCATATCTGCACAAAACCATCATATTTGTCAGTGTATAGAAATAAAAGACTGCATCATAACCATAAAATCCTAGATCTCACCCAAAAAACAACGCTAAAACTCCTCTCTCTGGCAGGTCGTACTTTTCAGGCCATTCCTGGGACAACACACAAAATTTCTACCCAAAACCTGCTATCCAGGTTGCAGAAAATGCCCCAAAATGTGTGACCCAGTCGTGAAGAGGAGAAGGGGTTTGTTCCTAAGCTCTGGGTGCCTAAACTAAAATTTGAATCCACTAAATTGAAATAGTACTCTTAGGCCTCTTACCCGAAACTGACGGATCTTGATTCCATTGGTTGGTTTTTCCGCTATGTTCGCCGCAAGATTTAGGGCCTTTTCTCCTCTCTACATTCACCATAGCTACAATTGAAAAATGAATCAAATTAGAGGGAAAACGCCTTATTAAAAGAGAAACCCTAGATTTTTCTTTCACCAACTGTGACCAAACCATAGCTCGGTTTGAAAAATAGCCAGGACCGTTGGAAATCTCTCACCGAGCTCTCAAATGGGTATCCTTTCATTTTTTGTGATTTGATACTTTACTTTGACACATTTTTTTTCAAAGAAGGGTCACTTCACCACTTCTAAAAATCGAATTTATTCACTTGAAAAACTTGTACTTCGGGCACCACTTTGCCTTCATACTTTTCCACACTCGCATCTATTGTCTTCATGAGTAACCATCTTGTACTCATGTTTTTATGGCCCCCATCGGGTCTATTTTGCGTGGTAGCATCATCGAGTCACCCTTGTTTAGAGCATCCGAGTTGAGTCATCACCACCTCCATGGAGTATATCCCGAGTCCTTTTGTCTCCCACCACAGTTCTCCATCCTTGATTGCTTAGTCCCTATCTCATGTCGCACATTTTGGCCTCTAGTCATACTGTCCCCTATCCTCTCTGGGGTCAAGTCAGTAGCTACCAGGTCATCCATGCCCTTCATTATATAACAAGGGAAGTTGTCAGCCTGCTACTTAGTACTCTCCTATTCCACCATCATCCTTGGTGTTAGTCTATCAATCACTCTACTATTATCCCTCGTGCGTTAGTTGATGATTCCTTATTGTCTCACCTATGGAGGACTTCCTTCTGTCAACATCTACTTATTCATTCCAGAAGACAGATCTATAGGGCGGTGTACCTTGGTTCCAGCTTCCACTTTTTTCGGTGCCTCGGATCAAGAAAACAGACCCTTTATTGCCCTTTGATTTGATTTTTTCTCAGTTCTAGCTCCTTATGGCATGATCGAGATCTGTATACTTGATGGTTTTTTGATGCAACAGATTGTACGAGTGATTCCCGGGTGTGTGTGGGATGTTTTAGAGCTCATTAGGGGGAGGCCCTTGAGGTAGCCCCCACATGCCCGGATGACCTCTCTACTATAACCTTGGATGCAGCTGCATATATTTGATGGTTCTGGCCTTAGCCGCTTGCAATGCCTTTTTTAGCTTGCATGTATCATTTAGATTTTCAAAGTCCTTTTCTGTTTTACAGGGCCTTTTTGGTTGTACTTATATCTCATGTACTCATATATTATTGTATAAGTCCTGGCTGTTGTCCCAGGAATAGTATGTATGTGGGTTCCATTATCATGTTATTTATATGGCCCATGTTTATGCTAGCTTGTACTATATAGTTCAGTCCCAAGTTTGTTGGACGCATAATTATTCTTTGTACTTTGTTATCTCGGTAAGCATAGGTATGCCTCCCCCACCTCATGTAGAACAGGTACTCACTCATAAAAGAGACTTGTCACACCTTTAATTCTGGCCTCCTCAGGGTATTTTCCTCTCGCGCTTCATTCTGCCTCATATTTCTCTCTCTCTGACTCCCCTTCGGTGTCTACTGATTGAGTCCTTACAATGTGCTTCGGTCATACAATTAGCTCTTAACGCTCGCACGTTGGGGCACAATCTGTTACACCAATTTTTGGTCATCTAAACTGTTACTATTAGATGGACTAAAGTACACCATGCAAGATCAATTTTACCATAGTAAAATTGCTTTCACTATGAAAAATAATTTAATAAACCATACTTTATTAATTTATTTCTAGTCTAAACAGGAAACCACATGAGGAATAATTAAATAAATCCTTATTTGTTTGATTTTCATCTAGGGATAATTAATTAAACCACCATTTAAGTAATATTCCTGGCCATATTTAACCCAAAACAGGAAAATTAATTAGATAAATAATTATTTATCTTATTATTTTCTAGGAATAATTATTTAAATGATATTCCTTGTTAAATTCGGCTAAATCATTTATAAATAATTGAATAAATCACTATTTATTTAATTATTACTTAACGACATTCTTAAAATAAAAAATACATCATTTATTTATTTATTATTTCTAAATAAATGGATTTGACCAAATTCAAATTCTTTTTCCCTCCAACAAAATAATAAAATATTCCATAAAAGTTGGATCTAGATTTGGTTAATAATATTCTAATTATGCACCAATATCTAGACTAACTCAATATTTTGTTATAAATAGAAGGGTATTTCCATTCATTCACTACCTTTTGTTGCCTAGAGATCACTCTTGATCTATACTTTTGGCCTGGCGTTGATCCTCCCATCATTGTCATATTTTTCTACTTTTTTTTGTGAGCTCCCTTTGAGTTCCATTTTTGTCTAGGTTTTCTGCACCATCAAAAGAGAGAGATATTATATATGAAGCGTTCAGGACATAAAAGAACCCATCCCATTGAGGGTTCTGGTAACATGTTTCTATGTTCCCTTGCCAGGTGTCATAATACAAAAAAATCCTTAAAAATTCTTGTCTTGTTCATTGGATGCATGGAGAAACTCTTGCTTGTTTTTGTTGTTTAATGTCTAGATCTAGATTTTTGTAGCATTTATTCCGATCACTAACTACATATCTAAGGAAATTGCCATATTTGATGTTAGGGTTGTTTTTTTTTTTTCTAAATTAGGATACTTCTATTATATCATACATATCCAAAAGTTACATTTCTTGTCCTCTGGAGCTGGCAGACCAATAGAAATAAAAACTCAAAAAAGGGGCTACCCAAGACAGGAAAACTAGACTGAGAGTAGAGCAGAGAGAATTGATAATGAGCTGCCCATAGGGGAAACCAAGTTGAAAATTTATAAGTTTAGGATAGAGCCATAACATTTGATAGAACCAAAACACTAGAAGTCTTGAAATAATGAAAACATGAATGGAAAAGAGACGAGCACCCAACAATTAAGTTGATGGAGAGCTATCATTCTTTTTTGGAGGGAGGGGTGGCTCTTCCATAATCCTACATGCATAATATGACTCTTCCTCCTTCTTCTTGGATGTGTGGGCTGTTGACGGAGGGAGAAGAAAAACTTGGGCATCTGGCGAAATGGAGGAGGCCACAAGAGTGTGGGCATCCGTAGCGGTTCCTTCCTCATCTGAGCTCGAACCTGTGTCATTGCTTGAAGCGCTCTAGACTGGCAAGGCCTTCATTTTTCAGGGAGAGAAGGTAGGAGCAGACGAAATGGTGGATATGTGGGGTAGTTTCTTCGGGTAGAGTCTGAAGCTAGAAGGTTTAGAAGGATAATTCGGAAGGTGGAGAGACATATGGGCAGAAAGGTTGATGGGGTCAAGGATTTCTGGCTCCGCCCAATCCATAGAGAAATTTACCGTCCTACCTGCAGAGGCCGAGGTGGGAGGATTGAAGGGAATACCTCACCCCCCTGCTCTGTGGCATCTAATCCGATGTCTTCTGGGCATGGTAGAGGATAGGGACTGAGAGGAAAGTTGAGGAGAAGGAGTGTGCTCTGGAGCAACCAGTGTGTCGAGATCCAAGGAAAGGAAACCAAAGGGATAGGGAACATAGTAGTGGAGCCAAGGCGTAGCGGAGACACCAGGATCGTCTGCGCAGAGCCGAAGGGAGATGTGAATGGAGGAAGAAGGAGTAGGGGTGGCATATTTAAGGTCCATGGGAGGCGTCTAAGGCAGTACAGATAGAGTAAATATGAAATAGTAAAAGTTTAATGCAGAGGATTTCCATGGGAGGCTGGCGAGGGTGGAAAGTAAATGCCCCATGCTCCGACATTTAAAACTATTTGGGCAACCAGGTGCAGGTGCATGGGGTGGAGGGGTGCCCTGCCACCTAGCACCCAAGTGGCACCATATCTTAGGGTCGTTTGTTATGCACAGCTAAAGTGAGTTTTTTTTTGTACGCTTGTGATTAGAATTCAAACTAACAGATAGGGACCATCTCATAGGCTATATTCAACCATACAAAACTGCTCTTAAAGATGAGAACTTGTTGGGATTGGTTGCAGACACTTCAATGTAGTAGAGCAAAAATGGTAGTTGGAATCATCAATGTGGTTAATGTTTCAATGGCCACGGAAGAGTAAGACATCAAGGCACTACAAGGAGAGCCTAGCTGAGGGATAAAAAAGAAACAAGAGCACACATTTTGGCACACAAAAGAGAGAATGATGGTACATATGAATATGATTGGCTGTAGGCAGGAATACATTTCCTAGTAACATAAAAATATATTTTCAGTGCAAAAATAATAGGCTATACGTTACAACAAGCATATTAGGGATGTTGCAGGTAAGATAGGCTTAGGGTTTGGAGAGTTGAGCTTGAAAATCCTTGAAGAATATGAAATACCCCTAACAACACAATCACACACCCAACAAGCACATTTTTTAGACATAGGGGCATTTCTGAGTAGAGGCAGAGATGAGTAACTCCTAGTGAATGGGGAACATTGAGGAATTTTGCATACAATTCCAACCAAGGATAAATCATGTTAGAACACATAAGAATAGAAAGAGTAGTGTCTAAAATGGAAGATATACACTTATGTAATGACAAAGAGCATTTATTTGAACTTCATGAAAACAGGTTTTAGATAGATATGTGATAGGTTGTTAGCGCTCCATAGAGTAGATCCAATAGGCACAAAAGTGTTACTACTGAGAAACATGATTTAATATGATAATAATGATAAAAAAATACTAGAAGATAAGTAAAGAGGTAGATTTGATGACCTGCTCTGATACCATGTCAAACAGCACAAAATTAATGGAGATGATAGGAAAGATAAGATGTTGAATACATTTACCGTTCAAAATGATATACATTTATACAATGTGTATGACCCTTCGTTTTCAAATACCAAGTGGTATCTTGGACTCCACTAACTCTTCATATTCCACACCCAAAACCCTTAGAGGATTATGTGTATAAAAAAATTATTTGATGTGGTATCAAGATCATATATATTTAGTAAGGTTTCCCAAATAAAACAAAAGGTTCTTTTGGAATTGCACACGTGTCCTATAGGAGGAAGTTTGGGTTCATGAATGCTTACCAAGTGATCAAGAAGGATTTTTTGTACGAATATCTTACATATTATGTTCAAAATTTTTATGATTGAATGTGTGGTCTACCTATAGAATAAGGGAGAGATATTTCAAGCCCAAGGTCTCCTGCAACCATTAGCTATACCAAGTCAATAGTAGGAATAACTTACAATGTATTTTATTATAGGATTTACCCAAATCTAGAGGAAAGAATTCCAAAATGGTATTGATGTATTTATTGATGAAGTATGTTCATTTTATCTCTCTTTCTCCTCCTTTTAAATGAAGTAAAATGGTAGAAACATTCATGGAAATAATTAAAACGAAACATGGAATCCCTATGATTTTTTAAGTGATAGAGATATAATTTCACTAGAATTTATTATATTGAACTATTTTCTTGTTTGGGTACTCAATTGCCTAACACCTCATTTTAAGTTTCTTAATTTGATGAGAAAACACGATTTTTAATATATGTTTATAAGGATATATTCATTTACATACATATTATAAACAAATATAATGGGTTTAGTGGTTTCCCTTGATATAATTTTGGTGCAACACATCCTTCTAATTCATAGAAAAATGTCTCAACCTATGCAACTTTGTGGATGTCATTTTCCATACATCACGTCATCCTTGAAAGGGAATATAAAGATTCAAGAGATAAAGGACCACATAGGGAATTTATAATAGGTTTCCAAACTATTGAAGGAAAAATTGTTATAGCAGGTAGACATCACAATGAAAGAGACTTTTAAGTGGGGGATCGAGTATTCTTGATGATATAACCATATATATAGATTTCCATGTAGAAAAAAAATAATGAAAGTAAGTTAGCACTAATGTATTATGGCCCCTATCAGGTGTTGCATAGGATTGGAAATATGGCTTACAAATTGGTGTTTCTTACTTATTCACATGTGCATCTAGCCTTCTAAGTTTCTTTCTTAGAGAAGGTAATTGGTGACAAGATCATAATGCAAACTATTTAACAAAATATTAATGAAGAAGGGAAAATAATATTATAAATAGAAAAATCCCTGAAAGAAATAATAAATAGTTATGAAATTGAGCAATTAATAACTACCTCATCAAATGGAATAATATACCAACACAAGAGGCAACCAGGGAAGGCGAGTTATTCATGCAAAAAGACCCACAATGAGTCAAGTGTTGATGAAAACACCTTTTTTATTGGGAGTATAATTTGTAGGCAAGACAAATCCCCTTCTTAGGCATAAAATTCCATCTAAATCCCTAGATAATGAGTTATATTTCTATTGTTATATTAAATTTTTACTTTCAATTGTACCATTTTCTCCTATATATATATATATATATATATATATATATATATATATATATATATATATACTAATGATAAATAGTTTTAGAATCATATCATCTCATTCTTATACATTTTTCATATTGTAAAGGGAGGTTGTACCCTTGAAGAGGTTTATATATATTTCTCAAGGAATGGAGCTTCTTCTCTTCCTATTTTCAAGCTAATTTGATATTTGTTGCCTAACAAAATACTAGCAAGTTTTTGATATTTTTAGGTTTTTCTACTTTTGGTGATAAACCCAAATATCTAATGATTATGTTGGTTTCCTCCTTTTGATATTGCTTCAAAGGTGATATAGGCTAAACATTTTCTTCTTAATTTCCCTTGTGAACCCAAATATTCATTAGAAGAGGGAGAGAAAAATGTTCTTGTAGGCGACCACATAAGTATAAGTGGCTACATTTGATAGATATCCCTTCATAACCCATTTCTTGACCAGTATTGGAACACCTATACCTTATCATGATAGAATCTTCCAATCCTTTTGACAAATATAAACTTGCTAGGATGAAAGCCATTTCCTTTAATGCCTAAAATCTTGTATGAGTTATCCGAGAGTTTACTACATGGGACATATCCAAGTGGGTTGGAAAAATTATCTAAATTCTTGGATTTTAAGGTTATTAACTTCATCTTTTTACTTGGAAATATCTTGACAATGTAAAAGTATTCCATATTAATGATATCATTTAATTTAGGTCTCCCCTCCCAGCTTGAAATTCATATTGTATGTTTTCATTTATACAGATTTCTTCTGCATTTTGGCATTCCCAAACCTCAGGATCCCATTCACTATTTATTTGAGGTCATAACTTTACCAAATGAGACTCCCCTCATTAAATATCTAAACAAAATTATTCCTATGGAACCACATATCTTTAATTAATTGAATCTGGAGATAGTGATAAGAGGATATTGTAACATACATCTAGTCTATTAACTAGATAACCAGGGTAAACATAAGATGAGGATAGTTAAGAGAAGACTCAACCTCAGTGACTTTAAGGAAGTGGAATCAACATGGAAAACCATAACAAAAATGCCTGATACTTGCTACAAGACCACCAAAGGCTATCGTAGTCATCCACCGGACTTGTTCCTGGGTCCCATTGAATTTTAACGAAGAAAATCCATGAAATATTCCTTTATATGGGAAAGGATGTGTCTGGGAGGCCCTGGACACTCCCATATCATAACCATGTGTGCATCCAAGTAATTTTTCCCTCAAACATGTGCCAACGTTCACAATATTTATGGCACATTTTAAGCCCATAATCCTGGGAACTCCCCAAAACATCTCGCAGATTTCATAATCCATCAAACACATGATAGCAATGCCAATGAACCAAAAGGTGACTATAGGGCTAGGCCTGGCCATCTCCAACCAGGAGTGACATTCTATCAAGCACTTGGCATCAATGAAATTTACAGGTCTAGGATACAAGACAAAGCATGAATGATTGAAAACTCTTATGATACATTACAAGAAGGATCACCACCCTCTTCCTTGAACTGATATGACATCAATTAGTTCTTGCATCCATTATTTTAAAATTTACAAGTAAATACATGAAATATCCATGAATTGAACCAATCATTTACCAATGCTTATAACCAACATAAAAACATGGAAATAACAGTGAGATAATAATCATTAAATCCACACATTAATAATTACAAAAGAAAGAGAACCTATCTTTCATTAAACATAGGCAATAACTAACCAGGTTCGGAACTTCCATGTACCACCTGACCATAGACATGGCTGAGCCAAATATCTCTTCATCTAGTCACCCACATTCCATATTAGAATCATGAATATCTGATCTCATGGATAAACCAATCCAAAAACAACCAAGGGAATCCATAGGTTAAACCACCTCCACCCTCACCAAAACCTGATCACATCTAAATTGATACCCCGATCACAAAACTGAACCAAGCTTGGAATGCTTCCGGAAATCCATCATTATCCTTGAGGAATTTTCCATCTCCTTGTCTCTCAGGATTTATCGCAATCCAATAATGGACCACTAGGCCCTAAAGTGAGACACCACCCTCAAACTTTATCATGTATCCTACTAAAACTGGTCAAGGGATTGCTAGGCCTTTGGGAATTTTCGTTGAGACCACCTGTGCCCCTCATTTTGAAATCCATCTGGAAATTCCTAAGCTTAAAACTGAGATCAAAATCCAAACAGACCAAGGCTATCCAGAAATTCAAGGTAAGGCTGAAAAGTACTATCAAAACCCAATAAAACCATGCCACCAACAACAAGAGAACAAAATACAAACATGCATAATCCATGCATGTACAAACCAACTAGGAAATCACACATGCAATATGTTACCTGCAAGTATTCATGTTGAAGCTGCTAGATCCTTCTCTTCCTTACTTGATCATTTATTTCCTTTCCTTTTCTTGTCCTTCCTTTGATTTCTTTCATATTTCTTGGCTCAATGCTGAATTTCTCCAAGAAAAATCTAAGTATCCAAGAGTGAGAGAGAGAGATGATTATGAGAGAGCTCCAAAACTAAACTTACAAAACGTAACAACTGATACTCAGAAGCCTTTTTATCAATTAGGCCTCTAATTCCTTCTTTTTCCATTATTTTCCTCCAATTTCCTCGTCACATGAAACCTGTGACCTTTCACCTTCCTTTTCTCCTAATTTCATTTATTTTCATAAATGAATGTGCCAAAAATAATTTTTTCCTCTTTAATTCTGTAGCCATTTCCTTTTCCAATTTCCCTTTTCCATTAAGACATATCTAATGATTCCCACTAGGCTATATTTTCCCAATATTCAACTTGGAATAAGTGTCCCTTAACCGTGGTCACATTTTTTCCTTTATTAACTTTTATTACATGAAATTTTAGCTTGGGTCTGTTACAAATACTTGAAATCATATCTAAAAATACACAATAATTTCTTCGAGCATGGGATAGATCCTTCAAGGAGAATGAGATGTATTTTCTAGGTCTCCTTTTGTAGAATAAACTAATAGGTCCTCTAAAAAATATGAATCGTGTAGGCCTTATGGTGATTTTGTGCAATTTGTTTCCTAATGGAATTGATAAGATAAGAGCTAGGGGATTTAGTGGGTGGTCACAATAATTATAAATAGTCTAGGATATATTAAATCAAAAATCATGGTTTCTGGGATGCCCAAGGTATCTTCCCTGGTCAGCTAATATAAATTATATTTAATCTGATGAGGCATGGAATTAAGTTCTCTATATGCCCCCTTTGGCACCATCTATATTAGGTGACCCTTAAAGGAGTCATTCAGATGGTCTACCACTTCTTCTTCCATAAACCTATATTTATACCCACTCATAAGCTAAGGATAGCTACTATAAATAAGGCCTATAACTAGACTTTAAAAGCCTAACTATATATATATATATATATTTCCATTTATTTTAATTACAAATTAACATTAATATATTTTTATTCTTCTTACGTACATACATACATACATACATACATACATATAGATATATATATATATATATATATATATATATATATATATATATATATATATATATATATATATATATATATATATATATATATATATATATATATAGATATAATAATTGATTTGTTATTTTCAATTTTTCCTTGAATGGAAAAAATACTTACAAGTTTTATAGTAAAAGCGAGTAAAATAACAATTAAATTTTAAATAATATTTTTTTAGATGGGAAACTAGCGACCTCCCCAGATATATGCAACAACCCACAATCTATAAATATCAGAAACTCATAGTTCAACTTAGGAACAAGACATCTGGAGACCACCAGGTACTGGAGTAGGATCCTAGACTCAAATGAGAAGCCTATCCTTTGAACTTTACTATGATGGGCCATGTCACCGAAGACTTGAACCTAGGTGGACGGGATGGCAAAGTACCATATCAACTACTCGTACTGAGAACCATTAACACTTTAAATGATAAATTAACTATAATTTTTTTTTTGTTGATTTATTTAATCAATTTGTGGATGTAGGAATATCCCTTATATTGGAGAATATGAAGGATTTTTCTAAACATTTTGGGCAAGTCAATTTTAACACATTTCTTGAATATCTTAAAATATGTTTGAAGAACAAAATCATTTGGTTTAACAAAAATTATTTAATTTTAAAAAATAATTTATGAAAAGTTGTGAGGATTTTCTTACATATCAAGTAAATTTGAGTTCTTGTTTCATATATCAAAATTTAATCTTATATTAAATTTAATAAAATATAATTTTATATCATTTATTAAAAATATGTATTTCTTTTCCTAATTTCAATTTCAATATTAATTTTTTATTTTTTATATCTTTTTATCTTTTTTCAACAAATGAAGAACGAGGAAGAAATTACCTATGTAAAAATGAGACTAAAAAGACCATATTTATCGTGGTAAGTCTCTCTACTTAAGAAATCAAGTGATGAGGTACATTATTATTAAATATTTTCAAGGGGGTAAATTTAGGCCCTGAAAGGCCTAAAGTGTTAGAAACCAGGACAATACCGAGAGGGGGGGTGAATCAGTACTATGGGAATTTTAAATTTTTCTTTCACTTGAAATGCAACTTAGGACACCAAGGCATACTTTAATAATTAATTCATATTACCATAATAGGAAATAGCATAAGTATCATAATGAGAACACACAAATTCTTCAATATTTCTTTCTTCACAAGGAAATCTACAACTTTCTATTACAAAATTCTTTGGATATAACCAGTAGTAAGCAAATAATCCCTAATTTATTAGCTACAAATTAAAGGAGCTACAACGCTTAAGTTTATCAGCAACTATTGAAAGGAGTTTCAACCCTTAAGTGTTTACCAACAACTAATGAAAGGAGTTATAACCCCTGACTTGAAAGCTACAACTTACATGACCTCAATGATTCATCTTTCATGCAATTTGGATACTCAAATCATGAAGCCATTTCCTTTTACAAAATAAATAAATTTTTGTCTTGAACACTCATCAAAACCACCATTACAACACCTTTAACAATCTCTTATTCTTGAAAAATTCACTGCAATTCCACACCTATGTTCTCTTTCCTCTATTTCTTTGCAAATTTGACTCTGATTATAAAGAAATTTGGAATAATTTTTTTGGAATTGAAACTCTTTTATCTTGCACTTTGATATTTGCATGAATATATTTGTGTTTTCCTTTGTCTTGTTCAACTGAGTCTTCTGATTCTTCTCTTCAAGTCTTCTAACTCTACTCTATTGTCTCTTTAGTTAATATGCTATTTTTCCTTAATTCTGGTAAGTTGCAGGTTTTAGAAGAGGTCTTCTATTTCTTCAGAATCTCTAGGTTTGTCCTAATTGCCAAATTTTCCACTTAATTGTTTATTGTACTAAATTATTCCACTAGCTCCATTTGTGCCTATGGTAACATTTTTTTATATTTGGAATATATGCAAAATTTAAAAGTTTCTAACTCATTCATTCAAATCCTGAATGCTTTATAAAAATTTTCCAAAAAAAATATTTTCACACTAAACAAAAATAAAATCAGAATCTTCTGACTTATCCATCATAGGCCCTCGATCACATTACAAAGAATTATATAAAAAACCATGAACTAGCATGATTTTCCATCATTTGAAAAAACGTTATTTGTTGGAAAATTTTTTGTCTCATGGGCCCATCTTCCTAGTTGATTTCCTTTTTGTCTTGTTTATTTTTCTTTAGGGTAGAGCCTTACAGGATTTTTATTTTTGGCCAATTTTGTCTTTCGGGTAGGTTCCTTCCGGGATCATACTAAGATTTATTTCTGACTTATTTCTTTTGGGTTGCCCGATATTTTTTCTTCTAGGAAATTCCTTACGTCTATGACTACCCTAGCTCCCGGTTCCCTGACTCATAGGTCATTGGCTCCAAGGATCATAGATCCCTGCCTCCTGAATTCCTGGCTTATACAACTGCACACATTTCACGTTTCTTCTGGTTCTTGGCTCCCCAACTCCTGACTTCCCAACTTAAATGCCTGCACAAATTTCTTATTTATTTCAGTTCCCAGATCCCTGACTCCCTAACTCCCAGTTTGTTGGCTTAAACCTCTATGTTATGCTTTTTGTTTCTTCTGAGGTCTAACCTCCTAGGCTGCTCCACTAAAACTTTGCTGCGTTTAGCGAATGCGCAAACTTAACTTACTCCAAAGGTTCTTCACTAACTTTAGCTCTAAAATATTTGACTTTGGGGGTCCCTTTAATTTGAATGGCTCTAACTTGTGATCTACGAGGCCATTTTTGAACTTGCATACACCATTGGAAATATATTTTAGAGCTTTATCGATATGAATGGGTCCCAACTATGTTTGAAGAGATCTTATGAACTAGAAATGGATTCAAAGTATCTACATAATCACTAACCTTTCCTTAACCATTTTTTGAGTTGATCTTCATTCTTCTTACATTATTATTTACCGTTTCCTTCATCCTAATCACCTTTTCTATCAATGAAAACAAATTTCTAACATTCTACCCATTTGGCATTGGTGGTGACACCTTGATCAAACAAATTTGTTAAACATAATCAACACCATAAAGAGCCAAAGTGTGCATCATCATCTTTTCCTCCTTTGTGTGTGACTCCCCTTAAAATGCACTTCTAACCTGTTGTGGAGTACTTCACCTTTCCTTTCTATTCACCAATACATCTCCCCTTAGTTTTAAGTTCTTTTCCATATTGTGTTTGATCACAAATACTACTCTATATTGTGTTTGATCATTAACATTACTCCCCTTTTGACATCAATGGCAAAGCCACCAACATGCTCCCCCTGTCGTCAATCCCCCCTGTCATGTGGATCATGTGGACTTGTAAGCTTCATCTTTATATGATGAATGCTTGTTGGTTGCCATTCTTCCTTTTGCGGAATATGTAGGTGAGGGAGGAAAGAGGAAAAAATCTCAATATTTTTGTTAAATTATCAAACTGATATATTAAGAGAGGGTTGGTAAAAATATCAACTACTTGTTCTTTTGTAGATACATACTCTAGCTTGACTATCTAGTTTGCAACTTGCTCTCTGAAGAAGAGGTACTTTATTGGAATATTTTTTGTCTTTGAGCGAAAGATAAGATTCTTTGGCATGATGATGACACTTGTATTGTAACAGATAATAGGAATAGGATGATCATAAAATACCTATACATCATACAAATTTTTCTTCATCCATAAGAGTTGAGTGCAACAAGAAGCTACTACTATATATTATGCTTCAATGGTAGATAATGATATTGAAGCATGCTTCTTTCTCAACCATGAAACTTCTCCAGTAAAGAAATCACCACCACTAGTGCTCTTTTTATCATCTACATCACCCTCCCAATCATCATTAGTATACATAGTTTGTTAAAAATATTTACCTCTTGGATACCAAAGTCCATTTTCCATCGTGGTTTTGATATATTTGAGAATCCCTTTGGATTTTAGAAGATGGTTCTTTATAGGGGTTACTTGAAATATTACAACAATAGCAACTTCCTACATAATGTATGGTCTTGAAGTTGTCAAATATAGGAGGCTACCAATAATAAACATGAATAAAGTATAGTCCAATTTTGGTGATTCATCAATCTTGCAAAGCTTGCAACTTGTCACCATTCGTGTGCTCACCAAATAACACTTCTCCATACCAAATTTTTCAATACTTCTTTGAGATATTTTCTTTGTGAGATAAAAATCCTATTTGAAGTTCGTGCAATATGCAATCCGAGAAAATAAGAAATCTATCCAAGTATGGCCATATCAAACTCAACCTTTTATTAGCTGTAAATTGAAATGTTAGTTGATTTGAATCACTGCCAAATATAATAACGTGGACATAAACCACCACCATTATTAATATTCTATCATTGGATTTAACATATAAATTACTATCAGGTGCACCTGTTTTGAAACAACACTTGAGCAGGTAATTGTCCAACATGAATACTAATTTTGTGGGGCTTGCTTGAGACCATACAAGGACTTCTTTAACTTGAAAACATAATATGGGCAATCCGATAGATGAAAACCATCTGTTTTTTCTATATAAACTTTTTCATGTAGTTCTCCATCAGAAAAATGGATTTGACATCCACTTCATATATCTTAAAATTCTTCAAACAAGAAAATGCTAAAAACATTGTAATAGCTTCTAACCAAGAAAAAAGAGAAAAAGTTTCATCAAAATATAAACATTTGATTTGAGCATAGCCTTTGCACAGTAATATTGCCTTATTTTTTACCACTTATCCATGCTCATTCAACTTATTCCTGGATACCCACTTTGTGCTAATGACATTCTTGTTTACTGGTTTAGGAAGAAGCTCCCATGTCCAATTAGTCCTTATCTAGATCATTTCTTCATGCATGGATTTTAGCCAATTATCATCCTGGCTTTCCTGTGCAACATCCTTGAGTTCCTCCATGGATAATATATCTATGTGCACTTAAGTAAGGAGATTTAACAACTTCTTTCTAGTTTGTACACCTGTGTTTAAATCACCAACCATTTTATCAGCTAGGTTGTGTTTTTGCACATACCTTGAGGGATGCTTGGTTTGAGGACTAGTGGGTTCATCATTGGCTTCATATGAAAGTGTCTCTTCGACCTTATCATAATTTTTTATTGGATAAATGGAGCTGGTATTTGTTGGTTGATTGACTTTAGATTCAACATATTCGTCCACTTTGACATCAATACAATCAATAATCCTCTTGGAATTCTTATCGTAACATATATAGCCTTTGTTATTATGAAAATATCCAATAAAAATACCTTCATCATCCCTTGCATCAAACTTCCCAAACTTTTCAACTTTCCTCTTGATATAATAATTGTTACCAAAAACTTTGAAATGCTTGACAGTTATTAGTCTGCCATACCAAAGGTCATAGGGAGTCTTATCACTGTTTGGCAAGAAGTGGGATTTGTTGAGTATAAATATCATTGCATGGATAACTTCATCCCAAAATCTATATTAAAAATTCCTTTCATCCAATATGGCTATGGATAACTACTGAACTAGTCTGTTGGATCTTTCTGCAACACCATTTTGTTGTGTAGTCTTTGCTATAGTGAACTACCTTTTGATGCTATGCTTCTTGCAAAAGTTATCAAATTATTTTTAATTAAACTCACCTCCATTATCAAAACTTATGCTCTTTATTTTACAATCAATATCGTTCTCACCATGGCTTTAAAGTGTTTAAACTTCTCAAAATATTCATATTTCTCTCTAATAAAAGTAACCCACATGATTATGCTAAAATCATCATGATAAGCATGAAATACAATTCACTTGTGGGTGATTGCATTTTTTTTTGGGTCACATTAGTCCATATGAACTAGCAGCAATGGCTTAGTTTATGATCTCATCTTGGACTTGAACGGTACTCAAACTTTTCTATGAAACCAACTCCAAAAATATAAGAAAAGAGAGATCAACGCCTTAGAAATCAACCACTTCAAGGGGGAAGCCTCCTTTACATTACATAAATGAAAAAATCTTGGATGATTCAAATGAAAAAACCCCCTTTCTATATATATGAGTCCATGGGGTCACAATATAATCCTAGCCGACCTAACAATAATAATGTAAGGGCACAACAATAACAATAGTGGGATTTTATGGGGCACAATAATAAAAATATGGGGACTACATGGCTTCAAAAATAACAATAAGGGGGCTAAAACAACAACAATAAGGGCCTACAATAGTAATATAGGGACCTAAAAAACCTGTTTACCCAATTGACAATACTTGCAAGTAGTATTCATAGGATTTGGTAGCTTTGGTAGATCCTTAACTGAATTCTTTTTTCTCAGTCTGACTATTTGATCAAAATTCATATATACAACTCTCCCATCCCACAACTAACTCTCATTAATGTTTGACAATAAACACCTCTATGATTTCTCTTTCAGAACATATACATTGCTATTTTTTTTCATAGTTTCAACTACTACTTCACCAATGCTTGTAGACTTGATTTGAAAATTATTATCCTTGAAAACCACATCATACCCTTTGTCACACATCTGAGATACACTGAGTATATTATGATTTATTCCATCAAAAAATAAGAAATTATTGGATTTACCTCTTCCATTTGATAGACAAATCAGTCATTTTCTAACAATATTACCAAGTGTATTATTACCAAAGGTCACATTTCCTTTCTCAACGTGTTTCCATGTCAAAAAATTACTTATATATCCTGGCATGTGTCTAGAATAATCGTTGTTAACATACCAATGATTTCCTTCATTCTATGCATATAAGACAATGCTCCACTATTCCGAATTCTCCTTTTTTCTCCAAATTTTGGGCTCTTTATTGGTTTTATCAATAACTAGATCAATCATTTTCTTGATTTTTCTCTCAGTTGTTCTCTGCCCAAAATTTTGACAGTAATAACGTTGAATTATATTCTTCAAAGGAGAAAAATAATTGTTATAACTAGGTCTCCTGATCCTTTGTCTAACTTGTTGACATTTTCTTCTTCTTGTTCTGAGTTGTATGTATGATAAATTCACCCTACAATTCACTTCCTTGTGTCCATAGTTGTTAAATATGAAGCAATAGGATGGAAATATGTTTTCATTCTTGGAAAAAAATATACTTTAGATGCTTTCCTAGGATGACATCTGGGAATTTAGATTTGCCTCTCCTGTGTTGTTTTCCTTTTGCCGGGAAAATTTCTCTTCATATTGCGTTGTTATTGCTGGCTATTAGTTTGCGCAATATATTTTTATTTTTATGCTATGTTGACACTTCTTTTGTTGTTACGTTTGTTATGTTGTCACCATATTTATTTATTTTCTCAAATGTAATTGGATTCTTTCCATTTAATTTTATTTCCGAGATGGATTTGACCTCAAATCCAAGACCAGATCGATTTGTTGAGAGTCTTTGTGCTTCCAAAATATCATTCAATTTTTTTCCCCTTTCAAAATTTTTTATTGAAGCTCACTTGGGTTTTTTCATTTTCCAACACCTTTCTCTACAAAACAAATTCTCTTTCTATCCTCTCACAGGTTTGACTCTTTTCACTGAGCCGCCGGTTTAAAGTCTCTTGAATTCTCTTACCTTCTTTGATTTGTAGGAGTAATGGTTCAACAATTTCAACTTTTTATTTGATCAACAAATCCTTTTGATATTTTTTTATCTTTATCATCCTTTCGATCCTTTTAAGTGCACTGACAAACTCTCCTTCTAAGTCTACATTAGCATCTTCATCATCAGAAATAATGGCTTCAACTTCCAGATTGTCAATAACCATAAGCATAAACTATTTTGTTCTTTCATCATCTCTTTCCTCATATGAGGATTGGCTTCCTTCACATTCATATGAGTTGGAATATTGAGTGCGGGAGCTTTTATTTTTGGCCTTCTTCCTATCCCTTTTCACTTTCATAAAATTTTCTCTTGGATCATATTCCTTCTTCTTCTTTTCAAGACACTTGGAAGCATAGTGACCAACTTTTCCACAATTAAAGCACTTGAAAAGTATCTTACCTTCATCCTTGCCTAAATATCTCTTGAGCTTCCTCACAAACTTGGATTCTTCTACATCTGATCCATAATAAGAATCATCATGCTCTTCCTTGGAAATTTTGTCTACTTTGAAGGATGACTCTTTTGTTGCAAGATTACAATTGGAAGTTATCATATCATAAGTAGTGAGTGTACCAATTAATTAGTCTAAAGTGAGAGTTTTAAATTATTTCATCTCCTAAATGGTTGATACCTTGGGATTAAATCTCTCAGGTAGAGATATCCCCTTGGCCTTCATAACTAGCCTAATATCATCACCCCAAACTTCAAAGACAATATCCATCTTTGTACATGTTGGAGAGATCCCTCTCCGGATTCAGGAGGGCTAGATCCTAGAATCCCAAAGTTGGTTGAAATGATGTTAACTCTGTGATCGGACTTTGCCAATCTTGCTTGTTACAGAGACCTAACATCAACATCGAACTACTATAGGTTCTTCTAATTTCTTATCAAGGCCTCATATAGTGTTCACAACCTCATCAACTCTCAAGAAATAATTTGCAATATATTCATCATAATGCGTATTTAAGGAATCAAATTTTATTCTAAAATCTTCGAGTTTGGCTATATTTTCCTTGTTGTAACCTTCATAGAAACTACTCATCTTGTCCCAAGAAAATTTTGTTGTTGTGAAATCCATAACCTTAGCAAGTTATGATTCAGTTAGACCAAAAAGAAGTGCATTCATGGCTTAAGAATTTCATGTGAATTCTATCTGTTGATATTTTGTAATCAATGCTAGAGGATTTTGGTATTATTATACAACATCCCAAACATTAGCTCCAAGTGATTGAATGTAGATCTTCATTCTTACTTTCCAAATCATATAGTTTATTCCATTGAACATGGTTGCCTTATTGGTGAATCGTCTTTCCTGGTTTTACATGGCCCATTATCTTCCTTCTAGTGCTTAAACTAATATAGAGTAACCTATTTCGCTCTGATACCAATTGTTAGAAATATGGGAAATATTGAGAGGTGGGGGGGGGGGGGGGTGAATCAATATTGTAGGAATTTTCAAACTTTATTTCACTTGCAATGAATATTAGGACACCAATACATACTTCAAAACTTAATTTATATGAGAATGGAAAGAAATAGCATAATTATCAAAATTAGAACACATAAATTATTCAAATATTTGTTTCTTCACATGGAAAGCTACAACTTTCTATTAGAAATTTGTTTAGCTACAATCAGTAGGAAGCAACTACTCCCTAATTTATCAACTACAATTGAAAGGATCTAGAACCCCTAATTTTAAAAACTATTACTAAAATGAGATTCAACCACTAAGTGTTTACCAACAAATACTTGAAGGAGCTACAACCCATCACTTGCAAGCTACAAATTTCATGACTTCAATGATTCATATTTCATACAAATTTCATACTCAAATCATGAAGCCATTCCATTTTACAACAAAAAACAAATTTTCTCTCAAACACTCATCAAAACGACCATTACAACACCTTCAAAAATATCTTATTACTAAAACATTCACCTACAACTACAATTACACACCTCATTATCTTTCCTCTATCACTTTGCAAATTCATATTTTCTTAAAAAGAAACTTGGACTAATATTTTTGGTATTGAAACTGAATTATATTGCACTTTGATATTTACATGAATGTTTTTAATTTTTCCTTTTTCCTATTCAGCTGAGTCTGTTGAATCTACTCTTCATGTCTTCCAACTCTGCTCTACTATCTCTATGAGTAAATCTATTGTTTTTCTTTAAATATTGTAAGTTACAAGTTTTAGCAGAGGTATTCTATTTATGGTAAATCTTCAAATTTGGCTTAACTACCAAATCTAACACTTAACTCTATTTTTTTTGAAATTCTTCCACTAGCTTCATTCATTCCTACTTTAGCACTTTATTTGATTTTGCATATACTCCAAATTTAAAAGCTACTGACTCATTCATCCAAGGTCTGAAGGCTTTATTAAATGCTTAAAAACATATCTCCATGTAAACAAAAAAGGTCATAATTTTCTGACTCATCCAATATAGGCCCTCGATAACATTACAAAGATGTATATTAAAAACCGTGATCTGACACACTTTTTCCTTATTTTACAAAGCATAATTTATCATCACACTTTTTGTCTCCTCAACCCATATTCTCGGTTGATTTCATTTTTCCGCTATTTTTTTTCCCTTCGTGGTAGAGCCTTCTGGGATTTTTTTTTGTGGGTTTTGCCTTATGGGCGAGTGCCTTCTCGCCTTTCCTTTTAGGATCCTACCAATATTTACTTCTGGGTTGTTTCTTTTGGGTCACCTAGGATTTTTTGTTCTAGGAAAGTCCTTCTTCTCACCTCTGTAACTTCTCTGACTCTCAGTTCCCCAGCTCCTGGCTCCTTGGCTCGTCGACTCTTAGCTTCCCAGCTTAAACTCCCACACAAATTTCCTATCTCTTCTAGTTCCCGAAACCATGATTCTTGGCTTCCCGACTTAAACACCCACTCACATTTCCTATTTCTTCTAGTTCTTGGCTCCATAGCTCCCGAATTTCTAGCATAAACAACTACATACATTTCTTGTTTCTTCTAGTTCGTGGCTCCTCGACTACTGGATTATTAGCATTAATTCCTGCATACATTTCCTATTTCTTCTAGTTCCTTACTCTGTGGCACCTAGCTTCCTGACTCCTCGTCTACCACTTCCCAACTTAAACCTTTGTGCATTTTTTTATTGTTTCTTATAGGCCATTACCTCCCAAGTCACTTTGCTAAAAATCCATTGCATTTGGTGAATGCACCAAAGTTAACTTGCTCCAAATGTTCTTCAACAAATTTATCTCTACAAGCTTTGACTTTGGGGGTCCCTTAACTTTTCCCGGCTCTAACTTCTGATCTAGGAGGCAATTTTTGAACTTCCATATATCACTGGAAAGCTCTTTTAGAGCTATATCCATTTGAGTGGGTCCCAATTGTGTTTAAATATATATTATGATCTAGAAATGGCTTCAAAATATCTGCATCATCTCCAAATATTCATTAACCATTGTTTGAATCGTTCTTCATTATTATTTGTTGTTGTGTTCATCCTAATCACCTTTTCCATCAATGTCAACACATTTCTAACCAAAAGAAAGGCCTTTTATAAACTAGATAAAACATTTAAAGTAGCTTTTCCTTCTCACTCTATTTAGGCTTTGTAATAAATAAAAGCTCCTTGTCTGTACCTCTAAATATTTGCATGGAAGTTTAGATCATCTTATCTTCCACAAGTTTTATGGCATAATGTATAAGAACAAATTTTTAATTTCTAAATCTTTAAGGAATTAAACCTATGGGTAGCACTCTTTTCTCATATATATATATATATATATATATATAATTTTCCAATCGTTTATAAAATTCTGGGGTAATTGTTTAAATTTATTTCTATGGCTTCCCATTTTTTATTGAAAAAGGTTTTGAAAATTGGTTTATGTGTATGTTATTTTTATAGTTGATGTATATAGAAGAAATAAAATCATTCTAAAACAACAATTGAGTAAAGTTTTCGTTTATTTTTACTGTTTAATAATTTTTTTATTTTAAATTATAGAGATGAGGGGAAGAAGTAATATATGTTTCATTAGTTTATTCATAATTTATTAATGATATTATTCTTTTAGTAAGATGTTATTTTAATCTACAAAACAACTAAAATTTCTCAAATATTTTTGTTTTAGCATAGGTGTGTTAATAAATAATAACAAGAGAAAGGTTATTATGATAATAAAATTCAAGAATATCATTTACACTAAGTTTATGTATGGCAATAACAATTTACATGAATTTAATGTTTACAAGTATCTTGGAGTTAACCTCATAAAAAATTTATTACCTATAATTATAGTGCTTAGAAAGGGATTAATGTAAGATGGAAAGTTTATTGTGATCCTAAAAACAATAGTAAATTAGGAGATTGTTGTTTTTGGGTAAAAGTGATATTGTTCTTTGAGACACTCATCACTCAAATTATATTTTATGTGTGTGAAGCTTTGGGCTACAACATCTCTACAAGATTTTGGAGAAAAAACAAGAAAATATACAATATTTTTTTATCGTTTATAATCCTAAAATGAAAAGAAAGACACCTTATCCAATCCTCCACATTGAAGCTAGTCTTCCACCCACTGAGAGTATGGAGTATGTATGATCAAGTACCTATGGTACAAAAGTAAGATAACTAACACGAAAAACAAAAGACTTCTTAATATTGTTTCAAATTCAATTCATACTTACTTTGAAAGAAAGTATATGTATGGAACACACTTCCTACACTATTAAATGATACATCTATGCATAGAAATTAAATAAACACAATTGTAATAATATAAAACATAGAAACATAAAATCATCATACAAAAATTTCTTAGGAAAAATCCTTCTCCGAGAAAAACCCAATACTCTAAAACATGGTCAATGTATATCTAGAAACTAAGAGATCACAATATAGTATATTAATTTTTATTTCATACGAGTGTTCAAAAATAACATAAGGGTTGCAAATAAATTTTGACAACATAACAATAAACTAAAAATCACACTATATTTTCCTCGAACCCCAACACTAAATAAATAATCATAAAAAAACCAGAAAATATTTATGATTTTCCAATTCTATATGATAGTAACCACTAGAAAGAAATTGGCCAACTTATTCTACTTAAAATTCATTGACTACTAGTGATATGCATATATTCAATACTATTAGTCAACGTATATCCTTTGCTATTACTCTACATTTATTCCATATTACTATTAATTAATCATTACCCACTACATTACATTACTATAAGGAGTATGACACACATATCCCAACACACATGTGGCTTAAGAGAGGGCAATGTAATAATGGTAATTTTTGGCTAAAACATTGGAGATTATAATAGGGGGGCACTCTATTGAACATTGATACAACTAAAATATCATGCCTAAATCTAAAGAGAAAGTATGGTGTAAATAAAGAAGAAGACAAAATTAGTATACAAAAAAAGTGATCATTAACCCCAAACTAAATGATCAAGGAATCTCTATATTATTGCTATTTTTAATAATAAAATCAATATTACTAAAATAATAACATTTTCAATAAGTTTCTAGTGAAATTGGTTATTGGAAAATATTTTAAAATGTCATATTATTAAATAATGTCATCTTTGTGAAAATGAGCAGAAAGAGATAAGAAGGAAGATGAAAATATTTTTTCTTAATAACTTAATAAAACCTTTTTCCAATTATTTTTATAATAAAAATTATATAAAGAAAAGAATTTAATTTTTTTTGTTTATTATTATTATTATTATCTTTTTTAACAAAAGAAAAATACTTTTAATTTTTATAAAACAATATTGTAAATATACCAAACAAAAAAAATATGTAAATAAATGTGTGTGTGTCTATATATATATTTGAAGAAAAAATCGTAATTTTATTCAACCTAGAAACTATGGAACAAACTTACATTATGCAAATTCCTGAAAGCATTCAATTAAGTCAGCATTTTGGCTGATGCACAAAAATGAAAAAAACTATAAAATTACATAAAATTGTTGGGCCTAAGTGCAATAAAAAGCACTTATCTTCTCCCTTTTTCCTTTCTTTTTCTCCACCTTTCGCCAACCTCCTTGATTTGGAGTAACTATTACTCTTGCCATTTCTTCTTCTTCAATATTCGTAGGAACTTATTTGTCTAAGTTAGAGTTTTCACATATAGGTGTGTGATTTGTTCCACTTGCTTCTTGAATGTTGTGTCTTTTCACGTGTTGTTGTTCTAGTACCTGGATCACTCCTATCTCAAAGTCTTTATCAGTGTGACTTTCACTGCCGTTCTCCTTCTTTTATCCCTCCTTCTCTTGTGGTCCTTGTTTTTTTTGTTCCCATGATATTTGATGAGTATTATCCATAATGTAGGAAAAAAAATATTATTATACTATTCAACAATAGAAAAAATCATATATCTATGCAAGTTTTTTTTCCACAGAATAAAACCATAATTTTTATTAAAATGATAAAAAAATTACATTTTGTAGACATACAGTGTGTATGCATGTAGAGACATAATTTATATGACGAAGAAAATGGAAGTACCTAGCAAAATAGTTTCAAGAAATGACAATGAACCCCAGATCATAAGTTGAGAAAAGACGAAATGAAGAAACATTAATATTGAAAACTAACATTTTTCTTTTCTTTTTTTCCTTTCCTTTTTTGAACTTTATGCCAACCATGAGGATTTGGTTCAGCAACAAACAAAGCCTATTCTTCTCCAATTTGAGGGAAATATTTATCTAAATCTGAGCTCTCTGATACATGAGCTCTTTTTGTGCCTCCTTTACCGTCCAATTTCTGAGAGGCCTATGGGCCCATTCCCTTCCGAGGAAGGGTGTGTGTACTTGTTAAATCCTCCTCATACCCAATAAATTTATATTTTTGTTTTGTTGAAACCATCACTTCTTCTTTTTCAAGATGCCTTTCTATGTTTTCTTCTTCTTCATCCCCAGAAGGATGATGTTATTATAACAACCACCCTTTCTGTCTATTAATATGTGCCTATTATTCTTCTTAGGATCTTTATTTTCCTATGGGAACGAACTCTATAAATTTCTTTTTTGAAAACATACTCGACATCGTATTGTCGTGTTATCATAATATAACACTTGATACCACTAGACGTTATTGTGTTTCATATTTATATGATCTAGGAGCCCTTTGCTGAGATCGATCTCCACACATAATCTAGAAAATTTGAAGCGGTCGTTATCTGTTCTTCCTAGATCCATTTTCTTGAATTTGACCAAAGTGTTTCCTATTTCTTCAAGGAATTTATGATGCATGCATAACACTATAAGTAACTTGATAGCTTACACAACACTATAAGTAGTTGGTCTATATTAACCAAAGTGTTTCCCAATAGCTTCATAAAATTATAAGTAGTTGGAATATACATGCATTTGATAATACCATCCTTAATTAAATTTGGAATATGTCCCCTGGTTTCATCCTCTTGGGTATATGGAAAGAAAGAAATATGAGGATATTTAAAGTAGAGTAATGTCGATGGAATTCACATGGAACTCCTTTGCTAAAAAATTTAAATAAATGGTCCTTTCATTAAACTGGTAAGCCCAATATTGGTAGGGTTTAGGTATTGAATCACGAGTTATGAATGAATGGTTAACATCATTTATTATGGGTCTATAAATTGATAACCTCCTCTTGTAATTACCTCAAGTCCATCTAGTTGGCGACCCCCTCCAACCCCTTTTGTGAAACTAAATTTAGATGGTGTTGCTAAGGGTAATCCAAGCCTCACTAGGTATGGAGGCATTATTAAGGATCAAACAAGGATGCCCATATTCATATATATAGGGCCAATAGGGATCAATACTAATAATTAAGTAGAGTTAACATGCCTAAGGTTGGGTCTGAAGTACACTCTGAATCAAGGCTACAATAATATATTTATGCAAGGGGACTCACAACTCATCATTAACATCATCTGCTAACAACAAGCAAGATCCCATATCCATAACATATTAAAAATTTTGTGTTTGGAATCAATGTTAGAATAGTTTTTTCTCCTCATATCACATACCTAATCTCTTATTCTGTTGTATGTAAGTCACACATGGAACATAGTGGTGGACCCACTAGCTAGTTATGGCATCATGGAGTCTTCTTAGCCTATGGCGTTGGTGTGAAATTTCTTACCTGCTTCTCCAATGAAGATGGTCTACTAGAAGAAGGTTCAATAACATTTCCCAACCCTGGATGGGGTGACTAATGAAGTGGGGGGAGAGGTTTCCACCACCACACTAGACCAATAGGACGAGGATGTGGCACCATGCCCCTCGAAAGTGTAACATGGGGGAAATGGATAATAAATATCTCTCAATACAATAAACGATTTCTCATTGGGACTATGGTATCGATTGCACCAAACATGTGATGAGGAGGGTTGAAATTATGTTCAAAATTCCTACGTTAATTTTTTCATTTCACCCAATGCTAAAGTATGAGGGGAAGTTAGAACAATCTAAAATGCAGTATGAGGTTAGCGGTTATAGGGAGGTTATTATCCAATAATATATATTTAAGGATAAGGTTCTATTCACATTGTTGTCAAATTAGCAAGGGGAGGAATGTCAAGATTTTTAGTCATGGGCTATCATTTGGGGAATTTGAAATTCAGATGTGACCCGGAGAAATTGTGGAAGCTGTAACTATCTATGGATGAAATGTAAAGTGCTAAGTGATCAGATGATAGAGGTGCAATTAAGTTTATTTTTTACTTCGCAATTTCATTTCCTTTGGCAGTGCTTATCAATTTTATATTTTGGTAATTGTTATCTTTTCATCATGATTCCCCTTTCCTATGTTGGCTACTGCTTGCTCCATCCTGAATTTATTTTTTGTAGTTTCTTCATTTTCAATTAGATATTGGTGGTGGGAAACATTTTTATTTATGTTTCTCAACTTCTATCTTCTAAAAAGTTGAAAATTTGGAAGGGACTGAGGGAATCCTGGATTTGTGCTAGGTTTGAAAATAATGTCAGGTCAGGGAATTATTTTTGGGATATTGGGTGTGAATTTTGCATGGATTATTCTAGTTGTTGGTGCTTATTAGATAGTTTTAATAATTTTATTGATTCTTGGAGATGATAGCAATGACCTATGCAGTTTTTTGTTTGTTGGTGGTGTGTTCTCTCTCGAGGCTTCATGGAATTTGACTGTATCATTGGCCGCCAAGTTTTATCATAGGATGGGTGGTGGTGGTATTTTTTCTTGTAGATTGTTGGGCTATATACAACTTATATTAACTAGAGGTGGTGTGATATTATTACTGAATGGGGTTAAGAAGCTGATGGGGGATGGAATACTATAGTTCCATCAGTGGGTTAGTGCCTTACTGAAAAAGGTGCTACATTGAGGAAACATCATACATATGATATCAAAACTTTTGATAGGATGGAGTGGCTCTAGGTAGAATAAGTCCATACTGTTTAGTTTTAGGATCTATCTACATTCCAGGATCCAAGTGGTGTCATTTGAATTCCTAGATAGAGAGTTAGAGTAATAAGAGGGGCTTCCTATTAGGAAGAGCATGCTTAAAGAGGAAGTACAAGTATAAATCATCATTTAGAAGGTTTTGAAACTATATACAGGGAGTAGATCCGAACTCATGTGTAGGAAAAAGGGGCAAGGTCTGAGGAGGAAGCGTCTTGCCATAGAAATTCCCTCTCATATTCTAAATTTATGTTAGAATGGTTAGGATGGATCCATGATACAAGATACACTGGAGGAAGAATCAACCAATGCATGCTTACAGTAGACTTATATTGGAAAATAAAATTCTTGTTGTGTTGTACTATACTGATTAACATGAATCTCAGATAAACATGCTTCAATAATTATATCACATGCATGGACACCTAAAGGATTATGATGGTAGGTTGGGGAGGATTGAATGCAAACTATGTAGAAAGTACTTGAAACCCTACAACTGCTAATGAGAGCAAATTTATATACAAAAGACATAAGATTTCTCTACCAAAATTCTATAAAAAGAAAACAATGAATATTAAACACAATCACACATAAAACATGATAATTTATCTAGGGAACCCAAATGAGAAAAACCCCTTGTGCTTATATTAAATAAATTGAGAAATTCCATTTATTCATAGAACCTAATTCAAGCCTAAAGCTCCCTGAAATATTGATCAACTCTGTTAAATAATTTCCCAACACTTAGGAAAATAAGGCCCGCTAGGAAGCTCTTATTTCCTAGCGTAAATCCGCCCCTAAAAAATAGGAATTTCCCCTATTTCCTTGCGCAATTGTGAAGAGAATTTCACCTACTCAATCTCCAAGCCTATATTCAAAACCTGTTGACAAATAATGAATCAAAATTATTCCTTCATCCAATCTCAGTAGGAAATTAAAATTGCATGACCTAATAGGGCTAATTTTAACAGCCGAAACTAGTTAACCGATAGTAAATTGAGTTAACAGAAAGTCAACTACTCAACTAAACTCATAACTATCTCTATTATAGAAATAGAGATTAGTTAACTGATGGAAACTAGAGTTAATTCCACTGTATACCTAATTTTATCCATCAGCTAGTCCACAGTTCATTGAAAGGCATCTAACTCAAATTAACTAACAATAACTCAGTGATATGAACCATCAAACATGTTAATTGGAAACTAAGCCAAGAATAAATGAGATTGAATTCAAATTGGCATATTTGACTAAGGCATAAGTCAAAGAATCCATTCCTTGCTACATTTTCAACACTCCCTCTTAGCAAGGAAGGGTTTCTCGAAAACCCCAATCGTGACTCTATGGAACTTGAACTTGCCACTTGATAGAGCCTTGGTCAAGATGTTTGCGTCCTTCTGATCTATAGGAATGAAATGTATTATAACATTCCTCCTCTGCAGAAAATCTCTAAGGTGATGGTACCTTATGTATATATGCTTGGACCTATCATTAAACATTAGATACTGATATAAGTTTTTATACAACTCTGATTGTCACAGTGGATAAAAATAGGCTCCTTCCCTTGACTAAAGAGTCCTAACAGGATCTTCCTCATCCAAATGGCCTTGCATGCTACTTGAATAGAAGTTATGTACTCAACCTTTTTTGAATTGAGTGCCATAGATATTTTCTTCCTGTTCTACCAAGAAACTGTTGCTCACCTAATATTGGAGGTTGCTACTCAAATGATATTTCTATATGTGGGATTTCCTGCCCAATTTTCATCCATGAAACCCTAAGGCCTCACCCCACTATTTTTTATGTACCATAATCCAAAGTATATTATGCCTCTAAGGTATCTCAAAATATGTCTTTCTACTTTCTAGTGGGCCCTGGAAGGATCCACCATGAACTGAATCAACTGGATCACTGCAAAACAAATATTAGGTTGTGTGTTAACCAAACATCAAGGACCCAATCAATTTCCTATAGATTGTGACATCTACTACATCTTTTGTGGAGGAATCGTCCTTCCTCCAGTTAGTACCTTGAGGAGTATTCATGGTTTTTTAATCTTGCATGTGGAATATCTGAAGGATCTCATAGGTGAACTTCCCTTGTCCAACAAATATATCTCCATCACCTTTCCAAACCTCCAATCCAAGGAAATAGTCCATCAAACGCATATCATTCATCTCAAACTCTCTTGCAAGATTCTCCTTTAGTTCCTGGATCAAGTTTTCATCTCGTGTCGTAATCAAATCATCCACGTAGAGAACTAAGATGAGGAGATAACCATCTAACATAATGTATTATAGGTTGAAATCCACTTCACTCTTAGTGAAGACTAATCCTATGATATAAGTATCCATGTTAGTGTACCACGCTTGAGGTGCTTGCTTGAGCCCATAAATAGATATCTTCAGCTTACACACGTGTGTCTCTCCTAAAGGCCTCGAACACCTCTAGCTGCTTGGTGTAGATATTTTCCATAATAAATCCATTGAGGAAAGTTATATTGACATCCATCTAGTGGATCTTCCACCCCATCTATGCTACTAATGAAAGTATGGTACTTATAGATGAGTACCTTGCCACTAGGGAAAAGTTCTCCTCATAATCAATCCCCTTAATTTGTGAGGATCCTTGACCACAAACCTAGCCTTGTACTTCTCCACACTACCATTTGCTGCATATTTAAGCTTAAAAAACCACATAGAGACAATAACTGATTTCTCCTCAATTTTGGGCACAACCTACCAAAAATCATTCTTCATAATTGATTCATACTCCTCCATTAAGGAATCCACCCAAACCTATTGGGAAGAAAACTATTCAAAATAAAATGGCTCATAGTTTATCAATTCTATCATTAGTGTCGTGTAGCCTGTGTATCTATCTACTGATATGTGTTGTATGTGCAAGGAACTGAGAGGTCCAACCTGCTTCAGATCTTCCTCCACCAATATTTCAACCAATATTATGCTCTTCCTCCCTTATCTGGGAGTCAGTGTATAAGTGGGTGCCTCCACTTGGTCTGATTTCTACTCCTCATCATGTGGTGGCTCCACATCATCCTCTTGGAATGCCCTCTTTTCTTAAGGCAAGGACAGATTATATGAATTTGACCGAGGCTCATCCTTGGGAGCTATAAGCTCCTCTCCTAGTGATATGCTCAACCCTCACTCTATAGAATTCCTCATGGATTTCTCCTCATAAAATATCACATCCCTTATCAAAAAAATCCTTTTGAGAGAGGCAAAGTACACCCTATAAACATGAGTTGTCTCATTATATCCCACCAAGATCCCCCTCTCTTTAGTGGGATCCAACTTCTTCCTACCATATTTGGACGCATGACAATACACCATTGAACCTGTTATCACTCAGATTTTCCTTGAAGTTTTTGGGAAGAGGAAAGGGGTCCGAGGTAACCAAAAACCAGCTTTTAGGTACAAAATCTAGCCAATCTGTACCCAGATACTATTTTTTCTAAATCAGATCAAAAAAATTTAGAACATCTCAGACAAGTATTCATAAAATGCAGAAAATATGGTATCTCTTTGAATCCAAAAAATTTCTTGTTTGATCTTGAATAAGGTAAACTCTTGGGCCATATCATCTTCAAAGATGGTATTAGAATTGATCCTGCTAGAATAGAAGCCATATTTCAGATACCTCACCCTAGAAAAGTCAAAGAACTTCAAACTTTCCTAGGAAAAATCAATTTTTTGAGAAGATTCATATCTAGCTTAGCTGAAATAATTAGATTGCTTAATAACATGTTAAGAAAGGATTCGAGTATTAAATGGATATTAGAATCTAAACAAGCATTTGAAGAAATTAAAATGGCTTTGACCAAAACACCAGTCCTTATAAGTCCACAATTTCGTAATATTTTCATTTGCATCAGAACACACTGTAGCAGTTGTTTTATTACAAAAGGATGATCAAGGATGTGAAAAACCTATATCATTTTTTAGTAAAGCACTAAGGGATGCATCTTTAAAATAAAATAGCATGGAAAAACAAGCTTTTTCACTTGTAAAAGCCATTAAAGATTTTAGAATCTACATATTGTATTCCCATGTGATAGCCTAAGTACCAAATGTTGTTGTCAAAGACATCTTAACTCAGGATGGAATTGAGGGAAAAAGAGGTAAATGGTTTCTACCATATTAGAGTATGATATTGAAATAAAACCTACAAAGCTTATAAAGGGACAGGGATTGGCCAAACTCATGACAGAAACAAATTATCAAGCCCTGGAAATTAATGAACTGGATGATGAATAGGAGATGGCGACTCCACAAATCATTCAGGCCTTCTTAGATTCACCTTGGTATGCTGATATAATTTATGTACTATTAAACCTGCAAGCTCCTCCAGGGTTATCCAGAACAAAGAAAAGGTTTTTAAAGATGACATCTTCAAAGTTTTTTATTTTAGATA
Source organism: Pinus albicaulis (assembly GCA_034641835.2). NCBI lineage: Eukaryota > Viridiplantae > Streptophyta > Pinopsida > Pinales > Pinaceae > Pinus > Pinus albicaulis. Next base: position 780,429,466 of record CM076583.1, read on the forward strand.
ATGTTCTTTTTTGGAAAAATCATGAAGGTATTCTATTGAATTGTTTATTAAAAGATGAAGCTGACAAGGCTCTCCATGAATTTCATGCAAGAGACTGTGGTGGACACCTTTACTAGAAATCAACTGCAGACAAGATCCTAAGGGTTGGATTTTATTGGCCAAATTTGTTCTCTGATGTAAAGAATTTTGTTACTGCTTGCCATAAATGTCAAATTTTTGAAGGCAAGAGAAAACTATTACCTTTACCCCTGAAACCAATTTCCACTGAAAAACCTTTCCAACAATGGGGCCTGGATTTCATTGGAGAAATCCATCCTACTTCTTTTGGCCAACACAAATGGATCCTCACTGCCATAGACTATTTCACCAAATGGATAGAAGAAATTCCTTCCAGAGAAGCCAATGACACTGTGATCATTGGATTCTTAGAAACCAATATATTATCAAGATTTGGTTGTCCTGATAAAATCATAACTAACAATGCTATTTCTTCCAAATCTAAGAAGATGATAAGTTTCTGTAACAAATATCATATCACTTTAAGCCATTCCACAGCCTATTACCCTCAAGGTAATGGACTAGTTGAGTCCTCCAACAAGAGTCTCATTAATATTATTAAAAAATTATTGGAGGAAAACAAAAAAAAATGGCACAAGAAACTTACAAATGCATTATGGGCAGACATACTCACCACCAAAAAATCTATTGGGACTAGTCCTTATGAGTTATTTTATGGCATTGAGGTTGTTTTTCCTTCATCTTTAGGAGTTCCTATAATGAAATTACTTCAAGAAGCTCAAGTTGAACGTAATGATATTCAAAGGAGAATAAACTAGACCATCAATTTGCAGCAGACCAGAGAGGAAGTATATCAGAGATCCCAAGTATTGCAGGAGAAACTAAAGAAGAAATTTGATAAAAGAACCAAGGCAGAAGATTTCCAACTTGGAAACAAAGTATTAAGATGGGATTCCAGAAGAGAGGATAAGGGAAAACATGAGAAGTTTGACTTCCTGTGGAAAGGACCTTATATTATCCATGCCTTACAAGGAAACAATACATATTTTTTGAAAAACTTGGATGGTACAGAAACTAAAGATGGGCTAGTTAATGGTAAAATGTTGAAACATTACTTTGATCCTATCTAATAGGATATCCTGATTTTAACATGTACATACTATATCCTTTGTAATGTCATAGTTTTGAGTGGATGGTAACTTGCTGGAGTTGAAGCCAAAAGAAAGGCCCTAAAATTCAGAAGTATTACTATCATACATACAATAAAGCAACAAGTAGAAGAAGATTCCATAGTTCAGCCAAAATCATTTTGAAGACAACTGACCTGCTGTTCTTGAATTTTCACCAGGAAAAGCCATCCCCAAGTGAAGCCAGTGTTAGACTCCTATACCAATAGGTGTCATATATCATGATTAACTTGATTGGCTATGTAATATGTTCTTACCTTCCTTGTTGCAAAGTTTTTCCATATTGTCAAAAAAATAAAAAATTTAAAAAATGTAAAGAGGGTATACCCTAAAAGAAAAATCAAAGGGTGAAAAAAATATAAATGGCCAAAAAAGTAAAAGAAAATGAACCCCACCAAAAGAAAGGCCAGGGAAAGTGCTCAAGTCTAAATGCCACTACTTTTTTCTTTTATGTAAATAAACAAATTGTGTGCAATTTGTATTTTATGCCACAATTGATGAACAGTCAAACAGTTTAAGCTTGGCTAGTTTATCTTTCAATTTTATGTTTTAGAGATAGAGAATAAAATCTGACCAAACTGTTTAATCTTGGCAGATAAGTAGATAGGTAGAGTAAATAAAAGGAGCTCAACAATTTAATCTGAGCCCTTGGATGTAATAAGGTTAGACTTAGATAGATTTCTATATGTAAAAGAAAAGAAAGTGTGATAAGGGTTTGCCAGTCTAAGTGCACCCTAATAAAGAAGAAAAAATGGTAGGTTAAAGTAGGTAGGGTAGGTAGATGTTGTTGCAGAATTACATGTGATGGATAATGACTCTAAATGTGTTAATATTTACTTTCATCACAAGTGCAAGGAAGACATTACACTGGAAGTATCTCAAGAAAAATAAGGTCAAATGATTAACTTCCCTTCTCATTTTCCCTAAAAGTTTCACTAATTTTCCCTAAGTACTAAGGCATTTGAAAATTAGAGGGGCTCAAGGCATTTCCTTGACTTTTGGAGCGATCGGACCCTCGGCCCAATACTTGAAAAAGACTAAGTACTTAAAATCATTCATAAGTCATTCATTCACTTCCAAAAAATCTTTTCCTAAGTAAAATCCTATTTTACTTAGGGAAATTTCATAATATCTCATAAAAATCATTTTTCATTCAAGCATAAGTTAAATAAATAAATTTAATGTTTTTATACTTAGCGCTTTTCATTCATTTTCATCTTAACTTTAACTTTATTATTTAATTCCGTATATGAATCAACCCATTCCCGTATTATTTTAACTATATAAAACTCCCAAATTATTACATATCCTGCCCCTTTGGTTGAAAAATAACCTTAAAACTGTGTTAATTGTGATTAATTAGTTAAATCTCCAACTAATTATGAGCCAGCCTCCCTGCCAATGAGGGTTAATTAATAACTTACCCTGCCAATCGAATTGCCCCTGATATGATTAAATTATATTTAATTGTATCGAGCTCGCTCCTTTATTTCCCCGTCATATCACCTCCCCTACAGTCGTCCGATCAACCAGTCCACAACCAACGACTGTCATCCATGTCGCTTCTCCCCTACGTCTGAACGATAACGCGCGATCACTGAGCGATTTTCCAAACAGTGCCTCGCCATGCGTCGTATGATGTATGGAATCGTTGGCTCTCACTTGAAAACCGCCTGTCCCCAATAGCGCTGTGATGCATACCGCTTACCACCCTCTGCATATGACAAAAAAACCTTTCCCATACGTCATCCGTCCGAAAACATAAACTCCCGCCTGCTTTGACTTTGCAAATAAAACAAACAAACACGCATTATTTCCAATATCCCGTGCAGCGACCAGTGTTCCCATGCAAAAGACATCAAAGCCAACTGTTGAAGAATTTCAACTGCCACCTTGCTAAGAAACTTGTAGTCGAACAGTCAAAAACCCTTCAGCAATTGCCTACACCTGTTTTCATCACTATTCACTTCCCAGAAATAGGTATTTATCCAAATTCCCATCGAACCCTGCAAGTCTTGGTTTTTTATTTAATTCCATGGAAAAATACTAAAACGCAGTACAATTTGATCTTTATTTCACTCCTGAGTTCCCAAACCTGTAATTGTGCCCATTTTTCTATCAAAAACCCAAATTCCTTTCTGAACCCACAAGAACCAAAAATGGAAATTCTTGTGGCTTTGAATGTTGCACCTCTGAATGCCCCTCATAAATATTTAGACTATCTGCCCTTAGAAGATAGGGATTTCCAGATTAAAGACCTCATCGTTAGTGAAAATCCTCTCAGAATTTTTTGCCAATGCCGAGATAGTTACCTAAATGGCTCTAACATTTTTGGGTTGTGGGAATCCAATCTTCCGATGTATCTTTTACCCTCAGTTCATATTTTTCCTGAAATAATTTATTACTACCATGCCAATTATGATCCCAATCAACGAGCAGTCATGTCCCCAAGTAAAATCGTTATTTTCCCAATAACTGCTCAATCTATCAATGAAATGTTACACTTTCATCCTAGTCAAGCCCTGACTCCCCTTTCCTTGGGATATTTACTTGAAAAATCCACAAATTTATCCCAAGAAGAGTTGAATCGCCTCTGTCAGACTTTCATGCTTCAATAACATCAACCCAAAGGCCCTCCTCCTTATGGATATACCTTTTTCACAGATATGGGCAGACTCATATTGAATATGATATCTTCTATAATGGATTTCAACACTAGTGAATACATTGTTAATTTAACCCTAGTGTTGTTGTGAATTTTTACTCCTAGACAACCCCCTGCTGTCAAATATGATTTTGCCTCCTACATTGCTGATAAAATTCATGACCAGTTCATGAGATTGGAAGGTGAAAGAGTTTTCAAATATTCCACTGTTATATACCATCTCATGCTTTATTATCAATCAGAGAGTTTCCCCTTCCATGTCATGAAACTTGATACCAAAGGAAATCCAAGCTCTGTAATCTTTTGGTCTGCAATATTCCATAATTCCTTTGAGTCTCCTTATTCTTACAATGAGTTCATTGACCTATTTATACACCCTGCAACTACCATATTAAGAGGAGTTTCCCCTCCTAGGGTCAATAATGATATGAAGAAAATCATCCAACTCTGAAAGAAATGAAAAATAGGTGATTGGTACCTATATAAGAAACATACAGATATCAGGATATATGGGTGTGAGCTATGTCCTTTCAAGCTACCAAAATATGTTCCAATGAGGCTCTTTTCCTTAGAATATTTTAGACAAACGATAAATTTAGACATAGTCCATTTTTGCAATGAAAAGAAAAAAGCTCAGCTCAGAATTAAGACTCAATTAGGTCCTTTTGTCTGTAATCAGGAAAAGAAGCAGAAAGAATTCTAGAAGACTATCTCAAATTTCAAAAAAGTTTCTACTAGGTACCTTATGATCCTAACAGATTTATTTGTGATAGGAGGATGAAAAACAGATTATCTCCATACCTTCACCATAGAATTCCAGAGATTGAACAATTTTCAAATATGGATGATTGGATGGAAGGGACCTTAATAGAACAAGATAGTGAACATGTCAGTGTTGAAAATGTTATGAAAGATCTTGAGAAAATACTTGACCTGGATTCTTTTGGGCAGGTGCAAAGATCAAGAATTGGTCCTTCCTCTGCCGGAACCTCTCAGCAAAATTTACAGGAAATCAGTGCACTAGCCACATTAGCATCCAAAGGGAAGGAAAAGGAGACTGATACACAGGTTGTAGATAAATTCACAATGTTAGAACAGCCTGAAACTTCCAAGGAACAGGCCCAAATATAGAATTCCCCCACTCAGATTAATGTGGAAGAACTTTCAATCTTGCAAACTCCTATCAATGAAGAAAAAGGTAAGAAGAGAGATGCAGAAATAACTACCCCTATCAGTGAATCTTCAAAACAACCTGGTGTCAAAAGACAAAGATTAAATCCTCTTTCAGAAGCAGAATTTGTTCAAGAAACCACTGATAGTCAGAGGAGAGAAGAGTTAGATTTTCAGCAAACATTCACAATCAGTGGGACATCCACTTACTCACAGAGAAAAGAGTTACAAAGATAGAAAAGTGCAGAATTATCTTCTTTCAAACCACCAGTGAAGGATGCTTGGGATATTAAGAAAAAAATTGTAAATATAAAGGCTAGAAATGATCCATTAAGACTTCAAGTCTATAATAAATATTTGAAGATGGCTCCCAAAAATCAACAAAGATTGATGTCAGCCTATGACATCCAGAAGGGTAAAATGGTGATGAGTCATTTCAAGCCCAAAGTTCAGCAGCCTCAAACAGCTGCATACTATGTCAGAACCAATTTTGAAGTCATGGAAAAGGATATTAATCCTTTGGATCAGATTGAGCTGCACAAACAAACGGGAGAGATGATTTACTCGACTTTGACTGATAAATCAATGATGGCCTAAAGATTATAGAATTCCTTGGATAATACTACTGCTCAATCACATGTTGAAAAAGCCTCTTCCCAAGCTAAGGACAATAGAATAAAGACTTTGGAAGAAATAATTATTGGATTGGGTCATAATCCCAAGTATATTAAGGCTACATAAACCTTGATCAAAAGAAAGATGATGATATTGTAGCATTAAGGAAACAATTAAAGCTACCATCTTCAAGGTATCCACAGACTACTGAGGTAATAAAGAAAAACTCTGAAGAATAATTAATGGATTTTCTCTTAAAACTTAATGAGAAATTGAATGAGACTAAAAAAGAACTCGAAAAGGCATTAAAGGACAAGAAACCAAACATTCCAGCATCTACAACAGAAGTAATTACAGGTACAACAACAACAAGTCAGACAACAGGACTATCACAAGGCAACATTTCCAATTTAAGCACTGAAGAATTAATAAATTCAATGGAGGAATTGAAACTCCAAGTGACAGAGCTCTAGAAAACAAAGGTACAATTTACCACCTTGGAACAAAAATATGATCTCTCAAAGATGAGTTTTGCAGAAAAAACAAGAGAGATCAAAAGATTAGAAAAATTGGTCAAAACATTGGAAAAAGATCCCACATTGGAGAAGCCATTGAAGGAAATAAAAGAAATTCTTTGGACCAACATCACTCAGTCAATAAATGATGTCTGGCCATCAATCCAAATAATGTATGAGCAAAATGATTTAGTTAAATTAGCCCTGGAAGAAGTTCAAAAGGCAAGAGAAGAATTAGGAAATATGCCTGAAGAAGCCAACAAGCTCATACAGTTTTTAAATACTAAGAACATATATCAACTTGAAGAGCTAGGCACCCAAGACAAAACAGGAACAATTTTGGAGGTAAAAACGGTTTTTACTAAAAGAACTCTGATGCAGAACCTAGAAAGAAGATGCTATGATATGCAGGAAGAAATAAATGCTTTTACAAAGAGATTGGATATTTTGTAGAGTAAAGGATTGCCAAGTCCTTTAGTTTCAGATGATAAACTAATGATCCATGAAAGCTATGTTGAGAAATTGAATAAGTATGTATACAACCAGGCCAATTCATCGACAAGTTCATCAGTAGAAAAAAACATTGCCTACAGGTAAAATTATTCATGACAGTCTGGAAAATTTGTTTTATCTTGAACATGAGGTAAAGCACTTATTTCCAATTCATCCTACATTTTTCAGATATACAGAAACTGATGAGACTCCGAGGAAGCTTCAAAGAACCAGAATACCAGAAGCACAATGGTGGGAAGAGATGTTAGACATTTTGTAAAAATTATCCTTGGATGAATTTTGATTATTTACTACAGTAAGTCATGACAAAAAGGATAGATAGAGATCAAACAGGTCAAAGTGTATCAGTACAGGTAAAGAGTATCAGTAAAAAAGAGCAGTCAGCATAGAGTTACTAAGGAGGACACCAACAAGCCAAATCATAGGGCCTGCCTCCAACACATTCATAAAAAAAGGAACAGCACAACATCGGTTACCTTTTCTCTTATCTACGAGACCATCTGTCTCTATTTTATTGTAACATATTCATGAGTCATCCTAAATTATATCTCACTTTGTTAGGACATATTCTTTATAATTATTTGTATAAATACTCCCTCAATTAGAGTATTGGGGGTGGATTCTTAGACATTTCTGTAATATTGATTATTTTGGAATAAAGTGTTATTGGACAAATTTCACATGGCTAGATGGATAAAGAATTAATGCAAAGGACTTTCCACAGGATTCTTGAGTCAGAAAAAGGATCAATAAGTCATCTATCTCTTATTTTTTAAAGTTTTATACTTGTTTATTATACCATTTATGTTTCATATCTGAATGATAAACGAAAAGGAATAATTCAAAAAGTGCTTGAGTGCAATCTGTTTTCAATCGTTGTTATTCTTAATGTTTTCTTCTGAACTAGTACAAATGGTGAATTCTTAAATGCCCCTGTTTTCTAGTTTATTCATTTTTATTATTTGATAAAGAATTCTTAATTTCTCTTTATTAATAGTCATTCATGTTCCCTATTTTGAATATGTTGAAGGATTCTTAATTTCCCTTCACCCATTTAGAGTCCATTCCATTCATTTAGATCTTTAATTGTTCCCTATTTGATTACCTTGCCCCGTGAAACCATCCCTTGTTAAGAAACCAAATTCAGTTAAGCCATCTTCTTTGAATCCATTAGCCCAATGGCCTAAACTACTCAGTCCTACCCTTTTGCTATTGAATTCCATCACCCAAACACAATCAAAATCCCTAAACTTTCATAACTACCCTAATATCTTTCAAAACAAAGCTAAAACTTAAAGAGAGAGCCCTCTCTGGGTACAGATTGGCTATATTTTGTACCTAAAAGTTGGTTTGTGGTTACCTTGGACCCATTTCCTCTTCCCAACAACTTCAAGGAAAATCTGAGTGATAACAGAACCAAAAATGTGAAAGTGGGAGACATACTTCTTCCTACCAGCGAAGGCCTCCTCAAGTGTAATCATCCCGAGAACTCTGTGAGGACTCCTATTTTGTAACTACATAGTTGTGTTTCATGCCTTTTTCCACAAGGATAAGGGAAACCCATGGTCATGCAACATGGCTCTATGAGCCCCAACAATACTCCTATTACTCCTCTCTTCAATCCCATTCTACTAAGGATTAAGGGGTGAAATCAAATATCTCCTAATGCCCTCCTTAGCACACAAATATTTGAAGGAATTTTAGGGATACTCTTCTCTAGTATAACTCCTCAGGGACTTGATTTTCTTCCCTATTTAATTTTCCACTAAGGCCTTAAATTCCACAAACTTGGAATAAACTTCATCTTTATTCTTCATGAAATAAATCCAACATTTACAAGAAAAATTATCAATGCAGATCACATAATACCTATGTTTGGCATGTGAAACTATGTAGAAGGGACCACACACATCTAAATGAACTCTCTCAAGAATAGATCCAACTCTACTATCTTGGCCCTAAAAGGAATTTGGCATACTTGCCTAGAGTGCATCCCTTGCACACATCATGTTGATAAAGGGTGAAATGTGGTGTCTCAATGGTAATCTGATGGAGTATTTTCAAAGCTCCATGATGTAGGCGTCCCATGCGGTTATGCCAGAGCTCTCCAACATCTCAGCCTTGAAAAAACTATGGTCTATTGATAAGAGATGCACATGCCTCAACCTCCAATTTGTAGAGGTTATTGATCCTAACAACAATATGCTTGACTTGTTTTAAAGCATAATGCTTGAGGTAGGCCTTCCCTTTGCTAAATATTACATCATACCATTTTTCTTCAAGGACTTCCACTTAGACAAGGCTTTTCTTCAATCATGGGACATACATCATATTCTTGAGGTGGAGAAGGGAACCAAAATCCATCTTAAAGTTTACTGTACCAACTCCTTTGGTCATATATATGGCATCATCTCCAAGATCAATATGAAGTTGCACGTATTTATCCTTCAAACTGCCGAATAATTATTTATTCCCTATTATGTGGAATGAAGCCCTGGAATCAATATAACACACACTACCTTGAATTGAGATTTCCATGCAAGATATTAGAGATAAATCCAATTCAAATTGAGAAGAGAGTGCTTCTCCTCCTATGGTCGCTACAACATGCTCGTTGGATTTCTTATTGGACATTTTGTAGAATAATGTCCAAATTCATGACAATGAAAACACTTGATTTTACTAATATCGTTCTTTTTATTTCCTCCATTGTGACTTGATTCGGTTTTGTATTGGAACTTATTTCCCTTGGAATTATTCCCTTTTTCAGCAAGAAAATTTCTCCTCATCATCAGCTATAGCTAAAACTCCATCCCTTGTGTTCCTACTTATCTCTTCCTGCACAAGATCTGACCATAGTCTCTTGCAATCAAGGAGCTTATCTCTACCATTCACAACATCCTAGAAACTTTTCTAGGATTTGGGAAGCCCAAGAAGAGAAAGGCTCACAAGATATGCTCATGAAAATGTCTTTGCTACACCAACAAGTTCATCCCTCATTTGATAAAACTTGGATAGATGTGCAACAATGGTCTCATTTTTTCCCATTCGAATATTCCTTAATTTTTCCTTTAAAGCTAATTTTCTGACATCACTATTTCTTTCAAATAGAGCAGTAAGGTCATTCCACATCTGGAATGTAGTATCCTTCCCATGAAAATTTGGAAAAATATGGTCTCTAATTCCTTCTACGATCATCCTCCTAGCTTTGGTAGTGTTCTTCCTCCAATGAGTCAATTGTTATTCATATGATGTGGGAGGTTTAGGAATATTAGTCTTGATGTATTCCAAAAATCCATTATCATCTAACATAACCTCTATTATTTCCTTCCATGCACAAAAATTCAAAGTCCCTTCTAGGGCATGCTATGTCCTCAAACCATAGAAAGGAATGGTTCCCACACTTGTAGAATTTCTGCACTAACTTATCTCGTCTTCAATGCACTTTTAATTTTATCAAGGAATTTTGCTTTTATCTTGTTTTCAGCTCTGATACCATGTATAAAATCCTTGAAACCATGCAACTGCTAATGAGAGAAAACTGATCTAGAAAAACCACAAAATTCTCTACAAAAATTCTATGAAAAGAAAACAATGAATAAAACGAAATCACACATAGAACATACTAATTTATCTGGGGAGCCCAACTGATAAAAACCACTCTTGCTTGTATTAAATATATTGAGAATCTCATATATTATATAGAATCTACTTCAAGCCCGAGGCTCCTTGCAATAACAATCAACTTCGCTTAATAATTTCCCAACACTTAGGAAAATAAGGCCTTTTAGGAAGCTCCTATTTCCTAGAGAAAATTGACCCCTAAAAAGTGTGTGATTCCTAAGATAAATTCACCTTCTCAATCTCCAGGCTTATACACAAAACCTATTTTACAATAATGAATTACAATTGTGCCTTCAACCAATCTCAATAGGCAATTCAAATTGCATGACCTACTAGGGATAATTTTAGTAGTTGCAACTAGTTAACTGAGAGTGAGTTTAGTTAACATAAATTCAATTACTCAACTAGACTCATAACTATCTATATTCTAGAACTAAATATTATTTAATTGACATACACTAGAGTTAACTCCACTAGATAGCTAATCTTAGCCATCAACTAGTCCACAACTCACTGAAATCCATCTAACTCAAATTAACTAACAATAACTCAGTGATAGGATACATCACACATGTTAACTGAAAACTAACTCAAGAATCTATAATTTTGAATTTGAATTGGCATAGTTGACTAAGGCACAATTCAAAGAATCCATTCCTTACTACATTTTCAATATATTGGCGAGAATTAAGTGTCATCTAGGCATCTCACTGCGAGAAACAAGATGTTTGGAATATCCAACAGATCCTATTCGAGTAACAACATTTGATACATTCTCGTTACTTGACTATGATTATGGTTCTGGTTTATGGTTCTACTCGTATAGTTTTATTTATTTGAGGCCCCGTAGGACACTATCTAGATTTAGGCTTGATTTTTTCCAACTCAGTTAGTTTCCAATTGTCTCTCTCGTCTCTTCAGTGATTATATTTTTTTGTTATCATCCAATATCCCCTGTGAGAGATCACTATGAATTTTAGTAACCCTTGATGTTATCTTATGTTCTTGAAGTTAATAGAATTCACTCCACAAAAAAATAATGTTAATATGTATAATATATATCTATTATTGCAGGAATATGCACTGGACAACCCAATATAGGGAAGATGTGTAAGTGTAATGTAATGTAAGAAAGATAGTATGCCAACATTTTTAAATATGAACTCAATATATTGAATTTATATTAATATGTTGAATTTATAAGAGGTAAAGGATATTATAAAATATTACAAATGACATTGGTTATCTAATACCATAAGTATATAAACAATAAATTGTATTGTATTAAACGTACCCAAATGTCATAATGGTATTTTAAATAAGAAAAATTATAATATATATTTTAAATAGTATAAAATATTACCAACTTCAAAAATTATTATCTAATACCCTGGACAAATACTATGTATTACTTAATACTATGGGCTACTTAATACCATGGACAAATATTGTGGATTACTTAATACCATTATCTACTTAATACCATGGCCCATAAATGGATTCAATGAGGTAGTTAATACCATGGACCCATAAATAGTGAATTGTAAACCAATTTAGCCAAATATACTATAGATATTGTAATGTGATGTCTTGTTTAACATTTTGACTCTGTCAAATTATATATAAAAAAATAAACATAATAAAAAGTAATAATTATAATTATAAATAAAACATTTTGACATGGTCAAATTACATAAAAATAATTAAACTAGACTAGATCCATTTTAACTCTCGATCCAACCATCAAGAGGGATAAAATCTCCTTTTTTTTGTGAATTTGGCAGGTCCTTACTATTTTCTATTGATCATAAAAATCAGGTTGCATCATATACAAAGTTAGTGGCCTCAACGTGTCTGAAGGAAACTAGGTCTATTGGCCACCTTAACACATTGAAAGCCATCCAAAATTGATACTGTTTCCTTCTTCTACTTGCCGCAATGGCCATTTGAATATTTAAAGCATTAACTAAGTGACAATTAAAAGCATAAATAGTATCTGCAAAATTCATAAATCTTATTCTAGGTTACTACCCATCTTAAGAGTCTATCAGTGCAAGATCCTTTGCAGTGGAGCCAGGCATGTCCACTTGCTACATCTATTGAATCTGCTTCTCCATTCGACCTATTCGAGATATCATTTTATACTGTGACATATTGATTTGTTGGAGTTGAATGTTAATATCCTAAAGAAGTTCCATTATAGAAGGTGTTGCATTCTCTTGCCCTGGATGAAGACTTTTCATTTCTTTGGCTAGGACACATTTCATTATCCAATATGTATGGACAGATTTATTAAACAGCGAGAAACGACCTCTAGTATTTCCTGGATCAGTAATAAAATCCATTATTTCCTCCTCTGCCTCATTGTCTTCGTCATTACTATGGCCTTCTTTTTCCCATCCCTGGATGATATTTCTGATTTGTGAAGGGTTTCCGAGAGAATAAGCTTGCGAGATATTCTATATCATCTCTTGCTTAGTCTTCCTACCTCGTTTTCTAGTCTCAGCTATAGAATGTAACATCTTCTGCTTCCCTTTATCCTGAGTTTTAATCATACACTTCTTCTTTTTCCTCTTAACCATATTTTTTTTCTGGATTATCTACTGAATGAAATCTGTGTATACTATTTGTGAGCCTGTATGATGGTAGGAAAAAGGTGGAAGAATTAAACTTTGCATTTTCATGAATAAATCTTCCTCTGGCACATAATTCGCTGAATGGTAGATACATTGCTGTTGACTGGGGTAATTCACAAAGTGATTTATACAAGTAGTTTGACAGAGATAGAGACAAACATAGAGTAAACTGTCGATCTTATCCAGTAGAAGTGAAAAAAAATAGGTAGAAATCCCAGTATGACATTGATAATTTATACAACCAGAATAGAGTCTATGAGATTGACCATCATTGCAACTACCATTGGTTTTCAAAATATTCCCCTGCCGAGACCAAACAAGGTAGACATAGTAATCAGAGAAACTACTTTTAATTTCCCCTATGGTTTTATAGATTAGCAAGCAAGGGGTTTTAAATATGTTCCCCTGTTTAAACCAGATGTGGAATACATAAAAACGACAAAGGCTACCCCGATTATCTCCCAAATAATTTGAACAGAAGCCCGAACAGGGACGAGAACACATGCCAGATTCCTCAAACGAAATTGTTCAGTATAAATAGATTGGAAAACATGCATGAAGAAATTGTAATAATTTGCAAACAATTTCAATTGCCCAACTTAACTACACTCACATGCATGCATGTAAGAACTGGAGAATATCAAATAGGACTTCATAACCCTACAGGGATCACGAAAATAAGGCTGAATAGCCTCCTGCAGATTTAAGAAGTTACAATTCCTGAACTTACAACAGATGAGAACCAAAACCATTCCAAAGACTTCAAATCCTCCTCTATCATGTCTCATACAAAGCTTAATGGCTAAAAGCATAAGGTTTAAATGAAAAATGACATACCCCTGAACCCAAGCTTGAAGCCCCTAAACAATGTTAGCACTAGTACCAGTCCAGCGCACCAAATCGCTGCTCTTGCTAGAGTGAAATGGCTTCTGTACATTCCAAATTTGCATCCTTAAGCTTTCCTTAATCTGCATTTTCCAACGCCCTCCTGAAACTGTCTTACTAAATGCACCATCATTAAAAAGAATGCTACATTTGTTGTGTACCTCCTCATACGGTGACATGAATGATGGATTTTATTCTCATGCATGAACCACTACTTATTCATTGCGATCACCTTCCACTTGCCCTGTGGCACCTAACAGCGGGCACCCCGATCGGGAGAAGAGGGATCAAATCTCATGCAAACATCTTCTAGAAAGAAAAGAGCCTCTTTTAAAGTGAAAAGAGATTTAATCCCTCTTCGCTCTTGATAAATCCAAAATTGAGATAGATCCTTAATAACAATAATGTTAATATGATATAAAATGATTATATCTATTATAAGTTAATGTAATGTTAAGTATACTATATTATATAATGTTAAAAATGTTTAATTATACGAATTAAGCTCTCTCTCTATATATATATATGATCTCACTATCTAAAAATAATATTTAACAACATTTGAATTAAAATTTATGATATCATATTTTTGCTACTTGATTTTTAAAATCGATATCAATATGAAATATTATGATTGCTATTTAATTTTATTAGTGTAATAAAATTCTAACCTTGAATTATTTATTAATAAAGATTATATTTTGAACTTGAAATGGTTCCACGTTTCTAACCACTTTTTAAGATGTTGGGGAAAATAAAAATACCATCATCATGAAAGAGCCGATTCGAATTTGAAAACGAACTCTTTAAAGTAAATCGAAACACGTGGGACACTTTGTTTCAAAACACTTTTGAAAACGAACTCTCTTAAGTAAATCGAAACATGTGGGACGCTTCGTTTGGTAAAAAGTACTTCCACAACTAAAAGCAGGAGCCACGAGTCCTTCCACAACTAAAAGCAAGAGCCACGAGTACTTCCACAACTAAAAGCAAGAGCCGATGAGATTTGAAGAAGCCTTTGCAAAGTCAAACTCTTATTGAAAACTTAGATCAAAGAAAAAGGGATTGCTATCATTATTAAGGGATAAATTGGCACTAAAGTTTGTGTGTATAAAAATAAAGTTAGAGATGATATGAAAAGGGTGTATAAGTTTTTTGGATGTAATTTCAATGATGTACATAAAATGTATTGGTTTTTTTTTCTAGTAAATGGTATTTATGTTGAGATTGCATTTTTCTCAATAGGGAATAAAAGTGTTTTATGATATATTGTTTTTTTATTAAGGATGTAAAAGTTAACCTAACAACGTGTTGAGAATAATTAATATTTTATTATTATTTATGAATGTGATTTGATTTATTATTGTTATTAAAGGGAGATTTGAAATAATTCATGGGTGGTCCATAATTGGTGATCCATAATGAAGCAGACTCCAACTTATAGGTTGTGAGGTGTCGGTATGTTTACTTGTGTTGAGGGGAGATTGGTTCTTAGCTAATAAGAAGTAATTTTAAATCCAACTCAATGATGAAAAAGGTGGTTTCAACCAAGTTAATACCCACATAAAGCTGGCCTTCACTTGTGGACATTATTGAGACTACATCAAATCAGATCATGTGCCATGTGTCTTTTATTAACATATAGTGCTATTCCCATATCTATGGTTGCATTTTAACCTCTAGTTTTCAAAACATTTAATGATTATTTATATTGTGTCATTTTTATATAATTTAAAAATATAAATAACTATTTTATAATTAATATTTTTTTTCAAAATATTATTATTATTATGAAATAAATTTGTAATTTATGATAAACAATTTTATTGTGTTTTTCTTTTTGTAATTTAGACGGATTTTTTATATCAAACGTGAAAACTAAATAGTTCATAAATAAGGTTGTTGATCTATTACTAGGGAAACTAGATCAACAACATAAAAAATCAATTCTTTCCATGACGTCTAAGAAACATTATCTATCAAAAAAAGAATATTAAATGAGTTTAAAACTATGTAACTGTTACACAGTAATTTGTTACCGTCCCTACCATTCCCCGTTCCGCACAATGGAGGACCCATTTTGTGACCTGTGAACATTGTCATGCCTTGAAAACATCATCAATGCATTCCTCTAAGCATGAGCTTCAATTGCCCTAAAGACATCTCCTTGCAAAAATCATAAAAACATCTCTTTTTGCATTGACGCGGGCAGACAGTTCAGCACTCGCGCCAATGGGGAAAATCCTACAAAGAGGCCGCGCCAACTGGCGCTCTGTCCCAGAGCAGTAGTTACGCCAGCCAATTTAAGGAGTGTTTTTTAAATAAAGATGGCGGAAGTTGTGTTTCAAAAAACTCAGAAACCATTGCCTATCTTGAGTTGGGAGGTTTGGCTGCGGGAGTTCTATGGAAGGGAAGTGGTTTTGCCACCTCCCATGGAACCTTCCTTGTTGATAGGGCCAATCCCACAATAATAGGGATCCCAACTCCCTCCTTCCCCAGCTATAAAAGCCTGCTCAATTCCATGGCAAGCTAGTCTTGAAGTGCCTAAGCTTTGAATCTCCAAATTCCCAAGAGCCTTTGTGCTGTAAGAGCCCTCTTTCTTCCCTTAAGGCCGACTCAAGTAAGGAGACTATTGTCAAGAGACTCAGGAGAGGTTTGCCCTTTCCCTGGCGAGCTTTGCGAGACGTGAACGACTGGAGACCCATCCGAAGGAGACCACGACGTCAGAACTTTGGTTGTAATCTCTTTCGATCGTTATTTAATGAATGATTACGATTATGGTTCCACTCTGTTTTAGATTATGTTAATATGAGTAGTATCCTTTCTGACTGATATTTAGTTACGTATGCCGGATTTTATGCTTGTATCTGTTTGTTTCTTGCACGTGCAGGTATCCATCCACGGAGATCGTAGAGGATCGTGATCTGCCGAGGCTGAGGAACGGGAACGCTCTCTTCTTCGGATCATAGCATTGGATTCCAGGTAGGCCTCCATCTTTGGTCTTTTCATTTCGTAACTAGGAACTTGCGTCGTAACATTTCGTGATTGTTGCTAGACCCCTGCTGGGCTAGTAGGGATCGCCTATGTCCGCAGAGGGGATTTACCTCCTCAACAATTTGGCGACTCCACTGGGGATCGTCTAGACTTCACTGTCTCGTTTGGATTGTCTCGTTTGATTGTTTTATGATTTTCCTTGCTTGATGAGCCTTCTGGGTTGGGTTCTTTTGCTGTTTTTTACTTCTTGGTTTGCTTAGTATGCATTGATCTGCTTCTGGAGTAGTTCTTTTTGTTTTTGGCTGAGAAACTCGACTGGCGTGCTTTTTAGCTCGACAGTCGCGCCAATTGGTGCATGTTGCTTTTGTTTAGCCCGCGCCAATTGCTTTCTGGCACCAGTTTCAACCTTACAGTTGCACCACTCCTGTAAGCTTTTTGAGTTTCCTCATTTTTGAGCTCTCTGGGTTTGGTTAGTGTTTTTCTTCTTGATTTTCCGACTGCCTGAGTGTGTTGGAGTCCTGTTTGACTGGGAATTCACCTCTGTCCTTTGGTTGTTTGATTTTATATATCGATTTCACGTTTTGAGCCCTAGGGCATCTAGTGGCCTAGTGTATCGAGCCCTCCTTGGGAGTTTTGGTGTTTCGTTTGTCCGGTCGACTTCCTGATTGATTCTCCACATCCTCTTAGTAGTTGTTCATTGTTTTGTTGCGATTTTTGGGTGATTTCTCATTCCTTCATTCAAATTTCGTTTGGTCTTGCATTGGGCCTAGATCACACGGCCCATTGGAGCCCTTGAGTCTTTTCTTGGTTTTGAGAGACTTTGGTCGATTTGGGATCTGATTGCTTGCATTGTTGAGTGAAATTTGTTTGTTTTGCTCTCTCAAATATCGTTTCTCAAGTTGTTCCGTTTGTTTTCAGTTTGTTTAGTGCATATTAGCTATCAAACGTTGAAAATTACAAAAAAAAATCTCTTGTGCTTTTGGTTGAATTAGTGCAAATTGTAATCTTTTCGATTTTGCTAGTGATTAGTGATTTGAATGAAAAGTTTTCAATTTCATTAGTTGCATTAGAGATCTCATTGTTTGTCTTCCAATCATTTCGTTTGTGTAAAAGCTCTCAACTCTTCTGTAACTAGTTTTCATCGAACGAAATGTTGGACTGTGGCATGTAGCTTTGCATTTAAGAGTCTTTTAAGACATTACATACGATAGGGCCTGAAAATTGAAACTTAATCGAAGATCAACTTTAAAATCTATCCAATTAACCTAAGGCAACATTGAAATCTAACGAAACATATTTAGAGGTCTAGGCTAGAGACGTGTTTCGGCGTCTTTAAACCTAGCAGCTGTCGTTTGCCTTTTGGCTTTAGACAGCGCTAGTACGGACTTGTGCTCCCCGTATTGTCGCGTATATAAAGGGAGACCCCTCTAGGTTTTCAATCCTTTATCCACAGGAAGCCGAGTCTGCCGCCCTATACCCATGATAGACCGAACACAGCATTCGGGGAGATTGCCTGCACGTACGGAAAGTCCTTGGTCGATTTCTGTTTCATTATTGAAACCAAGGTGTATATTGCAGTTCACGGATATTTGGTACACCCTTTGTGCCTAGTTTTTCCTGAGCAGTCATTTGGTCTTTTCTGACTCCCTAAGCTTGAAAAGACCGTCGAGCACTTGTCCTTTCACACTTGTATCAAATCTGAAAGAGATAGAGTCATCTTTCTATTGTTTCTCGACTCTTAAAATATGAAACGATAGAGTTTCTTACTTTTCAATGTGGTAAAAATTAATCACCCACGATTACACGCCTGCTTAGATATTTCTTGTTGACTGTTTGATCATGTGCCCTTAACTCGTTTTCATCCCGTGTGTGTGTTTGCTTCTTTTTCTCTGGTCTTTTGCCACAGTGGCGGAACCTTCGGTTTCGTCTACTGGTAGTCCTTACACGGACGATTCTTCAGAGGCTTCCCAATCCTCTGTCGAACCAAGTAGCCTGTTGTTTCCGAGTTTCCTGATGGGGGACCGATTCTCGCTGAGCAACCCTTTGGAGGACCAGTTGAGTTCAATTGGCCCTTTTCGGACCCTATGTCTAAATTGAGATTAGGAGCTGATTTCCTTTCTCTTACCTCGGGTTCGCCTTTTTTTGCTACTGTATTTCCTCCTAGTCCTCGCCGTCTTTTGCGTGATTTAACGGCAGGATCAACCATGAGTGATTCTGGTGAGGAAATCCCAATGTCTGGTGAAGACTATCAGTTCTTCCCGCAAATATTGTTTGACGGAGACAACTCTGAGCTGGCTACCATGTCAACAGCTAGTCCTTCTTTACCACAGGGATATAGATCTCTGGGTCAGATTATTTCCGCTGCAGCCTCTATGGGAATATCATCTCCTACTTCGAGGCCAGCTGCTACTACACCCGGGGTGTCTCCTCAGACGCCTGTCACTTCTGTTCCCGTCCGACCCACTGTCTGTGTGGCCGCCTCTTCTCCTGTTGTCTTAGCATCTGCTACCAGGGCTGGGCCAACTCCTGAAGATGTTTATTTAGCTACTGCTATACCAGAGAACATCTCTCCGGAGGAGTATCGGTTGACCTTGCAACAGCCGAACACCGAGGTTGGACCATCCTCCCAAGATCCCTAGCGATCTTACTTTTCACATTATGCACAGGATGGTACTCCCGTGTATGCTTTCCCAGGTTAGTATGACGAGCACGGGGAGATTTTGCATCTACCCGCTCCTGAGGCTTATCTCTATGCTCAAGGTTTACCGTTTAACTAGGCTTATAACCCGTAGGGACAGCCTTTCCAAGGCCAACCTACGGGCCAACTTGGCTATCTTTATGATCCACAGGGGCAGCCCATCCAAGGTTACCCTGTCGGCCAACAAGGGCCATCATACGGTCCACAAGGACAGTATTATAGCCCTTTTGGTCAACCTGTTCAGCCTCAGCCGAGGTATCAACCGGGACTGGTCTATGGTCCTGGGGGGCAAATCCAGCCTTCTTTACCGATGCAACCGCAATATCCTATTGTTTCTAATGTTGCATATCAGCCAGGACCATCCTATGGTTCTGCTTCAGGTCAAACCGGTTTCCAGCAAGCACCTGGTCCTGTTCCACCACCGGGCCAACCGGTCCATCCAATACAACCCGGTGTCCCGCCTCCAGGCCAACCGGTCCATCCAGTACAACCTGGGGCTCATTTGCAACCAGGTCAACCTGCGTAACCGGCGCCGCCTGTCTATCCGGGTTAACCTGGTCATTCAGGTCAGCCCTTGCACTCGGGTCAACCTGTTCACTCAGGTCAGCCCCCTCAGTCGGGTCAACCTGTTCATTCAGGGTAGCCCGCTCATTCCATTAACCCTGCACAGCAGCCGGTTCATTCAATGCCGCAGCCAAATCAACAGCTGCGCCCTACGTATCAGGCTCCGCAAGGTTCCACTTTTCAGCAGCCTACTCATCCTCAGGGTGGTTATTATTCTCATGGTCAGTCTCAACCGAACTATAACCACCCTAGAGGCTCTCAGTATTATCCTCCCCCACTCGGTTCTACCTACACTCAGCAGCCAAATCCAAACGCTGCTTATACAGGGCCGACGCATAATCAGGGTCTGTACCCTGGTTATCGAGCCCCAGACTATGGTTACCAGCATCCAAATCAGTCTGGTTATACGACCTACACCCCCTACGGTCAGAATCCTGCAGGACAGAACCCATGGGGGCAAGGATATTCACAACCATCGTGGAGTATGGGTACCAGACCTCATCCTGGACCTGGCATGGCAGTTAATCCTCCATTTCCGTTCCTGGCTACCTTGGAGCTGCCGGATGTTTCAAAGTTGACCAATGATCCGATTTTACATAATCCGTATTGGCCTTCGGTTCCCACCAAGATACCAGGTGATTGTCCCAAGTTTGAGGGAAAGCTGGGGAGGACCCCTAGGTGCATGTGATGACGTATCATCTTTGGTGTTCGTCTAACTCTTGGGTCGATGATTCGATTCGCCTGCGCCTCTTCCAGCGTACTTTAACTGGAGTTGCTGCTAAGTGGTACATAGAGTTATCCCGTGGCAGTTTTCAAGTTTTCAACTCTTTAGCCATGGCTTTCCTCACGCATTTCCAGTTACCGATTCGGTATGAAGCCGGGACGCACCTCCTGACTTCCCTGAAGTAGGATAAAGCCACTCACATCTCAGATCACATTCATGAGTGGCAGCGCCATTGTAGACTGATTAAGTTTCACATACCTGATCAGATATTGACTCACTGGTTCACCACCTCCTTTGTGAATAAAATCGCTCAGGATATTGCGATGGGAGCGTGCGTGACAGAGGAACAAGACATGGCGCATGCCCAGTACCTGGATCTTGTCTATTCACAGTCTGGCATGCTTTATGACATCTTGACTGATGCTCCACGGCCCGGAACCACTAAGGCTCCGCCCACCCCTGTGGTGGATGGTGTCATTGGTTCTGTCTCTCAGAATTCGAAGAAATCTTCGAATGGGAAGCATAAGGCTAATTCTTCCAACAATACCTCTTCCAATCCCGCCTCATCTGATTCTGGTAAAACCGCGGAGGTGAATTCCATTCAGGCCAATGCTGCAGAAAAATCCTCCAAGGGGAAGAGGAAGGGCAAAGGAAAATCTAAATCTGATGCCCCGAAACTAGAATCTAAGTCTCGTACTGAGGATGGCTCCCAGCGTAAACCGAAGTACCCTTGCCTCATCTGTGAAGGGGACCATTATACTAAGGATTGTCCACGACGATCTGAGGTTAGTCAACTTCTTAAAGGCCCTAAAGGGACTCCGGCTGTTTTGAAAGAGCCATTTCCATCTCAGCAGACCGAGATGGTCGAACAGCCGTCACCATCTGCACCGTTTGGGTCTCAGGTTTTCATGATGAAGACTATTGCACCTATCTCTGTCGCTACGTGGTCGAAGGATTACAACGAACCACAGCAGGCACCCGGGAAGGCAGTTGCAGATGGGCCACCTCCCCCACCTGTCTCCGGTCTGTTGGAAATCGAGAAGCCTTCTCTGGAACCCGTTGTGAAGCCACCCCCGAAAGGTGTCCTTCGAAGATCTTCTTATAATCCAAATGCTCGTGCCGCTCAACATTACATTATTGTTGAGGATCTGGCATAGGTGCCATGTGCTATGTCTGCACTTGAGGTTATTCAAAGTTTTCCTTCACAACGGAAGGCTTTACTATCTGCAATCAGGGGCATTGATCCCGCTGACTCCAGTCTTCTCACCTTCGATCTGGAGAATTTTACTCCCCGGCTTCCACATCAAATCACTTTGGTCATTCAAGTGGGGATTAACGGTCTGAACATTCATAGGGCCATCGTAGATGAAGGTGCATCTACCTGCGTTATGTCCTCCGCTTGCTGGAAGGCCATTGGCTCTCCAGCCTTGTCGTCGTCTCCCAATGCCCTTGAGGCATTTGATGGTCGAGAATCTAAACCCTTGGGCGTTCTCGAGAGTCTCGCGATCACATTACAGGGAAAAACTGTCAACATAGAAGTAGAAGTGGTTGACGCTAAACTCAACTACAATGTACTTCTTGGCTGCAGCTGGACCCATGCCATGCTCTGTGTGCCATCCACCATCTTTCGATTCATTAAGTTCCCTCACGAGGGCAAGATTGTCACAGTGGATCAGTTGTCATTTTTGACCTCTAACTCTGAGAACAATGTGCCATACATGGATCAAATTCCGAATCCCCCAGACAGTGTAGGACTTGGTCTCTTCAAAGACCCAGTCCTCATGGGTATATTTCCTACACCGCCACCGCATACCGCTCAAGTCAACATGTTGTCCAGGTCCGATGACCCTTGGCTCATTCCTACACCTGAGCAGGTATATGAGTTTGGAGAATCCATGCCTTTAACGCCAGTAGAGATCAGCTACTATGAGATTGTTGCTGCATCGGATCCTCCGCCTCCTCAGCATGCTCCTTTGAGCATGGCTCTCGACGTCTACTCTCAATCCCCCTAGCTTGGTCAGGCTGATTCACTTGATCCTCTCAGAGAGACTTTTCCTTCCGATGAGGCTATCATTGAAACTATGTCTCTTGAGGAGCTGCCTTGGGGCAATGGACATCATCGCTCCTCATTTATGCCTAGCTTGGGGGCAATGACTGATTTTCTGGAGCGTTATGCTACTCAGGTTCCTTCCCCTCCTCTTCAAACACCGATTTTGACGCACGAGGTTTTTCTGGAGGGTAATCTGAGTAACATTACTCAAACTATTCCAATCAACATCTCCGTTAAACCGAGGATTGTTGAGAATATTCATGTGGGTGTGACTTGTTCTCTCGATGAGATTCAAGTCTATATTGAGCTTTTCAAAGAATTCAGAGATGTTTTTGCATGGTATTACGAGGAAATTCCAGGGATTGATCCCAGTATCGTAGTACACGAGATTCCAACCTATCTAGGTGCGAAGCCCATGCGCCAATGCTTACGCCCCATGCATCCTCGAAAAGCCGCCGCCATCAAGGCAGAAGTTGAAAAACTTCTGAACGCGAGTTTCATTTATCCCATCCCCCTCACAGAATGGGTGTCTAACATTGTCCCTGTTGATAAAAAGCAGGGTACGATTAGAGTCTGTGTGGATTATCGCGAAATCAATCGCGCCTGTCGAAAGGATAATTATCCCACTCCGTTTATAGACCAGATCATCTACGAATGTGCTGGGAGTGAGATCTATTCCTTAATGGACGGTTTCTCAGGATATAACCAAATCAATATTGCGCCTGAGGATCAACACAAGACCACATTCATCTATCCGTGGGGTACTTTTGCGTACAAAAAACTCCCGTTCGGCTTGAAAAATGCTGGAGCCACTTTTCAGCGTGCAATGTCCTATGCTTTTCATGACATTCTTCATGTCGTTCAGCCTTATCTGGACGACTTGCCGGCCCATTCGGGTAAGCGAGAGGACCATCCTGAACATCTCTTCCAGATCTTTCTTCGTTGTAGACGCTACAATATCGGGCTCAATCCTCATAAATGCGTCTTCTGCGTTGATTTTGTCCATATTTTAGGATTCATAGTCTTGAAAGATGGAATTTTCCTTGACCCTTTAAAGGTCGAGGCCATTGTAAATCTCCCATCACCCTCTTCCCTGTATCAGTTACAGAGTCTGCAAGGGAAAGCGAATTTTCTTCAGCGCTTTATCCCGAATTATGCCGAGGTGGCCAAAGGATTCACTCGTTTGTTAAAGCAGAACGTTCCCTTTCACTGGAACGAAATTGCTCAGGAATCCTTTGAGAAGTTGAAGACGTTGCTTGTCAATGCTCCGTTGCTTCGTCCTCCGGACGACCACCGCGACTTCAATTTATATCTAGCCGCCGCATTTAGCACCATAGCCATGGTCTTGGTGCAGGATGACGATCACGGTGATGAACATGTTGTTTATTACCTGTCTCGGAACCTTCTTGACTCGGAAACACATTATGCACATGTCGAGAAGTTGGCATTAGCAGCAGTACATGCTGTACAACGCTTTCGCCGTTACATCCTTTTGCACACGATAACAGTGGTTTCGGACTGCAATCCTATGATGTATATTCTTTCTAGACAATTACTAGGGGGCAAGTACTCCAAATGGATTGTGATCCTGTAGGAGTTTGACTTGGAGTTCAATACTGCTAAGTCAACTAAATCACTGGTCTTTGCGGATTTGATATGTTCTCTCCCTACAGACTCTGTTCCATCACACTCTGAAGACCATATACCGGACGAAACGCTTTTCCTCATCAGTACTCGTGACCCTTGGTACGGTGACATAATAGTGTATCTTCAGACCTCGACATTTCGGTCTGAGTTGGATAAAGCTGCCCGCCATCGGATTCGGCACCAGTCCCAACCCTATCGTATAGTAGGAGATACCTTAAATCGCGTTGGAGTAGATTCGGTGCTCCGGTGATGCCTAACCTTGGAAGAGGCTGAGAAGGTCCTAAATGACTGCCACAGTGGTGCCTGTGGCAGACATATGTCCGGGTATGCTACTGCCCAGAAGATTCTGCGAGCAGGTTATTTCTGGCCTTCCATATTCAAGGACTGTATCACTGCAGTCCGTAAATGTCATCCATGCTAGATATTTCAGCGAAAGATGTGGGCGCCGCCTTTACCATTACATCCCGTTATTACCGTCGGCCCTTTTGTGAAATGGGGCATTGATTTTATGACATGTAACCCTCACTCGGCCGGGGGGCATGCGTATATCATTGTCACCGTCGACTACTTCACCAAGTGGGCCGAGGCGATGCCTACACTAGCTGCTGACGGGAAAATGGCTGCTCAATTTATATTCAACCATGTTATTGCACGGTTCGGGGTTCCTCAAGCCATCGTCACTGATCACGGTACTCATTTCTGAGATTATATGATGGCGGAGCTGACTTCAACGTTGGGCTTGCGTCACGATAGCTCGACACCATATTACCCTCAAGCGAATGGTCAGGTTGAAGCAGTGAACAAGGTTTTGGTCACTATGCTTCAACGAACGGTTGGTATTCACAAATCCAATTGGCATCTCCAACTGTTCTCAGCTTTCTGGGCATACCGAAAATTTGTAAAGAGTGCAACTGGGTTCACACCATTTCAGTCGGTGTATGGCCTGGAAGCAACTCTTCTGGTTGATTGCGAGATTCCTTCATTAAAATTAGATGTGGAGCTTCTACCTAATACTTCTGCTGAGGAAGAACGTCTTCTGTATCTGGAACGGTTGGATGAAACCCGTCGTCTGGCTGCTTTGGTTATCGAAGCACAAAAGAAGAGGGTCAAAACTCATTTTGATCAATCTGTTTCTCCTCATTCCTTTATTGAAGGGGACCTCGTCCTCTTGTACGATCAAGCACATGATAATCTTGGAGCCGGTAAGTTCCAGCCTATGTGGCATGGGCCCTATATAGTAAAACACGTTTTGAAAAACGGGGCCTATGAGCTTATAGATTATGAAGGAGTTCCACTAGCGCAGCCCAGAAATGGGTTGTACCTCAAAAAGTACTATGCCTGAAGTGATTTCTTGGTGTGGTGTGTACACATAGGTGTGTGTTTTTCATTTGTGTGCATGTATTGTGTGGTGTGCTTTGTAAACATCTTTCTCCTAATCGGGTCTTCCTGGTTGTGCAGATGTCTTTCCATCCATTTCTTGGTTTCGCGGATGGTGCCTCCCGCAGTACCAGGAATCTGTCTTCAGCAGCCTAGGTAATCTATGATCCTGCTGGTGAGTTGATTGACCTGCAAGGAGTGTGTCTAGGACGTACCACGAACAACATCGCGGAGTATAGTGCCGTTTTAGAATTATTAACCGAGGCAGTAAACCTTGGTATCCGTGAATTGCTCGTGTATCTAGATTCGCAACTTGTAGTGTTACAACTGAACGGACACTATTCGGTAAGGAAATCGTCCATCTTACGTCTGTATCTGCGTATTCGATTACTGGAAAGGAATTTTGACTACATTACATATCATCATATACCCGGACATTTGAATACATTAACAGATGCAGTAGCAAATTTGGTATTAGACAGACATTTGCGCAATTTGTAAATCGTCATCACATGTAAAGAAAGATCCATCCAGAAATAGATATGCACATATATATAGATATCGAAATGTTTACATAGAGTGTGTCACATAAAAGTCAAAATATACATAATCATCTTAAGTACATCCGGAGACGATATGTCTCTCAAAAAATATGTGTGGTATAAATCCTAAGAGCTAATCCGCACGGTGCTCATGATAGCACGTGACTGCACGCACTAAGCGTCTTAGGATTCGGTGGATCTGACCCGGAACTCCCACCGTGTGGCACTGGTATGCCATCGGTACGTCCGCCAGCCGAGCATAGTCCGAAATCCCTCGGGAAATGCCCTCAAGATTCTGGATCAACTCCTCTCCTCCGATGCCCTCTCCCTGAGGATCAGGGGCGAGTTGTGTCCTCCGTGAGATTGGAGACATCCCAGCTGGTCTCTCAGGTCCCACATCTGCATACATATATAAAATGTGTTAAGACAAATGTGTATTAACAAAAAAAAACATAAAACATAAAAAATCAAAAATATGAGGTCTTACCCAACTCCTCGTCCCAGTCATCTCCTTCTGGCAGTGGGAGATCTGGGTCTCCGGTGAAGTCAATTCCTGCATAGGGCCAGTCTTCCACGACAATCAACTGGCACCGTAACCACCTAAAGAATTCCGGCCTCCAGGACATCTGTTGGCCGCCTCTAGCTCTGTGCATCAATGCTGCCTAGCGAGCCATTCTTGGCTCTCGTGGTATCGGATCTACTACTGCGGCCCCTTGGCCCTGGAAGATTGGTAAGCGTTCCAGAATGAACGATACCAGGATGGAACCATAACCAAAATATTTTAGTTTACCCTGTTTGCATTTCGTGAGCTGCCTTTTCATATTGATTGTTACTACTGTTGCCCAGTCGAACAACAGGGGACTCATGCATTCTGAGGCTAGCAGGAGTTGGGCCTTTGTGGCCTCGTGCAGTGCCTGCGACCCTGCAGCCCGCGTGATGGTATGTAGGACCACTCTCAATGCTAGATCAGGGATAGTGTGGATATCCACCTTCTTGCTTCCTGATCCCATTTGTGCTCCTCGGCACACTCGTGCCATCACTTCTTCCATCTTCTCCCCAGATGGTCTGCTTCCAGTCAAGACAGGGATCGGACCTCTGCGAGACAATCCACTGATAAAATAAACATCAGAAACCTCCAGCTCTAATACCTGGTCTCGTAACCTGAACACCTGTTCATGTTCATCCCAGATACTGATTAAATACTGGAGGAGCTCGGGCTGAGCTCGTAGACAGGGTGTGAGGAAGAACTTTTTCAGCCGACAGTTTCTAAGGGCATTCATGCAAGCTTGACTTTGAATGTCTTGTTCTTCCTCTTCTCCATGCTCTCTTTCTTTCCATTCAATCGCCATTTTTCTTGATTACCTGCATTTATATGGTCATAAGCCCTTCGTTAGATCTCTGATAGGCCTCAAATTCCATGAAATTTGGTTTAAATGTCAAAATTTTAGGCGGATTTTTAGGTTCAGCCTCTGGCGCGGCTGTTTTGTGAACAGTCGCGCCACGTGGCATGAGCCCTTTGTGTAAAAGAGCCCATTGGCGCGGGTCCGTGCCCGATACCCGCGCCAATGAGCGCAGCCCTAAAATTTTAAAAGTGGCCACATAGAACTGATTTTCAAGGGAAAATTATCAAAAAATGGATGAAAATGAAGAGAAAGGGTGCGCCTCTTACCTGTAGCAGACGAGAAGCTGAAGGGTCAACTGGATTTGTCGCAATCACTGTCAGAAGTTTCTGCTCCAAATGGACCACTATTGCTTTTTACCAAGGTAAATCGTAAATGTAATTTTATTTTTACCAATTTGACATATTTATAACTTTTTGACATAAAATGAGTTCTAAAAAGTCATTTTTATCAAATATTTTTATATGTTATGTCGAAAATGGATTTTACGCTTGCTTGGTATGTGCAGCAGCAGGTTTTTGCGACTTTAATGATAGAAACGAGTTGTATTTTATAATTTTTCGAACTCGGTAAATACACAGAAAAGTCACTTTGGAGTCACCTTTTAGCTCTTTTCTGACTCTCTAAACATGAAAAGCTTGTTGAGGCCCTTGTCGTTTCGATCTCGTTAAATTGGACATGAATCGACATCTACCCAGTATACGTTTAACCCTTTTTCGGGCTGCGATGGATTGATTACGAAAAAGGAATACCCTAGCCTATTGCGACTAGGAGGTTTTCTCGGATATTGTTTTCTACCTTTTCGGATCTGAGGAACTATTTACGAAAAGGGACCTGTGGAGTTTACTTTTCCGCTGTCTTTTCAAACTCTCTAAACATGAAAATATGCCGAGTTCTTCCTTTGTTAGACACGTTAAACCCTGATGACATCGGATCCAGTCGAAATGACGTTCTCTGAGTTCCTCCTTCCTAGGACTCATTAAATGCACTAGGATGGATTCGCCCGAAGGGTGGACTTATATTACAAGCATATGCTATCCCCTTCAAGCTTGTTATAAAAAATAATTGGGGTACTCGCCAGAAATGGTAGGGAAAAAATGGAACCATCATCGTTGTCGTCGGCAGTATGTCACTCTTGAACATGGCACTTGTCTGCATTCGTGTCGGGTTGGGGACATCTCATCTCGTTTCTTCACTTTTCCTCTGTGGGTTTGTATAATCCCTTTTGACCTCTCCTCTGCTCATTGCCTTGTCACCATGACCTTTGATCTGTTGATTTTAAATACTGCCAAGTCCACTGTCATGCCGTTTATATGTTCAAGAGAAGTTGGCCTCTGCAAATATCAACTTTCCTCTGATTCTCATACGATCCTGATTCACAACAAAACATCATGTTCCTCTGTCTCGTGTCAATGATGTGGGAAACATTATGGCCCACCTTCGATCAAGGACACTTCTTGTCGACTTCAGCTCATTATCCAGGAAGCTGATCTAGAGACTCCTTTATGGTACCTTGGAGCCTGCATGCCTCAATGGCAGGTTCGTCGCATTCGATGTGAGGTTTTCATCATTGGCCTCTGATCGAGTGATTCTGCGGGTGTTCGACGTGAAATCATTGATTCACACGCCGTAGATTGTACCAGTAGTACCTTGAGGGCCATTGTCATTATTGGTGGTTCCTCTCGCATCTGTTAATATCTTTCATCATTGGCTGGTAATCAGAAAATGTTCCTGCATGTTCGACTTCAGCTCACATATGCACATGCTCGAACTTGTACTTTGTTTGGGTGGAGATGGAGCGCAAGACCCTAGATTGTGTCTGTTGTAATCCAGGTTGTGATTGTGGATTATTATCATTATGTATATGACTCATTGATTGAATGGCTGCGACCATACCTGAGTCTATTTATTTGATCCTCGCTGGATGGCTGCGCCCATACCCTAGATTCAGATTATAGTGTACTCTATTTCGGATGGCTGCGCCCATACCACACATACATCATGTACTTGAGATGTTAGTTGTATTTTTCTGCGCAGTTTTTCCAACGACGGGCCTTCATTTGAACATTTTCTCGTAAAGCATTTCACCCCTCTCTCGCTCGGGCCTCATACTTTAGGGGGAATCTGTTACACAGTAATTTGTCACCGTCCCTACCATTCCTCGTCCCGCACAATGGAGGACCCATTTTGTGACCTGTGAACATTGTCATGCCTTGAAAACATCATCAATGCATTCCTCTAAGCATGAGCTTCAATTGCCCTAAAGACATCTCCTTGAAAAAATCATAAAAACATCTCTTTTTGCATTGGCGCGGGCAGACAGTTTAGCACTCGCGCCAATGGGGAAAATCCTACAAAGAGGCCGCGCCAAATGGCGCTCTGTCCCAAAGCAGTAGTCGTACCAGCCAATTTAAGGAGTGTTTTTTAAATAAAGATGGTGGAAGTTGTGTTTCAACAAACTCAGAAACCATTGCCTATCTTGAGTTGGGAGGTTTGGCTGCGGGAGTTCTATGGAAGGGAAGTGGTTTTGCCACCTCCCATGGAACCTTCCTTGTTGATAGGGCCAATCCCACAATAATAGGGATCCCAAATCCCTCCTTCCCCATCTATAAAAGCCTGCTCAATTCCATGGCAAGCTAGTCTTGAAGTGCCTAAGCTTTGAATCTCCAAATTCCCAAGAGCCTTTATGCTGTAAGAGCCCTCTTTCTTCCCTTAAGGCCGACTCAAGTAAGGAGACTATTGCCGAGAGACTCAGGAGAGGTTTTCCCTTTCCCTGGCGAGCTTTGCGAGACGTGAATGACTGGAGACCCATCCGAAGGAGACCACAACATCAGAACTTTGGTTGTAATCTCTTTCGATCGTTATTTAATGAATGATTATGATTATGGTTCCACTCTGTTTTCGATTATGTTAATATGAGTAGTATCTTTTCTGATTGATTTTTAGTTATGTATGCTGGATTTTATGCTTGTATCTATTTGTTTCTTGCACGTGCAGGTATCCATCCACGGAGATCTTAGAGGATCATGATCTGCCGAGGCTGAGGAACGGGAACGCTCTCTTCTTCGGATCATATCATTGGATTCCAGGTAGGCCTCCATCTTTGGTCTTTTCATTTCGTAACTAGGAACTTGCGTCGTAACATTTCGTGATTGTTGTTAGACCCCTGCTGGGCTAGTAGGGATCGCCTCTATCCGCAGAGGGGATTTACCTCCTCAACAGTAACTCATCACTTGAATTTATATATCTTAGATGCATGTGTATTGCAATCGGGTAAACATTGTTTCTGAATTTTAGAAAAAGTTGAACATAAATTGAGTAAACAATGCATAACAAATCTTAAGTAAGAGGAATACTATCATTAGAGTTGTTGATTTGGATATATGTAGTTGGGTGGCTTGATATCCATCAATTTTAATGCTTATGTAATGATTTTGTGAACCACTTTGTTAATTTTCAAGTAGAACTCATCCAACTAGAGCAATATGGCTAGATACTCCCCAATTCTCTTGATTAGGAGCTTGCCCATTGTTGTATTTACCAACTAGTATAAGTCAAAGGTTTTGAAATACATAATATTAGAGGTTTTGGAGGTTCTTGTGTTGGGGATCCATAGCTATGTCTTCTTGCAAACAACCTCATCCAGTAGGAAAATCTAGTTTTTCCCTTTCTTCAACAATTTTGGTAGTCTCCAAGATGGCTTGAGGGGTGCACTCGCGATAAATTTCCTTAGAGGATTCTTCTTTGTTCCAAGCATACGTGAGATTCCTTCAATGTAGACATCTTTTGTTGTTTTCCTTATTCTATCAAGCCATGTTGGTTGGAGAAAGAAATGTTGCTAAGGACCTACCATGCCAGAGACTTGTAAATGATTTCTAACTTGATCATCTTACATTAAAAGTAGAGTAGAATATTCCACAGGAAAATGGTTTGAAAATAGCATTTCTATGTGGGATTATATCTAATAGAAGACAAAAGTATAAATAGAAACATGATGGAGGCGTGGGAGTACCATGCAAAAGGCGCATTGTAGTCCTTACCATTGATGGTGAGGCATGAAAAATGAAATATTTGGAAAGAATTTTGATGCAAGAAAGGGACCATGATTACATAAACCATAATGGATTGGTAAACCTCTCAATTTTCATTAAAATCCATAATTTTTTTCCGGTGACAGGTGCTGTAATTTGTCACTAGGTTCCCTAGAAAGATGGGAGAGATAGGAGTGAAGATTTTCCACTCCTCGAAGGATTATGTCTCCCCATCCCCTAAATCAAGGGCAACAACTTAAGCATAGAAAAAATAAATTTAATATTGTTTATAAATATCTATTTTTAATATAATATTTATTATTTAAAATAATATCATTGCATGAAAACTATGAAAGTTCTTTAAAATCTAATATAGAGGAGATGCTTTAACCCACTTGGGGATTTGAATTGTTGACCTTTTTGCAAGGAGAGTCTTAATAGTAAACCCATGTATTATCAACTCAAGACCCCATGGATAATATAGAAGAGATATTAGTACATGGCATTACATTAAAAGAATTAAAATAAATAATATATATATAAATGATCAATTCAAAAAAAAAAATTAATCTAGATTCACCTTAAACAAAAACTTATTAATGGAATTTCTTAAAATATAATTAAAAATATTACAAATTAAAAATCTGGATCTTTTGACACATAAATTCAAATTTAAAATTCATTTTTCATAAAAAAAAAATTAATGAAATTTATTTTTAATTCTATATTTATAAAATAAAAAAAAATTATAAATTATATTTTAAAAATTTAGTTATTATTATCATTTTTTATTAGGCTATGTGAATCTCTAGCTAATTGACTTGTGGCTTGAGTAACCAAGAATCAAGGGCTTTTTAGCTATGAAAATCACCCAAGGTTCGTACTTTGTATGGGCCACACCAACCTTTAACATGGCTGGATTTTGAACTGATGACCTTCACATCATGGAATCCCTTAGTAGAACACCTTGTCACTGTCTACTCTACCCCCCATAAAATCTATTTTAAAAATTTAAATATTAAAATATATTCACTAAATTAATTTAATTTATTTTTAGCTTTCTTTTTTAAAATAAAATTCTTTCCTTTTAATTTTAATTTTTTTATTCTTTTCTTTTTTGTTTTTCTTTCCTATTTCACATATATCTATATTTTAATATGTAAGAAACATCCCAACCACTATATAGCCTATGTTATTTATTTTTCTTTGAGTGAAATAAATTAAAATGAAAAATATTAATATTCCATTTTTTTAAATAAATGATTACAATATATTTTCAAAAAAATAATAACTCAAAAAGAAATAAGATATAAATTTTATATCAAGGAGTGTGTACATCCCATCGAATATATTTTAAAAATTTAAAAATTAAAATATATTCACTAAATTAATTTAATTTATTTTTAATTTTTTTATTTAAAATGAAATTATTCTTTTCAACTTTTTATTCTTTCTTTTTATTTTTTAATTTCATTTTCTATTTCATATTTATTTATATTTTAAAATATATGAAACATCTCAACTAATATATAGCATATCTTATTTCCCTTTCTTCATTAAGTGAAATAAATTAAAATGAAAATAATTAATATTCTATTACCTTTTTAAAAATAAATGATTAAAATATATTTTCAAAAATTTATATATATATATATATATATATATATTATAATATTAATTAATTTAATATTTTAAAGTTACTATTTCTTTAAGATAAGCTTAAAACCTAAACGTCATTATTATGTATTAAGGTTTGAAAAATAAAACTTTAAAAAATATATAATTCAAACTATAAACAAAAAGTTCATATTGATCCAATGAGTTTAGAGATGGGTATCTATATAAAAATGATGGGCAAGTTAGCATGCACAATAAGATATTTTATGCTCGCTGGGAAAGTAAAATAATGTATATGTGTAAGGTGAATTGGACTCTTGAGAGGTATTATTGCTTAATTTGGGGAGGTGGTTTCTTGGCTGATCTCTCATTTTAGATGATGGTAAAGAAATATCTTATTTATCGAGTTTGGGAAATATTTCGAATAAACAAAAAGAAAATTTATATTATTCATATATATATATATATATATATTATATATATATATATATATTGTAGGTGACTCCAAAATTATAATTTCATATTTTCATATTGAAACGTTTTTTTTCAAACCTCAAATTGAAGTCCATTTTAAGGTACATTTGACATGGACTAGGCTCTATTTTAGGGGTCTTACTATTCTATATATTAAGGCATAACAATGAAATGGAAAATTTGTTAGCTAAGTTGGCCACTTGCGAGGAGGAAGGAACTCTTCATATCAACAATTGTTAGAGGAATCAAACTATTCCTTGAACAAGTTGGCACTTACCACCTCAAACTTATGTCATCTATAGCATTGTAGGGTTATGATGAGATTTAGGTTTCTATGAATTGGTGGGGGTCCTTTAAATAATTCCATCAGTGTTTCAAATGGTATGTACTCCCTTAATCTATGGGAAAAAAATGCAATGGACACTTGGTATGATGTTTGTTCATGATTTTATCTACTGGATCATTATCTGTGATTGTATACACATCACTTATAATTATAGATCAAAGGTCCAATTCTACAAAAATCAGTTCATGGTTTGCATTGTTTAGAGGTTATTATATATGTTTCATCACACGAATGATGGTTTGATGGAGGAAGACTACCATTCTCTTAGTCATTGATGTCGAGGATCTCCAAGTGAATATAATCCAGCTATAACTTATCTCTAAGAAGCTCTCTATGTAGTTGGATTTAGTGATGGAGATCCTTGTAAACCAAAGATAACAACTTCAAAAATTAGGGGATGGAATTCATAGTTTGTATAGAGAGATCTAGGAATTGCAACATGTTAGGGCTCCAAGTAACCAATCTTCTTCTTTCTTAGTCAATTCTCTCTTTTATATATCCTTTTCTCTTTCTGATTTGAATGTTACAACTCCAATTGAACCTATTGATATAGTAGAGAAGGACCATGTTCCTCCTCCTCTGTAGTCTCTCACGTAAGTTAAAATTTGTGTTACTCTAGGAATATTTTACAAAGTTTACACTACAAGATACTGTGGTCCTAATATAGTGGATGGTTTTTCACAACTTTATAATTTGTCTTACAGTCTAGTTTTTTGTTGTTAGCATCTATATTTCAACTTTAGAATATGCTTTGATGTAACTATTGTGTTCCCAAATGTATATTTTGACTAATAATATATTCTCCAAATATTGTTAAAAATAATAATAATAAAAAATAAAGGTGTTATTAGTTAAGGAAGGGGCTATTCTACCTTAACTAAACTGTTAAAGAAATTATTTGTTTTCTTCTTTTCTTAGGATATGAGGGGAAGAAATATAGGGTATTCATTTTTATTTGGTTAGAATGTTAAAAAGAGAGCTTGTTTATTCTTTTCATAAAATTTTAGTGGAATAAGTATAGGGTATTCTTCGTTTTTTCTTGTAAGCTAGAAAAAAATATTATCAATAGCAAGCTACATATATCCTTCGTATTTTCCTATAAATGGTATACTACTTGGGAAACCATACCTTTGAGATAACAAGAGACTAAAATCCATGAAAATATATTATTCAAAAAAATAATAGAGTTGACTAGAGTAAGTTGTGTATACCATTATATTACAAAATATCTACCTAGATAGATTCTCATAAAAACCTTAGGTGTCCTATTAAAGACCATAGAAAAAATTAACAAAGAAAATGAAAACATAATATAAAATAAGACAAAGTGGAGGCATCCACCTAAATAAACATAGGATCGAGGTACTTGGTATAGGGCTTGTTGCCATTCTTGCTCCAATCTACACCAACCTATTGTTTATGTCATTCGATTACAATACAATATCATCTAAGGCCAAAAGAATATCCTCTTTAGCTTCACTCCTATCTAGAAAAAATAGACTAAGGAGTGGCTTCACATTATAATATTGATGAATAATATATAAGTACTAGTTTTGTCGGCCATGGGTATGCCCCATCTCTAGCACCTAATCTGCAACAGTTGCAGAGACCTCCAAGTCCAACAAAAAATTCTTTCATACACCATATTATCTTCCTCATCATGCAACTCATCCTTTATGGTTTGTAGAATTTATTTATGAAAAAATTGGGCTGAAGAATCATCTCATAGTTGAGCTTGAGTCCTAGTTGGTGAAAAGCTACCATTTTTTCTTCACCTACGCTATCCACACTAATGCATTATTTCTACAACCAAAGAAAAAGGGAGTAGAACTATATAGTAAGACATAATTTCACATTAGGGAGTCGAAAGATGAGAAATGGTGAGAATTTAGAGAACTTGAGAGCATAGAAGCATGGAATGAGAGATAAATCGAATCCCACATGGTGAGACATAGGAGAAAAAGGGAAAGAGTTTAAGAAATTCACCAAAGGAATGACATAGGAAAAGCATAAACACTAAGGAATAATGAAAATGAATGGTTGCATACTCAGGGAGCTAGACACCATTATGAATGCTAATTAAAATTCATTGAACATCTTCCTAGAGTATGTGGAGATCCTACCTAGGATATGAACCAATTTAGAGGAGGTTATAGCTAGCATGCATAAATTACATACCTAGACATATTTGAAACCACATGTTCAGATTGTGATAGGGATGGCATGCCTCATTCATTGTATGTGTGATGAGATTATCACCACCTTTGTGACATGATGCGTCTTTATTCACCCCTTATTAAGAGGAGAGAAATTATTTAACAAGGAGTCTACAATCAACCTTCAACTGAGAGGCTCCCCAGATGCGGGTGATAGCATGAGTACAGATGAAAATTACCTCTCCCATGCCCATGAGAACGAAGATCTCCAGCGTAGGGCCTCACCTGAATTTGATCCTCAAGGCAGCAATAATTTGCATGAGATGAACAAGATAAGGTATGATGAAGACATGCTTGGACAACATCACCCCCTTCAGGGTACTTTTCTGTAGAAATTTCCTAAATGATCACCCGGACTAACATGTCAATTGGCCATAACTCTTCACTCAAGCCCACTCATTAAAACGGTTATGGCACACAGCAACATGCGAGGCTCAATCATGCTCAACCCCTTCACATGTGTCACATGCCTTTTAAAACGAATTCCCCTCAGCACAAAGAGTTAAAAAAACAACTCCTTCAGTATTTTTTATTGATTCTGCTCTTTCCCTTATGTGCACTCAGTCTGCTGCATAGCCCTCTCCCAAGAGTGGTGCTATGCAAAAATCCCTGGGAGGTGATTTATCTAGCCTTCACATCTCACCCCAACTCCAACTGTCCTACCAGTCTCATAAGTATGTGCGCACCCCTTGACACACTTTATTCCTCAACATTCTCCCCTTCTTCAATCCTCTACCCTTGCTGAGAAGCCCCCCATCTCCGTCACACCTCTGCTTCAGCAAACCATGGCACCTGGGCTACGCCAAAGAATCATCTGTGGAGGGGAGAGAGGAGTGCTCCTAGGTTGTTACCACCGTGGGACATATAATCTTTTGGAGTATGTTGAAGGCTCCTCATTAGGAAATTACACTAGACAGAGGCCCAAACCTAATCAAGAGGAGGAGGCCCCCGTACAAGCTTCGTTGAGAGGGAGATGTGGACCACTGAATTCCAACATTGCGCATCAGGTGCAGTTCTTGCCTCACAAGATTGAACCTCTTCCGGCTTAGGATGATGAGGGTGATGATACAGATGTTTAGATGATGGATTCTAAAGGTACTTGGATGAACATCCCTAACATAGAATACCTGGTGGCTTCCATCCTCTGTGCATCGGTCCCCAAACCCATGCATCCACCCACTTATGCAGAGGAAGCAGTTGCGTAGGCGTACACCTGCCCCATAGTGGAGGAAGAGCCAAACAGTGATGATGAAGCTAAATAATGAAGGCCGTGAAGCTGCTCAGTTATTCCTTATTTTTTGTCATGCTTTCTATCACCATGGAATTTCAAGTTATACTTATGATTATACACATTCTGTAATTTCTGGCTACACCAGTGCTTCTATGCATTTTGAAATTTCCTGTTTCAAGTGTTTTCAGGGCTGCTCTCCTCCATAGAGGCAGCCTCGAAACCATGCAAAAAAGGTTGGTATTGGTTAAGCGCAAGTTACCAACCATCTTGTAGCATATGTATAGTTTCCATTTTCGAATTAATATATATTATCCTAATTTACGAAAAAAAACCTTCAACTGAGAGGCTAGGAGGTCCATCCATAAGCTATTGAGAGTCGATACTACATCTCAATACCCCTCATTACCCAAGTGATCTACTAGTTCATTTCATTTCCTTTAAATATAATAGGTTAGGACCATATGGATGTTAGTAATCATGGTGGAAATTCTAATTAAAAATATTTCTAGTCACTAACTTTGGGAAAGTTTGCAAGTATTTATACCATGAATGATTTTTTTAATTAAGGATCTCACTAAATCTAAATTACCCTGTATAAAAATCTTGGAGAATTTGTGTTGTTTAGCCTGAAGGAGACCATGTTATATCATTATAGATCATCCAAGTTGTTACTATTATCCTATAGAGTGAACATATAGAGATATAATATAACTCCCTAAGCATACCTAAAAACTACACCAAATGTAGTAGCATCAATATTTCCTTTCAATTCTTTGTCAAAGTTGAGTTTAATGAACCTAGAGGTGGGTGTGACAAAAAATAGGAGAGAGGAAGAGAGGAATGATATGAGAGCATGGATGAGTAGAAGGGCCTAGAGTGATTTGCAACAGATGAAGGATGGTTGATTCCAATGCTGAATATTTACAATCCTTGATATAAAAGGGTGAAAAAACCATCTCCCTGATATAAAGAAGGATTTTATTCTAGATAGGGTAAGAAGAGGAGCATAGATTATGGAATATTTAATAATTATGTTCTTTCGAGAGTTTCTAGAGGAAAAAACATGGAAGAAGTATCCATGATCCATTTAGAATTGGATTATGAAAAGTAGTGGATCTCTAGTTGGAAATTGCATCCCAAATATTGTTATGAATCATTTTATATTGTTGGAACATGATTTTCTTGCTTCAAAGGGAATCCATGAATGAACAAGATTTTAGTAGATGCTTAATATCCTCCTAGTTAGGTTAACATAGGTGGAAAATAGAGGTTCCCTTGAATCCCTTGTGAAAACCCCTATAGCTAATCATTATTGTAAACACTTATGAATTATAATTCATGTAAATAATGTGGAAATGTAACACATTGATTGGCTAAGGAAGTGGACACAGATTCTGAGGACTGAGGAGGAGGAGTTTGTTGTAAATCCAAGCCTTGAATTTGTTTCATCGCCTATCTCCCTATTGGTTTAATGAAACTACTATGTAGACATTTATTGGAGAGAATGTGCCTTTTGGTTAGAGGATAAGCCTACAATATCGATCCTCACAGAGATGTGTGAATGGTCAATACACCTGACATACGAGGAGGAAGATAAATCCTAGCAAAGGGAAGGAATCAGGGGAGACATTATGCATTTTTTTTGAATTTAGGAAGGGACACACTGGGAAAGGGAGTGCACTGAGTAGAGGATAAGGTAGAGTTTAATTTGTCAGCTTTGTGGATCTTCCTGAAAGATTCAACTTCTCCTAAAGTCTATGTTATGAGCTTGTGGGATAGATTTATTGTGTTTCATTGAGGCTTGTGTTTGTACCTATGTGTTGTTTTTCTTATTCCTGTGCTTGTTCCTATTTTTTTTTATCATATAAACTTTAGTGGAGTTGGAATACACAAATTATAGTCAGGGTTGATTACCCACTGGGAAACTAGGTTTGGTTGAAAAAATATTGACCAGTCTAAGACACCGCAAAATTAGTTGAAATGTATGAAAAAACCATGAGTGGCTATCATTGGGGCTAACAAACCTCTCAAGCACTTGCTTAGTATGCTGATAGACCTAGAAGTGTACTATTTACTCATACAATAGATAATCTAGCTAATAAATCTCCCATTATGTAATCTCTCACTTAAAACTGAACTGTGACTCTCTATGCTCTAGTTGGACCTGTGTGGTTGTTGATTCCCGGGTTGAAATTCATTGTGCTATTATATCCCGGGGCTATTGATAAATCAATTTAGAAAAGTGAATTTTCTTATTACCTTATGTTTATTAGTTATTGGTGAGAGAACTCTTGATAAATTACCTCCTCATACTCTAAATCCATCTTAGAGATCGTCAACTATAATAAATACTATAGTGAAATTGGCCTATGATTGGGAGGAGAATTTAAGTCCCTTACATAGTTTACAATGATTAAGTTATATAGATAAGTGTATTTACTTGTATCATGTTGTATTATGAATTTTTGAATGCTATTGTTATGGGTTATAATAATGAATGAAATAGTATTAATTATGGGGGGGATTGTGTTCTTCCTAGTTTTTGTGAAGATATTTATGTTTGATTGCTATCATGGTTTGGGAGGGGTTGCAAGTTCTTGTGATTTTTTATAAAAGTCCATTGAATGCATGGTCACTTCATATATATAGTTAAATTGCTAAGTTAAATTGAATATCACTATGTCTGACTTCTATTGCTAGTGTGCATGAGAATACAGTTTCTTGTTATGTATAGATTGGTGGAATTCTATGGTTGTTGTGTGTATAATGGAGACATATCCGCCACAAATTATATCCATTGAGCTCAGTGGTTAGGCTACTATCCATATCACAACAAGGATAATTCCTTAAGAAATTTAATAAGTTACTTGGAGAAAGCAACGAGAAATACTCTTGTCATTTGGTGCATGAATGTATGTTGCACCATGCCCTCATATAGGAGGGAATCATTAGTTTGAGTGGCACTTAATAGATGGCCCATGAAGAGAAAGTTCTCGTTATCAAATGTGAATGTGAATGTCACACCTCCCTCATAGGGAAGTTCCTTTTTGGTTGGAGTGAAATGTAACATATGTTTTGGGATGGGAAAATTCCTATGACTAGATGTGAAGGTTCATATTATGTTGCGCCCTCATATGGGAGTGCCTTTTTGGTTGGATTAATGCATAAATATAGGCATGAGATGTGATTTTTTTCGGTTCTATGGTAGTATTTATTATCAAGTTGTGCCCTGTTGGGTGGAATCCTTTCCCTTGGTCTGTACTTGGAGGTAGGGCATGGTGACATGGAGGTGTCATTGGAGGGGTCTAGGAAAAAACCTCATAGAATTTTTATAATGGAAAATTACTACAAAAAACAAAGGGTTGAACCACTAGAAAGACCCAAAAATAAGTCCAGGTGGAAATTTCCACATGGGCTGAGGCCAACCACGTGGAGTTACACATTTACTAGATTACATGGATAGGGTGTTAATGTGACATGGACATTGTGATATGTGATAGGAGAAAGTGGCATTTTTGGATGGCCATATGACCTATTTTATGTATGACATATGGCACCTCTATAAGAGGCCATGTGGGTGTGTGATACTAGCATAATGTCAACAGAATGTCATAATTGAAGGTTTAAGTAATAGGTGTTGTAGATTTGATGGGAGGTGCGAGACATGAATTCATTACCATCACTTGACAAATAAATCGTTGTTACACCATGGAAATTATTCATATTTATAGTGGTTTTGGTGATGGAGGTCATGATTGGGAGGAGTTGTGGATGGAAATATTTCCGACACTTAATGTTAAAATTTATTGTTTCATCACGGGGTCCATGGCTATTTTATAAAGGAATGACAAAGAGATGTAGTGGTGTGAGCCATGATGGAGGATATGGGGGATGTGGCAGTGCCACATAAGTCATTTCAATTATGTCGTAGGACTTGTGCTGATGTGGCAGGGTTAGTTCGCTAAAAATTTAAATGGCCATAAATTTTGATTTGAGTGTTGGATTTTGATCAAATTTATATCACCACAAAACTCTCTACAAGTTGAGTGCAATGGTGCAGTTGAAAGTAAATTCTGATAAATTTTGGAAAATATGAATTTTGTAACCCCATTTCCCTAATGATACCATGGAGGTCAGGTTAGAAC
Source organism: Pinus albicaulis (assembly GCA_034641835.2). Taxonomy (NCBI): domain Eukaryota; kingdom Viridiplantae; phylum Streptophyta; class Pinopsida; order Pinales; family Pinaceae; genus Pinus; species Pinus albicaulis. The sequence goes on from CM076583.1 coordinate 780,471,350, forward strand.
CAATTAAAACCACCCATTTATCTTGGGAAGTCCAAGGTGGAGGCAGGGAGCGTTAAAAAGTGGTATCAGAGCATAAGGTTCAATAATAGACCTTTGGAGATAAAGTTGGGACTCAGATGTAGTATAATAATGTGTTAGAGTTATGTTACATGGTAATATTAGTGCATCTAGGTTCAACACTTTGACAGGTTAGGATCAAGGTATATGACTGAAGGAGAGAAGTTTCAATAATAAACTTTTGTGATAAAAATTTGGAGCTTTTTTATAGAGTGATGTGTTTTATAATGACTGTTTATTGTGTGCAAGTGGGTGTTGGATTTAGCACTATGACTTATGACTATGTTCTTATTGTATACTATGTGTTGAATGCATATCAATGTTGATATAAAAAACGTAAAATGGTAGAAATGGTAGTTTCTAATATGTTAGTTGTTTCTAATTGAATTATAATCTTGTAGCTATTTTGGCTACTAGTTCAGTAAAAGGACGATTTCAAAGCTAATGATGATATGAATATAACTAATATGTACTTTGGATTCCTAGAATATCTGACTAACATGAAACCTACATTTGTGAGTATCAGCTGAAAAACATGCTTTAGATCAATATGCTTGGTGTTGGCATTGTAACACGTCAATTTGTTTATGATGATATAACTAATAGTTATGTGAGTGTGATAACACATAAGAAGAGCCATTTACAATAATAAATAAAAGCATGGAAAAAAATACTGCACAACATATCCTATACCAAATCCATCATGAACAAGGCAGAGAAAATTTCCCTGGTAGATTAGAAACCTTTATGAGCTTGAAATTTGAGTTGGAGAGATGTAAGGCAAAGAATAAAAGACTTATTAGAAAGCAAAAGGAGTAGGCATGGTTGAATGGAATGATTCTAAAACATATGTGATACATGTAAGAGTTGTTGAAACAAACATTATACTCTAAGTACATAAATAAAATCATGTTGATAATGTCATAGAGAAACCTCATGAAGTATATAAGAAGAGAAATCCAATTTCATATTTTTGGCACTATGGAGAGGTACACCTAAGAAGAGTATACCTTAATAGACAATGAATGAAGAAGAAGAATAATAAGAGTTCATGTCAGCCTCAGGCACATGAACCCGCAAACTGTAATATAGAAAGAGAGGAGGATGCATCCCCTCAAGTTCTCTAAGATACTGAAAGGTCTGCTTCTTCAGTTATCTCAAAGGGCAGTGGAAATTTTAGGTTACTATAACCATTGGGAAATACTTGGTCGATTATTTTTTGTATACATATATAAAGTGGTGAAGGATACATCAAACACTAGAAATAAAGGGATTGAGTTTTTTCGAGCTAATGAATTATGACACTTTTTTACATGTATTGTGGTTGTTGTTGGATTCATATTTTATTTATTGTTTTGATTGTTGAATTTGGGCATGACCATGCTACATTGTGTTGTTATTATGTATTGTTGTTTTGATATTTTCTGATACATATTTATGAAGGAGATAAATTAAATATATATTTAAAATAGAAACAAAAATATACATCGAAACTTGACTTCAATTAATAAATAGAAAATGATGAAAACTATTTACATGCAGAATGAAAGAAAACTAGTCGGGGTGATGGTATCTTATCAATAAGAAGAGATGTGATGGATACATGCCTTCTAAAATATGTTAAAATTAGGTTCACATGTTTTTTAATCATGAAGAAACATTGAGAAACCCTAAAAATTCAAAAACCTAACCCTAAGAGATGAAGCACCAAAATATATGGACCTCGATGGGGTTAGTTGGAATGTCAACTTCCCAGGGTCATAAGTTTGGAATATGATATCTATTTGGTATGCATGATAGATCATTAGAAAGTTTTATCTGAGGAAAAAATGTATGCACTACAAACATTGATATTTGATCAATTTTTACTTGTTTCCCCAAAAAAGACATTTAGGGCTTCAAAAGGACATCAGAAGTTCAGGACACGAAAACTACCAAAAATAGAAAACTATTTGAAAAATAGGGAGATGATAGAAAAAAGTGTTGGGGGTTCAAGTGGAATAGGCGGGTGGCCACCAATATCCACCTGTATCTATCCTCCCCCTTAGGAAGCAATATTCCCCATTCTGTTGAGTGGTTCCATTAGGTGAGGAAACTTCTGATGAACTTGGTCTTTCGTGAGCCACTTTCCTTGGCGTAGAATATAGCTAGCTTTCACTACTTGATACAGCTGGATCGTCTATTAATGATTGTTCTTAATTTATGTTTCCATGATCCAATTAGTTGTGGATTCTTCAATGAAATTTATTTTGAGGTCTATTGGTGTCAGAAACTGGGTAATTTCTAATGTGTCCAACAATGTTGGAGAGTATGGCCAAAGGTGGTTCACATTGAATATTGGTTGTAGGCCAAAGAATGGAGGGATACTTATCTTGAAAGTGTTGTCACCCATAGTATTTAAAATGATGTAAGGGTCATATCACAGTGGTCGAAGCTTTCGATGGGCTCCAAAAAGGCGTTCATTTTACAAATGCAACAAAAAATTATCAAATACTTGAAACTTATGTGGCATCCGATGCTGATCATGAAATTTTTTGTACTTTGTATTGTCTCTATCCATGAGATCATGAACCTTCTAGTGGATGTGTTAAATGCATTCAATAAACTTGATGAATTTATCAATTTCAGATTGAAGATGTGCAAATTATCTTTGTGTAGTTACAAGAGGCATTGGAACATCAATTATATACAATGGTTGAAATCCCATGCCCACGTGAAAGGGGTTGTGGCTAGTTAAGCTATGGAGAGACTTGTTGTTGTTGTGTTTCACATAGGGGAGACTCTCATCCCATGTTTTTGGATGCTTAGAGTTTTATATTCATAGTATGTGAAATATCATCATGTCGAAAGCCTTTGTCTAGCCATTAGTTTTGGGGTGGAATGCAGTCGAATTGGTGAGCTTTCTATCCAACAATGACGATAGGCTCGACTAGAATGTGCTTAGGAACCTGCTATCCCGATCTAATATAATGATCTACGGGATCCCAAAATATACTGACACTCATTCAGAGAAGAGCTCTGTACTGTATTCTATTGTGATACTCTTCTTACAGGAAGACAATATAGCCATTATTAACACCATAAAATCATACACATGTTTTTAAAATAAAAAAGACACCCAAATTCATCCAGCAAACGTACAAGTGAATATTTTCTGGCTAAATACATTATGAAGTTCAAAAAATATAATTTATCCTAAGGTCTTATGTGTAAAATTGTATGAAACATCTTATCCTCAGAAGTCAATCACAATTCCGTGGCATTTCATTTGAAATCTATGCGGTCAAAGAAAAGGATGGCTCAACAAATTTAGGACTACTTCCCACACTTGGAAGGTGATTCCCTGACATGTTCCAGTTAAGGAAAACCGAATTTGAGTCACCCTAAAGATATGCAACCTTCAAAGGAATCCTCTTGTCCAAATCATAAGTCATTTTCATTCATGAAACAAGAGAGGGAAGAGAGATTCAAAAAATTCTATATAAATAGGCCATGGGAGAACCAATTAGAACACAATATTATGTTGGCCAAATTTCTCTCAAAGCAATCCTACATTTCATTGTTGAAGAAGAATGACTATCATCACTAGTATGTTGGCCATATTACTTCTCAACAATCCATCATCCTAGTGAAATATGTTGAGATTGCAACAAGATGAGGAGCTTAGTGGAAAGGAGTCGCCTTCACTAAGTGGGCCCGCAGGGTATTTTTGGCGCAAAGTCTATTTTTAGACTATGTCTATTTTTAGACATATGGATCATGTTCTATGAGTTGCAGGATGCTATTTGTGGATGGTTGGTCAAGTCAAAAGAAATAGATGGACTTATATTTTTAGACATACTGGGTGGAATCTATTTTTAGATTGCCAGTCTAAAAATAGATATGTCGAATATTATTAGCTCTTAATAATATTTGGACTCTAAACATTATCTTATCCTCTTGGAGCACTTCAGTTTGATGCCTGGATGTGGCACATGCAGCTGACAGAAGGAATTACGCTATTCCTAGGGTTTAGTGGAGCTATTGCATGGTTGACTTCAGTTAGAACTCATGTGATAGAGTTTGGTGGAGTTCATGAGACAGTTAATGGAGTTGTGTTTAGTTTAACTTAGTTGAGCTAGTTGTATCTAGTTTAACTAATTGATACAATTAGTGAGAGTGGTGTGAATTAATTATTAATTAAATCACTAATTATTAACTCATAAATCAACTACATAATACATCAGTTAACTTTAGTGCATGGACAGTTTCAGTGGAGACCAGTGAAGAGGTAGGTGAAAGAGTAGTGTGACTATCAGTTGTGACTATATTGTGCATGAGATTTGCACACACATTGATAGAGAAGCCAATGAGGATTGTGCAGTACATACTGGTGGGATTTGAATCTTGATCTCATGATTATACATATTGGATTGCACAGTAGAGGCTGGCTAACAGGTGGAGCAGATTGGAGCAAGTGTTTTGTATGATCTGAGCTTGTGTAGTGTGTAACAATTGGAGATAGTGTTGAGAGCTTGTGAGGAGTTTTTACTATGATTGTTACATGATCTCTTTCAACTTTAAGCTTTCCGATAAATACTGTGTTTATATGTGTGATTGTTTATGGTTTTAATGTGCACATGCAATTGTTTTAATTCCGCAAATTGATGATCAATAGTAGAAGAGGTTATGTATTATGAATGAAGCTCAAATAGTGTGTGATCAGGATAATGTTGGTGAATAATTTAACAATTATTAAAATTTATACATGGTATTGGAGCAAGTGTTGATCATCGGAGCAATTGCAGAACATTGAAGCGGTTGAGTTTTGTGCTGGTGGAATTCGAATTTGCAGAAGTGTTTTCCTAGTGTCAAAGTTGAAATGTCTTTCAACAGATTGTGATTGGAGTATGCCCTTGAGGGCAGCTTGAATTATATTGCATGGAAGTGATGTTATACGACAATGGGTTGTAGGAGTTCATAGATGTTGAAGTCCCAAAGCCTACTTCTAGCGATGCTGCCGTAATTGAGGCTTGGCAAAAGAAGATAGAAAAGTGTCGAAGGATTCTGTTGGAGGGTGTGAAGGATCACATAGTGTCCAGCCTACATGGTAAGGCTTCTCCATTCTTGATGTGGAAAGCCTTGACAGATTTATTCCAAAGCAAGAGCGACCAGATGAAGTTTGCACTCAAGGATAAACTCAGAAACATAAATATGGAGAAAAGCGACAGTATGCCCAAGTACCTCACGAAGTTCATCCAATGCAAGAATGATCTGGGAAGTGTGGGGGTGAATATAGTCAATATTCATCAATTTTTTCATACACTTCAATGCAAAAATCCTTATGGGGAGGAATATAGGTAGTTTTTAAGGTTGCAACTCACAACCATAGATTCTAATTTCTAAGAAGTTTTTGTATAAATACTAGTCTCAAAATTTTTACGATTCAATTACGTGTATAATTTTTTTAATCTCCATAGAAATCTTGGGAAATGCATCAGTGCTTATCAAACAAAGTGTCACATGGAAGAATTCGTTTATAAAATCACTGAAACATAATTGTTAGTATGAATCTTTCATTGTAAAAGATCACTTTATCTACGCATAACAAATAGACCTAACATCAATTATGGCTGCAAAATATCTTTAAGTCTGCTGGGCAAATTCAGATCTAAGCACAAAAAGACATTAAGCAGATAAAATATAATATGGCTCCATGCATCCAATAGACAAGACAAGAACAAAGTGTTTAAAAGAATGATTTGTATTATATTAAAGAATGGGGCACCTGAGAGTGTTGATATTGCAACAAGATGATGAGCTTAGTGAAAATGAATCACCTTCACTAAGTGGGCCCGCAGGCTATTTTTGGCGCAAAGTCTATTTTTAGACATATGGATCATGTTCTATGAGTTGCAGGATGCTATTTGTGGATGGTTGGTCAAGTCAGAAAAAATATATGGACTTATATTTTTAGACATACTGGGCAGAATCTATTTTTAGATTGCCAGTCTAAAAATAGATATGTTGAATATTATTAGCTCTTAATAATATTTGGACTCTAAACATTATCTTATCCTCTTGGAGCACTTCATTTAAGTGCACAGAAGTGGCACATGCAACTTACAAAAGGAATTACGTTATTCCTAAGGGTCAAGTGGAGTTATTTCATGGAGACTTCAGTTAGAACTCATGTGATAGAGTTTGGTGGAGTTGATTGAGGAAGTTAGTGGAGTTGTATTCAGTTTAACTCAGTTAAACATAGTTGAGCTACTTGTATCTAGTCTAACTAATTGATACACTAGTGAGAGTGGTGTGAATTAATTATTAATTAATTCACTAATTATTAACTCATAAACCAACTAAAGAATACATCAGTTAACTTCAGTGCATGGACAATTTCAGTGGAGACCAGTGAAGAGGTAGGTGAAAGAACAGTGTGACTATCAGTTGTGCCTATACTGGCGCATGCGTTTGCACCACACATTGATGGAGATGCCAATGAGGATTGCGTAGTACACACCAAGTGGATTCGAACTCATATTGGGCCATTATTCATCTTTGATTACGTAGTAGAGACAGGTTAACAGGTGGAGCAAATTGGAGCATGTGTTTTGCTAGATCTGAGCTTGTGTAGTGTGTAACAATTGGAGATTGTACTAAGAGCTTGTGAGGAGTTTGTAAAATGATTTTTACATGATATCTATCATTATAATATACATATATTTGGGGGTTTTCAGCTTTAATATTTCCCATAAATACTGTGTTTATATGTGTGATTGTTTATGGTTTTGATGTGCGCATGCGATTGTTTATATTTTCACAATTAATGATCAATAATAGAAGAGGTTATGTATTATGCATGAAGCTCAAATAGTGTGTGATTAGGATAATATTAGTCAATAATTTAACATTTATTCAAATTTCTACATGGTATCGGAGCGATATTGATCATTGGAGCAATTGCAAAACATTGAAGTGGTTGAGTTTTGTGCTGGTGGAATTTGAATTTGCAGCAGTGTTTTCTTGGTGTCGAAGTTGAGATGTCTTTCAACGGATTGCGATTGGAGTATGCCCTTGAGGGAAGATTGAATTATATTGCATGGAAGGACAGGATGGAGGCGGTGCTGGATGACAATGGGTTGAAGGAGTTCATAGATGCTGAAGTCCCAAATCCTACTTCTACTGATGCTTCCGTACTTGACGCATGGCAAAAGAAGACGACAAACTGTTGAAGGATTCTATTGGAGGGCGTGAAGGATCACATAGTGTCTAGCCTTTATGGTAAGGTTTCTCCATTCTTGATGTGGAAAGCCTTGATAGATTTATTCCAAAGCAAGAGCGACCAAAGGAAGTTGGCGCTCAAGGATAAACTTAGAAACATAAAGATGGAGAAAGGTGACAGTATGCCCAAGTACCTCACGAAGTTCACCCAATGCAGGGATGAGTTGGGAAGTGTGGGGGTGACTGTTGATGATGAGGACTTGGTGAGATTGGCTCTCCTTGGGCTTCCGAAGAGTTTTCATTCCTATCAAGACTCTGTCAATGGCTAGGAGAAATTGCTAGGATGGGAGCGACTTTGGTCGGATCTTGTGCAAGAGGAGATAAGGCAGAGTACCAGGGACAAATCGTTGTCAAAGAACTCTGATGAAGAGAATTTCACTTTGGCTGCTAGAGAAAAGAAGGGGAAGAGCAAGAAAGCTTCTCATTCCAGTACGAAAGGCAATAAGCAGGACATGTCCAAGGTGAAGTGCTTTCACTGTCACCAACAGGGACATTATGCCACAAATTGTCTGCAGAAGAATAAAAATAAGCAGGCTCCTAGATTTGCAGCTGGAGAGGCCTTAGCCTCACAGTTTGAGCTAGATTTTTTGCTGATCGCATGCTTGGTCTCAAGTGTGGCGGGATTAGTATGGTTTCTGGACAGTGGTGTGTCTTTTCACATGATAGGAGATTGAGATTTGTTTACTGATCTGGATGAGAAAGATATTGGAGTCCACATTGAGATGGGCGATGATGGTAGATACAGTGCGACCGGTATCGGTACCATTTCCTTTGAGAGGGAGTCTAGTAAACCCTTCGTATTGAAGGAAGTGATGCATGTTCCAAGATTGAAGAAGAATCTTATCTCTGTGGCGATGTTAGAAGACAAGGGATATGATGTTGTCTTTGGTGAAGGAAACACTTTCCTGCGCAGTAAGGCAACTAGTGAGACCCGAAGGATAGGGGTTTGAGTTAAGAACCTTTATCAATTGCAGGTAGATGGCTACGTAGCAATGGTAGGCAAGGCAGAAGGAGTGGTGAGCCGGGATGATGGCGAGTTGTGGCACCAGAGATTGGGCAACCTTCACCATGGAGCTTTGAAGATACTACAGCATATTTCTACTGGGCTTCCTAAAGGCACTCTTGCGCAGTCAGATCAGTGCAAGGGGTGTACCTTGGGAAAATTTTTGAAAGCCACCTTTCACAAGAAGGATAGTCGCGCCACGACGATCCTTGAGAGAATTCACACAGACATGTGTGGACCTTTCTCAGTAGCTTCGACAGCAAAACACAGGTATTATGTGATATTTATTGATGATTTTTCTCGTAAGTGCTGGATATTCTTCATACAGAAGAAAAGTGAGACATACTAAAAGTTCTGTGAGTTCAAGGCACTGGTTGAGAAATAATCGGGGAAGTAGGTGAAGGCTCTTAGGAGCGACAATGGTGGTGAATTCATCTCTGGAAAATTCAAGGAATTTTGCAGCGCAGAAGGAATTCAAAGAGAGCTCATAGAACCTCATAACCCACAGCAGAACGGGGTTGCTGAGCAGAAGAATAGAACGATCATGGGTGTTGCACGGGCGATGTTGCATGATGAGGGCCTACCCATTCACTTGTGGGTGGAGGCATGCAATACTACAGTATATGTGCAGAACCATTGTCCTCACAGGATACTTGGTATGAGTACACCCGAGGAGGCGTTTTCTGGTAAGAGGCCTAATATTTCCCATTTGAGGATTTTTGGTTCACCTATTTACATTCATGTGACGAAGGATGCTAGGAAGAAGCTGGAGCCAACTTTGGAGGTTGGGATATTTGTGGGGTACACTGATATGCCCCACAACTATCGTGTGTATTTTCCAAACAGTCGCAAGACTGTTGTGCGACGGGATATCAAATTTCAGGAGGAGAAAGCCATGAAGTGTTCGCTTGAGAGAGCTACACTTGCATGTAGAGGAGAAGGCTATTAGTTCCTAAGGATGAGCTTCGGGATGTGGATCAGCCACAAGAGGAAGTTCATGGAGTGGAAGAAACCACTCATGTAGTGCCAACCATCAGAGGGAAGAAGCGCACTACAGAAGCTGAGCGACTGGCTCAAGATGCAGAGAAGGTTGTAGGAGCACCTACATCACAGTGCAGACAGAGACAGTCACCTGATTGATACACTGGATACATGGCTCTTATGAGAAAGTGTATCGTGAGAGAGCCATCCTCTTTCGAGGAAGCTGTGGAGGATCCCACATGGGTAGATGCCATGGTGGAATAGTATGATTCGATTGTCAGAAACAATGCATGGGAGATTGTCTCGAGGCCGGAGGGGAAATCAGTGGTGGGTTCGAGATGGATCTACAAAGTGAAGCAGGCAGCTGATGGGAGTGTGGAGGAGTATAAGGCAATATTTTTTTCCCGAGGCTTTTCACAGATAGAGGGGATTGATTATGAGGATACCTTTGCACCTGTCGCAAGGTATTCTTCCATACAAACGATTCTTGCTCTCTCAGTGCAGATGGAGTGGCACATTCATCAGATGGATGTGAAGACTGTGTTCCTCAACGGAGTCATTGAGGAGGAGGTGTACATAGAGAAGCCCAAAGGTTTCGAGATCTTCAGCGGCAAGTCGCATGTGTGCAGGCTCAAGAGAGCGTTTTATGGGTTGAAATAAGTTCCTTGTGCTTGGTACACATGGATAGATAGTTATTTCACTGGACTTGGATTCTCCAAGAGTGAGGCGGATCCTAACCTGTACTAGATTGTGGTGGAGGGTAAGTTGCTGATCATTGTACTTTATGTAGATGATTTTATTTTGACAGGTGATGAGCTGTTGACACTCTCATGCAAGGAGGATCCTGCAAAAGAGTTTGAGATGAAGGACTTGGGCCTCCTTCATTATTTCCTAGGATTGGAAATTTGGCAGTGCAGTGGTGGACTGTTTGTTTCTCACGGTAAGTATGCCCGGGAGATACTGGAGAAGTTCAACATGCATGGCTGCAAGCATTTTGATACTCCTCTTCCTAATGGTTGGAGGAAGGAGGATGCTACTTTAGCGGAGGTAGTGGATGCCACTGTTTATTGACAGTTGGTGGGGTCACTTATGTATCTGGTCAATACACGACCCAATATATGCTATGCAGTTAACTAGCTTTCACAAGCTATGGTTAAGCCTACCAAGCTCTTCTGGAAGGCGGGAAAGCATGTATTGCGTTATCTCAGAGGCACATTGGGATATGGATTGTGGTACAGACAGTCGGATGAAGTGAAGCTGTGTGGCTTCACAGATGCAGATTGGGCAGGGAGCCCAATAGATAGAAAGAGCACATCTGGAAAGATTTTCAGTATCGAGTCGACAATAGTTTCTTGGTACAACAGGAATTAGAGATCCGTGGCACTCAGTTCAGCAGAGGCCGAGTATATGGCAGTGAGTTTGGTTTCATGCGAGGCTATATGGATGAGGAAGATCCTGGTCTGGTTGTTCGGTTCACACTTAGAGCCTACTGTGATTTATTGTGATAATCAGAGTTGCATCTAACTCTTAGTTAATCCAGTATTTCATGATAGATCTAAACACATTGACATCCGGTATCATCATATCAGAGATTGTGTGCAGCGGAGAATCATGTTACTTTCATACATTCCTACAGAGGATCAGGATGCCGATATCTCGATGAAGGTGCTCACCAGGAGAAAATTCGAATACCACAGGGGTAGGATAGGGGTTTCAGATAATCATTATCTTGTTGAGAGGTAGTGTTGAGATTGCAACAAGATGAGGAGCTTAGTGGAAAGGAGTCGCCTTCACTAAGTGGGCCCGCAAGGTATTTTTGGCGCAAAGTCTATTTTTAGACTATGTCTATTTTTAGACATATGGATCATGTTCTATGAGTTGCAAGATGCTATCTGTGGATGGTTGGTCAAGTCAGAAGAAATATATGGACTTCTATTTTTAGACATACTGGGCAGAATCTATTTTTAGATTTCCAGTCTAAAAATAGATATGTCGAATATTATTAGCTCTTAAATTATATTTGGACTCTAAACATTATCTTATCCTCTTGGATCACTTCAGTTTGATGTCTGGATGTGGCACATGCATCTGACAGAAGGACTTACACTATTCCTAGGGTTTAGTGGAGCTATTGCATGGTTGAGTTCAGTTAGAACTCATGTGACAGAGTTTGGTGGAGTTGATGAGACAATTAATGGAGTTGTGTTCAGTTTAACTTAGTTGAGCTAGTTGTATCTAGTTTAACTAATTGATACAATTAGTGAGAGTGGTGTGAATTAATTATTAATTAATTCACTAATTATTAACTCATAAATCAACTAAATAATACATCAGTTAACTTCAGTGCATGGACATTTTTAGTGGAGACCAGTGAAGAGGTAGGTGAAAGAGCAGTGTGACTATCAGTGGTGACTATACTGGTGCAAGAGATTTGCACACACATTGATAGAGAATCCAATGAGGATTGCGTAGTACATACTGGTGGGATTTGAACCTTGATCTCATGATTATCCATATTGGATTGTGCAGTAAAGGCTGGCTAACAGGTGGAGCAGATTGGAGCAAGTGTTTTGTATGATCTGAGCTTGTGTAGTGTGTAACAATTGGAGATAGTGCTGAGAGCTTGTGAGGAGTTTGTACTATGATTGTTACATGATATCTATCATTATAATATACATATAGTGGGGGGTTTTCAGCTTTAATTTTTCCCATAAATTCTGTGTTTATATGTGTGATTTTTTATGATTTTAATGTGCGCATGCTATTGTTTTAATTCCGCAAATTGATGATCAATAGTTGAAGAGGTTATGTATTATGCATGAAGCTCAAATAGTGTGCGATTGGGATAATCTCGGTGAATAATTTAACATTTATTCAAATTTCTACAAAATAAGAGTCCACCATTGAGAGAGTCTTCATACTTCTTTGAGAGAGAGGAGAAGCTTGCAAAGAGAATGAGGAAAGGAACCTCCTTGCCAAGGATTTTGAGCACCACAACTAAAAAATTGTCTTCAAGTGTTTAGTATTCATCTATTGTATTCATATTCTACCTCCAACAGTCAATAAAGGGAGCTATTTTCCATAATTTTGTTGACTTGTTTTCTTCATTAAGAATTATTTGTGTGTTTATTTCTTTGTTTTAGTTTATGTTTGTATATGAATTGTTTCCACCATTTGCAATTCTTTATTTATATATTTTTTTTCACTAACAAAAACAAAATTGTCTGTATTCCCTTGTAGGGAACAACCAATTGTTAAGGAGGTTTCTTTTGGTACACCATTGCTACAAAAACACTACCACCCAATTGGTTGTGTTTTCAGAACCCTCTCTCTACATTATCACCTCAATGGGTGTTAAAAAACTCTTTGGAATTTTTGCAAGACCTGTCGGACCTATTTTTGGTCGAAAATATTGACTCATTTATTATTTTTTGTCGACTACACATATTTTTTTTAGACATAAACACAAGCGAAGATTTTAGTCAGAAAAATGTGTAGGCATGTCTGTGCACTGTGAAACCTGCACAATTTCTAGAAAGAAAAAAAACCATTGTAACTTCACCTTTTTTAGGTGATTGGCAGCCTTTAGTGAATTTCCTTTTCCTCCACAATTTTTTTTAGGTCAATTTATATTACTTAGTTTCTTTACTAATAAAAATGATTAGGGTAATTAGATGAGATTTTTTTTTATTTTCAATTCTCACATAGCTTAATTAGGGGGGAAAGTAAGTGGCCAAATTCCACATATTTTTCAAAATATTTTTCTAGTTTTGCAAATCTCATAGCTTAATTAGTAAAGAAGTAAGTGGCCCCTCATCCACAGATATTGTTACTAAAAAAAGCATGTTTTTTTACCATTTCACTAGTTTTGGGATGAGGGCCAAGTGTCGTTATAGAAAGTAAGTAATCTCTTCTTCCCTTGCATCTTGGAGGCGAAACTAGGCTTGTATATGAAAGCTTTCTCAAAGCACTTGAGTTTCCCAACTCCCTTTATACACATATAGTATAATAAGGAAAAAGAGTAAGTGACCCATTATCTACCCATCATTTCTTTTTATGTAAGGAACAATTGACACTTAGTGTAATTAGGGGATATTGTAATGGATCACCAAATATATGCTTTTGATCACACTTTGTATGTTCACTTTGCCACACACTATGCGTCTATAAGCTTCACATAAGAAGGCATCAAATTTACGAAGATTTTTTTAATTAGATTATTTTTTCTTACCATCTCACACCTTAAGAAAAGAAAGACTCATAAAATTAACCATAACTTGAACCAATTAAAATCTCCCGACAGGGGCCACAGAAGAATTTATAGTTCAGGTTAGGACCATTGGGGGTAGGCTTCCCATAAGCTACCATGGTCATGTTACATATTTTAAACATAGAAGTTGAATTTTAGGGTGTTTAAAATCCTTCATTATCTTACAGAAAAGACTACCCAAGCATGTCATAGAACTGATCCAGAGGGGCTTCAACTTAGGTCTAGTGCGTGCAATACTATTTGGGGCTACCTAGCTCGTCTAGTGCTCGGTACTAATAACTCACTATCAAGAAACTAAAGAATCAATTTCTCACGTGGGGTGAAGGTATATTAGTGGAAAAAATTAGGGAATCCATCCATATAGGTGGAGGTGCGGGAAACACTAAAGCCTCATATGTTACCTTGGTTAATTATTCAATTGTTGGAAAGTGTCACTAGTTCTTTCAATATGTTGCCTCAGTACCAATAAGAAGATATCTTCACAAGGCCAGTTACTTTGAGAGTGGTAAGGGTGATTAGGTATTCATAGGTTTTTTTATCATACAAAAAAAAAATGAAAACGTTCTTTTTTTTATTGATCACATAGCCTAAACTAAAGAAATGTAATCATTTTATTTTTCACTTTCTTTTACGTATGTGATTTATTTTCCTTGATATTTATCTCCTTCCCTCAATCACATAAAGAAACCGACATTCTACTTAAAACCATAGGGGACCCCATGGCTCCCTGCCGATCTAGACATTTTCAAAGCCTCTCCCCATTACTGGAAGGTGTCCTAGGTCGCCCACCATTTAGGTGTAGAAGACTCCACACAACCACTATTATAGGATATTCCTTTATCGGTGCAACATTTCTCGTGACCCCTCCCTATTAGAGCACCCCTTTCACGACCCCGCAATGGTTCCCACATGCTACCCCTTTGGGAAGCCTGCACACCACCCCACTAGATAGTCCACGAGGAATCCACTATCGTAGTAAACCTCATACTTCCCCACAGGGAGCCCCTTTGCATATAGTTTTTCAAAAAAAATTTGCGATGGCGAATAAGTTTCAAGTCCAATTTTTAACTTCTTTAAATCTACCTGATTTAATCTAGTTAACTAGTAACTATATCACACATGGCCCAAATTGGCCACCCATGCCAAAAAAATTACCTTCGAACGTGCCAAAATTTAAAGGGAACAAGGAGAGGACCCTAGAAATCATGTCATGACCTTTCACCTTTGGTGTTCATCTAATAGTATCAAAAAAGATATTATTTTACTACGATTGTTTCAACATATCGTTTTAGGGGCCACAACAAAATGGTACATAAGTCAACCCTCTCAGACTCATGGAATATTTGGTTCTCCAGCCACCGCTTTCCTCACATTCTTCCAGCTCCCGGTTCATCATGTTTTGGGACTAGAACTCCTTACCCATTTCAAACGAACACCTGCTATGCACATATCGAACCACATCCATGAATGGAGGAAACATCGTAGCCTATGCAAAGCACAAATAGAAGCTAAACTCCTCCTCAACCTGCTTTTGAGATCTCTCATGTCAGAAATCTCATAATACAAGGAAAAATAATCCCATAAGAAAAGGAATAGGCCATAAAAAAAGCTTAACAATTAGAGCTCATATACAAAAAGTATGGATACCTATACCATGTCCTTCCTTATGCCTCTGGCCTATAAACTTTTAAACAAGATATGACATGCACATCTAATGATGTCGATGGATTAACTGGGACTATATCCGAAACCCAACCTAGAAACATCTACCAGTATCCTGGATACTCATACAGTGGCCAACCATTCAATGCTACACCTGCAACATCACTACTACAATATACAAGATATTACCCTGGTCAGCCTATGCCTATGTAGAATTCTGCTATGCGGGCTAACCAATACCAACACATGCATGGTGGCCAATACCCTCCCATGCAGGATGGCCCATATCATCCCCCACATGGAAATAAATACCCTTTAAAAATGTGGAAGAAATTCCCCATTCCCAAAAATCATATTCTAGTTACGGGTAAGGAAATACATATTTCCCTTTCCCGCACCTCAAAATAATAACCCACCAGCACGCGATAATTCAAGGGTTAATATAGTGAAAACCTCTCCCACTCAACGAAATAAATCATTTGGAAAACCAAACACAAATAAGGCACCCAATGATGCTAAGAAAAAATCAAATGGAGAGCCTTTCCTGGGGCGCAGCAATCAACAACAATCTTCGCGAGCACCAGTTGGGGGAAACCACATCCAGAATCAAAACCAAGGACAAACCAATAAAAAAAATAGAGACATAAAAAGAACACAATTCTATGGACCAATCACGCTTGTGACATCCATGGGGAATACGATCATTATACCCATCATTGTTCTCAACTCCCTGAGTTGAAACAAATGAAATATACTGGGGGGAAGGGAGGGAAAAACAACAAATTGTTGTAATGAAAAACCCCTTCCCCCATTAGAGAGTAGTTAATACTCAACAAGAACTCTCCCAAAAGCATTAGAACCCTCATGGAGGGAATTCCAAGAATAACTATTGTCGTGAAATTTACATTGAAAGGGAAGAAATTCTCCTATAGACGTGAAATAGAAATCATGGCATCCTCCCATAAACTAACCCATGTACCTCGGCCACTTTAGAGCCTATAACATCGTTGACTATCACTCGACACCCTATAGCACACATACCTAAAATGGTCAAAGGGAATTTGCAAGGAGCATGTCATAACTCCAAGGCTACCCATATATATAACATATTCGACGGCTTAGTCCAAACTCCGTCACTTATGTCAGCATTAGGGAAAATAGACCTTGTTTATTCTTGTTTAATGGATTTTGACTTGGATAATGTTGCCCCACGTCTTCCATCGATATTCACCTTCCAAATATCGGTAACAATTCGGAATATTAGCATTCTCTGTTTCATCATTGATGAAGGAGATTCCACATGTATTATGTCCAAAATAGTTTGGAAGAAACTTGGATCTCTAGAACTCAAACCATCTAAAATCAAGCTCAGAGCATATGATGGGTGCCCTTTGGGCCTCGTAGGCTTGTTCCAATATGCGCTAATATGACTTATTGGTAAAACTATGCTTCTTTTCTTAACTTATATGTATGTAATGACTGCAATGGCATCCTATGTCTTCAGAATAATGATGTTCCCCCATGAAGGGGAAATTATTACAATTGACAAAATTACTTACTATAAGAAGAAGACATTAATCACCCTTGATGGTGTGCTACCTTTCGTAGGATCTTCTCTAGAGTTGATCACAACCTACACTGAATTTAGACCTAGAAAATTTAAACCATCTAAAATCCTTCATCCATACCCTAGAGACTACCCATTACTAGAATATATCTTAATGACCACAGGAGCTCCGATGTGCATGATGAGTTCATAAAAAACCCACCAAGTCAGGAACTAGTTCCAGACACCACAAATGTTGCAACTGCTGACTCTATGTTCCTACCTTATGCCATCACCCAAAATTCCTTCTTATACCCTCGACCTTGTTTTTTCTTGCACCAAGTAATGGAAACCCTTACGTTGCCAAATATGGCTCTCATAATACCGGTCTAATGTGTGGCCCCCCAGGCCATGTCAAAAAATTCAGGTATCACATCGATGAGCATCATTCTTGTTGTACCTCCTCAAGAAGCCACCACAATTCCAAAAACCCCTACATCGACACCAGTTATTTCTAGTAAGAGGGATAAGCAAAAAGAAATGAAGGTGGAAGCCTCAAAAACTTCCTCCTCTAGGGTACTTTCACCCTATAATTTGTATGAAGTAGTTGGGAAACCTACAAATATTTACCCTGCGTTAGATGAGTTAAAAGCTATTCTGCATGCCCCACAAGTGCTAGTGAACCCTCCTCCACCTAGTAGAGAAAAGGCCACACTAGCATGTAATAAGGAATTGTGCAGTAATCATGCATACACTATATGCGTGGAATACGGGAATTAAACTCATGACTGCCCCAAAATAGCTCGATATCAAGATGCATTGAGTGCAGTCATGTAAGCCAATAACGTGGCTCCATTAGTAATTACCATGTCATCGATTGATGATGGATCCAAAAAAATATTTTATGTTTGAGAAGAATAAGCTTCATGTTCGTACCCCTCCCACTCAACCTCCTACCATACACAAAGGAAACTAGAATCAAGGACACCTAACATACCTCCATGTGCACTTTATGCGATGAAACAAACCATCTCATAAACCAATGTCCCGAGTTATGATCATTTAGTTGGTATTATGCTAACCTACACATCAACTCGAACAACAGACCTAGAGGCAGTTTTCATAGATTCCACATTTTTGCAGGAATCCATTATACTCAATTTTGTCCACATCTTCCCCAATTCCAATAAACTTTTGAAATTCATGCATCATTTAATCACTGAGAATCAAGTATTATCCCCACCAGACAGTCCATCCCCAGAATACACCACACCTGTAGGGGATGATATATCCATGGGGACTTTACTTAATGAACTTCGAACATATCACGTGTGTTCAAGGCTTATTAAAAAATACCCTTAATTTGACTACATATCAGAAAATATCTCTAAAAATCGCATTATTTAATCGCCCACCAATATGAACCCAAGATACCTTCCCAATTTAAATAACCCATACTTTCACTAGACATTGTAGGTATCCATTTTTTCATGAACATTTTTTATAGTCCTTTACATTTTTCATTAATTATGAGTTCCAATTTTTATAGCTATCAATATAAAACCTGTTTACCCCTTTTATATCTCCTAACATATTATGTCATTTTTCCTCAATATATACCCGATAATATGAACCCATGTGGTATCGTATTTCTCACCTAGTGAAGCCCCCGTGGATAGATCCAGGACCATATTATGTGTGTTCGAGGAAAAAACCACTGAAAACAAAACTAGAAACCTATCAACAATTTACCTCCCACCATCATTGGCCAGGATCTGGAAAAAAAATGGCCTTAGGCCGCCTTGTCAAAATCACCCCTCACATGCGCCCTATGCTATAGACCCAACCATTTGGTGAATTAGCATTGAGAATTGGGTAAGTTTTGGGACATCTTTCACTTAGTGGTCCATATTACGTGACCCACTCACATAACATGCACTAGACACTCATTTCATTAGTGTCACATCTACTATCAAGCACATCACACACATAATCACTAATACCTTCCACGTTTTTAGCAATGAGAGTAGCATGGAGACAAACTGATGTTGGGAAAACACAACATGATGATCCTAATATCCCAAGATGTGAAAAAACACATATTTCCACATTTCAAGATGTCAACCATGCATCATCATATCATGCTGTGAGTAATGCCAACTCCCACACCATCTATTTTGTTAGCACTGGTTAGGCATGCAACATTTTCACCAACAACTCTCAAATTTCAGAGACATGTCATATGTTACAAACATTTAAGCAGCTTAGGATTCAATGTCAACCTCTTATTGGGGAAGATTAATTTTCCCCTCGAACACCACCGAGTTTGAAAGGACTTCCTCCCACTCATTATTAGCTCGCCATTATGGAAATTCTACCACCACTCAATGCTAATGACATGCAACACCACATTAAATTGATGTCTTCGTCCACAAGAACCATGTTTCATGTTGTCTTCTCATAATTTTTTGTTGTCGAGACTATTAAACCCACCACACTAGTGGTACCACCATCGATGGTACAAACCCATCCCATCTGCATATTATTAACTTCATTAGGTTCTACAACATCAACAACCAAATAATATTTTTTCTTGTCCACTAGCATAACCATGTCCGAACTACATCCTCATGGCCTCGTGTAATTCAATTCAACAATAGATAATATTTTCCACTCAGATGAAGATATTCTATAAGCTATCACAGAACCCGAATTTCTATGGGATACCATGCACCATCGTTCATTCTTTCTCCCTAAAAAATATTTTATATCTACTGACGTACCTAGCCATGATGTTTGCGCCATTGAGGAAAAAAATTTCCTACCTCTAGGATAGGTAGATTGGTTTAAGAATCCCATCTCGGTGCCATATGGATTCTTGGAAGGGAACATGCCAAATATTTCACCTATTATAAAGGTAAATATTTCAAACAAACCTGTAATAATTGAAGAGATCTCACTGGGGGCAACTTTCTCTTAAGAAGAGGTGTCCTTATACACTACCTTGTTCCAAGAATATATGGATATATTGACATGTTATTACTATCAGATGTCATATATCAGTCCCACCATTGTGGAACACCATTTTTACACTTGGGCTGATGCTCACCCTACTAGGAAAAACCAACATCAACTACACCCCTCTAAGGTAGAAGAAATGAAGAAGGAAATTTATAAACTACATAAATTTGGTCTCATTTATCCAAACACTTACACGTCTTGGGTTTCTAACCCTGTACCCATCATGAAAAACCATGCCACCATTCATGTTTGTAGTGATTTTCAAGATCTAAATAAAGGTTTTCCAAAGGAAAATTATCCTACACCATTCATCGATGTTAGGTCCCTATATTACTAGTGTAGTTCCTTATTGTGTTAGTGTAGCCCCCTTATTGTAATTTTTATACCCCTATAGTCCCCATATTGTTATTATTGTGCCCCATAAAACCCCATTATTGTTATTATTTTTCCCTTACATTATTATTGTTAGGTCGGCTAGGATTATATTATGACCCCATGGAATCCTATATAGAAAGGAGGTTTTGTCGTTTGAATCATCCAATAATTGTTCATTTATGTAATGTAAAGGAGGTTGCCCCCGCGAAGTGGTGGATTTCTAAGGCATTGATCTTGTTAGTCATGAGTAATTTTTTGATTTCTATAGATGAATAAATGTTTATCCTATATTTCTAGAAACAAAATTCATGAATATTGTGAGTTCTAAGAAATCTCACTGCCTTCATTATCCTTAGGATAAATTTTTCATTGTTCTATTACTCTATCAAAGCATGGCCTACCCATCACTCCCAGAAGACCATTCATGAGGCTTTTACCACTCATTTTTACTATGTTTGCCACCTTTGACCTTACCACTCTGTTTTGACTTGCCTAACCCTTCTATTTAGACCTTGGATTGCCAAGTAGCCTAACTTTTTCCCTTATTCACCAAATTCCTCAAGAATTGGTGGTTTTAAGCTACCTTTCTAGGCTGTTTAGATAAATCAAATTCATCAGTTTTTAGGTCTGTAATTCATGGGGTTTTTCAAAACTCTATTTTACACCTAAAAACCCTAGGTCAAGTTTTCAGTCAATGGCCAAGTCCAAAAGGCCTCCCACTAGGTCACCTAGGGTTTCAAAAGTCATAGGATTATTTTGGTGTTCTAAATATTGGTTTTTCTTGTGCCAAGAGGCTATAGTAAAAGAGGAAGAAGGTTAACATATGATTGTACAAATGGATCATAAAATCTTCCAAGGTAGACCTCCTTGATCAAAGCACATTTTTCGCAAAAGATAGCTTCCCATCTTAGACATTTCTGTAGGAATGAATGAGATGGCCATAAGTAGAAGAAGAGGTAAGGTAAGAGGGAAAATCATCCCTAAGGGCAGCCACAACAAAAAATAGGCAATAGACCTATGAACAAAGAAACTTAGGGTTTTTATAACTAATTGGAAAAATAGGTGTTGCCCAGCAAGGAGTCCATGTAAAGGATCACAAGGACAGAGGTAAATCAGCGCCACTAAGCATAAATTCAAGATTTATTGAAACAATAAATTAAGGTGAGAGACCTCCTTGATGACAACAGGCAGAAGTTGAAAAATGATATCATAGAATGACTTACATGGTTTGTCAAGGCAACATTGTTTCACTGCACCAAAGGGAGAAATTGTAAAGAATATTAGTGTGAGGTAACCTAAGTTTTCAAGTGCAGTCAAATGTCTTAAAAAATGGTAAAAATAATAAAACAAGGAGGTTAAGTGTCAAATAGAACACCAAGAAAATCATGAGTTTTCTGTCGAGTTACTAAAGTTATCAAGATTCAAAAAATGACCAAGAAAACAAAATTAATTTGTGTCAGGGCACTTGCATGAGCAACACAGAAGTGGACAAAAGAAAATAGGTGGGCATGATTTAAATTCTTGGAAAAAATATAGATGTCATTTTAAAAAGTAGTAAGAGGGGGAAGAAAGTTATATTTTGAAAATCACCCACCAAAGGATCATTTTTATGCTTAATCACCTCCTGTAAAAAGGTAAAGGAAATATTAGTAAAAGGATAAAAAGGTCAAAAGAAACATTAGCAAAGGTGGGTTTTGGTTTTAAATTATTATTCCAAGAGTATAAAAAAATCTCATTCACCAATCAACTCCATTTTTCATTCACAAAAGAGAGCAAAGGGTCCTCAGAGAGAAATTTTAGGGTTTCTAGCAAGTTTCAGGCAGAAGAAGGCCCGTGATATGCTCCTAGAAATGCATGCCACGCACCTGTGCGTGCCCTCTTTGGGAATTTCCATAAGGAAATGTGTGCCTATGTAGTGGCGCTATGCATTTACCATGTATAGGACCGCCTGGCACCATTCTGCCCTAGCACACTATGTGTTGGGCCGTTTAGGCCTCACCCGACACAATTCAGGCTCTGTCGCGCTATGCAATGGGTTGTTCAGGCCTCACTCGACACTATGCAGAATTTATCGTGCTATGCTTTTGCCTATTTAGGCACTACCCAAGAGAGACCTGACAACATTCATCTATGCCCGTGTTACATTCCTGTGCTACGTTCAAGGCTGACCCGACAGCCTATGCAGGGTCAACCCAACTCACCCGAAGTGTTGCACTCCTGTGTTGCACTTTCAGCTAGAAAGCTTCTCAAGCTAGTACAAGCCTCCAATTTTCCTTAAAGCACCTTAAAGCCTCTACTTGATGCCTAATTAAGGTTTTTGAAAGAGGTATTTAGATTTTCTACCACCTCTCATGTTGTTTTAAAGGGTGAATTTAGAAATAAATTTAGAAACCCTATAGAAAGAGATGAGTTTGGTCTCCATGATAAGAAGTGGCTCCTCTACCAAATAAAATCATTATTTGCACAACTCGCCTTCACACTACCAAGACTTGACACTACTGTCTCCTCACCATCCCACTCACCCTCTTCCTATCATCTCACAAGAAGCTTCAAGGTTTCAATTTTAAAGCAAGAGTAAGGATAAATTGCCTAGAGAAGGTAGTGTTGACCATGGCGAGGGAGGCCAAAGGCCTAGGGGACCACAGGGAAAGTGTGGGAGAGCAAACAGGTTTGAGCCTTTGAGCACCAAGGAGTTGACAACCTCCTCTACTATAGTTGCATATTTCCAAGAGGTAGGATGTTTTGATTTCTGTGAAAAAGTAAAAAGTGTCAAGAGTCACCCTGAGTTGACCAGAATTTTCATCCTAAACTTCCATAACCACCAAGTACACCTAGCTGGGGTAAATTTTGTGATGTCCACCAATACAATTTCTATGGCCACTGGGATACCTTGCATGGGAGAAAAATGGATCAAACAGGTGAATTTGGACTTAAGCCTTTACTTGCCTTTCTTGAAACCAAGATACCAAGCTGATTGCAAGACTATTTTTCCCCTTTCCCATCTATTGGAAAGATATGCCCCTTTAATGAAATTCATCATGAAATACTTCACCTGTGAGGGTAGGTTTTCTAGGCTCTATTCTTACCATATAAGACTGCTCATGCATTTCACTAGGGCCAAGCTACTGCATTTTCCTTATTACCTTTATATAAGTATTGATAAGATGTCATACATTGTGCAAAAGAGGCTTCCTTCACAAAAAATGCAGAGTATTTTCCACCATTCTCTTATCAAGATGATTGTGTTGCATCAATTAGAGCAATGGGGTATCCCATGGGAAGTATTCATCACCCATAATGTGTTCACAAATCCACAACCTATTCCTCTACAAAGTGCACCCTCATCATCTCATCCACCTTCCTCAATTCCTCCATCAACCCCCACTCACCATGATTCCTCATCCACACATGAATCCTCTCCACAAGAGAACTTCCCTCCTTCAACTTCTCTTAAAGAATTATAACAAGAAGAAAGTGATGAAGAGAAAGAGGAAAATGATAGTCAAGAAGAAAGGAGAAATGATGTAGAAGAAGAAAGTGAAAATGAAGAAAATGATGATGAGGAAGAAACAAAGGACAATGAGGAAGAAGAAACATGTGATGAAGCATAAAGTGACTATCATGAGGAAGAAAATGACAGTTGTGAAGAAGCAAGAAATGATGATGAGGAGGATGATGTTGAAAATCAAGAGACAGAGGCAGATTATGAAGGGGGAGACAACTTAGAACAAGAAAGTAGTGATAAGGCAGATAATGTAGAGGATGATGAAAACAAAGGCAATGATCCAAATGAAGAGGAAGAAACAAATGACAGTCCAGAGACAGAGGCATAATTTGAAGAAGAGACAAAGGAAAAATCAGAAGAAGAAGTCAGTGAACATGAGAGTGATAAATATGAAAACAATGAGCATGACAGTGGGCAAAACAATGACTCTGATGAAGAAGATAGTTTAGAAAAAAATGACAATGAAGAAGATATGGAAGAGGATGGAAATGATGAAAATGATAAAAACAATAATGAATACACTGAAAAAGACACCTTTAACAATTAAAACACAAAACATGATGATGGCAATGATAATGTTGCAAATACAGAGGAGGATAATGAAGACACCATGATGAATGATAGCCCTAAACATAATGACAGCAGTGACACTATGAACCCAAAAAGCAGTCAAGAGATTGATGATAGCAGTGAAGGTCATGACAGTGATGTTATCATGAAGGAAAATGAAAGTACCTCTCAAGAGAGAAGTCAAGAACAAAGTCAAGAAGACATAAATAAAAATATCATTGATGAAAGGAAAGATAGTCTTAAGGTCAGCCATGAAGAGGGAATTCTGGTACAAAAATTTTATTTTCTTCTTCTCACATATCAAAGAGGATCAAGGCAAGTGTTTTCTACCTCCAAAAGGCAAGGGACCTTGCCATCTACATCAGCTCAACCACTAGACAAAGCAAAACAAACAATAAAGGAAGAAGAAGAAGACCATGAGGTGGAAAGGGAGTTTGAGATCATTCAGGTGGATAGTGATGATGAGAATGAGACAAGAATCACAAAATTGCTCCTCCAAGACAGAAATGCCTAAATCAAAGATCTACAAGCACATTTAGATAGGGCCAAAAGTATAAATGATGCTCTTGATTTGGAGAATAGGCAGCTGAGAGCACAAATGAAAATCTATGAAGCTAGAGCCCTCAAGGCCCAGAAATAAGCCCAATAGGCACAAATGAAAATAGAAGAGGTAATAGGCACTTATGATGAGAGTAGTGATGAGGAAGGACAATCTAGGAGAAGACCTAGAACCATGGGATTGAAGAAAGCATTGGCTAAACAAAGGGAGGAAGAATCAACCCTACCAGAATAACTCCCTTTAGATGAGCTTTTGGATATGGAGATAACCCATGACCGAGAGCCATGGTTGGAGAGAGCCAACATACACTTGGAGGCCAAATTTAAGAAATAAAATCAAGATCTTGACCTCCAAATAAGAATGAATAATATTATGCCCAAAGGAACCAAATTACAAGGGCTAAACTAAAAAAGGCTCAAGACAAGCTGCAGGCACTAAAAGAAGAAAAAGGCCAATATAGGCTTGTAATATTGGCATAAGCCTCTCTAGAGGTCTCCCAAAACCCATGAGGCACTCATCCACCAAATTTGGGAGAATTTTTACAAGTTTTTGTTTTTTGCTAATTTTGAGGGCCAACGGGGTAGCACACATGGTGCTACGCTTTTTCTTAGAGCATATTCAGGGGGAAAGGCTCACATTTTTGGAATCATCATCATAAGAATAGCATGCTAAAAAAGTTTCAGATCAATTAGAGTTGTTTTGCTCCTCCAAAAGGGTCAAAAACACCCTAATTTTCACCTTTTTGTCTGCTTTTTAGAATATGTGCTACACCTTTACCAGTCTTTGAAATTTTGTTTTTTGAACCCGTTACAGAGGTACCATAAAAGAAAAAAGGGTAGATATGGAAAATAAAATTCATGAGCTTTCCAAAAAGCCATCATGGATCCTTTTTTGACATCGGGAAGGCTTCCAAAACACTGCTGCAAGCTGACCCAATTTTCTTGTTCCTGTGCTACGCCCTTGGCATGGAAATTCCTCCTAAAACACAGTGTTGCACCCTTAGGAGAGGGAAAGTAAACAATGTATGCTTGGAAATTTTTAGGAGGGATTTCCAACCTCAAATATCATTTTCTTTGCTGAAAATGTCCAAAAAGATATTTTGTTTTAGATATTTTGTGCCTTGGGCCTTGCAAGGCCTCAAGGACAATAGTGAAATTTCTGATTAGCCAATAGGATTCTAGATACTCTTTTAGGTTTTTCTCCTCTTTTATTGATAAATAGAGCATTGAGGACTCATTGTTAATGTTGGCTTTTGATGAGTTTTGAGAGCAATACATGGTTCTTTGAGGTTGAAGAGAAATTTGGTGTTATAGATCTTGTGAATGATATGCTTTGATTGATAATGATGAAAGCTTGCTTGCAGGATCCCTGAACTTGGTGAATGGTGATGTGTCTCTAATTTTTTCATGTTTTCATGTTTATCATTCTTTTAATCTTTCGATCTTGCAGTAGATCAGAAAATTATAGGCTAATAAATGTTGTTTGAGGCACCTTAGTCCTCCTGTTTGCTACTGTCTTTATGTTTTCCTCTATTGGGTGTGTTTAAGGAATCCTTAGTTGCTCCTTAGGCCTCTTTATGATTGTTTATTTCATCAATGGATTAATATGCTAGTTTCCAAATATGTTTTATTGCAAGCCCTGCTTATTTGATGCTATCTAAACTCTGTTTTGAAATCTCTCTTTGAAGTATTACTTGTTAGGTTAAGCCAAAGAGGTCATGTTCTGATCTTGCCCTTTTTCCATGCCTATCAGTTTGCCTCAAAGTTATTTATGGATTTATTGATTATTTCTAGGAGTTCCCTCTTCATTTATTAATGTTATTTTTCATCTTATATGTTTTCAAAATTTCTAGGTGAAATCACTGAAGTTAGATAGGATTTCTTGCTTTCTGTGTTTCACTAAATTGTTCATCTTGAATGTCTAGTTGTTTAAAGTATTTTCATTGAGTTAATGCTTTACCCTATCTCACGATTATTATATTTTTCTTATCGGTATTTGAGACCTTCTTTTTTACGGGTATATGACAAATGATTCTTAAATACCCTTTGCCCTACCCTATTTTCCCAACTTAATGTCCATTTCACTTCACACATAACCTTGAAAGATCCATTGACTACGCTATATTTTCCCTGTGATGCACCCTAACTCATTGTCAAGATATCCATGACCTTCATAGACTCCATATCTCAATGATTTGATGACCTCCCATTCCACCTATTCCACTTGATCATTTTACCCAACCGAACTAAACAAACAAAACCCTAAACTTCACGACTAGCCTAAAATCAACCATCTAAAGCAAAAAAGTTCACATCCTTTGCATACAATAGAGAGAGCCCTCTTTGAGTCTAGGAAGGCTAGGTCCTAGGACTCCAAAGACTGGTTTCATGTTACCCTATGCATTTGGTCTAGCAATCTGCTAAATCACAGGACCCTAACATTCTGGCAATCACTGCGGGTGTTACACCATTTTTTGGTCATCTAACCTATTATCATTAGATGGACCCAAGTACACCATGTAAGACCAATTTTACCCTAAGTAAAATTGCTTTCACTATGTAAAATAACTTAATAAACCACATTTATTAGGTTGTTTATAGTTTAAACAGGAAACCCCAAAAGGAAATATTAAACAAACCTATATTTGTTTGATTTTCCTCATGGAATAATTAATTAAACCATAATTTAATTATTATTCCCAGTCATGTTTAACCAAAAATCAAAGAAATTAATTAGATAAACCTTTATTTATCTTATTATTTTCTAGGAATAATTATTTAAACCTTATTTAGATAATATTCCTTGTTAAATATGACCAAATCACCCACAAATAATTAAATAAATCATTATTTATTTGATTATCTTCTAACCGCTTCCTTAAAAAGATAAATAAATCATTTATTTATTTATTTTGGACAAATTAAGGGATTTGACCCAAGTCAAAAACCTTTTCCCTCCAACAAATATAATAACATATTCTATAAAAAGTGGATCTAGATCTGGTTAACCCATGCACCAAGATCTAGAATGACCCAATATTTTGTTATAAATAGGAGGGTTTTTCCTACCATTCTTCACCTTTTGTTGCCTATTAGATCACTCTGGATCTATACAGTTGGTCCCATTTTTCTACCATTTGCTGTGTGAGCTCCCTTTGAGTTCCATTCTTTGTGTGGGTTTCCTGAAGTGTTGAGGACTTCCAAGAACCCATCCCACTGAGGAGAATTGGATACGCCTTCTTGTTTTCATCCCAGGTGCCCAATTAATATAAAAGTTCTTTCAAAAATTGTTCTTGTCTTGTCTATTGGTATATGGAGCAAACCCTTGTTTTTTCTACTTAATGTACTTCCATGCATAGATCTAGTTTTTTCAGCTCTTTTATGTCCAACTAACCGCAGATCTGAAGATATTGGCAGCCACTTTTGTTGTTAGGGCTATTAGTTATGCGTAGCTAAAGTGGTCCTTTTTCGTACACTTCGACAAAGGATTCATACTAACAGCGGGAACTTCTGAGTTAGTGAAAAAATAAGTATCCCTTAGGACTCTAGAATACCTTGTTAAAGAGTATCTAGTGAATCTGCCACCTCATCACCACGCTAACATTCTGGCAATCACAGTGGGACTCTGAGAAAATAACATCCTAAGCACTCCTTAGATTTTCAGAAGCACTCCTATCAAGTAGTATCTATTGATTTATCGCCAACTCATCGCCACACTAACATTTTGGTGGTCACGGTAGGACTGAGTACATAGTAGCCTATATATCTCTTACAGATTCATTTGAACCCGTAGTTAAGCTTAGAAAATCAACAAATAGCCAAGACTATAATTTAGTTGTTTCACCATCCTAGAAAAACGATGACTCAGCTATAGGACACTCTTACAAACCCTAGGGCTACATAAAGGAACTAAGAAAACCCCAAGACATCCTTAGAGTGGTTTTTTTTCAGTTATTGGTGGTGGATCATAAACATACATCCTTAAAACAGAAAAAAAAAAGAAATATCCACCTGGTGACTCCACTAGCCTCCAATATGCCTACTACTCCAATAGTTCTCATAGACCTCCCTGGGAATGCATTAAGAAATCCTAATCATGCTGATGGTGGAAAACAAATTTTAAATCCTCCACCTGGAGACTCCACAACTCTCAATAGACCTAATGACTCCACTGGTAGAAAACTCTAGACTGGTTGAAAAGATGCAGTGACCCTTTATGATTAAACAAAGATGGATCCATGTATAAACAAGGAGGAAAAGCTAGAGATGTTGATAGATAAAATCAGAAAAATGTTACATATACTTGTTAGGAAATAGGAAAAGCAGAAGGTTGAGGTTGGTGTTGCTTATTCAAAACAACCTATGCTTTTTCCTTGGGAAGAAAAAAATCAGTCACTAAAAGAAAAAACTCAGTCACTACAAGACAAGAACAACAAACAAAATATGCATGATGAGAAATATTGCAAAGAAGAGAATGAAGAAGGTTTTCAAGTAGGGACTAGTTACTTTCCTACATCTTGTGCTTCAATATTAAGAGAGCATTACAAGCAACTTGTAAATAGAAACATAGAGGAGTGCTCTAATGAATCAATCAGCCATCTTGAAATCAAAAAATATGAAATAAATAAGGAACTAACGCATTTAGAATCTCTAACCTTATGCTTTAATTCATTTCATATGATAAAAGGAAATTGGCACCTTGAGAATCCATCAGAGGCAACTCATGAATCTCATGCTCAAAGTACTTGTCACGAAAATCAAAAAGAGTAGGTTGAAGATTAAATCAATTAGGGAATGAAAGAAAGACCATAGGATCTCTCTAAAGGAACAAGTGATGATTCATCCTCTCCTCTAGGTAAGGCTCAAGAAGACATTCAGCCCCTCAATCAACTTTCACAAGAGAAAGAGAACCGCTGTAGTTATTTCCAAAGAAAGAGAAAAATGCCTCCTTTTTTAACTGAAGAAGAAATAAATTAGCTTTTAAACATGCAGACAACCTCTAAGCCCTGATGTGAACAAAATATTTCTGTTCATTCTCCTGTGAACCCTGTCTACCATAAGTCTGAAAGTGAACTTGTAGATCAATTCAAAGAAGAACAAACTAGTAATCCCATATGTTTGATTGGTGAAATTATTTATGTTGATAATTCTCTAAATTTTGATCAATCTGATGATGATGATGTTCTCCAAAAAAAAGCTAACCTTGCAGAGCCATCAACAGTTGATTTGTGGGATGAACTTCACTATCATCAGATTGAAGGCAATAATCAGCCAAGACAGGTCATGTATGACACTGATGATGAAAGCTTTGAAAGTTTATAAGTAAGTGAAGAGTATCTGACTCTTTGCTCTACTTCACTTTAGTCCATCAGAAATAACTTTCACATAATTGGAAATCAACAGTCTTTCATCTTTGAGTTGAGTCTGAGAAGGATGATGATATTCTTGAGCAAATTGTCAATAAGAAGCCTTCTCCGGAAATAGTTCAGAAGATCATTTGGAGCATGGAATCATCCTTAGCTCTAGATTTGCACCCACCAAATTCCATTGAATTACAAATTGAGGACGAAGGCTTAGAAGTTGATAATCACATGAGAGTTGTTACACTACCTTCTTTGGAATATTTATTGTCAAAGAGTGCTCCTGCTCATCAATGTGATGACCTTCACATAGATTTCAACCCACTCTATCAAAGCATACCAGGTTTATTAGAGGATAACATTGCAATATTTGATGAGTCTGACAGTTTAGGTGATCATGAGGAAGAGGAAGGTTTTCTTTCCCAAAATAATCCCAAGTTTAGTCAAGTGGAGGAAGAAGCAGTCCTCGATCAAGCTTATTTCCCAAATCCTCACATTCAATTATTGTTTTAAGATCCCTTTACTGATTTATTAGAGACATTTGAAGAGGGAGTGAAATATGTTAAGAGTAGTTTGATGCAGAATTTCAAGAACATTATAGGCACTATTATTCAAACACAAATGAGGTGGGAGTGGTCGTTTGATTTTTTCAAGACACTCAAAGAGCTAAACCAAGATCCCTCATGGAATCATCTGCTTGATTTACTGTATTGGAAAAGAGAGTTCACCAACTCAATGTATATCATGTATAGGTTAGATTAGGATAGATTGGCAAGCAAATAAGCTCAGCACCATGAGCATCTTTCTACCTTTAGTTTTATATTTTTTTGACCAAAAAAGAGAGAAAAAACTCAAAAACATAGAAAGAAGGAAAAAGAGGGAAGATTTGAAAAAGAGGTACAACCCCATACCCAAAAAATAGTAATACTGAAAGTGTGGAAGCCTAAATGCCACTGCTGGTTCAAAAAGAAGATATTGTTTCAGTCATCTAGCCTAATCATGGCTGAAACATGTTTTTAATTTTGTGTTGGTAAGTTAGTGAAAGAGAGCTTGTCAAAACATTCAAACTTGACTTGCCAAAAGGGATAGATTAGGAGTGAAATATACTAGTTCCACATGCTCAAAACTGAACCAAAGAGAAAGAAGGGGATGCATACAAAATGATAAATCACAACCCTTATTTTTCTAGTGTTGTTTGTACAAAAATAATTTTTGTGTGCAGCTTGCTCTAATGCCACAACCCATGGTTAGTCAGATTACCTAATCCTGATTTAAACCATGCTTTCAATTTCATGTATGTAGGTTAGATAATGAAGTCTTTCATACAACCTAATCTTGATAGTAAAATAGTCTAGGTAGAGAATAAAAAGAGTTCATTAGAATAATATGAACTCTTGGAAGTAATAAGAGTAGAAGTAGATAGTTTTTTTTGTTTAAAAAAAAAAGAAAATGTTAAGGGATTGCCAGTCCACGTGCACCCAAGGAAGAAAAAATGCTAGGAAAAATAAGATGGGTAGGTAGAGATGAAGTTGGAGTAATCATGTTTTTTAGATTATTAATATCACAACTTCAAGCAGACATCAACAAAAGAAAAGAAGAAAATTTTGCCCAATGGATGAGGCACTAGTATTCATAAAACCAAGAGATCTGATGTTCTGAACACCTCCTGAAAAGGAGCTGCCCTTTCCAAGTGGAGCCACTATTATTCATTAGTATTTTTTTTCTTTCTATAGATGACTAAATGTTTATTCCAGATTTCTAAAAACAAAATTCATGAATATTGTGAGTTCTAAAAAATCTCACTGCCTTCATTATCCTTAGGACAAAATTTTCACTATTCTATTACTCTATCAAGGCATGGCTAGCTTATCACTCCCAGAAGACCAATCATGAGGTTTATACCACTCATTTTCACTATGTTTTCCAACTTTTACCTTACCACTTTTTTTTGACTCGCCTAACCCTTCTACTTACACCTTGGATTGCCAAGCAGCCTAACTTTTTCCCCTATTCACCGAATGCCTCAAGCATTGGTGGTTTTAAGCTACCTTTTTAGGCTCTTTAGATAACTCAAAGTAATCATTTTTTAGGATTTCAATGCATAGGGTTTGTCAAAACTCTATTTTACACCTAAAAACCCTAATTCAAGTTTTCAGCCAAAGGCCAAGTCCAAAAGGACTCCCACTAGGTCACCTAGGGTTTCACAAGTCATAGGATTTTTTTTGTGTCCTAAATCTTAGTTTATATTTTCCTGTGCCAAGAGGCTGCAATCAAAGAGGAAGAAGGTTAGCATATGGTTGTACAAATGGATCATAAAATATTCCAAGGAAGCCCTCCTTAATCAAAGCATAGTTTCTGCAAAAGACAACTTCCCATCTTAGATGTTTCTGTAGGAATGAATGAGATGGACATCAATATAAGAAGAGGTAAGGTAAGAGGGAAAATCACCCCTAAGGGTAGCCACAACAAAGGAGAGGCAGTAGACCTATGAACAAATAAAATCAGGGTTTTTAAAACTGATTGGAAAAACAGGTGTTGCCCAGCAAGGAGTCTATGCAAATGATCACAAAGACATAGGTACATCAGTGCCACTGGGCATAAATTCAAGATTTATTGAAACAAGAAATGAAGGTGAGAGACCTCCTTGATGACAGTAGGTAGAAGTTGAAAAATGATATTAGAGAATGAATTACATGGTTTGTCAAGGCAACACTGTTTCACTGCACCAAAGGGAGAAAATGTAAAGAATATCAGTATATGGTAACCTAAGTTTTCAAGTGCAATCAAATGTCTTCAAAAATGGTCAAAAGAAGGAAAGAAAGAGGTTAAGTGCCAAATAGAACACCAAGCAAATCATGAGTTTGCTATTGAGTGACTAAAGTTATCAAGATTCCAAAAATGACCAAGAAAGAAAAATTAATTTGTGTCAGGGCACCTGCATGAGCAACATAGAAGTGGCCAAAAGAAAACATGGTGGGCATGATTTATAGTCTTGGACAAAATATAGATGTCATTGTCAAAAGCGGTAAGAGGGGGAAGAAAGTTATATTTTCAAAATTACCCACCAAAGGATCATTTTTATGCTTAATCACCTCCTGTAAAAAGGTAAAGTAAATATCAATAAAAGGATAAAAAGGTCAAAAGAAAACATTAGAAAAGGTGGGTTTTAGTTTTAAATTATTATTTCAAGAGTATAAAAGCATCTCATTCACCACTCAACTCATTTTTTCATTGGCAAAAGAGAGCAAGGGGTCCTCAGAGAGGAATTTTAGGGTTTCTGGAAAGTTTCAAGCAGAGGAAGGCCTGCGCTAAGCTTCGAAAAATGCGTGCTACGCATCTGTGCATGCCTTCTTTGGGAATTTCCAGAGGGCGCTGCATGCCCGTGTAGTGGCGCTATGCATTTATCGCGTGCAAGACCACCTGACACCATTCCACTGGAGTGCACTATGCGTTGGGTTGTTTAGGCCTCACCTGACACCATGCAAGCTTTTCTGCGCTATGTGTTGGGCTGTTCAGGCCTCATTTGACACCATGAAAACTTTTTCGTGTTGTGCTTTTTCCCGTTCGGGCACTACCCAGGAGAAACCCGACAGCCTTCAGATCTGTCTGTGCTGCATTCTTACACTACGTTTAGGACCGACTCGAAAACTCATGTAGGGTCAACCCAACTTGCCCGAAGTGCCACGCTTCTGTGCTACACATTTAGCCAAAAAACCTCTCAAGCCAGTACAAGCCTCCAATTTTCCTCAAAGCGCCTCAAAACCTATACTTGATGCATAATGAAGGTTTTTGAAAGAGGTATTTAGATTTTCTACCCCCTCTCATGATGTTTTAAAGGGTGAATTTAGAAATAAAGTTAGAAACCCTAGAGGAAGAGATAATTTTGGTCTCCATGCTAAGAAGTGGCTCTTCTACCAAATAACACCTCTATTTGCACAACTAGCCTTCACACTGCCAAGCCTTGACGCTACTGTCTCCTCACCATCCCAGTCACCCTCTTCATATCATTTCACAAGAAGCTTCAAGGTTTCGATTTTAAAGCTAGAGTAAGGATAAAATGCCTAGAGAAGGCAATGTTGATCATGGCTAGGGAGGCCAAAGGCCTAGGGGACCATAGAGAAAGGGTGGGAGAGAAAATAGGTTTGAGCCTTTGAGCACCAAGGAGTTAACAACCTCCCCTACCATAGTTTCATATTTCCAAGAGGTAGGATGTTTTGATTTCTGTGAAAAAGTACAAAGAGTTAAGAGTCACCCTGAGTTGACCAGAATTTTCATCCTAAACCTCCATAACCACTAAGTACACCTAGCTAGGGTAAATTTTGAGTTTTCCACCAATATAATTGCTATGGCCACTAGGATACCTTGCATGGGAGAAAAATGGTTCAAATATGTGAATTTGGACTTAAGCCATTACCTGCCTTTCTTGAAACCAAGATACCAAGCTGATTGCAAGAATATTTTTCCCTTCTCCCATCAGTTGGAAAGATATGCCCCTTTAATGAAATCCATCATGAAATACTTCACCTGTGAGGGTAGGTTTTCTAGGCTCTATTCCTACCATATAAGACTGCTCATGCATTTCACTAGGGCCAAGCTACTGCATTTGCCTTATTACATTTATAGAAGTATGGATAAGATGTCATACATTGTGCAAAAGAGGCCTCCTTCACAAAAAATTAAGAGTATTTTCCACCATTCTCTTATCAAGATGATTGTGTTGCATTAATTAGAGCAACAAGGTATCCCATGGGAAGTATTCATCCCCCATGATGTTTCCATAAATCCACAACCTCTTCCTCTACAAATTTTACCCTCATCATATCATCCACCTTCCGCAATTCCTCCATCAATCCCCACTAACCATGATTCCTCATCCACACATGAATCCTCTCCCCAAGAGATCTTTCCTCCCTCATGTTCTCCTAAAGAATCATAACAAGAAGAAAGTGATGAAGAGTAAGAGGAAAATGACAGTCAAGAAGAGAGGAAAAATTAAGGAGAAGAAGAAAGTGAAAATGAACAAAATCATGATGAGGAAGAAACAAATGACAGTGAGAAAGAAGAAACGCATGATGAAGAAGAAAGTGACTGTCAGGAGGAAGAAAATGAAAATCATGAAGAAGCAGAAAATGATGATTAAAATCAGGAGATGGAGGAAGACTATGAAGAGGAAGACAACCTAGAACAAGAAAGTAGTGATAAGGCAGATAATGTAGAGGATAATGAAAACAAAGGTAGTGAACCAAATGAAGAGGAAGAAACAAATGAAAATCAAGAGATAGAGGCAATATTTGAAGAAGAGAGAGAGGAAAAATTAGAAGAAGAAGTCAGTGAACATGACAGTGATAAATATGAAAACAGTGAGCATGACAGTGGGCAAAACAATGACTCTGATGAAGAAGACAATTTAGAACAAAATGATAATGAAGAAGATATGGAAGAGGATGGAAATGATGAAAATTATCAAAACAGTAATGAAGACACTAACAAAGACACCTCTAACAGTGAAAACACAGAACATGATGATGGCAATGATAATGTTACAAATACATAGGAGGATAATGAAGACACCATGATGACTGATAGCCCTAAAAATAATGACAACGGTGACACTATGAACCCAAAAAGTACTCAAGAGATTGATGATAGTGGTGAAGGTCATGACAGTGATGTTAGCATGAAGGAAAATTAAAGTACCTCTGAAGAGAGCAGTCAAGAAAAAAATCAAGAAGACATAAATACATAGATCATTGATGAAAGGAAAGACAGTCTTAAGGTCAGCCATGAAGAGGGAATTCTAGTAGACAAATTGATTTTCTTCCTGTCACATATCAAAGAGGATCAAGGCAAGTCCTTGCTTCCTCCAAAAGGCAAGGGACCTTGCCATCGACATCAGCTCCACCACTAGACAAAGGGAAACAAAAAATAAAGGAATAAGAAGAAGACCATGAGGTGGAAAGGGAGTTCGAGATAATTCAGGTGGATAGTGATGAGGAGAATGAGGCAAGAATCACAAACTTGCTCCTCCAGGACAGAAATTTCCAAATCAAAGATCCCCAAGCACATTTAGATAGGGCCAAATTTATAAATGATGCCCTTGACTTGGAGAATAGGTAGCTAGGAGCACGGATTAAAATATATGAAGCTAGAGCCCCCAAGGCTCGGAAAGAAGCCTAAAAGGCACAAATGAAAATAGAATATTTAATAGGCACTTATGAGGAGAGTAGTGATGAGGAAGGACAATCTAGGAGAAGACCTAGAACCATGGGATTAAAGAAAGAATTGGCTAAAAAAAGGGAGGAAGAATCAACCCTAGCAGAAAAAATCCCTTTAGATGAGATTTTGGCTATGGAGATATCCCATGACGGGGAGCCTTGGTTGGAGAGAGCCAACATACACTTGGAGGCCAAATTGAAGAAAGCAAATCAAGATCTTGACCTCCAAATAAGAATGACTAAATATTATGCCTGAAGGAACCAAATTGCAAGGGCTAAACTGAAAAAGGCTCAAGACAAGCTCCAAGAACTAAAAGAAGAAAAAGGCCAAGATAGGCTTGGAATCTTAGCATAAGCCTCTCTATAGGTCTCCCAAAGCCCATGAGGGACTCATCCACCAAATTTGGGAGAATTTTGACCAGTTTTTTTTTTTTGCTAATTTTGAGGACCAAGGGGGTAGCACACATGGTGCTACACTATTTCTCAGAGAATATTCAAGGGGAAAGGATCAATTTTTTGAAAGCCTTATCATAATAATAGCATTCTCACAAAGTTTCAGATCAATTGGAGTTGTTTTGGTCTTCCAAAAGGGCAAAAGACACCCTAATTTTCACCTTTTTGCCTCCTTTTCAGGACATGTGCTTCGCCTTTACCAGTCTTGGACTTTTTAGTTTTTGAAAAGGTTATGGAGGTCCAATCAGAGAAAATTGGTAGCTCTGGAAATTAGACTTCAAAGGATTTGCAACGAGCCATCACAGATCCTTTTTTGACGACGAGAAGGCTTTCAAAACACTGCTGCAAGATGACTCATTTTTCCTACTCCTGTGCTATGCCCTTGGCATGGAAATTCCTCCTAAAACATAGTGTTGTGACCTTAGTAGAGGGAAAGTAAAAAATATATGCTTGGAAAGTTTTAGGAGGCTTGTCAGACCTCAAATATCATTTTCTTTGCTAAAAATGTCTGAAAAGATATTTTGTGCCTTGGGCCTTGCAAGGTCTCAAGGACAATAGTGAAATTTATGATTAGCCAATAGGCATCCAGATACTCTTTTAGGTTTTTCTCCTCTTTGATTGATAAGTAAACCATTGGGGAATCATTTTTAATGTTGGCTTTTGTTGAGTTTTGAGAGAAATACATGGTTCTTTGAGGTTTAAGAGCAATTTGGTTTTATGGAGCTTGTGAATGACATGCTTTGATTGATGATGATGAAAGCCTGCTTTCAGGATCCCTAAGCTTGGTGAATGGTGACGTGTCTATAATTTGTTCATGTTTTCTTTTTTATCATTATTTCCATCTTTCTATGTTGCAGTAGATCAGAAAATTATAGGCTAAGAAATTTTGTTTGAGGCACCTTAGTCCTCCTGTTTGATACTATCTTTATGTTTTCCATTGTTGGGTGTGTTTAAGGAATTCTTAGTATCTCATTACGCCTCTTTATGCTTGTTTATTTCATCAATGGATTAACATAGTAGTTTCCAAATATGTTTGATGGAAAGCCTTGCTTATTTGATGCTATCTAAACTCTGTTTTGAAATCTCTCT
The DNA here is from genome assembly GCA_034641835.2 of Pinus albicaulis. Lineage (NCBI taxonomy): Eukaryota > Viridiplantae > Streptophyta > Pinopsida > Pinales > Pinaceae > Pinus > Pinus albicaulis. The sequence continues at coordinate 780,509,278 of CM076583.1, forward strand.
TTGTGCGTCAGTCCTCCTGTTTGCTACTATCTTTATGTTTTCATCTGCTAGGTGTGTTTAAGGAATTCTTAGTTTCTCCTTAGGCCTCTTTATGCTTATTTATTTCATCAATGGATTAATATGCTAGTTTCAAAATATGTTTTATGGAAAGCCATGCTTATTTGATGCTATCTAAAGTATGTTTTGAAATCTATCTTTGAAGTATTACTTGTTAGGTTAAGCCAAAGAGGTCTTGTTCTAATATTGTGCTATCTAAACTCTGTTTTGAAATCTCTCTTTAAAGTATTACTTGTTAGGTTAAGCCAAAGAGGTCTTGTTCTAATCTTTGCCCTTTGTTCTGATCAGTTTGCCTCAAAGTTCTTTATAGCTTGATTGATGATGTCTAGGAGTTCCCTCCTCATTGGTTAATGTTATTTGTCATCTTATATGTTTTCAAACTTTCTAGGTGAAATCATTGAAGTTAGATAGGATTTCTTTCTTTCTGTGTTTCACTAAATTGTTCATATTATATGTCTATTTGTTTAAAGTGTTGTCATTGAGTTAATTCTTTTCCCTATCCCATGATTATTATGTTTTTACCTTCTTGTTTATGGGTATATGAAAAAGGATTCTTAACTGCCCTTTTCCATACCTTTTTTTCCAAACTTAATGTCCATTTCACTTCACACATAACCTCAAAAGATCCACTAACTATGCTATATTTTCCCTTTGATGCACTCTGACTCATTGTTGAGATATCCATGACCCTCATAGACTGCATAGCCCAATGACTTGATGACCTCTCATTCCACCTATTCCACTTGATCATTTTACCCAACCCAACCAAATGAACAAAACCCTAAACTTCACAACTAGCCTAAAATCAACCATCTAAAGAAAACAAGTTCACATCCTTTGCATACAATAGAGAGAGCCCTCTCTGAGTCCAAGAAGGCTATGTCCTAGGACTCCAAAGATCGATTTCATGTTACCCTATACATTTGGTCTACCAATCTGATAAATAATGAGACCCTAACAGATCTCTCTTTTATTCTATTTTTGGAGCTGGTTTTATTACATTTGTTATCAGATTTTTGGATTCTAGGGTTGCGCTGCTTCAAACAGGCCATCTTGGCATTTTCGCTGTCAATTTTTTCTACGAAGGTTCAGATGCTAAAAAAAAACCCATTTGTGAATAAATCCTGAGGAACTTCGTGTAAAATTTTTGGATATATTTTCAAAATATTTTTTAAGATATGATTTGTGAAAGTTAAGGTTTTTGCAGGCTCTTGAATTTCGTCTAAAAGAGGTGATCTTTGGAAAATCGTCATAACTCTCTCTCTCTCTGAGCATTGGATTTGAATTTTGTAAAATGTGGCCAAAAGTACATGGACTGTAGCTTCCAGTGTATAAATTTTATAGCCGAAGGAGGAAACAATGATACGTGGCACACCGTACAAGTGTTCTCTACTCAACTAGTCCATAATTAGGTCATTGTGGGAGATTGGAAATAACTTTGACTTGAAGAATCCAAATCAGGCTAGACCTATGGCATTGGAAATATGATTCAGAGGGATAATAGAGGAAAGAAATTCATAACTTTAATATCTAAAATAACATAGATAAATCAGGTTCAATATAGACCTCCTAAAAAGCAAGAAAAAGGTGTGTATTTTTTAAGCAAGTTTGCAAAGAATTTGTTTGAAAAATCAGTTTGAAGTGATTTCAAGGGAATATTGAAGCATAGATATCAATATTGAGTTATATAATTCCTCCCAAAAATAATTCCACACTAATTAAGGCCTCAGAAAGCTCTACTATTATGTATGAAGGGGAATAATTGCAGTATGATAGATCAAAACTATGATACCAAGTGCAACAAATTTCAATCATACAAAGAGCAATAAAAGATGGAATAGATGGTTTAAAAGAAAAAATGAAGGCTAAGTTGGATGGTTTGAAGGATAAAATGAAAGCTAATATGGATGATAAAGTAGTGGAATATCACATTGAGCATCAACAACAAGTTCTCCAACTCTCAATGGATAACCTAACTTTGGTGCATAATCGAATGAAACAACAGGAAGATCAACATTGCAGTGAATTTTTTTTTGAAGCAATCATAGAAACAATAACTCAAAAAATACAAAATCAATCAATTTCAGAGTATCTTAGCAAGTGGAATAACTTACCTGTTGAAGATTCCACATGGGAGGATGAGAATTTTATACTGAAGCATCAAGAAATAATCAAGAGTCGAGGACAACACTTGTTTGAAGGGGAGGGGCATGTTAGGTCCCTATATTACTAGTGTAGTCCCTTATTGTATTAGTGTAGCCCCCTTATTGTTATTTTTATATCCCTGTAGTCCCCATATTGTTATTATTTTTCCCCATAAAACCCCACTATTTTTATTGTTTTTCCCTTACATTATTATTGTTAGGTCGGCTAGGATTATATTATGACCCCATGGACTCCTATATATAGAAAGGAGGTTTTTTCATTTGAATCATCCAAGAATTGTTCATTTATATAATGTAAAGGAGGTTGCCCCCTCGAAGTGGCTGATTTCTAAGGCATTGATCTCTCTTTTCTTCTATTTTTGGAGTTGGTTTCATAACAATTGACCAAGTGATTGATGCTTGTGCTGGTCATGGGGCCCTATCCTTCATGGATAGGTTCTTAGGGTATAATCATATTCAAATTCACCATACAAATTACTATAAAACAACCTTCACAATCCCATGGGACACATTCGCATATCGAGTCATGCCATTTTCTCTTAAGAATGTTGGCACCACTTTCCAGCAAGCCATGAATTATATCTTCCATGATCTTTCTCATATCATGCTTGCCTATTTAGATGACATTATTATACAATCCAAAAATTGTGCCAATAATTTTGAGGACTTGCGCCTGATTTTTGGAAGGTGCTAACAATATAACCTACGCTTGAACCCTCTCAAGTGTGTCTTCTTTGTAAATGTAAGAAAAATATTGGGATTAATTGTTTCCTATAAAAGCATTAGAGTCGACCCTCTCAAATTCCAAGCCATGAAGAAAATACCAACTACAAAAAAATTTAAGCAACTCCAAAGTGTGTAGGGTAAGTCCAACTTCTTATGCCACTTTGTTACTGACTATGCCAAATGTGCACAAGGCTTCTTTCACATGCTTTGTGAGGATGTCCCTTTCCACTAGGATGAGAAGGTATAAAACTCATTTGAATCGCTTAAAGATAAATTATCCTAGGCACCCTTGATTATCCCTTCTAACCATAACAAGGACTACACCCTGTACCTCTCAGTATCTGACATAGCCATCGTCAAGGTATTATTCCAAGAAGGGCAAGATAATAGAGAGCACATAATTTATTACATTGCCAAGAACCTATCTAGGTTTTCATTGAAGTATGAGTCTGCTGAATAGATAACTTTAGCTCTCATACACTCCATATAGAAGTTTTGACATTAAATAATCTTATATACCACCACCATAATAGAAAATTTCAAACCTATGCAATAGTTTCTCACTTTTCGTATGATGAATCACAAATACACTTGATGGGTCATTATTCTGCAAGAATTCAATCTTTAGTTTGCCTTCCCCAAGAGTAAGAAATCCATTATCCTCGCCAAGTTCATCACATATCTCCCAAAATAAACCCAAGGAATCCTTTTTAATGATGTTTTCCTTGACAAACATCCAATCTTAGTATCAAGGGATGACCCCTGGTATGGTGACATCCTGTTCTTCTTATGAACTCAGAATTTCAAACCTCAGCTTACTCACAAAGATCAAAGGTACATACACAACCAAGTCCCTTGTTACCTCCTTCTGAGGGATGTCCTCTATCGAAGGGGAATCGACACTACTGTAGCTCGTCTTTCAATATGCTCAAACTGTAAAAAGGAAAAAAAACATATATCTCATAAAACACAAAAAAAAAGAAAATCCCATAAAATAAAAATAAAAGATATTTTGGATGGTGGATTATTTTAAATAAAACGGGTTAGTGCCAGACTGAGATGTTTCAGGATCAAATTTATTTTATATGGTTCAACATAACCCAATGAAAAAGTGAGAAGTTAAATGACAAACAATTTTGGCATGCGATGTCATCAGTGGCATCGAGCCTCCCCCACAAGAGAAACCTGGCATCACATTTAGCGCGAAGGTTATGGGCTTGGGTGCCCCTGTAGAGGATTTTGTGGGTAAAGCTCTTTCATTTGATTGAAGGCCAACATATTTTGTGGCATCACCCATCGATGGGTCCTCCTACCACCATGGGTCCCCTCGTGAGTGGTAAGTGGATTCCGTTGGTGTTATACGGAAAGAGAGAGAGGTAACTTAATAAAGAAAGAGAAATTAGTTCATTCAACCATTTTCCATTTCATTCTTCCATGTCATATGACACGTCATTCCACACCTCTAAGTCATCATCACCACATCATCCTCCCCACGTCACTAGTATGATATCATGTCATACATTTGTCCCTTCCACATTTAATTATGTTTTCCCCCCACTTTTTCATGTTTACCCATAGAACCTTGTTTTTATGCTCAAAATAAATTATCTGTTGTTCATTCTGAAGTGTACGTAAGTACACTTGCATTCGCCAACTCACCAATTTGGAGGTCAATATCATCCAAAAGCTTCGAGGTATTTATCTAGCGTGTATGCATGCTCGATTATTTCAAAATGTCAAAGAAAGCATCTATGGTGGGTTCTGAAATCCACATTCTTCTTGTGGACATAGAAAGAGAATTTTCATCCCTATATGCACTTTAAACATTATGGTTGATTTGAAAATGGTTTGGATAACCTATTATGCTTTTCAAGAACCTCCCACTTAGTTAAACAAATAAAATATCTAGCTTATACTTGACATTTGTGGAATTTTTACTTAAAATAGGTGTATGTTTTTTAACTGTTTAAGTGTCTTAAGTCCATTTATTTTTGCTGAAATTAAAAATGTTTAACAAAAATATAATGCAGTAAATAAACATCCACAGACAACAAAAAATTTAATCTAAGAGTTCACCCAAATATTGTGGGATACGTCTCCTTCAACTCTTTTCATCTTGACTTGGCTCTTTGGGATTATGGAAAATTTTATTTTACAAGTTCCACACTAAAATCCAATGGTTACTGAACTAAATAAATGGACTTAGAATACCATATATATCCCTTTCATGGCTATCATCACTCTGAAAACATGTCTAGGCTTCCTTAGACTTGATTTCCTCTGTCGGTGCTTTGAGCTACACTGAGCTTCTTCGTGGCACTGACTCCTTTAGAATTATTTAACTGTCCCTTAAACCTCACCTAGTATCTCCAATACACATCAGAAACCAAAAATAGACTGATTTTTTTCTCAAAATGAGCACTTCATCGCCAATATAGGCCTCCCCCCATGATTTTCCCTAGGTTTCCAAAAAGCTCCTTGTAGGTTATCGACCTTCACAAGTCTTCAAATGTCTCCTCAAATCCCTTCATTGAATTTATAATGCCAAAAATAGTCAGAATATACTATTCGTTCACTGGAATTGGCCTCCGGCTGCGCTGATTTCGCCTCCAACACTTGTCGGCACCCCCTGCCACTAGGGTAAGAGAAAACTTATTTGTGGGTTATAGACCTCTATAAGTCCTCAAAATATTCTACAAAATCCTCCATTGGATTCATAAGTATTAAAACAGTTATAAATAACTATTGGCTCACTGCATAAGGCCTCTAGCTGCCCTGGCTAGGCCCCAAACTACAGCTAGCACTTGCTGGCCCTAGTGGCCCCTGTAACTTCACTGAAGAAACTCAGCTTTAAAAAGTTCTCTATAGGCTTTGAAACTCATACCATTAGTCTAGAACATCTGAAATATTCAAAACTGACTATTGGAATTTTGAATAAGACCTCTAGCTCCCCTGACTAGGCCTCAAACTGTTACTGCCTTCTGGTGGACCTAGTGGCCCCTTGAACTTCTCTATAGCAAAAATCTGCTCAAAATTTATCTACTAGCTTGAAAACCCTCACCAATGACTGTATAATGTCGAAGAAATCCTAAATTGACTATTTTCACACCAAAATTGGTCAAATCTAGCTCAAGATAGAGCCTGAACTCATTTTTCCCAATGGCCCCTAAAAATCCTCCACCAAAACTTGAATAACTTATGTTAACTCAAGCTAATTTAGAAATTCTAAAAAAATTGGGGGGCACACTCCACTTAAGCCACCAGTTAAACCATGGCATTAAAGGGTTGGGTTAGTGGTGGGCACATGTGTTAAAAACTGAACTATGCATTTAATGTCACCATAACCATTGGGCAGAGGTTATGGTTTTCATAACCATTTGCAAGCAGACAGTTATGGGAGGGATTAGGTCCTTGGTTCATGGGGCACTGGTTGTATGGGAGGGGCTGGCCCCTCCAAACCCCAAACAAAATCCATTTAGACCTTAAATATTACCGCAAACCTTATGTGCTTAGGAAACTCGGTTAGGAGATTTGGTAAAGCCACTTGCATACTATGCATAAGGTATCTGGTTCGATCCTTCAACCCTCCAAAAATTTTGCTACATGGTCCCGGGTACATGTGGAGGCCTCAGGGTTGGCCATGTGTCACCCTATAATTGGACGAAAATCAAAATGGTAAAACCCACTGTCCAATGATAGTTGGAGCTTGTCATGATATGATTGGTTTGAATGGAATATTCTAGGGAATATTCCAAGTATATTCCCTGGAATATTCTCTTTTTAATTTTCCCAACATTCAATTCAAACTTGGTCAAAGTCCAAATTTTGTAGTTTACTGGACTTTTCAAACTACAATAACTTCTTCATATGGCGTCGGTTGTTCAAAACATTGGCAGTGTCAGAATTAGGAAGACGAGATCTATCTGGTTGCTTAAGTTTGGAACACTTCTAAACACTTTGAATTTTGAGCTATCACTTAGATCCATGATCGAGTTCTAATCACACCTCCCCATTAGGAATCTTTTGGACCCTAAAAGACTAATATACTGATATGTATAGTAGATGAGAGTACATCACCCTCTTATTTTCAGCCTCCATACACTTTCCTTGCATGGATAGTGCCTTTGAAAAACAACTCGAAGGTAGTCGACACTCCCCTTCCTAGATGCACTTGTCCTCCTGTAAATAATTGTCTTCCTTACACTCACTTGGAAATTTTTGGCGAGAAATTTACAGAAGGTAGCTAAAAATTGCTTCCTTGATCTTTGATCCAAGGTGGCTCAAACAAACATGATATTGCAACAGAAAACATGCATACATAACTGAAATTTTCATATGTACAAATGAGTGTATGTCTTACTTCGTTAAGAAGTCAAACCACTTCTTACCAAGCCACTTCCACGATGACTTTTGCTACTGAAAATATTCTTCATGTGAAATATATGTTCTCACATCAATGATGGAATCTTTGGTTCCACTTTCGCCAGTCTTTATCATCTTGCCTCATGTGCTTGGGATGATTAGTTGGGTGCAATGTCCAATAATGGGAAAAAACATGTCCCCTCTTCTGTCAATGTGTGCAAGTCTTGTGCACCTTCTTTGAAAGTTTCCTTTGCCTCAACTACTTCTTGTATGCCTTCATCCTCTTCTAGCATCTTGAAACAACATGGTTACGAAGACCATAGTATGCACAAAAACTCTTTCTTCCATTCAAGCATGCAGAATTACCATGCCTTGCAGAAACATAATCAACTTGACTATGGTAAGAATTATACCTCACATGTTGATTAGCATGTCCATCCTTTTTACCTTCTTGAGGAGATTAACTAGTAGAGGTTCCAACTTTCTCTTGAAGACTAACATTAGTGGTCATGTCTTGATAGTTGTCTGAACTCGCATGCTCACCATAAGCTGCATGTCTTAAATATTCTTATGGAAACATAGGCTTCAAACAATGGAAATCAACTTGAAAACAAACTTGACATGTTTGTGATTTAGAACTTGGAACAAAATTTCATTTTGAAGTTGCCTCATATGCCTTCATGGCTTTGGATTCTTCGCCATTAGATTGAACATAACCATGACAAAAATTATTAGGTCTTTACTCAACCAAAATAAGATTTATCATGCCTTGCACATGCTTGCCTAAACCCTTTCATTCATAGCCCATTTTAGACATTAACTTGGACCTTATACCTCTAGTGTGCTTTTAAAATGAACCAGCACATCTATGTGAAGAGGAAACTGAAGACAAATTTGAGTGAATTACCTCTACTTCAGACATGTTCTTGTTTAAGGCCTCTTTGGATTAATAGAGCTGCATCTCCATCTCATGCATTATTTAAAGAATTTCTTTCTTCTCTTGCTTCATAGAAACCAATTGTTCATGAAGTATAGTGCTTTCTCTTCTATAGTCATACATAATTTGAACCATGTCCTTCAACATGTAGAAGTCTCGCTTCATGTTTTCATCGAAGAATATTATGAAGGAGGAGGATTTTGAAACCTCAATTGATGAATTTTTCATCATTATGTCGATGAAAAAATAACTTCAATAAAAATTCACAAAGATTTCGAAAACAATTGACAAAGCTTATGAAAAAAATGGTTGTAGAGTCAAGCTCTTCTTCAAGCAGTATTTTGCAAGCAAACCCTTTTGTGCTTCAAGGGTTGGCTTGAGGTCCTTTCGGTAAGGAAGCTGCCTTCATCCCTGTCTTCCTTATTGTACTCTCCTGGATTTAGATATCAATATATTTCCCTTCACCTCTAGCAAACTCAAGCAACAGTTAGTTTGCAAACAATCAAAAGGTCAAATCCTTTGCACTTTCTAAACACCTTTCAAGTCAAACAAGAAAGCCATTGCTCTATCAATCAAGCAACCAAGTGCTCAGATACCAACCTAATCTGAAAATGGGTTGGATAACTTGTGATGATTTTGAAGAACCTCCCACTTAGTTAAACAAATAAAATATCTAGCTTATACTTGACATTTGCAGAATTTTATACTTGAAATAGGTGTATGTTTTTTAACTGTTTAAGTGTCTTAAGTCCATTTATTTTCGCTAAAATTAAGCATGTGTAATAGAAATGTAATGCAAAAAATATACATCCAAACACAATAGAAAATTTAATCTAGGAGTTCACTTGAATATCACGGGCTACATCTCCTTGAACTCTTTTCATATTGACTTGGCTCTTTGGGATTATGGAAAAATTTCTTTTCAAAGTTCCACACTTAACTCCAATGGTTACTGAACTAAACCAATGGGCATAGAATACCATCTATATCCCTTTCATGGCTGTCATCACTCTCCAAACAGATCTAGGCTTCCTTATACTTGATTCTTTTGTCGATGCTCTGAGTTACACTAAGCTTCTCCATGGCACTAACTCATTTAGAATTCATTAATTGTCCCTAAAACCTCACCTATTATCTCTAGTACATATCAAACACTAGAAATAGACTGATTTTTTTCTTAAAATAAGCACTGCATCCCCAATCTACGCCTCCCTCCATGGTTTGCCCTGGGCTGCCCAAAACTTCCCTGTAGGTTCTCAACCTTCAGTAGTTTTCAAATGGCTCTAAAAATCATTTCATTCGATTCATAATGCCAAAAATAGTTAGAATAGTCTATTGGTTCACTTGAATTGGTCTCCAGCTACTCCGGTCTTTCCTCCAACACTTGTGGCACCCCTTGGCATTTGGGCCAAAGAAAAGTTATCTGTGGGTTATCAACCTCTATAAGTCCTCAAAATATTCTCAAAACTCATTCATTGGATTCATAAGTATAAAAAAATTTATAAATTACTATTGGTATGCTGCATAAGGTCTCTAGCTGCCATGGCTAGGCCCTGAACTGCTGCTGGCACTTGCTGGCCCTAGTGGCCCCTGGAACTTCACTGAAGAAAATAGGCTTTAAAAATTCCTCTAAAGGCTCTAAAAAATACACCAATGGTTCCATAACATCTTAAACATCTAAAATTGACTATTGGATTTTTTAATAAGGCCTCTAGCTCCCCTGGCTAGGCCTCAAACTGTTCTTGCTCCCTGGTGGCCTTGGTAGAACCTTTAAATTATCTATAGAAAAAACCTGCTCAAATTTCCTTTGCTTGCTCTACAAACCACACCAATGAGTTTGGTTTGTCCAAGAAAGTCAAAATTGACTATTGGCACACCAAAATTGGTCGAATCTAGCTCAAGATAAGGCCTAAACTCATTTTTCCCAATGACCCCTAAAAATCCTCCACCAAAATTGGAGGAACTTAAGTTAATTGAAGTTAATTCAGAAATTCCACCAAAATTGGAGGGTGCACTTCAGTTAAACTGCTAGTTAAACCGTGGCATTAAAATTTCAGGTTAGTGGTGGGCACATGCGTTAAAACCTGAACCGCACATTTAACGTCACCATAACTGTTGGGTGGAGGTTACGGTTTTCATAATCATTTGCATGTGATTGTTCTTCAACACCACTGGTAGAAAGTTATGGGTGGGCTTAGGCTCTTGGTTCATGGGGCTGCAGTCGTATGGGAGGGGTTGGCCCATCCAAACCTCAAATGAAAACCATTTAAACCTTAAATATTACCGCAAACCTTATGTGGTTAAGAAAATCGGTTAGGAGAGTTGGTAAAGCCGCCGACATGTCATGGAGGAGGTCTCTGGTTTGATCCTCTATGCCTCCAAAATATTTTATGCACAGTCCCAGGGACACGTGGCGACGTCATGGCTAGCCACGTGTCGTCGTGTAATTGATCGAAAATAAAATTCATATAGCCCACTGTCCAATGACACGCTGACACTTTTCATGACCTGATTGGTCTGAATGGAATATTACAAGGAATATCTCAAGAATATTCCAAGAATATTACCTGGAATATTCTCTTTTTAATTTTCCCAGCATTCAAGTCAAACTTGGTCAAAGTCAAAATTTTGCAGTTTACTAGACTTTTCAAACTGTGATAACTTCTGCATACAGTGTCAATTTTTCGGGCCATTCACAACACCAGAATCAGGAAGATGAGATCTATCTGGTCACTCAGGTTTCGTACAGTTCCAAAAAAAATTAATTTTGAGCTATCAATTAGGTCCATGATCTAGTTCTGATCACACATCCCCATTAGGAATATTTTGGAACCCAAAATACTGACATACTGATCTATATAATATATGAGAGTACATCACCCTCGTCTTTCCAACCTCCATACAATTGCCTTGCATGGCTAGTGCCTTTGAAACACAATTTGAAGGTAGTCAACACTTCCCTTCCTGGATTCTCTTTTCCTCCTATTAAGGACTATCTTCCTTGCACTCACTCAGAAATTTCTGGCGAGAAATTTACAGAAGGTGGTTGAACATCACTTCCTTGATCTTTGATCCAAGGTGGCTCAAAAAAACATGAGATTACAACAGAAAAAATTCATACATAACTGAAATTTGCATATGTAAAAGAGAGTGTATGTCTTACTGCGCCAAGAATTCAAACAACTTCTTACCAAGCCACTTCCATGGCGATATTTGCTGCTGCAAATATTTTTCATGTGAAATATATGTTCTCACATCAATGATGGAATATTTGTTCTACTTTCTTCAGTCTTTCTATCCTCTTGCCTCATGTGCTTGGGATGATTAGTTGGATGCAATGTCCAACAATGGGAAAAAACATGTCCCCTCTTCTGGAAATGTGTGCAAGTCTTATGCACCTTCTTTGAAAGTTTCCTTTGCCTCAACTGCTTCCTGTATGCCTTCATCCTCTTCCAACATATTGGAATAACATGGTTACACAGACTGCAATATGCACAACAGCTTTTTCTTCCATTCAAGCATGCAGAATTTTCATGCCTTGTAGAAACATAATCAACTTGACTATAGTAATAATTATATCTCGCATGTTGCTTTGCATGTCCATCCTTTTTACCTTCTTGAGGAAATGAACTAGTAGAGGTTATAGCTTTCTCTTGAAGACTAGCATCAATGTTCATGTCTTGAAAGGTGTCTGAACTCACATGCTCGCCATAAGCTGCATGTCTACAATATTCTTGCAACAACATAGGCTTCAAATAGTGGCAATCAACTTGAAAACAAACTTGACATGTTTGTGGTTTAGAAATTGTAACAAAAGTTCTTTTTGAAGTTGCCTCATATGCCTTCATCGCTTTGGAGTCTTCACCATTAGATTGAACATAACCAAGACCAAAATTGTTAGGCCTTTCTTCAACCAAAATTGGATCAATCATGCATTTTTCATGCTTGCCTAAACCCTTTCCTTCGTATCCAATTTTACAAATTAACTTGGACCCTATACCTCTAGTGTTCTTTTCAAATGAACCAACACATCTATCTGAAGACGAAAATGAAGACAAATTTGAGTGAATTACCTCTGCTTCACGCATGTTCTTGGTTAAGGCCTCTTGGGCTTGATGGAGCTACATCTCCATATCATGCATTATTTGAAGAATTTCTTCCTTCTCTTGCTTCATAGCATCCAATTACTATGAAGTCTAGCTCTTTTTCTTCTATCATCATACAAAATTTGCACCATGTCCTTCAACATGTAGAACTCTCACTTCATGTCTTCATCGAAGAATCTTGTGAAGGAGGAGGATTTTGAAACTTCACTTGATGAAGTTTTCATCACGATGTCAATGAAAAAAATAACTTCAATCAAAATTCACAAAGCTTTCAAACAAAAATTCACAAAGCTTATGAACAAAATGGTTGTAGATTCATGTTCTTCTTCAAGAAGCCTTTTGCAAACAAACCCTTTTGTGTTTCAAGGGTTGCCTTCAGGTCTTTTGGGTAAGGAAGTTGCCTTCAGCCCTTTATTCCTTCTTCTACTCTCCTAGACTTAGCTATTAGTAGCTTTCCCTTCACCTCTAGCAAAATCAAGCAACAGTGAGTTTGAAAACAATCAAGCAGTAAAATCTTTTGCATTGTTTAAACACCTCTCAAGTCAAACAAGCAAACTATTGCTCTGTCAATCAAGAAACCAAGTGCTTCAATACCAACCTGATCTGAAAATGGGTTGGATAACTTGTTATGATTTTCAAGAACCTCCCACTCAGTTAAACAAATAAAATATCTAGCTTATACTTGACATTTGCGGAATTTTATACTTGAAACAAGTGTATGTTTTTTAACTGTTTAAGTGTCTTAAGTCCATTTGTTTTTTATGATACTAAACATGTGTAACAGAAATATAATTCAACAAATACAAATGCACACACAACAGAAAATTTAATCTAGGAGTTCACACTAATATCGTGGGGTATGTCTCCTTGAGCTCTTGTCATCTTGACTTGACTCTTTGGGATTATGGAAAATTTTCTTTTACAAGTTCCACTCTTAACGCCAATGGTTACTGAATTGAACCAATGGGCTGATAATACCATCTATACCCCTATCATGGCTTTCATCACTCTGTAAATAGATATAGGATTCCTTAGACTTGATTCCTTTTGTTGGTTCTCTGAGCTACATTGAGCTTCTCCATGGCACTAACTCCTTCCGAATTCTTTAATTCTCCCTGAAACCTCACCTACTATCTCTAGTACACATTATACACCAAAAATAGATTGATTTTTTGTCTCAAAATGAACACTGCATCCCCAATCTAGGCCTCCCTCCACAGTTTGCCCTGGGCTGCCCAAAAATTACATGTAGGTTCTTGACCTTTATAATTCTTCAAATGGTTCTAAAAATATCTTCATTGGACTCATAATGCCAAAAATAGTTAGAATATACTATTTGTTCACTGAAATTGGCCTTTGGCTACTCTGGTTTCGCCTCCAACACCTGTTGGAACCCGTTGGCACTAGGGTCAAAGGAAACTTATCTGTGGTTTATTGACCTCTAAAGGTCCTCAAAAGCTCCTGAAAAATCCTCCATTGGATTTAGAAGCATCAAAAAATAAAAAATAACTATTGGTTCGCTGTATAAGGTCTCTAGCTGCCTTGGCTAGGCCCCAAACTCCTATTGGTAATTTTTGGCCCTAGTGGCCCCTAGAACTTCACTGAAGCAACTAGACTTTAAAATTTCCTCTATAGGCTATGAAAATCACACCATTAGTTCTAGAACATCTGAAGCATCCAAAATTTACTATTGGATTTCTGAATAAGGCCTCTAGCTCCCCTGGTTAGGCCTCCAATTGTTGTTTCCCCCTAGTGGCCTCAGTGGCCACTTGAACTTCTCTGTAGAAAAAACCTACTCAAAAGTCCTCTAATGGCTCTACAACCCTCACCTATGAGTATGGAATGTCCAAGAAATTTCTAAATTGACTATTGGCACACCAAAATTGGTTGAATCTAGCTCAAGATAGAACTTGAACTAGTTTTGCCTAATGACCCCTAAAAATCATCCACCAAAACTGGAGGAACTTAAGTTAACTGCAGCTAATTCGGAAATTCCACCAAAATTGGAGGGCACCCTCCAGTTAAAATTCCATTTAAACTGTGGTAGTAAAATTCTGGGTTAGTGGTGGGCACGTGCATTAAAACCTGAACCACACATTTAACATCACCATAACCATTGGGTGGAGGTTACATTTTTCATAACCATTTGCATGTGATAATTCTACAAAACTACTGGTGGAGGGTTATGGAGGGATTAGAACCTTGGTTCACAGGGCCACGGTCATATGGGAGGGGATGGCCGCTCCAAACCCCAAACAAAAACTATTTAAACCTTAAATATTACTGCAAACCTTAAGTGGTTAAGAAACTCGTTTAGGAGAGTTGGTAAAGCCGCCCGCATGATGTGAAGGAGGTCTTGGGTTCGATCCTCCGACCCTTCAAAAACATTTCTACATGGTCTTGTGGACATGTGGTAGCCTCAAGGCTAGCGACGTGTTGCCCTATAATTGACCGAGAATCAAAATCGTATAGCCCACTATCTAATGACACGGTGGCCCTTGTCATGACCTGATTGGTCCAAATGGAATATTTTGAGGAATACTCCAAGAATACTCTAGGAATATTCCTTGGAATATTCTCTTTTTAATTTTCCCAACACTCAAGTCAAACTTGGTCAAAGTCCAAATTTTACAGTTTACTGGACTTTTCAAACTGCGATAACTTCTCCATATAGTGTTGGTTTTTCGAACCATTCATGGCACCAGAATCAAGAGGACGAGATCTATCTGGTCACTTAGGTTTGGCACACTTACAAAAAATTTGAATTTTGAGCTATCACTTAGGTCCATGATCTAGTTCTGACCAATGGTACTCCATCTAAATTCCCTGGTTGGTCAATTAGATTCCCCCGTATAATCTGCAACTGTAAAATCAAGATTATTCTATGCAATTGTCCCTCAGACATATTTCTTCCCAGAATTTATCACTTTGATGAATTCTTCTCTTTATCCTCATAATTTTTTTTTCATGAATTTCACAGGGGGAGAATATTTTCCAAGTTTCTACCTTGATAATTCAGCAAGTCCGTGATTTTTCACATTGAGAGCATTATACTTCTTTTTCTGAAGAAACCTTGGTTTGTGGTTTCCAAATTCTTTTTGAAGAAAATTATGTCAAATTGTCTTTTCATCTCATGTTAGTTGGACACACTTTATCGATAGAACCAATTGTGTTTCCTCTAGATAATTTTTTCTAAAAATTTTCAACTAATTTTGCAAGTAATTTCCAGGTTATTTGGGAGAGAAGATACTTCTACTATTGATCGTGCAGTTATAGGAATGTTTAATCTAGTCATTCAACCTGGAGTGACTCTTGATATACCAACTTTATGGGAGGGTTTAGTGAATTATCGATTTTCAAATTTGAATTTACTGGTTGTTCCAAATTTCCATCTCTGTTGATCTACTTGTTCCTTTATATCCATGTAGAAAAAATTATGCATTTAGGCCTGAACATAATGGATTTACATAAAAATAAGCAGTAAGTGATAAATTGGACAAAGACTATAAGAATTCACCCTAACCATGAGGGCCTTTCATATTTCACTTTGTTGTGAAACCAACTCCAAAAATAGAAGAAAAGAGAGATCAATGCCTTAGAAATTAGAGACTTCAAGGGAGAAACCTCCAATACATTACTTAAATGAACAATTCTTGGATGCTACCAATGACAAAACCTCTTTTCTATATATAGGATTCCATGGGGCCACAATGTTTTCCTAGTGGGGCCATAATGTAATCCTAGCCGACATAACAATAGTAATTTAAGGGCACAGTAATAACAATATGGGGGTTACAGGGGTACAACAATAACAATAAGGGGGTTACAATAACAACAATAAGAGACTATACTAGTAATATAGGGACCTAACATGCTCCTCTCCTTCAAAAAAGTGTTGTCCTCAATGCTTGAGTAGCTCTGGGTGCTTTTATATAAAATTCTCATCCTCCCATGTAGAATCTTCAGTCAGTAAGTTCTTCCATTTGATGAGATACTCTAAAATTGATCAATTTCGTAGTTGTCGAGTTCTTTTTTGCATGACTGCTTCAGGTTCCAATATGGTTTTTCCTTCCTCATCAAGTTTTGGCAATAATTTTTGAACTAGAATTTTTTCCCCTATAACCTTTTTGAAGCATGAAACATGGAAAACTGGATGCACTCGTGAAGAAGTAGGAAGCTCCAATTTGTATGCCATAGTACCAATATTTTGAAAAACCTTGTAAGGACCGTAGTACTTTAGCAATAATTTATTATCCTTCTTAACTTGCTTGAGGGACATTTTTTTGTATTGTTGCAGCCGTAAAATTACCCAGTCTCCCACATCAAAACTTTTTTCACTGCGATGTTGATCCTCCTGTTGTTTCATTGGATTTTTTGCTAAATTTAGGTTATCCTTTAAGAGTTGGAGAACTTCTTGTTGATGCTCGATGTGATCCTCCATTGCATGAACCCTAGAATTTCCCTTTAAAGAAGATGTGATGGATGACGGATGATATCCATAAAGTGCCATAAATGGGGTCATTTTTGCTACAATATGGAAGGAAGTGTTATACCACCATTCAGTGAGAGGTAACCACTTAACCCATTGTGCTTGCTTATCAGATACGAAACAACGAAGATATCCTTCCAAAAATTTATTCACCATCTTCGTTTGACCATCAGATTGAGGATGATAAGATGAGCTATGAGCTAGTTGAGTACCCAAACAAGAAAATAATTCCGTCCAAAAATTTCCTGTAAAAATGGGATCTCTGTCACTTACAATAATCTTTGGGTTTCCATGTAGCTTTTGAATTGTTTCCATAAATGCGGTAGCAAATATGCTAAGCTTTGAATGGATGAGATAATGCACAAAGTTTGCATGCTTGACTAAGTCTATCAACTACCTCATGATGACACTCCTTCCTTAGGACTTAGGTAAACTGTGATAAAATTCCATTGCAGAAATCTCCTCCCAAATACATTGGATGGAATAGATTGTAGAAGGACCTAAAGTTAATTGTCTCAAATTACATTTAACGGAAAACCAAACATTCCACCACAAACTTTTGAATATTAGATGTAAGGCCATCCCAAAAAAATCTTTCTTCACCCTGTGGTAAGTTTTTAAAAATCCTAAGTGTCCTCCTAAAGGAGAAGTGTGCAATTCCAAAAGAATATTTTTTTTTAGTTGAGAATTCTTGCAAATATATAAGTGATCTTTATACCATAAGTAATCATTTTTCCAACTAAATACATCAGATGTACTAGGATCTTACAGTAACCTTTGAATGAGTGTCCACACTTCTTCGTCCTTCTTCCATTCATCCCTTGCTTCGGTTATCCAATCTGGTTGGATAATAGAAATGGCACAAAGCAGTGCTTCCACCTCTTCATCCATTCTTGAGAGTGCATCTGCAACAACATTTTTCTTCCCTTTTTTGTAGGATCATTTCAAAGTCATAACCCATTATATTTGTGACCCATTTTTGCTTCTCTTATGAAGATAATATTTGTTCCAAAACGTATTTAAGACTATCATGATATGTTTTTACCTTAAAGTGTCTTCCCATTAGGTAAGATCTCCATTGCTTTACTACATGTAGTATTTACAATATTTTCTTCTAATAAATAGCCTTTTGTAAATAATTTCCTTTGATTGAATTACTTTCAAAAGAAATGGGTCTTCCTTCTTGCATTAAAACAACACCAATTCCATTTCCTAATATATCCGTTCCACAATAATTTTATTTATGAAGTTTGGCGTAGCTAAGATTGATGCTAGGCAAATTTCCTCTTTAAGATGTTCCGAGCCTTGGTTTCTTCGAGTCCATAATGCATGCTATTCCAATAATGTTGTTGTAGGTACTACTATTCTCCCATAATTCTTAACAAACCTACGATAATACCATGTTAACACGAGAAATCCACGCAACTCTTTATGGTTGTGGGGACTTTCCATATGATGGATTTAATTTTGTTAGGGTCTACCTTAACACCCTCATGAGACACAATATGACCCAGATATTCCACCTCTTGTGCTCCAAAGAAACATTTGGAGGTTTTTTCATATAATTGCTTCTCCTCCAATAGTTTGAGCACCCTGTCAACATGTTGAACATGATCCTTCCAAGACCTGTTGTAGATTAGTATATCATCAAAAAATACTAACAAAAGTTTTCCAAGGAAGGGTTTGAAAATTGAATTCATCAACCCTTTGAAATGTAGAAGTTGCATTGGTAAGGCCAAAAGGCATGACGAAAAATTCATAATGACCCTCATGAGTTCAAAATGTTGTTTTCGAAATATCTTCAATCTTCATTCTAATTTGATGATATCCTGAATGAAGATCCAACTTGGTAAAATAAATTCTTTCCTTGGTTAAATAAACAATTCATCAATCACAAAGGAATGAAATTTATTTTCCAATAGTGAGCAATGAAATCTACTCGTCTAGACACATACACCATGATCCATATTTCTTTTACTGTGACTACTACAGGAGTAGAGAAAGAACTTTGACTAGGTTGAATTATACCCACCTCTAACATTTCTGCAACCATACGTTCAGTTTCGCTCTTTTGGACATAAGGATATCTATAAGGCCTGATGTTTGGAGGAACACTTCCTGGAATCAAATGAATAGCATGATCATGATCACGAATAGGTGGGAGTTCTTTTGGAGTATCAAACACCTTGGAATAATTTTCCAAGACTTTTTGGAGATCTGGAGAAATAGATGATTTTGATGTTGGAATTTCTAGTGGGCATAATTATGCAATTAAGCCCTGTTTTTCTTTCTTCAGAAGCTTTGTCATGAAATTAGACCTTATTATTTTTCACAAAACTCTTTGTGATAGCCCATAATTCTATTTCCTTTCCTTCCGAAAAAGATTTCAAGGAAATTTCTTGAAAATTAAAAGCTACCATCCCCAAAGATTGTAACCATTGTACTCCTAGTACAATAGCAGCACCTCCCATTGGAATGGAAAGCATTAGAATATTCAATACATATTCCCCCATGGTTAGCTTGCTATTATGGAATTTTCCAGAGAAATTTATAGTTCCTCCATTTTCAACCATCACTTTACATTCTGGTGTTGGGTATAGGAAACAATTCAATTCCGTGGCTACCTTACAATGAATAAAATTATGGGCACTACTCGAATCAATCAACACTATTACCTTTTTTCTTCTTGATATGTTCTTCTATCTTGAGAGTTTGAGGAGTGGTAATTCTTACCAATCCATTACATGATATGGTCAGACTCGTTTCTTCTTCTTCTAGGGTTGGTTCCTGGTGTATATCCTCTTATTTTGAAGTTTCTTTTTCATTTTCTTCATCCTCTTCATAATCTATGTAAAATAATTTATTCTCAACACACTTATGACCTTTAGTGTATTTTCTATCACAACTGTATCAAAGCCCTTTTGCTCTTTTTTCTTCCAATTTTTGTTGTGTAAACCTTGTAGGTTATGGAAGTCTAGGAGTAGTAACACTTCCATCTTTATAGATGTGAGTGTTAAGCTCCTTGTCACCATAATTTTACATTCAACTTTTGTTTCCAACCTAAATGCCTTCTCCAATGAATTAGGTTCCCAAATGTGAACTTCGTGTTGGATTTTATGCTTTAAAGTCCCTATGAAGACACCAATCCTTTGTTCCTCTGGAATATCAGTTACCCTTATATTCAATTTTTGGAAGTCCTCAATTTTCTCCACCATTAAACCCTTTTGTTTGATATTTATTGATTGGCTAAAGAAGGTGTTCCTCTTTGTATCCTCATAATGTGCTATCATTTCCTTCATAAAAATTGACCAACTGAATTTTTCTTACACCAGAAAAGCTAGAAATACCATAAAAATATATTTTGTTCTAAATTTAAAGTTGCAATGCGTACCATTTGTGTGTTTTGCAGATTATTGAGATCAAAATATTGCTCCACCTGTAGTATCCATGTTACGGGATCCTTGCCATCAAAATTCCTGATATCCATATTTGGAATATGGTGGTTCTTCCATACAACATTAGAGTTTATGAAATCATGATTAACATCTATTTTGTTCTCAGCATGAGCTTCCTCTACTATCTTTTCTCCATCAGGAAACATTTCTTGTATCAACTTTGTTAAACCTTTGATGTCTGATTTTAGATCATTCTTCATGTCTTCCATGTTGTCTTTCATTTTTTCTTCCATGTCCTCCATCTTAGCTTCCACACCATCTATCTTAGTTTCCACACCATCCATCTTAGCTTCCACGCCTTTCTTTAAACCATCCATATTATTCTTCAAACCATCCATAGTATTCTTCAAACCATCATCTTAAGCACCATGTGTTTTCTTGAAACTTCCATTTCATT
Source organism: Pinus albicaulis (assembly GCA_034641835.2). NCBI lineage: Eukaryota > Viridiplantae > Streptophyta > Pinopsida > Pinales > Pinaceae > Pinus > Pinus albicaulis. The sequence goes on from CM076583.1 coordinate 780,529,972, forward strand.
TTTTGCTACTCTTTGTGACAGCGAAATTTGGTGCACTTTCTCTTGAAATTTTGATAGATCATATTGCAATTCTTCATTTTTCATGAGTCATAGTAGAGTATTCTGTGGGCTTAATGGGTGTTGAATTATTTGTAGAAGGAATTTTAGAACCCAATACTGAAATATATGCTTAACAGGGCCATGGAATCACTTCAAGCTGATTTTTTACACAAGACTTATGCAATTTGGAAAAATAAATACACACCTTTTTCTTTCTTTTGAGGAACTCGATATTGAAACTAAATTATATCTGTGATTTAGAATATGCAATATCTAAAATTTAGCGTTGAGATAGCCCTCTGAAGCCTCTTTCGAATGCCATAGGTCTGACCTGATTTGGATTCTTCAAGGCAAATTTATGTCCAATCTCCCACAATGGCGTAACTATGGACTGGTTCAGTAGAGAGAACTTGTACGACTTTCCAAATGTCACTGTTTCCTCCTTCGACCCTGAAATTTATAGACCAGAAACCAAATTCTGTGTACTTGAGGCGACATTTTACAGAATTCCAATCTGATGCTCAGAGAGAGAGTTATGAATATTTTCCCATGATCACCTCTTTGAGATGAAATTTGGGAGCCTGAAAAAGCCCTAACTTCCATAGATCATATATTAGAAAATATTGCGAACCAAGCTCTGAAATTGTGCAACACTGTTCCTCAGGATTTTTGATTCGTGCTCTAAAAATTTCAGCTTCTGAACCTTTGTATAAAAAAAATATAGTGAAAATTCCACGATGACCTGTTTGGAGCAGAAAAACACTAGAATCCAAAGCTCTGATACCAAATTTTGTGAAACCAGCTCCAAAAATTGAAGAAAAGAGAGATCAACGCCTTAGAAATCAACTAATTTGAGGGGGCAACCTTCAATACATTACATAAATGAACAATTATTGGATGATACAAATGAAAAAACCTCCTTTCTATATATAGGAGTCCATGGGGCCAGAATGTAATCCTAACCGACCAAACAATAATAATTTAAGGGAAAAATAATAACAATATGGGGGTTACAACGGTACAAAAATAACAATAAGGGGGTTACACTAATAATAGTAAGGGAGTATACTAGTAATATAGGGACCTACCACACTTCCTCTTTTATGTGAATTTTCCATTCAATTATAAACAACTTAGTTCCACCATTCCTCTTTCCAAAATCCTAGTCCTTTTTACAACTGAGTTAGGATATCAAAATAAGAGACCAATTTTAGTTTGAATGTTATGTTGAAATTAGATTGTGTGGAGTAGATATTTCCCCTTATAGGCTCCCTTCTTTGGTACCAATGAGATTAATTTCACCGGAGTTCATTAGAAAAAGTATAAATGTAGATCAGGTTCATTTTGTGCCAGCACAAAAGGGACATTTGTTCAAGTTTCCCAAAACCGTTGGACCTTTTATTGTTAAAAATAGACAGGCTATGGATGAAGTTGAGAAAATGCTTCAAGATATGCATCTTCAAAAAGTATATAAATGGTCCTATTACCCTCATAAAATTATTTCAAGAATAAGGTTGGATAATTCTTATGCTCCCTACACACATGAATCAATACTTGAAATTGAAAATCTGGATAATGGTGGTCAATATCAAGCACAGAAGGGGATGGGGGTTGAGACTCCACACCCTAAAAATAAAGGATTGAAGAGAGGAAATGAATAAATTATTGATATGGATGATGAATTCAGCCACAATTCTAAGAAATCAAATCTACATGGAAAATAAAAGGAATTTTAGCCTTTGGTAGAAATTTCGTCCACAGCAGTTGGTTTTAAATTATAATTGGGAGAAGCGAGATGCACACCTTCCTCTCCTATTCTTTAAGAGAGTAAAAGGAGATATATTTATATTTTTAAGGAATCATATGGACTAAATAAAGAAAAGAATGAGAATATTAGGGAGAATGTTATTTCTTAGCTTGAATCCCAGTCATTTTCAAAGTATCACACCAAGTTGCTATCAACCACGGATTTGAAAATAAATCAACCTAAATTAGATTTTTCTCATCCCTCTGCTTTGACAGTTTCCTCAAAATCATGATTGAAGACTGTAAATATAAATGTGGATGCAAGAGATATTCCATTTCCTAAAAAAATCAATCTACACAGGAAAACCAAGGAACCCATTTGTAGTGATTTGAGAAAAACATCATTGGCAGCAAGTAAAAAAAATTATTGGGAAATCTAATAAATAAATTGAAGCTAGAAAAATAAAATGATTGATTTTATTAATTCAAAATCATCTCAGGAATTAATAACTATGCAAATTGAAGACATAACAAATATTGTTCTAGAAATAAATAAAATGGTGCAGAAGAATCTATATAGAAAAACTACAGAGGAAAAATTGGGGGTAATCAAAGAGTCCATTTTGAAATTTAATAAAACTTTAAAAAGAGGGTCAAGGAAAGATTTGCTTCATGTTGGTATCAACAAGGTAATCTACTCCCCTGGGAGACATATGAGACACTATTTGTAGAATCAAAAATTAAGATTGATTATTCTCATGAGAAGACAATAATATGTAGAGATACTTTCAATCGCTATAGTTGGTCAACATCCTCTTCATAGAGAAACCAACCTAAAATTTGATTAATAATTTGAGGATGGATCATGCTAGGTTTATCAAATTTCCAATTTTACATTTATCAACATGGAAAAAGTGCAAAGCATTGATGTCATTGGGCGAAGCAGTTGATCCTGCTCAAAAATCCCAATTTATGCAATGAAAGTCAAACACTTGTTTTATTTGATGAAATGATCAAAGAATATTGCATTTTGTAATGATAATTATTTTAATTTTAGAATTTAAGTCCTAAAGATGACCGAATAGGGCTTAGAGTAGTTTCTCAAAGAAGTTTTAGAAGCTTGTGGCAGTTAACAGTTTTTATAAATGTCATATTTGTGATGTTACTACAAAAAGACTTTGGAGAGCCATTTTTTGGGTTATGAATATCGAATTCAGAGAAAAATATTTCGGTGTAATGTGTTTATATTTTCTTGGATATTAAATAAAGATTTAAAGGTGATTCCAAGTGGTATTTTGGATATGATATGTGTTTTTGGTCATTTTAAGTCATTCATTTTTCCTTATTCTTTTGGAAAAGTGGAAAGAAGTTGTTGGTTGTTTTAATAATGCAAATTTACTAAAATCATAGTAACTGTAATTTTAAATGAAATAACCTTAAAGTGCACTCCACTTTTATATACATTCATTTTTAGAATCTCTCATATATTATGCTAAGGTTTAAAATAAAATATTTTGTTGCTACAACTTTAAATCATTTTCATAGTCAATAAGGCCATCTCGAAATATATTTTTATCCCAATAATATTTCCTTAACATAACCTGCAGTACTCATCTCTGAAAAATCATAATGGGAAAACAAATCTCATTTACTATGTTTTTGTATAGATTTCCTAGGAACTCACCTCTTCTCAGCCAGAGGTTGTCTCTAGGGTAAGAACAAACACCATGCTTCATCGATGCCCCACTCACGAACAAGCCTAGCAGGTCTTAAATGACTATCACAATGGGGTTTGTGGTGGTCACCTCTCAGGGATGGTCACTGCTCAGAAAATACTTTGTGTTAGACATTTTTGGCCCACTCTTTTCCATGAATGTATTCAAGAAGTCAAGATATGTGAGCGGTGCCAAATATACGCTCATATGTTGCGATCCCCACTGGCTCCCTTACACCCAGTCATCGTCATTGACCAGTTTGGAAAATGGGGCATAGACTTCATGAACTGCAACCCCACATCATTTGGAAACCAAAAGTACATTTTGGTGTTTGTAAACTATTTCACCAAATATGTAGAAGCCATGAAAACATATAATAACACCACATAAACCAATGCACATTTTTTCTTTAAACATGTCATAACATGGTTCGGTGTTCCTAAGGAGTTGGTATCCGACCACGACAAACACTTAGGGAATAAATTATTTTAGGTGTTATCCAAAAACCTTGGCTTCTATCATGAGTTAAATTCCCTATAGTACCCCTCAGTCCAACGGTGAGGAAGAAGTTGTCAACAAAGTTCTGAAAACAATGTTGCAGCACTTGGTGAACAACCAAAAAACCAATTGGAACCACACGGTATTTTCAACCCTTTGGGCATACCGTACAACATTAAAAGCAGCTATAGGGTTCACACCCTTCCCCTTTGTCTATGGGGTCAAATTTTTCCTACCCATTGAGTTTGAGATTCATACCTTGCACTCAACCATCGAAATCCTCACAAAAACCACCCCTTTAGAGAAAAGGTTGGCACAGCTGGAACCCATAGAAGAAAATCAGCTAGAGTATCTCCAGCATAATGAAGCACACAAGAAGTTGACTATGTAGAAATTTGAATAACTGAGATATTATTCACCGAGATTCTCCTGATCACACACTATTTTAGCTTCATGCATAATACAGAATCTCTTCTACTATTGAACATCACATGCGGAAATAAAATCAATTGCATGCATACATTAAAACCACAAAAAATCACACATATGAACACAATATTTAATGGGAAATATTAAAGCTGAAAACCCAAACTATTTGTATATTATATGTCATGGAAATCATGTAACAATCATAGTACAAAAGCTCCTCACAAGCTCTCATGCACACCCTCAATTGCTACACACTATCAAGGTAGATCTAGCCAAACACATGCTCCAATATTTTTCCACTTGATAGCCAGCCTCTATTGTGTTTTCAATGCTATGGGATGGATTCATTAAATAGATAAACCACCTGGCTTGTACTGCACAATCCTCATGGGCTTCTCCACCTATCTGTGTGTTGAAAATAGCAACAGTATAGTCACAACTGATAGTTAACCCGCTCTTTCACTTATTTCTGCACTGGTCTCCACTGAAACTATCCATGCACTGAAGTTAACTGATGCATTATTTAGTTGATTAATGAGTTTATAATTAGTGAATTAATTAATAATTAATTAACACCACTCTCACTAATTGTATCAATTAGTTAAAATGAATACAAATAGCTCAACTATGTTTAGATTAGTTAAACTGAATACAACTCCACTAACTTCCTCAAACAACTCCACCAAACTCTCTCACATGAGTTCTAACTGAAGTATCCATGAAATAGCTCCACATAACCCTTAGGAATAATGTAATTCCTTCTGTCAGCTCCTGTGCCACATCTGTGCACTTAACTGAAGTGCTCCAAGAGAATAAGATAATGTTTAGAGTCTAAATATTATTAAGAGCTAATAATATTTGACATATCTATTTTTAGACTGGCAATCTAAAAATAGATTCCGACCAATATGTCTAAAAATAGAAGTCCATCTATTTTTTCCGACTTGACCAACCATCCACAAATAGCATCCTGCAACTCATAGAACATGATCCATATGTCTAAAAATAGACTTTGCGCCAAAAATAGCCTGCGGGCCCACTTAGTGAAGGCGACTTCTTTCCATTAAGCTCATCATCTTGTTGCAATCTCAACACTCCCTCTCAACAAGATATGGATTATCTGCAACCCCTATCCTGCCTCTGTGGTATTCGAATTTTCTCCTGGTGAGCGCCTTTGTCAAGATATCAGCATCCTGATCCTCCGTAGGAATGTATGAAAGTAACATGATCTTCCGCTGCACACAATCTCTGATATGATGATACCGGATGTCAATGTGTTTAGATCTATCATGAAATACTGGATTAACCGAGAGTTTGATGCAACTGCGCTTGATGCAACTGCGATTATCACGATAAATCACGATGAAGTCCCTAGTGTGAACCGAACAACTTGGGCAAGTCTTCCCTCTATCCTATAGCCCCTGCGTAGCAGCCAAAATTTCTGCCATGTATGCTGTAGGCCTGTAGTGGTGCACGGATCACGCTACTTTCTTTGTACCAAGCACTATTGGCTTGGAATCAAAAATCCCTCAGGATGTGCTCTTCTATCTGTTGGGTTCCTACTTAATCTGTATTAAAAATACACGACACCCTCATCATTTCTTGTACCATAATCCATATACCGATGTGCCTCTGAGATATCTCAATACATGCTTGCCTGCCTTCCAAAAGAGCTTGGTAGGCTTAACCATAGCTTGTGAAAGCTGGTTAGCAGCATAGCATATGTCGGGTCATGTATTGACTAGATACATAAGCGACCCCACCAACTATTGATAAACAGTGGCACCCACTACCTCTGCCGATGTAGCATCCTCTTTCCTCCAACCACCAGGAAGAGGAGTGTCGATAGGCTTGCAGCCATGCATGTTGAACTTCTCTGATATCTCATCTTAGGCATGCTTACACAGGGAAAAAGCAGGTCCACCACTCTGTTTATGAAGTTTCCAATCCCAGGAAATAATGAAGGAGGCCCAAGTCCTTCATCTCAAACTCTTTTGCAAGATCATCCTTGCATGAGAGTATCAACAACTCATCACCTGTCAAAATCAAATCATCTACATAAAGTACAATGATCAGCAACTTACCCTCCACCACAATCTGGTATAGGTTCGGATCCGCCTCACTCTTGGAGAATCCAAGTCTAGTGAAATAACTGTCTATCCATGTGTACCAAGCACGAGGTGCTTGTTTCAACCCATACAGCGCTCTCTTGAGCCTGCACACATGTGACTCACTGTGGAAGATCTCGAAACCTTCGAGCTTCTCTATGTACACCTCCTCCTCAATCACTCCGTTAAGGAACACAGTCTTCACATCCATCTGATGAATGTGCCACACCATCTGCGCTGAGAGAGAAAGAATGGTCAGTATGGAAGAATACCTTGCAACGGTGCAAAGGTCTCCTCATGTCGATCCCCCTCTGTAGAAGCCTGAGCAGGAAATCTTGTGCTTCTCCACACTCAGTAATTGCTGCTTCGCACAGCAGATCCCATGCTCAGACCCACCCATGATTTCCCTTAAGGTCTACAAGACTAATCTGCTCATGTTGAAAGAAATCCAAGTCATACTCTTCCACCATGGCATCTGACCATACCGAGGGTCCTCCTAACTTCTCGAAAGGATGGCTGTTATGATACACTTGCTCATAAGAGCCATGTATCCAGATATACGGTCGTTGACTATCTACGTCTCGCTATGATGTGGTGCTCTACAACCTTCACATCTTGACATTCCTCCGGTTCTGTGAAATAAACAGCCCTCTTGATGGTTGGTCTTTGCATGAGTGGTCTCTTCCACTCCATGAACCTCCTCTTGTGGCTGATCCACATCCTGAGGCTCATCCTTAGGAACTAATAGCTCCTCATCTGCATGCAAGTGTGGCTCCCTCTCAAGCAAACACTTAATGGATTTCTCCTCCTGAAATTTGATATCCCGTTGCACAACAGTCTTGTGACTATCTAGAAAATACACATGATAGTTGTGGGGTGTATCAGTGTACCCCACAAATATCCCAACCTCCATAGTCAGCTCCAGCTTCTTCCTAGCATCCTTTGTCACATGAATGTAAATAGGTGAACCAAAAATCCTCAAATGGGAAATATTAGGCCTCTTACCAGAAAACGCCTCCTCGAGTGTACTCATGCCAAGTATCCTATGAGGACAATGGTTCTACACATATACTGCAGTATTACATGCCTCTTCTCACAAGTGAATGGGTAAGCCCTGATCATGCAACATCGCCCGTGCAGCACCCACGACCATTATGTTCTTCCACTCAGCAACCCCATTCTATTGTGGGTTATGAGGTGCTATGAGCTCTCTTCGAATTCCTTCTGCGCTGCAAAAGTCTTTGAATTTGCCAGAGATGAATTCACCACCATTGTCGCTCCTCAGAGCCTTCACCTGCTTCCTCGATTCTTTCTCAACCAGTGCCTTGAACTCACAAAACTTTGAGTATGTCTCGCTCTTCTTCTGCATGAAGAAGATCCAGCACTTACGAGAAAAATCATCAACAAATATCACATAATACCTGTGCTTTTCTATCGAAGCCACTGAGAAAGGTCCACACACGTCTGTGTGAATTCTCTCAAGGATTGTCATGGCGCGACTATCCTTCTCGTGAAAGGTGGCTTTCACAAATTTTCCCAAGGTACACCCCTTGCACTAATCTGACTACACAAGAGTACCCTTTGGAAGCCCAGTAGAAATCTGCTACAGTATCTTCAAAGCTCCATGGTGAAGGTGGCCCAATCTCCGGTGCCACAACTCGCCATCATCCCGGCTCACGACTCCTTCTGCCTTGCCTGCCATTGCTGTGCAGCCATCTACCTGCAATTTATAAGGGTTCTTAACTTGAACCCCTATTCTCCGGGTCTCACTATTTGCCTTACTGTGCAGGAAAGCCTTTCCCTCACTAAAGACAACATCATATCCCTTGTCTTCTAACATCGCCATAGAGATAAAATTCTTCTTCAATCCTGGAACATGCATCACTTCCTTCAATCTGAAGGGTTTACCAGACTCCCTCTCAAGGGAAATGGTACTAATACTGGTTGCACTGTATCTACCATCATCTCCCATCTCGATGTGCACTCCAAGATCTTTCTCATCCAGATCAGTAAACAAATCTCGATCTACTGTCATGTGAAAAGACGCACCACTGTCAAGAAACCACACTGATCCCATCATACTTGAGACCAAGCATGCAATCAATGAAAAATCCAGCTCAAACTATGAGGCTAAGGCCTCTCTAGCTGCAGTCCCAGCAACCTGCTTATTTTTCTTCTTCTGTGGACAATTAGTGGCGTAATGTCTGTGTTGGTGATAGTGAAAGAACTTCACCTTTGACATGTCCTACTTCTTTCCTTTCACACCGGATTGAGAAGCTTTCTTGCTCTTCCCTTTCTTTGCTTTGGTAGCCAAAGCACAATTCTCTTCATCAGAGTTCTTTGATGAAGATCTGTCCCTGGTACTTCACCTTATCTCCTCTTGCACAAGATCCGACCAAAGTCGCTCTCATCTTGGCAATTTCTCCCGACGATTGACAGAGTCCTGATAGGAATGCCAACTCTTCGGAAGCCCAAGGAGAGCCAAGCTCACCATGTCCTCATCATCAACAGTAACCCCCACACTTCCCAGCTCATCCCTGCATTGGATGAACTTCGTGAGGTACTTGGGCATACTGTCACCTTTCTCCATCTTTATGTTTCTGAGTTTGTCCTTGAGCGCCAACTTCCTCTGATTTCTCTTTCTTTGGAATAAATATTTCAAGGCTTTCCACATGAAGAATGGAGAAGACTTAACATGCAGGTTGGACACTATGTGATCCTTCACGCCCTCCAACAGAATCCTTCGACACTTTGTTGTCTTCTTTTGCCAAGTCTCAATTATGGCAGCGTCGCTAGAAGTAGGCTTTGGGACTTCAGCATCTATGAACTCCTTCAACCCATTGTCATCTAACACCGCCTCCATCCTATCCTTCAATGAAATATAATTCGAGCTACCCTCAAGGGCATACTCCAGTCGCAATCCATTGAAAGACATCTCAACTTTGACACCAAGAAAAACACTGCTGCAAATTCGAATTCCACTAGCACAAAACTCAACCGCTTCAATGTTTTGCAATTTCTCCAATGATCAATATTGCTCTGATACCATGTAGAAATTTGAATAACTAAGATATTATTCACTGAGATTATCCTGATCACACACTATTTTAGCTTCATGCATAATACAAAATCTCTTCTACTATTGATCATCACATGCGGAAATAAAATCAATTGCATGCATACATTAAAGCCACAAACAATCACACATATGAAAAAAGTATTTAATGGGAAAGCTTAAAGCAGAAAACCCCAAATATTTGTATATTATATGTCATGGAGATCATGTAACAATAATAGTACAAAAGCTCCTCACAAGCTCTCATGCACACCCTCAATTGCTACACACTATCAAGCTAGATATAGCAAAACACATGCTCCAATATTTTGCCACTTGATAGCCAACCTCTATTGCCTTTTCAATGCTATGGGATGGCTTCATTAAATAGATAAACCACCTAGCTTTTACTGCACAATCCTCATGGGCTTCTCCACCTATCTATGTGTTGCAAATAGCAACAGTATAGTCACAACTGATAGTTAACCTACTCTTTCACCTATTTCTGCACTGCTCTCCATTAAAACTGTCCATGCACTAAACTTAACTGATGCATTATTTAGTTGATTAATGAGTTTATAATTAGTGAATTAATTAATAATTAATTCACACCACTCTCACTAATTGTATCAATTAGTTAAAATGAATACAAATAGCTCAACTATGTTTATATTAGTTAAACTAAATACAACTCCACTAACTTCCTCAATCAACTCCACCAAACTCTCTCACATGAGTTCTAACTGAAGTATCCATGCAATAGCTCCACATAACCCTTAGGAATAGCGTAATTCCTTATGTCAGCTCCTGTGCCACATCGTGTGCACTTAACTAAAGTTCTCCAAGAGAATAAGATAATGTTTAGAGTCTAAATATTATTAAGAGCTAATAATATTCGACATATCTATTTTTAGACTGGCAATCTAAAAATAGATTCTACCCAATATTTCTAAAAATAGAAGTCCATCTATTTTTTCCAACTTGACCAACCATCCACAAATAACATCCTGCAACTCATAGAACATGATCCATATGTCTAAAAAGAGACATAGTCTAAAAATAGACTTTGCGCCAAAAATAGCCTGTGGGCCCACTTAGTGAAGGCGACTCCTTTCCACTAAGCTCATCATATTGTTGCAATCTCAATAGAGTAAATTAGATTTTGAATGCAATGTTACCGCCCGGTCCTTTACTAAGGGGGATCTAGTTCTCTGCTACATTTCCCAAGAATATCTAAGGCTTGGGAAGTTATAAAAATTATGGAAGGGTCCATACATCGTCAAAAATTTCCTCCTCAAGGGGGAAATACATCTTCCGATGGGGCTTGCCTAAATTTTTTTGTCAATGGGTTCTATGCCAAAATGTTCCATATATAGCATTGCAAGTAACCCTTAAATGAACATGTATGCACCATGAATTAATTTTATGATGACCACTTCATCACAAATTCACTCTAAATCTCTCTCTCTCATCATGTGTCACAAATGGATCATCTACCAACCTATCATCATGGGTTCACCAATGGTGCTTCTCGATGGTTACAAAATCTTGCTACAATAGCCTAGGCCATATAATCTCCTGACCTCACACCAAGTGTCAGCAATGTACTATGTATCGGGTCAACCACCAATAATAACACTGAATACGACGTTGATGCCTCCAATTTAGGTATTAATTACTTGTATAAATTCCTTGATTCCTACTTTATTGTATAGAAATTGAACAAAGCCTTCAAATTTCATGATCCTTGGCTTTTCCATAACTATATTCATGCACAAAGGTTAGCTCGAGGTTTTCAACATATTAAATTTACACATATACTAAGAATTCAAAATAATCTAGTTGACCACATAGCTAATCAAATCCTACACTGGCATGCATCACAACATAAATACATGTAACAATGCACAAATGAAGAAAAACACAAATCACATACCTACTAACCTCCATGCATCGTCGGGAGGAAGCCCCATGTCTAGATCACCCCTGAAGACCACACCATGGGAAGGGTATTCAAGGATCATCTGAGGGTTAGATCTGAACCAAACCTCCACTGTGATTTTCTAATAATTCCCCATCTCATCGCCACTAGTCAATGGTATCCCAAGATCTCACCTCTTGATATGTGGGCCCCTAGTGGGACATGGTGGAACTAACAAAAAAGGGTGTAGCATCACTACCCTCTAATACAAAATGTTGCAAAGGAAATTTGCATCATAGAAACTACTCATCTGGCCCTGATGCACCTGTGTCAACTGAGACACCATCCACCTATAAAAAATTCCAACCCATTCAAAGAAGTGACCAACCTGAAATTTCTCCAAAACAAAAATTTATAGCCTTGACACTCAATGGGGAGTCATTGACCCAGCAATTCAAACAATCATCGCCAACGCATATCACTTGGAAATATCCAAAATAATCCCAAAATTAATGCTACACTCATCAATAACGTTGGATGCATAGTGAACCTATGCCCATACATGAATATCAGCCTACCATGTCGACAGGGGCACATGCAAGACCTCCCCATGAGGAACCAATCCTATAACAAACTACACATCTACAACAACAGAAATCGTAAGTTCAAAACATATGATACATAATACCTCATGCTCTATAACCCAACATTGGATCAAGAACCCCAAGAATGCATCATGTGACCTCATAATTGGGTTCTAAATAAACTTTAGTGACCCACAACCTGCTAATGTAGTCCTAGCTCCAACATCTCTAGCAATCGCTATGCGAAGAGGCTCCCAAACATGCTCTCTCCATAACATCCCCATCCTGCCAACAAGGATGTCAAAGGTAAAAAAATCAACCTGTTAGGCTGAAAAATCCATTTTCACACATTTGCATGCTTATGCTCATAATAGGCATGCATGCTACACATTTTTTTCTTGAACATACATGTAGAATGTGTGACTGTTTGAGACTAAGTCGTGGCGATTTTGTGGACCATGTTACACATCTGATCATTGATCAAACACACAGTCCAAGAGAATATTATCATTTGAAGCACTCAGAATATGGGTGAATTTATTCCTTAGCCACAGGGTCATCCAAACAACAACTCCACGACTTTATCCCCCTAAACTGCATTATCAATGTGGTTGATCAACATACACCCATGAAGGTTCTACGAGTATCTCTTGGATATCCATAGAGACCACGCGACTATATCTTTCTCACCCATGTGGTCAAATATTTTACCCTAAAAATAGGTCACATAGGTCACCCTTGTATGTCCTACCTAACCTAGTCTACCAAAATCACAAGGTTAGGGTTATGTGCTATAACCTGTCTCTCCTCAAGTACTATGCGAGTGCATAAGATGACCGTAATAGCAGGAAAAAAATCCTGGAACAACCTTGAGCTACAAAAATAGTAAGTACAAATTAAGAGGCATATGGACCACTTTTCCCTATATATTACCCTCTTTTTTATATTCTGGAGCCTAGTACAAGAGCTCAAGACCTCCCTTTTAAAAATCGTCAAAGACAGAAGGATTATGACCGAATCATCTTCATTATGGTACCCTCAATTCCTTTTTAAGCCGAAACTCATTTTTGGACCCACCACATTCTTAGAGTACCACTTCAGCTGCACCTTCTCTTGTTTTTCAATTCATCTTGTTCATCACATTTCCCTTTATGTTTTTATCAAGATGTTTTCACTTGGGGTGTTGGTTTCCAAATATTGTAGGTATTTTAGTAGCTTCCTGCCATAATCAGTACCTCAATGGTTTTCAATAGAGAAGGTATCATTCTCCACCCAACATGATAGGCTTCCTCAAATATCTTCATATCCTAAAATCATTTCTGCGAATTGTAGCATAGATTCCATCATCTCGACCACATTTACCAACCCCTTCCCTTGCACATGGTAAATGAGCATTCCAATTGATAGAACCTTCCCACTCATGAATCACCTCATGTTTTAGATCCCTCACAACATTGGATCCATGACCATACTCTCATACATGGGATTCACTTCACTTTCATACCTTGAACATTGGCCTCAATTTCCTCTTAACATATTTATTACCAACCACACTCTTGGGCCACCCCATGTATTTTGTGATGGTTCAAGACGGACACACTACCACATTCCACATATGGGCTATCATTCCTCCATTTTCATACCCCATTTGTGTCACCTAATTTTCCTCATCAACTCCACACCAACACCAACCAATGGGGCCCCTTACCTTCCCACAAAACACCTTACCTCCATCATCATGCAAGTCACCATTTTTATGGGGCACCCATCTCAGTTTTTGTACATCCAAAATAACCTTTCCATTATTTTGGTAAGTGTACAATTTTTTTTAGTAAAATTTCTCCCACCCATATTTTCATTTATTTTACCCGGTGAAAGTCTGTAGTCTCCCTTGTTCAGAGCTCACACATACTCCATGTTCATTTACTGTAATATCCCAAAATGGGAACAGCTACACTATTGGGAATATTTTGAGTTATTACAGATGTGAAGCTTCAGCAAATAATGAGCATGAAAATTTAGAGCAGATCATTAGATGTAAAATAACACCTCATCAAAAGATGAAAGAACCTCAGCAAGAATTTGGCCTATATTCTCCTTCCCGGGTGCTGAAATGCACCAATACGGGGCATAAATCAGATGTCTTCAGAAAATTGCGTAATAAACATGGACACTGGGACTTGGATCCCTTATTTTAGGAAATATAAAAACCACTTTCATAATTGTAGGTGAAACAAATGAAACTAGCTACATTAAATAGATCTCTCTGACTCAATACTGCTTAAAAACACCTCGATCCCATGACTTCTCTACAACAGAATTTCTGAAGACTGTGAGAACGTAATTCCCATGAGGTTTTATATAGAAAATGATGAAATAAGAATTTTATGGATCTTTTATTAATAAAATAATAGAGAAATCAAGGTTTAACCTCTTTTACACAAAGAAAAAGAGACCCGGCAAGGGTTTCCTGCAATATACATGTACAAAAAGCAAGACTGCAAAAAATAACGAAGTATACTACAAATATACATTAAAAATGGCTTAATATGACATATAAAAGCTGAATAATATAGAAAATGGACCTATGCCTTCTTATTAGAGCTCCCGGAGGGAAATAAACACCTCCTGCTCAAATACTAGGACAAAAGAACAATGTTTAACCCAACAACAATGCACCTGTAGAAAAAGACGTAGTTTTTGAAGATTACTGAACTGTATATGTTTCTGGCTAAGTGGAATTAAGCCAAATGATGAAATGGAAGCTCAGATCCTTCCCTTTGATCCCTTAAGAAAGCTGATTTGAAGAAAGGATGGAATTCCCGCATGAGAATTCTTTGCACTAAGCAGTGCAGCAAATCCGGCTAAACAACTAAAGCATGCAAATAGTTAAAAGACAAAAGATATCTGAATAATAAATGATATCTTTGATGCTATGCCATACTTTTTGTCTTTGATGAGCCACCTCGCTCCGGACCCCACACATTGTTGAGGTGACTTCCTAGTGAAGATTCCTCCTTCAAAACTGCGATGCCCTAATTGGCTTCCCTCCTCTTTGTAGCAACCCTATTGACTTGGTCAACTGGGACTAATCCACCCGAAATGCCTCTTTTCACACTAAGGGATCTTCAATCCATTCTCATATGTGTGTCTAGGCTGATCCTTGTTCACATTGAGCTAGTTTACATAGGTGATTTCTTCCTCCTCAAGAATGCATGTTGACTCAGTCAAACTTGACTATGTCCCCATATATTTTTCCCTTGTTCACACTTGGAAGTGTAAAAATAGCTCCTAAAGTGATATCCCTCCTTAGTAAGGTGGAATTTATTCATATATTTATTGTTCGTGGGCCTCCTTTCCCATTTATTCCTCTCCTAAGTGAAAGCATCAAAATCTAATATTCTAATTTGCTTGTGTGCAAATTTTGGAATATTATAGTCGTCCCCTCCCAAATATTTCTTGTCCTCAAGCAACTACAAGGATAGGACTGAACAGAATCATCTTCTCCCCTATAGCAACCTCATAAGATGAAATCCTCCAAGGATCAAGGTTCTGCATCATCAATATATCTCCAAGTTTCCCCTCCCAAGTGTGTAAGCTATCTAAATAACTGACATTATGTGACAGTAGAACATCCATGGAGGAAAAAATGGGTTGTTTGAAGGTCCTCTTGAGGCATGGGTGCTGGTAAAGATTAGGATTCATCATCCCCATTTGAATCTCTCCTCCCCAAGCTATCAACCAAACAAAATGAGTCACCCTCTAGTTTGGCAACTCATGAAGGATCTCTTCCACCTTGAGCTCATGCAGAATAGGTGGGATGAAAATTTGGACATGGTAGACAAGATAGCCTACCCCACACTATCTTCCTCTCCACTCAAGATAAGTGTAGGGAATTTTCTGATCTTGGGCTACCAAAATGTTGCCCTCCAATGGCAAGAAGGAAACTAGACCTCCAAAGGTCCCTTCCCTAGCGTTTTGCATCAAGATGGCCCAACCCATCTCATACATGATGGATAAGAAATCACCATCATAGGGAATCCCATCCATCTCATGGCCCTCCTCATAATGAAATAAATACTTTTCTGTAGAGGCCATGTCTCTTCCCATGCTCCCCTTAGAACATGTAATGCAGAAAGTGTGGGGATCCTCCTCCCCAAAGAACACATCCACTCCATGTGTTCCTCCTCCAATCATGCTCCTCATATAGTCAAGAATAATATCATCAAATAGGATCATGATCAGCATCATAATGAGAGAAATACTAAAGGTTTTATGTGGTGCTGGAGGGTACCAATAGTCTCCCAAGTGGTCACAACGCAGTCTTCCCCACTGCAGCTTCAGAAAATAGCATGGAAATTTGTTTCCTGACAGATGGCTAGTTGTGTAAGTCACCACATCTACTAGCAAATAGTGGATGGCTGAATGTATCAACTGAGCATACAAGGAGTAACCAAACACTTGCCCCAGATAATATATTAGATGGTTGTCTCCATCATAATAGCTAGCCAAAAATGGTCCATGGAGCCTAAAAAGAAACTTGCCCCTTTGTAGAGAAATGCACTGCAAGGAAATGGTAAGAGTATACAAATGTTGTGCTGAATAATCAATTAATGCCAAAACAGAATTCTTACCATGTAATGAAAGCAGGATGGTGACTAAATCCACAGATAGATCCTCAATAGTGGTATGACATACCCATATGAAGAGGAATGAACCACATGCTGCATGAAAATCCTCCTTCTCATGCTTGGAAATCCAATTCAAGGAAAACATACCACAATAACCAACAATTTCATCCACCACTCTACCAATATCACCTCTTCTATGCCCACCAAGTGCATCAAATATGAAGTGATCTTGGGAACACTCCATCAACAAGCTCATGCTCTAAAGTAAGAGCATTGTTGGGCTATGCAAATAGGCTCCTGCCAACTCATAAACCCATCCTCTGACATGTTCAATGTTAAATAATCCTCTCATAATGTTTCCATCTCCTCCCATTGCAACATCATGAAAAATGTGAGAGTAAGTCTGCCCTTGCTCTCTCTCAATCCTCGAAAGCAACAATTTTCTTTGCTGCCCCATCATACCTCCATCATACAACTCATGTGGTGAAAACATAATGATTACATCATAATGAATCCACATTCCTTGCTGCCCTATGATGCAAGTACCCTGCCAAGTACTTTCCACCCAGAAACCCTTGGAAAAAGGATATGTTTCACAATGGCCAAACTCTCTCAAGAGTAGCCAACGCAGTTTTTCCTTTTTTTTTCCAGTATCATAGATTTTCAAGTATCTCTCCAGCTTCTTGCTCTCTATCCACATCCATTTATCCACCAATGGATGCCTCCTACCATTCTCCATCTTGGTACTCCTCTAAAGAAGATTACCATCTTCCCATATCAGATTTTTCTCCTTGCATTCCATGGGATGCTGAAATGCAGCTCCTTGGAGATATCCTAGAAAAGATCTCACACTGATAATCATCTTGAACCCATAAGGACCCAAGTGGGTTGAAGTAAAAGCCTCCTCACTGCTACCTCTTGACAGCGCTATAACCCTCCTCCAGGGTGTTTTGGCCATCTCATATCTCAACTCCTAGATGAACATTTAATTCTACATGAATTTGTTTGGAGCAAAGTTCACTCCATCCTCCAAGAATTCACACTCCACCTTCAAGGGTTTTGTGCAACTCAAAAGGGGCCCATGAGAATGATGGTTTATTTGTTCCTTGAACCATTCAAGTTTGTACAGTGTAGTGCAATCCTGCTGCTCTACCTTACAACAATGTTTGATCATGGGCCATATGAAGACATATTTCCACCATTTTTAGAAAAAAATTCTACAATAAGTAAAAGTGGAAATCTTCCCATACCTTGGTGAGATGTGGGAACCTCTTGTAGAGCTGCAAGGTATCCTCCATCCAATGTAGTGGCTACCCTAACTGTTGATGTAGAAGGCTGCTCTCCTAAGGCTGTGGCAGTGCTGGTACATGAATCCTCCCATGGTGGTGTGGATCTACTCTCCTCCGACCTTTCTCCATCAAAGGTTCTAATCAGCCCTTGAGTGAACTCAAAAAAAAAAGTCACTCTTGCATGGCCTAATTGACTAACCCACAAAGCATTGGCTTCACCCTACAGGTGCAGCGCTGCAACTTCTACTGCTTCCCACTCTACCACTGGATGAAGTAGGAAGGATGCCTCAAGATTCCTTGCCCAAGCTCTTGTTGTAGTTGACCCATCAAATGTAGACAATAGGAATCTATTGCCTTTATTTCCTCCTTTGTTGCAGGGTATTCTTTCTTCTCTTAGTTGAATAAATCGAGGAAAATCTAGGGTATCTTTGAAAGCCCAAGGTTGGCACTTGTATTATGCCAAATACCCACTCAATATTTCATGCTCTAAGTGGTCTCCTTGCTCTCCACTTCCTCTATGAGAAGAGGAAGTGCATGCATCTTCTTCTACCTCCTGAGACCTTCTAGAGGTCTCACTGTAGCTCTCTCCTCCTTGAAACCCTCTTTGAGTTTCAATGCATTTCTCTCCTTCTTTATTCTTAGATCTAAAAATGGATGAGAGTAATATCATCCTCTCCATCATTTTTTTCTCCTCTTCTTCTTATCTTCTGATTGGATCTGAAATCAACAGGCTGAGCCAAGATGGCAGCTTTGATACCACTGTAATACCCCAAAATGGGAACAGCTACACTATTGGGAATATTTTGAGTTATTACAGATGTGGAGCTTGAAAAAATCATGAGCATGACAATGTATAGATGCTCATCATATGTAAAATAACACCTCACCATCAGATGAAAGAACCTTAGCAAGAATATGGCCTATATTCTCCTTCCCGGGTGGGGAAATGCACAATATAGGGCATGAATCAAATGTCTTTAGAAAATTCCACAATAACCATGGAAAATGGGGCTCATATCCCTTATTTTATACAATATACAACCCACTTGTAGAATTGGAGGTGAAACAATGAAACTAGCTACATTAAACAGATCTCCCCGGCTCAATACTGCTTACAAACACCCCGATCCCATGAATTCTCTACAGCAGAATTTGTGAAGACTGTGAGAGAATAATTCCCATGAGGTTCTATATAAAATGATGAAATAAGATTGGTATGGAGATTTTAATAATCAAATAATAGAGAAATGGATGGTTAACATCTTTTACACAAAGAAAAAGACACTCGACAAGGGTTTCCGGCAATATACATGTACAAAAAGCAGGACTACAGAAAATAACCCAGTCTACTACAAATTTTCATTAAAAATTATTGAATATGACATATAAAAGCAGAATAATACAGAAAATGGCCATAGGCCCTCTTATTAGAACTCCCGGAGGGAAATAAACACCTCCTCCTCAAATACTAGGACAAAACAACAATGTTTAACCCAACAACAATGCCCCTGCAGAAAAATACATAGTTTCTGAAGATGAATGTGTTGTAGATGTTTCTAGCTGAGTGGCCTTAATCCAAATGATGAAATAGAAGCTCATATCCTTCCCTTTGATCCCTTAAGCAAGCTAATCCGAAGAAAGGATGGAATTCCTGCACGAGAATTCTTTGCACTAAGCAGTGCAGCAACTCTGGCTAAACAGCTAAAGCATGAAAATAGTCAAAATACCAAAGATAGCTGAATATTGAATGATCTCTTTGATGTTATGCCCTCCTTTTTATCTTTTCTGAGCCTCCTCACCCTGAACCCCACACATTGTTGAGGTGACTTCCTAGTGAAGATTCCTCCTTCAAAACTGCGCTGCCCTAGTTGGCTTCCCTCCTCTTTGCAGCGATGTTGTTTCCTTGGTCAACTGGGACTAATCCACCTGCAATGCCTCTTTTCAAACTAAAAGATCTTCAATCTGGTTCTCATATGTGTGTCTAGGCCGATCCTTGTTCACATTGAGCTAGTTTACTTAGGTGATTTCTTACTCCTCAAGAATGCATGTTGTCTTAGTCAAACTTGACTATGTCCCCATATATTTTTCCCTTGTTCACACTTAGAAGTGTAAAGCCATCTCCTAAAGTGATATCCATCCTTACTAAGGTGGAATTTATCCATGTATTTATTGTTCATGGGCCTCCTTTCCCATTTATTCATCTCCTAAGTGAAAGCATCAAAATTTAATATTCAAATTTTCTTGTGTGCAAATTTTGGAATATTACATTTACCCTCTTTATGCCAATTAGAACATGCTCATACATGCCGTAGATGTCCTTCTGACTCCATGGATTTTTCCCCAAAATAGATTTTTTGGTTGTTTCCATCCGCATTGCATATCCTATCTTTGGAATGTTGTCCATGTCCATTCCTATCATCCAATTTCATTATCATGCCTTTTTTACCCTTCTCATTACAATTTTTTTCACTCCACATCTTGATTTCCCAAATCAAAATCTAAGATGGTTGATTCCTCTCTCCTTTTGAATTCAACACCCATATTCTAGGACCAAGGCAGTACCTTGGGTTCCCACCCCCTTAAGGAACGTCCTCAGGTGGCACAGTGGAAATATCTATTCCCATTGATGTCATTGATCCCCCTAACATTTGACACCAACATAAGATTTCATGTCAGGGTGGTATCGTACTTCGTGACCGTTGTTGACTAGACAATAATGTTTCCTATATGATTCTAATATTTAGTCACTTGTCATCATAATGAGCATGGGACATGCTCGACTCATATAGAAAAATGTTTTTTACAATGGTTAACTTTATCCTTAGTTAATATTTTTCCCTACTCCTCTCTACAACAAGTTATTCTCTCTATTAAGAGGTTTATCATATTCTCAGATGGAAAAGAAAACATGATGTATTTTGTCTATATCTTTTATCCTAACCTCATACATCAGGGATAAACTGTTAACACCAGAAAACCATACACATATTTTTACAATCCAAAAGATGCCTAAAGTCATCTAACATAACATACAAGTGAATATTTTCTAGTTGAAGACATTGCGAAGTTCAAAAATTTTAATTTCTCCCAAGGTATTATGTGTAAAATTGTACGATGCAGATTATCCTCGAAAGTCAATTACAACTATGCATCATTTCCTTCAAAAGCCTTGTGGCTGAAGAAAATACTGAGTCATAAAATTCGGGTCCGCTTCCCACACTTGGAAGATGATTCCCTGACATGTTCCAGTCAAGGAAAAATGAATTTGAGTCAAGGAAAAAGAATACTCCTCTCCTACTCATAAGTCATTTTTATTCATGAACGAAGAGAGGGAAGAGGGATTTGAAAATTTCTATATAAAATTCCATGGGAGAACCAAAGAGAAGGAAATGTTGTGTTGGAAAAATTTCTCTCAAATCAATCTTACATTTCATTCTTGAAGCAGAATAACTAAGAGAATTATTATGTTGGCCTTATTTCTTGTAATATTCCAAAATTTTAAGATCATATTTGGAATATTAGAGTTCTTGATTTTCTTAATGAATTAAGTAAATAAAAGGGTGGAGGGATCCATAATCCTCAATATGAGTAAATATCCACTTTTTGTGTGTGAATGTCGATTAATTAAGCATAGATCTACATAATGAGGTAGTTGAGAAACTACTAATGTGAATGGAATCAGAGATCATGTCTCATTAATGAGATAGATCATGGAGGTTGACACAATCAACTAAGATCTTGAAGAGATCAAACATAAGATCATGGAGCATTCATGATGAGATGATGGAGGAAGTTGTGCAATTAATGCACACATGATGGAGAGGGTGTACATTGCGCCTAGAAATGATGGATGACTTGGATAGACAACACAATCAAACATGGAGGATCCTGTACACATGCACAACTCATTTTAGATGAGGGCCAAGGCATGGGAAGGCTCAAACACTATATAAAGAAGATGAATACATGACTGAATACATGTTTTAGATTATTCAAGTTGAGGATCTGTTTAGATATGGAATTTTCATGTGACATTCCATTGCTTTCTTGGCTTGTTTAGCAAAGATTGCAAGTGTTGTTTAGCATAGGGTGTTCCTGGTCAGGAATCCCACCTCTTTCTTGGAGTAGCTTTGGAAAGAGTATTGTACTTCATTATACATTAGGCATTGGTGCAACATATCCTTTTCCTACTTTCTACAGAACATCCATATTCAGAAATTGTAGATTTCTGAAGATAAGTTTGGAAGGTGGAAGCTGTCTTCAGTATTTCAGCTGGAGAACTGGTGAAGGTTTATCCCTATCACCTTGGGCTTAAATATCAGCATTCCAAGAGCTTAATTTCATATATGGCATTAGGAAAAAAGTTATTGACCTCCTAGCAACAGTAATCCCTTCAGGAATTACGCTATCCATTTTGCAGATCCAAAAGGAAGAAGGAAGTTGCTAGCATTTCAGCTAGTAATATTGTGAGGGATCATCCCCTCACCTTGTCATCAGTGTTTCCATCATCCTGGATTTTATTGCAACATATTTTAGTAGGCATAGAGCCTCTCTTTCCCTTAAAGTGCCGCTTTTATGAGCAGTTGTGTTGCAGCAATTTTAATCATGATTGGATGATTGAGAAGCTAGATCTTGAGCTTTTAGCTTTTAGATCTAAAGGAGGGATCAACCCTTCAAGCTTAGATCTGATCTTGTGACATATTTCAGCCATATATGTGTCAGATATAGCTACAAATCTATAATCCCAGCAGATGAAGGATCAAACCCTAGGAGGGTGATTTTCCAAAGTTGTAGATCTGGAAAATCCTTTCTGGGTTATCTTGGGAATCCATCACATTGGCCAGATCTTGAATCTTGGCATCATCGGAGCTCTATATTTCCATAGATATTCATTTTCCTTTTCAACCTACAGTCATATATTCATATTATGCTGAAGGGACAACAAAATATTTTCTTCCAGAAGCTCTCCAGTTACGCAGTGCCTATTGTGGCATGTTTTCAGGGTGATCCTAGGCCATCTCTTTGGCTAGATCTACTCATATTTTGTAGATTGTGTAACTGAATATTCTCCTATGTAATAAAATGACTCAGCTTCTCTATATATTATGATGTTTTCTTTAGATTTAATGTTTTCTTAGTTGCATTTCTTATATTTTGTTTAAGTATTATTGCATTCTCGCTTTTGGGATATTACAATAGTATCAGAGCGTGATCTTTGGATCAACTTGTGGACACTTCATCTTTTGCATCAAAAGAAGAGGAAAATAGATGAGATATATCATGAAGGAGGATAATTTTGCCACTCCTCTGTTTAGATCCATGAAAGATCTCTCCAAGGAGTTCTATCAAATGAAGAAGGAAAGCCACAAGAAGAATCCAAGAATAAGATTTGAGGAAGGTCCAAGCACTTCCTATCAGCAAAAAATAAAATCGGAGAATTATAGATCTCCTCATAGATCTACTATGCCCACCTTCTTTGAAGGAGGTGAGAGGTATGGAAATGAAGAAATAAGAGAACTTGAGACTCATGAGACTCTTAGTTTGTATCTTGAAGAGTACAAGGAATAGCCTAGAGCATTCAAAGAGAGTCTAACTCTCCAGGAATTATTTGAACTCAAAGAATAAAGAAGATCCTATAGAAACAATAGAAGTAAGAGGCACAATATATTCTATTTTCCTACATTTGATGGATCTTCCTCAAGCACTGTTAAGGCTTCAAGGAAAGAGTTAGATACATTTTTCATGCTACATCCTATGGCTAAAAGAGAGGTTGTCTAAATTGCAGCACTTCATCTTTTAGGTGAAGCCAATGTTTGGTGGTTTAGTCACATGGAGCATGCAAAGGTGACTAAATATTCAGATTTATTTGAGAAATCGAGGAAGAATTTTTATGCAAAGAATATAAAAACATGCCATAAAGAGACATTTCCTAAGGAAACAAAGGAGGATGTCATCCTTGGCACTCTAGACAAGAGGTCACTACATTCACCACTAGTTGCAGAAGTACTTGCATCTATAAAAGATACACTTGTAACCTTACAATATGGTCTTGAGCTCTTGACACATACAGTCCCATGCATGATTCAGGAGATGCTTGAGGAAGAGGACGAAGATTCTAGTGCTGGTACATTGGTAGAAGAGTAGCCATCTCTCTTACCAGTAGTTGGAGACACCATTGTCTTGGTTGGAGGAACTCTTGTGTTATGTCAAGAGGTTCCCACACATCATTTAATCCAAGGTATGCATACACATTCATCACCTATTGTTTCAGTAGATCTTATTGAAACTTTTGGGGACAATCCATTAGGGCCAATGCATAACCAAGGGTTAGAACTAAATGCCGTTTGAAGCATCAACATATCACAGCGCATAGGACCCTTGATATAATCAAGGAGGAGATGAAATTCTATCCTAGTTTGTCATGGATGGACTACATTCAACCTTTTGAGTTGAAGTGTAGAGTTTAAGAAGAAGGGATGAGCATGATCCTATGTATAGTGACTGGTTATGAGATTAGTATTGTACCTTGTTTTGAGACAATATATGTATTACCTTGCAGATCTACAACATTGTCACTTAGTAGCAGTGATAAAGAAGAGGTCCCATATTTCCTGGAGCATTCTGAAGGTAGCTTCACTCGTGAAGCAATGGAGGCTAAGATGATGAATGGTAGACATCTTGAGGTGAGAAATCATTTCTCCTTTCTTGATGACACTGTCTCAATGAGAATATCACAGCTCAAAGAGAGATTTATACCTACAACAGATCCAGAAACTCTTTGGTTTTGGAAGGCCATGGATGAAAATAAGGTCTCATTAAGAGATCTCATTGGAGTGCACTTCAAAATTTCATGGAGTGCAAGGTTCTTCAATAGTTTTAGGAGGTTGGTATCCTACAATGGGAGGACACCAATTATTTGCAGAATGAGATCCATCATCCACATTGGGATGATTGGTTGATAGTATGGAGCAAGGGGTTGCAAAACCACTTGCAGATCTATGATACATGCCAACGTGAAGCATGGCTACACTGGTTACCCTTGGGTGAGTATTGCTACCACTCAAGAAGTCATATTTTGTTGATTCATGCCTTATAAATCTCTAGAAAAATGCATAAGAAAAAGGCATGGTTACTTTGGTTATTGATAAGAGAGTTTGGACATCACATGTTATATATTATGTCCTTATATTTACTCTTGTTTGGGATATGTCTCATGTATTTACATGTAATTTTTTTTGGGATGTATCTCATGTTCATGTATGTACTTGGGGTTGGGAGAAATTATAACTCTCACCTGATGTTGCATAATGGATCTTTTTTGTATTATGTTGATGATACATCTCACATGTCCATTACTATAATGCTGCTCCATGACTTTCATCATGATAATGGAAGGAGGCAGCAAGAATCCTTGTTGCTTTGGTTGCTATTTAAAGAGTATGGGCTGAATTCTTCCCATACATTGCATGAAATTGTTGGAGGATGGAAACAGGAGGCCTTACAACATTGGCTTCTGTTGGGAGATTATGGTCATTGTAAATGGTATGATGATGATGTGATGGGGCAGCAAGATGCCTTATTAAGGTGGCTTCTCTTGAGAGAATATGGCCACTAGATTTGGTAGAATGATGATGTGGTATGGCAGCAAAAGTCATTGCTGAGATGGCTACTTTTGAGAGACTATGGCTCTCATATTCTCATTGATGATTTCGAATGGAAATAGGAAGCATTGTTGTGGTGGCTTCTTTTGAGAGAGTATGGCTCTCTTACTTGTTTTCATGATGATATAGCATGGTCGCGGGAGGCTTTATTGCGTTGGTTATTATTAGGAGAATATGGTTTGACATTGTTCATGTTTTCCCATATGTCTCTACTTTTTTTTCTTCACTATGATGATGTGATGTTTGATTCCTACATGGCCAACATGGCTAATGATAAGGACATTGATGTATGTAATCTACTCTATGTATCATGGGTTGGAGAGATAGTTCATGAATTGAACTTCCCACTTTTGGAATGAACCACTTTATCTTATGTATCTCATGTATATAGGAGAACATTGGTCATCATATGGTTTCCACTTGGAGATTCATGGATGAGGAAGGGTATCTAACTTTTTAGTTGGAGGCCATTCTACACATTCTAGAAAGGAAGCTTTGGAGCTGGACATGCATAGCACATTGTGACAGATGGGGAGACCTTCCACATGAGGATGCCATTTGGAGGGAGGATGTTTTCTATAGCATCAAATTTTGTAGTTTCTTGAGGACAAGCAACACTTTGTTGGGGAGGACTGTAATATTCCCAAATTTTCACATCATATTTGGAAT
This sequence comes from Pinus albicaulis, assembly GCA_034641835.2. Lineage (NCBI taxonomy): Eukaryota > Viridiplantae > Streptophyta > Pinopsida > Pinales > Pinaceae > Pinus > Pinus albicaulis. Next base: position 780,556,317 of record CM076583.1, read on the forward strand.
ATTAGAGTTCCTAATTTTCTTAATAAATTAGGTAAATAAAAGGGTGGAGGGACCCATAACCCTCAATATGAGTAAATATCCACTTTTTGTGTGTGAATGTGGATTAAGGCCTAGATCTACATAATGAGGTAGTTGAGCAAGTACTAATGTCAATGGAATTATAGATCATGTCTCATTAATGAGATAGATCATGGAGGTTGACATAGTCAACTAATTTCTTGAAGAGATCAAACAAAAGACCATGGAGCATTCATGATAAGATGATGGAGGAATTTGTGCAATTAATGCACACATGATGGAGAGGGTGTACATTGCACCTAGAAATGATGGATGACTTGGATAGAAAACACAGTCAAACATGGAGGATCTTGTCCACATGCACAACACAGTTTAGATGAGGGCCAAGGCATGGGAAGGCTCAAACACTATATAAAGAAGATGAAGACATGAATGAAGACATGCTTGAGATTATTGATGTTGAGGATCTGTTTAGGTATAGAGTTGTCATGTGACATTCCATTGCTTTCTTGGGCTGTTTAGCAAAGATTGCAAGTGTTGTTTAGCACAGGGTGTTCTTGGTCAGGAATCCCATGTATTTATTGGAGTAGCTCTAGAAAGAGTATTGTACTTAATTATACATCAAGCATTAGTGATACATATCCTTTTCCTACTTTTTGCAGAACATCCATATTCAAAAATTGTAGATTTTTGAAGATCAGTTTGGAAGGTGGAAGTTGTCTTCAGTATTTCAGCTGGAGAACTAGTAGAGGTTTATTCCTATCACCTTCAACTTAAATATCAGAATTATCAGAGCTTCATTTTAGGTCTGGCATCAGGCCAAAATTTATTGGCCTACTAGCAGTAGTAATCCCTTTAGGAATTATGCTATCCATTTTGCAGATCCAAAAAGAGGAAGGAAGTTTCTAGCATTTCAGCTAGTAATCCTGTGAGGGATCATCCCCTCACCTTTCCATCAGTGTTTCCATCAGCCTGGAGTTTATTGCAACATATTTCAGTAGGCATAGAGCCTCTCTTTCCCTTACAGTGTATTTTTTATTAGCATTTGTGTTGCAGCAACTGTAATCATCATTGGAGGATTGAGAAGCTAGATCTAGAGATTTTAGCTTGTAGATCTGAAGGAGGGGTCAACCCTTCAAGCTTAGATCTTATCTTGTGACATATTTCAGCAATCTATGTGTCATATCTAGCTTCATATCTATAATCCCAATAGATTAAGGATCAAACCCTAGGAGGGTGATTTTCCAAAGTCGTAGAGCTGGAAAATTCTTTCTGGGTTATCTTGGGAATCCATCACATTAGCCAGATCTTGAATCTTGGCATCATCAGAGCTCCAGATTTTTGTAGATATGCATTTTAATTTTCATCCTACAGTCATATATTCATATTCTGTTGAAGGGGAAATTCATTATTTGCTTCCAACAGCTCTCTAGTTACGCAGTTACTATTGTGGCATGTTTTTAGGGTGATCCTAGGCCATTTCTTTGGCTAGATCTACTCATAATTTGTAAACTATGTAACTGAATCTTCTCCTATATAATAAAATGGCTCAGCTTCCCTATAAATTCTGATGTTGTCTTGAGATTTAATGTTTTCTTAGTTTTAGTTATTATATTGTGTTTAAGTATTACTGCATTCTCCCTTTTGGGATATTGCATTTCTTCTCAGTAATCCATGATCCCAATGAAAGAAGATTCCAACATTGAGAGAGCCTTCATAATTATTTGAGAGAGAGGATAGGCTTGCAAAGATATTGAGGAAAGGAACCTCCTTGCGGAGCATTTTGAGCACCATAGCTCAAAAATTCTCTTCAAGTGTTTAGTATTCATCTTCTACCACCAACAGCCAATAAAGGGGGCCATTTTCCATAATTTTTTTAACTTGTTCGCTTTAGTAAGCATTATTTGTGTGTTTATCACTTTGTTTTAGTTTATTTTTTTATATTCATTATTTTCACCATTTGAAATTCTTTGTTTATCTCAGTATTTTCACTAACAACAATCAAACTATTTGTATTTCCTTGCAGGTAACAACCAACTACTAATGAGGTGTATTTTGGTACACCATTGCTACAATAACACTACCACAACCATATTAGAAAATATATCAACAACCACAAACACACAATCATTACCATACTTCATAGAAGGTAGGCTAGACATATAGTCCATGGATATGGATTCCCAATGTTCACTAGGAGGAGGCAGAGGGGTGTACAAACCTTGCTTCTTAAAGGTTGGATTTCCGATGGCACATGCAATGTAAGATCTAATATATTTTCCAACATAGTGTTGGATTTTTTGACAACAAAGATAATTTTACATTATTTCCACTATATTCTCCACATTGAAGTGCCCTACAATGTAGTTGTAATGCGCCTCCCAAATTATCTTGGCACACTCACTTGAAGGAACACAAACATGTCCCATATATCAGAACAATGCATCATGAGGGGGGTAGTCGAGAACTTTCTTGCCGTCCATAAACATATGGTATGTGGTGGACAATTATGAATAATTTTTGTATATTTTCAACCATCCAAAAATATCATGTACCCAAGAGTTGATAACTATGGCTAGTGCCAGAATCAAGGGCTTACTAAGGAAGTATACACTGTGATTGGTTCTACCCATCTTATTTTCAATGTTCAAATGGAATTTTTTCATATATGTAGACCATTTATGATGGAGATCATTCTACAACTTTCTCTGTGTCTGCATAAATTTAATATGTTGATGATCTATGTGGATGATTGTCTCCTTCCCCAGAATATAATGTTTTCGTTGCTAGTAGGACTACACTATATAATACATTTTCTTATTATAGATGGGCTACCTTCAAATAGTATTAGAAAGTGTCTCATTGTGATAGGCTACTAGATGTCATTGTTGAATGAGGACTGCACTGATAGAATAATCAGAGGAATATGTATCAATCTTAGATGGTTATTGTACTTCTGGCAAGGTGAGGACTAGTGAAAAGAAAATGTAGTGTTTTAGGTCAATGAATGAATTCTATTATGAATCATACCAACAGAACTTTACTTTTAATTTGTCCTTGGTAATTTTACTTAATATTGAATGGATATGAGAGAAACCCAATATAAATATATAATATAAATTAGCAAGGTCCAAGAAGTTGCGAAACTTTGATAGAGTTATAGGGGCTAACCAATCCCCAATGACTTTGATCTTATATAGATCCACATGCACACCTTTCTCATCAATTATGTAGCCTAAATATTGGACTTGTTCCATTCCAAAGGAGAATTTATCTAAGTAGGCACATAGCTTTTGTTGCTATAGGGTTTCAAGGATTGTTGGAATATGTTGCAAGTGTTATGCCCAAATCCTTTTTATGATGAGGATATCATCTAGATATACAACCATGGACAAGTTGGTGAAAGGCCACAAGATTTCATCCATGAACTTAATAAAAATTTTAGGTGAATTTTTCAACCCGAAGGACATGACCAAACACTCAAAGGTACCCTCGTTTGACTTAAAGGTGGTCTTCCATACACCTGTGTGTTATATTGGAACTTGGTGATAGTCAGACTTCAAATAAATCTTGTTGAAATACTTATCCCCCTTGAGTTGGTCAAGAAGTTCATCAATCCATGGGATTGAGTATCTATTCCTCACTGTGATTTTGTTTAGTTCTTGATAATCAATGAAAAATATCCATGTCCCATATTTATTATATACAAGTAAAATTGGGTTCCCACAAGGTGAGGAAATTGGTCAGATGTGCCCTTTTGTAGAAAATTTTGTATCTTTCACTTCATTTACGCATTTTCCAAAAGAAAGAAGCCATAGATTTTCCCATTATGTAGAGGTGAATTGGGGGTCATATTGATTGAATGGTTGACCTAATAGTGCAAAGTACCCCCGTGGGTGAGGAGAAGGTGTCCTTGTAATCTTCCTTGACATTATCCACTTACTTTTGTTGCATGGAGGAGCCATTTATGGAGGCCATGGATGTGGCCACGATCTCCTCCTTACTTTAAGAGTGAATTAGGAAGAAAAAAACATTCCTAGTTTTGGGGATGATCTTACTCAATTTCTTAGCAGAGAACAAATAAATGGTGGTAGGCAGGGCTACCTCTAGTATCCTTTATATTTTTCTATTCAAAATAATAATAAAAGTACGAGGTATGGACTCATAGATAACATGATGATTCTATAAGTGGGTTTAATAATAAAACATCAGAAAATTCAAGGGGATAAAAATTACACAATACATCGTTTGTGAAATGATTGATGTTATATCGCCGACGATAGTATTGGATGATGCAAAGATACCTCTGTTGGTCGAGCCACCTGATGGTGTATGGATGTGGGTGTGGTGTAGTTGAGAAACCAAACTACTTATTGAACTTTACCAAGATGAGGTTATTTTGACTCCCATTATGGACAATGAATTGCGGCAGAGTAACCTTCACCCAAATCTATCAGTGTGTTGGAGGTGCTACAAAACCCTCCAAAAATTTCACTACATTCAAAGTTTGAAGCCTACTTCACCATCGTACTTAGTGTTGCCTTAGTTTTTAAGTGTCATTTCAAGTAATTATATTTGTTTCAAGTTTTATTGATCATCTGTATGCATCATCACATTTATTAGAACACTTTCAGTGTATTTCATGGTCCCGACACCTTTGTTTTTTGTAAAACAACACCTTTTGGTCTCAATCGTAGATAGTTTGTCTGTTGTACTTGGGGAATGTTTGTAAAGTGGAATTTTGATGTCAATTTATAAATTTTAAATATTTTCTAAGTCTTCTTGATAATTTTGTATGTGTCATATGTCATTTTATGTCTAAATTCATTATGTTCGCTCATTAATATATCTTCCAAACTTGAACAAATTTTGGCTGCAAAATGAGGCTGTTAAGGCAAGGAGCACATGAGCACATTACTAAGCCTTGATCAGGAATCCTTCATTGTTTTTAAGTGTACCCTATGCCCTCCAAGAGAGTATCATGCACTCCTAAGAATATTTACCCTTCCTTGTTTTGAACTACACCCTTGAAAAACCAAGTCTTCCTTTGAGCGAACTCCTTTGAATCAAAGAAGTGTTCCCTCCTTTAGTGCATGAGCACACCCCAAAGGCTCGAACATAACTCCTCTAGCCTTTAGTAATTTTCCTTGCACCCTCCTTGGAATTTTAAACACATGAGTGCACTTTGAAGCACTGAAGCTTCATCATTTGTCCTTGTACATTGTGCCTTGCGCCCACCCTTTCCTTCTTGAGCACATGAGTGAACCCCAAAGATCTAAAGTATCTCACTTCAACCTTCGACTCTATGCCATGCACCCTCCTTATATCCCTCGTGTGAAAAACAGAATTGGGAAGCCCAAAGCTTCATCCTTCACACTTTAGACATGCACCCTGTGCCCTTCCTTAAAATTTCTCTCTCCTCTTGAGTGCATGAGCACACCCCGAAGCCTTGAAGCTTTTCCTCTTTAGCCCTTCAAGCTTTTGAAGTGTGTCCTTGTGCCCAAAATATATCCTTTCTCTCTTAAGTGCACTATTATGTCCTAAACATAAAATATACATGAAACATGTTAGAATATGGTATTTTAGGATGAGGGATGCTTTTCATGAATGATTGCAATTACAAGTATTTCAGGAAAACTATGGCAAGCATGCATGAAGAAGATCATGAAAAGAAAGAAAAAAAAGGAAGAAACAAAGAACAAAGAACACATTGAAGTATTGACGATCAAAGAACCTTGAAAAATCCATTCGATTAAAGACCCTTTGAAGAGTGAAGATATCAATGATCAAAAGTTTCATGTAGAATAAAGACACGAGTGGAAGATATATCACCTATTGAATAAATTCCATGTCATTAGTCACTATGATTCCCAATCATCAAAGATAGAAAATTTTCATGTCTCATCACATGATAATGCGGATGTTATGATGTAACTCTGTAATCATTGTAAAGACAAACACGTGGAAGTCCAAGAGTTATGTATGGACAAAAAGAGCCATGGAAGTCCAAAATACATTTAATAGCAAGAGTCATATGTAATTCCAAAATTCATTTGGAAGTCCAAAGATTGTAGAAGTCCAATTGTCATTAGTAGTTGGAAATTAAAGAGTCATGAGGATGTGAAAGGTCATGCCTCAAGTTATAAAATGATCCTCATTTCTCATGTAAGGGAATTTGAACCTTGGCTTCTCCTCTAGGAATTAGAGAGAAAACGTTAGTACTTTTAAGGAGCAAGTAGTGGCTCTAACACTCCGCTATTGGAGCTAGTGATGTTCATTTACTTATTTATATTGGAAATTTTTCTTAATACTTGAAGTCTTTTAGCTAGCACACTTTCATACATAGATTACGAATGTTTTAAGACTATTATTTGAATGTTTACGACTCATGTTGGTTTTCACATGTACTAGAGTAATTGAACTATTTTGGTGACTTTGGTTCTTAACTTATTGGAAATGTGTTGTAATGATTATAATGATCATTACATATATGTGCACTATTTCACTTGATGTTAGACGAGCCTTTCTCACCTGTGTGTGTCTCCATTAAGGTAGTACTATTACTTCTCTTTAAGAGGCTCACTTTACTTCCTCTCTCCAGTGAAATCAACTTGATAGAGATGCAATAAAACATTCATAATGCACACTCTCTTTCTCATTCAAAATAATATGTCCACTTCTCTCTCATGCTAACTTAGTAATCCAAGGAATATCTTTAAGTAAACTTAGCATAATCGTATTCTGGATGGGAATCCTACACTAAACAATGTGACGTCTATTTGGGACCTCATATTGGGGATATTCCATCTATGTTTGTGGTATTTGACACCATTAAAATTCCAATGGTAGAAGGAGGGAAAATAGTTTTTTATGGATGATAACACTACAGATCCTAACCATTCATCTTTTGGACAAGGCAACAATATTGTAATCACCATTACAACACCTATTTCCGAAGTAGGAGGGTCTTCTTAGTTTGTTCCAGAGTTTTCTTACAAGGCTACCTACGAAAAACTCCATGTGATATGACCTATAACCCGTTGGTTTGCAAAAGACATTTTTTGAAAAATGAAATAAGAAATTTTCAATTTGATTTTTCCTTGATTAAATTGAGAAAATTAAAATTTCCACACGACAAATATCTTGGATGATGTTAACTTGTGTGACATGGCTTGTGTCACCTAGTTTACTCAGTAAATTCGAGTTGGAGGAGTTAGAGTTCAATTAAGCATGTGGGATTTATAATTTGTAGCAATCAAGGTCTATTATCTAAGGTTGTTTTAAATTAAAATAATTCCAACTGTGGGAGGAAGTAGTGGAGATTCAAGTTGTTCAGTGGGACTTTGGCCAAACTCAGTGATCATCCAGTTAACTAATCAATCGACCCAAAATGGCTAGTGCATGCATAGAATTCGAGTTCCCTAGGCCAGGTGGAGATTCCAAGGTATTGTAACATGAGTTGTGGAATAGTCTTGAGTATACAAGTGTTGCTTACATTCATTTGATCAACCTAAGGAATTACATAATTCAATTTGAGGAATTTCATAAATAATAGGGGCGTAATTCCTCAAGGAAATAAGAGTTCAAGAGAATGCATAAATTGACAAACTTTGGGTCAGGGGCCTTCAATGAGTAGAGAGATAGGTTGTGCACTTGTATGGTGAGTTTAGTTGAGAAAATAAATTTTAATACATCTCTATTAATTTTATTAATGCAAGAGGAATTGGGGTTTCTAGCAGATTTTTTTACCCAAATAAAAATACTTGTTGCATGTGTGTGATTTCTTCTTGCGTGTCTGAAATTTTTGTTCTAAATTGTGAAATAATGTGCACAGAGTAGTAGTGAAATTTTTTGTCTTGTCATTTTGATTAAAAATTCATGAGAAGTTGCAAATCTAGAAATAATTTCTACACTATTGGTTTACTCCCTGTTTCTCATAATCTCTTGCATCATCTTCAGAATAAAGAAAAAAATCGTACCGGTGTCTTAGTTGTGTGAGTGGAAGATTTGGTTTTTTATACTCTTAAAGAGTTAACAGAGTCTTTAGAAGACATAGTTCAATAAGAGCCAATTCCATTAGAGAAAATTCCATCCTAAAAGTTCCCATGAAATTTTCACGTACATAATATGTAAACCAATAAAAATCCTTTAAATTTATAAAGAGGTACATGTAAATATTTTGGAGGGAAAATTAAAAAATGACCTTTTTAATAGTATTTTTGGCTTATCGCCTTATAAATTTACTTAAATTTCAAATGTATACACTCATCAGATGTAGAATTAATTTCCGCATCCAATGAGTACCAATTATGCATACTTTTGAGAAGACCCACATTGATAAACATTGAAATACATTAAAAAAAGTGCTCAACACGTTTTTTTAATGTATCTTTAAATTTTTTCAATGTGGGTCTGCTCAGAAGTATGCATAATGGGTACTAATTTGATGCATAATTTAATTCAACATCCAACGAGTGTTTACGCTTGAAATTTGAGTAAACCTACAAGGAGATAAGCGAAAAATACAGTTAAAAGAGTAGTTTTCTTCTTTTCCCTCTAAAATTCATAACTCTTATTTTATTATTTTTCCTTAGGAGGCCACTTTTAGATTGAAATTTCATATAATTCACCTATTAATGAACTTTACAAGGAAGAAATTTTTCTTGATGACGAATAACATCCAAGAATTGATTTTGAGTTCAACGACGGTTTAGACGGTGAAGGAGAAGGCTCCTCATATTTTGAAAAGGAGGAGGAACCTAGAGACGAAGACGTGGCTAACTGCGTCCTGGATTGGATGGCCAAAGGGCCTCTCTCTCTTTCGGATAACCTTGATAAAATGCTCAGACATCCAGAAAAGTTTTTATCAAAGTTTGATCCAGATAAGAAGACAAAGGAAAAATATCACATTGATGATTTCTACTTTCATCTACGAACACTGGAGCTATGATACAATGATTTTTTTGTAGGATTTTTTGTTTTACATTAGAAGGTAGAGTAGTAACATGGTACCATAGTCTACCTCTCAATTATTTCCATGGTTGGAGGGAGTTTAATAAATTGTTTTTGGACAAATGACAAGACTCCCGCCATGTTATTTAAAGAGTTCAAAAATACTAAGATGTAGGAAAAGGAAAAAATATAATATTTTAATAAAAATTTCAATTGCATATTTAACAAGTTACAAATGGGTAAGAAAAATCATGATTTGATCATTATTGATTGTTATATAACTGCCTTGCTCACCAACATTTCCTCTTTTCTCAAACAAGCTACAAAGGACCCATTGGAACTAAAATTTGTAGAAGCTATCACTATGGAGAAACACTTTCATGCTATTGGAGTTATCATTAATGAAAATGAATCAAAAGGCTCCAAGGAGATAGGTAAAATGTCTCAACCTTCTTCAAGTAAGGCTAAAGAAAAGGACTCCCTATATATCGAAAGATTAACCAGCCCATTAAAAGCACTTACCAACAATTTTTTAGAATTAAAAAGAATATTAAGAAAGACTTGCACAAGTAGCACCCCCTCCACTTATTTTACATTAAGAAGGAATAACAACAACAAAAACAATCAACCAGCTAAATCTTCCCATAGTTCAAATTTCGCGTTGAATATAGAAAGCATGGACATGTATAACTATTTTTATTTCCACTAGGAATATCATTCTAAGAAAACATGCCCACATTGGAACCACAACATGAATGCTCTAGTTGCACACATTGTGGATACCTTACTACAATATTAGCAGCCTGAGAAGAAGGAATAATCAAATGAACACAAAATGACTAAAGAATGTATATATTGGACATGGAGCGAATTAATTTGATTGTATTCTCAATCCTAACAAGAAGTGTGTTGAGGCACAAGCTAAAAGTGAATCCCCTCCTCAGAAACATAATGGTCAATAAAGTTTAAGGAGCCAAGGTTCCATTTATAAACAAGAGGTGATAAGACATAAATTAAAAGAGAAACTATTAAGAAGGATCTCACCACCTGTCAACCCTTCTCAGAATACATGAAGTAAGTCTGGAAATGCAACTACTTATAATAACACTTCATCTAGCAACAAAAGTAAGTCCATCACTCCAGAAGTGTCAAAAAAAGCCACTCCTCCAAAAAATTCAACATTTCCTCCTAAAAATGAAACAATCGATTATAACATAGTTGAATATTTTAAGAGATCTTGAGCCAATATTTCCATATTTGAGCTCGTGAAGATAGAAGGCCAACCTGAACTACTTGTCCAAGCATTTTCACAACCTTTTTTAGGTGAAAACGCTTCTACCTCTCAAAAGGTGTCTGGTAAGTCTTTTGGTTCCCTTGAATATGTGGTTAATGTTGTAACATTAGATGTTAAGACTCTCTACCCTCCGTTTTTGTTAACTTATGAAATTTTTAATTAGAATTCCCATACTTTTTTATTCGATTCTCGTGCATCTGTAAACATAATACCATTATCTATTTCCATGAAAATTAACTCTAAATGGGATAAAACAGATGCATAAATTATTCAGTTGGACAAATCTCTAGTCCAAGTTATTAGTGAACTCAATAATGTTCTTATATGATTATCATTTGAGCACTGAGTTCACCAATGTATAAATATTTTAATTGTGGACATCCCCAAATCCTATGGCATACTCTTGAGTTGAGAATGGTATAATAAATTATAAGGGTATTTTCCTATAGATTGGTTAGATTTATGGCTTCCATATAAGGGAAAAAAAAACTAGATTCGAGTGGAAAGTGAATCATACATGGAATACACTGTGATGAAACTTGAGGGATATAACGAGCCTATTCCCTTTGCTGATTTAATCCTCGAAAAATATTTTTTAGAAATTGAGCATAGATGTTACCAAGCACAACCATTTCCCATCCTGCCATATACATAGTTGGAACTCCTTTCTTCTTCTCTAGCTGGTACGAATGAATCTTTTAATACAGCTGCACATAGTAATAGTAATAATATGATAGGAAGAAATTTAGTAGGTAATGATATTTAAACTTTATACTTTGATGACTCAAAGACGCAATATGGCTCAAGAGCTAGTTGTGTACTTATAGACCCATGTAACAAGAAGCATATCCTATCATGTCCTTTGGAGTTCAAGTGTAAAAATAATACCTTCAAATATGTAGCACTCATACTTGGAATAAAGAAAGCCATTGATATAAATGTAGATTTTATCAAGGTAATTGGTGACTCAAAAGTGGTCACTCGTTAGGTACAAGATACTATCCACTATGTTTCATCAAATCTTAAAAAATGCCACTAGGAGGTATGGCATTTGATTAATCATTTTAAAGCTTTTAATATTATTTTTGTTCCTAGGATTATAAATTCTATAGAAAATGAATTAGCAAATGCAACCACTATAATGTCACTGTTGAAAAATGGTTTTTATATTGAGATCATATATAAACCATCTGTTCCTAATAACATCACTAATTTTCATTTTTTCAATGATGACCGAAAGATACTGCATTTTATGGCTAATGCAGATGTTTTTAAAGATGCTTCCATAAAAGAGGATAAGCACAATAAGGCTTTGTGGGAGGCATCTAATGCAATGAAAGGCAATATTATGCCTAAAGGTGTGGTGTACCTAGAAAATATATATGACCTGAAGAGCTGGTTTAAAGGATCAACCAATACTAAGACTCAAAGTTCGAAGCTGCCATGTGAATAAGTCAACCTGGGAACCAAAGAAGATTTGAAGTATTTAAACCTCGGTACATGTTTTTCTCCACAAGAGTGACAATAATTCATCCGCTAATTGAAAAAATACTGTGATATGTTTGCATGGAAATACAATGACATAAAGACATATGATACTCATATTATCCAACATGTCATTCCCATCAAAGAAGGGGTAAAATTTTTTCAACAAAAGCTAAGGAAATTTCATCGAACACTGGAGCCCCTAATCCAAATGAAATTAAGAAACCTATTGGATGCTCGGATCATTTTCAAAGTGAAACATTCCATTAGGGTTTTGAATTTGGTCCCAATAAAAATAATGTTGGGTGAGATAAAGTTATTTGTATACTTCAACAATCTCAACCAGACATCTAATAAATAAAAATCCTCCAAACAGTATCTAGGTCGATTTTTTTTGCTACTAGATGGTTTTTCTAGTTACAATCAAGTCCTAGTCGTGGAACTATATTGCTTGAAAAATACCTTTAGGACCAAATGGGGAACATTCTCTTTTAAAATAATGTCATTCGAGCTTATCAATCGATGTAAATTGTTTTTCATGGCCTGATTAGTCAAAGTGTAGTTGTTTTTTTGGATGAAGTTACTGTGTTTTCCAAAAGAATATCATATCATGTACGCCATCTAAAAAAAATCTTTGAGTGTTGTCAGAAATATTGGATTTTTCACAATGCCAATAAAATCATATTTGGTGTGTCAGAAAGGACTATCTTAGGGCACATCACTGTAAAAAGTGGGATTAAAGTTGATCCGGAGAAGGTCAAAGCTATTACACATCTCATTCCTAGTGAATAAGAACATGCAATCTTTCTTAGGTAAGATTAATTTCCTGTGAAATTTCATCTCCGACTATGCTCAAATAGTTAAACATTTACGGGATATGATCAAGAAAGATGCAATTTAGAAATGGGAAAAATGGTAAAATGATGCCTTCGCTCAAATTAAAAAGATTATTGATGATGCCCCTGCATTATTCAATCCTGATTATGGCAAAGATTTACTACTTTATACCTTTGTTCCAGATTCTTCTATTGCGGTCGTATTGACTCAAAAGGATACTTAAGGAAATGAACGTCATATCTCTTTCATGAGTGTTGGCTTACAGGGGTTATAACTAAATTATCTTGCCATCAAAAAACGAGTGTACATTATCTATATGGTAGTTAAATACTTCAGTCCCTATCTTATAAAATATCTCACAATAATTTTTGTATGTCATACAATGATAAGAACTCTCTTTATGTAGTAGGAGATGGTTGAGAATAATGAAAATTGGAGGACCTATTTACAAGAATATGATCTGGATTTTAAACAAGTTCATACCATCAAGGATCATGGCCTCTATTAGCTATCATCTAAAGCAATATATGCTCCCGAGGAAGATATTTCGGGTTGATAGCAGGAAATAGACAGGTATAATGTTGAAAATGTTCTCTGGTCCATGCCTACAACACCATGATATTATGATGTAAGAAAATTTCTATAGCAAGGCATCTTACCCACGCATCTATCAAACAAACAAAAGAGAAATTTTTTCCTTAAAGATCTATCCTACTAGTTTTTTCATGGAGTGCTTTTCAGAAAGAACCACAATAGTGTCTTGTTAATATGCCTTGAGTGGCAGGACACAAAGGAGGTACTTAGGGATTAGCATGATGGACCAATACGTGGTCACTATGAGGTTGAAAAATGTTGGGTGTGGAGCCTAATTATCTTATTTATTTTTTATCAGAGCATTGGACTCCTATACCTTAATGGGGCGGCAGCACTGCCTGAAATTGAATGCTGCCTAGGGGGTCTAGGGGGGTCATGGCTACGACTTTATGGATCTACCCCTGGTGAGGGGTTTTGGGGGCAATGCCTCGAAGCTAAAAACATATGTAAAATTTCCTTGTAAAAGTATAGTAATTTCTAGTCAATTTTGGCCGTTCATTAGGCAGATGATCTGACAATAGAAGTTATGTTTAGGGTTTTTTTCCCTAGAAGGAAACCCCTCGCTTTGTATGAAGGTATTGTTTGCGGCTGTGTATTGTATGTGTATTCTCAGAGTGAGAAATAGATAGGGAGAATGTGAGAGATAACAAAGGATATTATAGCATATCTGTTGTATGTTGTGTCTCTTCATTTTGCCAGATAATAGAAAGGAAGGATTGGTTGTTCAGGGTGGACGTAGCCAAAACTAGGTGAACCACATATATCTGTGTCTCTATGGTTTTATGTGTTTTGTGTTCTTGTGTTTTTCCACATATTCGATGTGTTGCATTGCTCTGTAATATATAATTTTCTAACAAAAAAAATTTTCATTTGAGTGCTGGTTATTATTAGCCCACCTTATTCAAATATGGTCACACTTATGTGCGTAAGTGCCTAGCTTATTAGAGGTGCACCAATTGGGATTAGAAGTCATCTTCTCCACTGCCATCGGTAGCAGTCGAGGAACCTTTCCAAAAGTGGGGCCTAGATGTTATTGGAGAAATATAAGCAACACCAATATATTTTGAGAGCGATATATTATTTTACTATGTGGTTAGAAGAAGTTCCCTTAAAAAAATTAAATGACCAGGAAGTAATTCACTTCTTACATCAGAAAATTATAACCAGGTTTGGCATTCCAACATCTCTTGTCTTTGATAATGCAACTTATTTTTCTTCATTTAAATTTTATGAATTTGTATTAAAAAATTGGATTGTATTAGATAATTCATCTAACTATTACCCATAGGAAAATGGTTTAGCTAAATCAACAAATAAAAATCTTATCTGCATAATCAATAAAACCATTTTATATGAGAAAAGAAAATGGTAAAAATCTTTGACCAATGCATTATGGGCTGACCATCTAACCCCTAAGCCATCCCTTAAGACCTCATTTTACTTTCTAGTTTATGGTGAAGAATCTACCTTACCCCCGAACCTATGTCTCCCACCTTGAAACTATCGCAAGAGTCCCAAGGTAGAGCTTTCCTTTTGGTTCAAAATAGGATAGATACTTTAATTAAAATTGAGGAAGAAAGGCTCAAATCCTAAGAAATATTTTTCATTCATCAAAGACGTGTTAAGTGTTGGTTTGATAATAAATCCATAGGAGCTAAGAGTTTTGATGTGGGTGACCTAGTGCTGAAGTGGGATAAATGCCACAAATATAAAGGTAAACACATAAAGTTCTGACCTTTGTAGATTGGCCCATTCACCGTCGAAGAGAAGCTTGGTCACAACACCTTGAATATGAAATCGTTATATGAGAGGATTTATCTCCTTCCTGTAAATGGCCAAGATTTTAAGAATTGTTTTCAATAGAAGGTCTAAGCTATTATTCTTGTATAGTCTGTCATTTTCTTTTATTTTTCCTCTGTGTTAGTCATATGTGTTTCATGTTTGGTCCTATCTTATTTTGTGTCTTGGTAATTATACATAAATAATACCTTGTTTCAAAAGTGCATGACTCAATTTTTTTTGTGATGGAATGAAAGAGAATATGTGACAACCACAAGGCTTGGAATTTTATTGTTATTCTTCTTTGCTTTGGGAATATGCCACAGATTGAGCTAAGTTTGGATGGAAAGTATGATAAATCCAGAAGGAAAATATTTAGGGAACCTATTAGATCCATGCCTATTCTACTATCCAAACTAATCAACTTGGTATAAATCTATGTGCATGTTAACACTTGTCCAATCCAATAGAGAAAAAATAAGGGGAAAAAAAAAGTGAGAAAACTGATATCAGAGGTTCTAAAATAGTTATTTGAAGGGGCAACCTCCTCTTCTCTCAATAATTCGGGATCCCTCTTTCACCCGTTGAAAACAATAAGTTCCAAAGTAAAACCATACTAAATAAATAAATAAAGGGTTAAAGAAGATAAATGCATCCTACACAAGGAGGTGAAGGAATCAAATTAACCGGATTACTATCCATGTTTGCTAGTAGTGAAGCAAAACTTGTGCTCCCAAAGTGACTTTGTCGGGGTACTGTCTAGGCCTGCTGGAGGTGGATCAACACTAGAGATGAAAAATCATTCTTTGAATATCATAAACTCATTGCACACATTATCCTTTCCTAGATTGAAATGATTGTGGTATACCATATCTTATGTGTGTTGAAACGAGTGAAATAAAGTGAGGTACATTGTATATAATAGGGTCTAAAGGCGGAATTGAAGGAAATTTAATTGGTGAATCAATATGTCTTGAAGGGATAACCCTTTAACTGAAAATTCATTCCTAAATAGAGAAGATGAATCTCACCGATTGTCATCGCTACTACAACACCCTCCAAAAATTTCACTACATTCAAATTTTGGATCCTATTTCACTATCATATCTAGTGCCACCTTGGTTATAAACTATTGTTTCAATTCATTCTATATGTTTCAGGTGTTCTTGATCATCCTTATGTGTCACCACATTGATTATAACACCTTTAGTGTATCTCATGGTCATGACACCTTTTTTTTTTGTAAAAGGACACTTTTCTTTTGTAGTCACACACACTTTGTCCGTTGTACTTGGGGAATGTTTGTAAAGTGGAATTTTGATTTGTATTTATCATTTCTCAATATTTATAGCTTTTCTTGATGATTTGGTATTTAAGAAAAAATATTTCAAAAAAATCACATTGAAAACTTAGGGTTGATCCGTTTTGAACCTCTACTGAGGTTCATCATTAGGAAAAAGTTGGAGAGCAAGATCAAAAGATCCAATTTTTATAATGGAGATGAAAAGGTAAAATCATAATAATCACTAAGATAAATATTATAAAATTAAAATGGAAAGGATTTTGACAAGTAATTAAAATAAACCATTTAGTAATATGCTTATTAAATTATTTTCAATATATATATATATATATATATATATACATATATATCACTAATTTTAACTAAATATAATTTTACTTTTATGGTTTTTTTTAGTTAGTTAATATTACTGATAAATTTTAAAAGAATAAAAAGAAAATAATAAATAAATTGAAAATAATTTAATAAATATATTATTAAATTGTTTATTTTAATTATTTGTTAGAATCCTATAACATTCCATTTTAATTTTATAATATTTATCTTAGTGACAGTTATGAATTTATGATTACATATCTACTATAAATATTGGATCTACTGATCTTTCTCTCCAACTTTGTCTTGAGGATGAACCTCAGTCGGGGTTCGAAATGCGTCGACCCTAAGTTTTCAATGTGATTTTTCCGGAATATTTTTGCTTAAATCATGAACCACAGAAGCCTCCAATCTGAGAGCTGGTATTTTCTGGACATGATTTTATGTCTAAACTCATTTTTTTCACCCCTTGTTCTATCTTCTAGACTTAGACAAATTTTGGTTGCAAAATGAACCTGTTAAGTCTATGAGTACATGAGAGCACTCTCAAGCCTTGATCATGATTGCTTCATTGTTTGAAAGTGTGCCCTACACCCTTCAGGAGCACATGATGAAATCCTAAGGATATTTACCTTTACTTGTTCTTAATCTATGCCTTTAAAAACCAATTCTTCCTTCGAGTGAACTCCTTCAACTCAAAGAAGTGTGTGCTCCTTGAGCACATGATTGCACCCCGAAGGTCCGAACCTAACTCCCTCACCCTTTAGTAATTTTACCTACACTAGCCTTGGCCTTTTGAGCATATGGGTGCAAGCTGAAGCCCTGAAGCTTCATCCTTCATCCTTCAAAATTGTGCCCTACATCTGCCTTTACATCCATGAGTGCATAAGTACACCCTGAAGCCCCGAGGCCTATTCCTTCAACCTTCAGCTTTGCAACATGCACCCTCCTTATCTCCCTCTGGTGCACATGACACTTGGGAAGCCCAAAGCCTCATCCTTCACCCTTAAAACATGTTCCATGTGCTCTTCCTTGAAATTTATCTTTCTTGAGTGCATGAGCACACCCCAAAGCCCCGAAGATTTCCCAATTGACTGCTTCAACCTTTAGAAGTGTGTCCTTGATCCCATAAGCTCTCCTTGTTATCCCAAGTGCACTGTTAAGGCATGGATAGAAAATCAACATGAAACATGTTAGAATAGGATATTTTAAGGCTGATGGCTACATTTAATGAGAAATTGCAGTTACAGGTGTTTTAGGAACAACATGGTAATCATGCATGAAGAAGATCGGGAAAAGAAGGAAAAAAAGGAAGAAATGAAGAAAAAGAAAACAAATTAAAGTCTTGATGATCAAATTACCCTGAAGAATCCAAGGTGAAATACCCTTTGGAGGGTGAATACATCGACGACTGAAAGCTACATGCAGAACGAAGACACAAGTGGAAACCATATCACCTCCTGAAGAAAGTCCATGTCATCAGCCACTTATTAGGGGAATTTTGAGGTCTAAAATGGGCCTCCTATGGAAATTATAAAATAATAATGGAAATAATAAAATAATATTAGATTATGTAATTAAATTTTACAGGGAAAAAAGAAAAAACCACTTTTCAACTTGTATTTTCAACTTAACTCTAATGGGTTTACTCAAATATCAAGTGGGAACACTCGTTGGATGCAAAATCTGATTCCTCATCTAAGGAGTACCCATGTTGCATACTTTCGATGGATTCTGTTACGCGAAAAATGAGAAATATGTTAGATATGTGATTGTAATCACATTTTTTCATGGATTTCTCATTTTTCATGTACCAGGGTCCATCGAAACTATACAACATGGGTACTCCTTGGATGAGAAATTAAATTTTTCATCCAATGAGTATTCTCTCTTGAAATTTGAGTAAAACCTTATGGATATAAGTTGAAAATATAGATTGAAAATTTAGTTTTATTATTTTATTATTTTTTAATATTTTTACCTTTTTACCGCGAAACTAATGAATCACCCCCCATTGTTGACATCATCATCTTGAATCCTATTGGTTCTTATAAACTTTATTTTTGTTGTACATTTTTCTTAGGAGGCCAATTTTAGACCTCAAAAGTTCTCTAATAATGAGTCCCACTCATCAAAGATAGTGACTTGTCATGCCTCATCACATGATGATGTGGAAGTTATGATGTAATTATGTAATCATTGAAAATAAAAACACGTGGAAGTCCAAGAGTCATGTATGGGAAAATATCCATGGAATTTTAAAAGGCATGTAATACT
Source organism: Pinus albicaulis (assembly GCA_034641835.2). Taxonomy (NCBI): domain Eukaryota; kingdom Viridiplantae; phylum Streptophyta; class Pinopsida; order Pinales; family Pinaceae; genus Pinus; species Pinus albicaulis. The sequence goes on from CM076583.1 coordinate 780,575,171, forward strand.
AAGAGTCATATGTAATTCCAAAAGTCATTTGTAAGTCCAAAAGTTGTAGAATTCCAAAGTTCATCAGGAGTTGGAAATTCAAGAGTTATGAGGATGTGAAAGGTCATGCCTCAAGCTATAAAAGGATCCTCATTTCACATGTAAGGGAATTTGAATCATGGCTTCTCCCATCGACATTAGAGAGACAGAGTTAGTACTTTTGGGGAGTAAGTAGTGGCTCTAGCACTCCACTATAGGAGCTAGTGATGTTCATTGTACTTATGTATCTTAGAAATTTCACTTAATACTTGAAGCCTTTCGGCCAACACATTTTCATACATGGATTATGAATTTTTTAAGACTACTATTTGAATGTTTATGATTAATGTTTTCTTTCACATGTACTAGAGTAATTGAACTATTTCGGTGGCTTTGGCACTTAACTTATTGGAAATGTGTTATAATTTTTGTAATGTTTTTCACATCTATGTGAACTATTTCTCTTGATGTTAGATGAGCCTTTATTACCTATGTGTGTCTACAATCGCGTAGTAATATTACTCCTATTTTAAAGGCTAAATTTACATCCCCTATGAAATGAAATAACCTTGACACATCTGTAATTGAACATTCACAAGGCACACTCTCTCGCTCATTCAAAACATATGTTCAATTCTCTCTCATGGTAACTGATTAAGCCAATGCATATATTTAAGTAAACGGTAGCCGAGTCGTATTTTGGACAGGACTCCTACACCAAATGGTGTGAGGTATAATTAGTGCCTCATATCAGGGAGATCCTTGTATGTTGGTGGTATCGAACACCGTCAACATAGTGGAAGAGACACTTACCCTCTAGATATTTGGGCTCACTTTTCTTAACCTTGGAGGTGGAAATGGTGGCATTGGATTCTACATCAATGATTTTTTTCCCCTTCTCAGGTTTTAGGTTAGAGTCAGAACATGCATGTGACTCTAAATATTTTTTCTCAACCATCAATGACTGATTTGTGTCACAATCGTTTGTGTTATGAGTGGGGCTTTTATGGAACTCACACCACTTTCCTATGTATTTATTCGTCTTCCCATTGTTATTTTTTGCTTGAAACTTTGATGGGTTTACATGTCTTTCCAACTTAAATACATCCTTTGTTCTATGGTTTGGGGGTGCCCTTGCCCTGAATTAGATTCACTGGTCCAAAGTATCAATTATTTTGTTTAAATTTCTACTTAATCTTGATGCAATAGTAGTATGTTGCACCAAGCAAGGAGATGTATAGGAAATCCATTTTTACCTCAACGTGTTTGTGCATAACACCACAGTACTCGAGCACAAAATATCGGTCAAATTCCTTGATACTCAACTTCATGCATAGGGTATGAAATATATTCATGAAATTCAACATTTATTGGTCCCTTTCCTACTATAGAATGGTCTATTTTATGTACTTGTCTTCAAATCTCCCAACAGGGTAATATTCTTCCTTAACAACATCTCATAAAGAGACCCTAGAGGTTGCAACTAAAAATAGAGAGGATTCCTCCATGGATATTTTATCACAGTAATGTTTCCACTAGTCCTTGACATGGGGGGTGACCTTGGGAGTGCCAAAGTAATATTTTCACTATTAGAAAAATTATGGACTGAGAAATATCCTTCTAATATACTTAACCGTTTATCTAGAGCATATATGTCTATTTGGACTTCAAATATAGGAATGTTAAACTTAATTTGTACCTTAAAGGGGGTGGACCCTCCAAGGTGATTGTTCGACTAAGATGCATTTCCCATTGGTATTCATTAAAGGATATGGGAAAAGATATCCATCATCTTATTCCTTTGTAACAGAAGGGATTATTCGAGCAACAAGTTGATAAGATATCATAATTCCTAATATTTATTTTATTCCACCACAAGAGGCCATCAAGGTGGAAAGGGTGATCATGCAAGGGCTCAGGTAGTTCAAGTCCCAACTCCTTATACCCCTACCTCATTTTGGACATGTGTAAAAAAATAGAGAAAGAAAAAAATAATCTGATACAATTGATCCAAATTTTAGAAGGAAATGAAACAAAATATATATTTGAAATAGAAATACACAGATATATTGAAACTGAACTTCAATTAATAGTTACAAAATGCTAAAAATTGTTGATCATGTGCTCAAAATTATGCTCAAAAATGAAAATTGTCGGAATGGTGTGGAACCTAAAAAACCGTGCAGATATCATTGTTCTGAATCCGAAACAACTTGTTTTGCAGAAATATGACACTGTATGCTTCCAGAAACACATTCTGTTCACTTTTTCAAATAGAAAAATTTAAAAAAAATGCAAGACAACCCAATCAGTAGTTCGTACAATTGACTGGGAATTCCTATGTGGCAGGGTGACTGTGTAGGTTAAATTGGTCAATGGTTTGTTTTCGGTCAATGGGATCGTGCAGAGTGGTAATTTTTTATTTGTTTGTAATGATACATTTTGATTGGTGGTTTGGGTGGGAAATCAGAGGCTGCCACATGGCCTAGCCACGGGCTACCATGTGGCAGCTCAAGGGCCACCAAAGTTTTGGGTTGAGTCCCAGTAGAGTGGGCATGGGTCGAACCCTTGACCTCCAAGTACCAAGAAATTTGCATTACCAACATGCCATTGCAATCATTCTTATAATACTATGGTCTTTACATATTTTTGTTTTCATATGTAATCTGCCATGGGGGGGGACAGAAGGGTCTAGCCCTAGCAATGGTCACCGCCGAAGGTGGGACCATGGGTACGAGGCTAGCCCTGCACTCCCCTCCCCAATGATCCTTGACCTTAACATTAATTTTTGAGGCTGTAACATGTGAAAACCTTGCCACTGTAATTTCCGAATCGATCGGACTGCCAACCTGTTCGCCGCCCACTCATCGTCATGAGAAATTTTGGGCCATATGACTACCCAATATGCAAAGGTCGATGATTAGCTAACCGTGCAATGTTTTTATATAAAAAATTATTAACAATATAAAAATATGGTTTGAAATCCGATTTCTAGGCGTTATTGGGAAAATTGGCGTGCCAACAATTTTTCACTGGGTTTTGGCGAAACTGACACTCAATTAGCTAGATTCTGAGCGGATTTATTGGATGGTGCTTGATTTTGGGGAGAATGTGGAGTGAATAGTGAAAAAACTTGGGGAAGTCATAACTAAGTCTATTTTTGGCCAAATTCAATGCAAAAAGAGGCTACGTAGGAATTTTTGGGCATTCTGGAGCTGATGGAAGTAGTTTCAGAGTTGTTTGGCCATTGTAAACATATGTAATCACACTTTTGAGCATAACAGAAAAGGGCTAAGCCATTGGAAGCTAGACCAAGGAGATGTAGCCCAGGCGGGGTGAAATCATTCATTATGTATTTTTGTTTTACTATTTAGGGCGATGTTCATTTCTGTTAGATGTTGTTGTTCATTTTTTTTTATGTTAATTTTCTCAAGAAATTCACATAAAAACACATAAAAACTCATGAAAAACTTGCAATTAATCTCATAATCCTCAAGAACTTTGTTTATATTCTGAATTTGATCTTATCACAACAAACACTAATATTCCCATTCAGATCAAGTTGGTATTAGAGAAAATTTTTTACTTGTGCAAGGAGTATTTAATTATTTTGCAAGTGTTAAATGCTTACATGGTTGAAGCTCAAGAGAGGAGAAGGAAATTTTGTGGGTTCATGTTCTCTAGTTGGAGTGAGGAGAATGAGGGCACAATTGCCACAATTTACACCACAGTATTCACCTCCTATTGTACCTGAGGCTTCAGTAAGCATGTCTCATGGAGGAGGAAATGATAACATGTCAGAGGATGAGAAGGATTTTATGAAGGCTTTCTTTGACATGGCTGAGATGGTGAAGGTATTATAATAAGAGAACAACACAAGGTTGTAGGGTGAAATCTCCATAGCTCCACGAGGCGAGGGTTCTCTAGGAGTAGGAGGTAATGGAAATGGTGATAAGTCACCATCTACTCCACCATCATCCTCACCACCATCTTCACCTTCATCTTCATCCTCTTCCACTACTACAAACCTGACTCATACTCATCAACCTATCTCAAAATTAATTCTAAAACAACCATTGTAAAAGTAAGTAAATGCAGAGAAGTTTGACAATTAGGATTGTCAATTTTAGGTCTACTACAAAATTCAAAACCTTGATGATGATGACACAAATATTTAGCTATATTCCTTGAGACTGGAGGGTGCAACACTAGTATGGTGGGAAGCCAAGACACAATATGAGATTAAAAAACATGGTAATATCTCACTCTCTTGGTCTAATTTCATTTCTACAATTAAAAGACAATTTTTCTGTCCATCATATATGCAAAAAGCCATCATGAATTGGCAGAACTTTAGACAAATTAAGGGTCAAAGTGTGCAGGATTACACCCAAGAATTTCAAAAAAGAGATCTTATGTTAGATGTTGACTTGCATTCACAAGACACATTGCTAAAGTATATAGGGGTTTTATATAGCTACCTAAGGCATACTATCCATATTTTTAATCCCAATAGTCTAGATGAGGTTTGTGTGCAAGCTACTCACCTTGAGGCAAGAGGGAAAAATATTCCAGAAGAGGGTTAAAAGAAGCCATTTAAGGGTGGAGAGAAAGGAGCCCATTCTGGCCCACTAGAACCCTTAGCGCTACCTCTGAAAATGTTTTCAAAGGAAACAGAAAGAGAAATGCGTCCGTTAAAAAGGAAGGAGAGAAAATGACATGTAAACATCATTCTAAAGATGGTCATGATGAAGACCATTGTTGGAAGCTTCATCCAGAGATGAGGCCCAAGAAATTCAACAAGGGAAAACAAAAAATAGCTGCAACCACTCAATAGGATTTGGGATCTAACTCAAGTGATGAAAATAAAATTACAGCCATGGATATGAATGGAAAAGAATCCATTGCTAGCACTAGTTCATCAAATTGTCACACTAGTACTGCAAATGAAGAAACAAGGATTGAATTATTCCATGTGAGGGTTATTTCAAAACATACAAAAATCGACACACTATTTGATATTTGAAGACTTAGTCAAGAAACTTAATCTTGAAATCATTTTTCATCACAAACCATATCCATTGAGATGGATATGCAAGAACACAAATTTGTAGGTTACAAGAAATGTATTCCTTGGTTTGAAATCACAACAAACTTCATTGACAAAGTTGAATTAGATGTTGTAACACTTGATATTTCAAGGATTTTTTGAGAAGTCCTTACTTCTATGATAGAAAATCCATACTCTATATCCATGAAAACAAGTGCCAATTGTTCAAAAATGGTGTGGAGTATAATGTGAGATCTCATCGCAAGAAACTAAATATTTCATTAGTTAATGTAGGGCAAATGAAAAGACCAGTGAATTCAAGAAAGAATTTTGTGATTCTTATGATTAAACCAAAGAATGATGTTGATTATGAAGCATTTCAAGTTTGTGATCCAAAGTTGAATTTTGATTTTATTGAAGTGGTTAATCAAAATAATGAGATGTTTCAGGAGCCAAAGGGGTTACCTCCCTACGGGGGAATCTAGCATGAAGTACCGTTGCAACAATATTGTCTTCTTCATAACATTGGGATGTATAGGATGTCAGTGATGGAGAGTGACGAAATTAAAAATAAAATTCAAGAGTTGCTGGACAAAGGAATGATTTGACCAAGTACTTCACCCTGCAGGTCACCTATTATGTTGGTACCAAAGTAGGATGGAACATGGTGCATGTGCATAGATTTCCGTGCATTGAACAAAAGTAATGTAAATAGCTGTTATCCACTCCATAGAATAGATGATTTAATTGATCAATTGAAATATGAAAATTATTTTACTAAGTTGGACTTAAGGAGCGGCTACCATTGAATTAGAATTTGTGAAGGTGACATTTAGAAGACAAAATTCAAAACAAAGCAATGTTCATTTGAATGTCTTGTTAAACTTTTGGTTTATGTAATTCTCCTGGTACCTTCATGCATGTGATGAATGATGTTTTAAGGCCATTTCTTGATGAGTTTTTCATCATCTAATTAGATGATATCTTAATTTTGAGTAAATCACTTGATGAACATGTCATGCACGTAAGAAAATTACTTGATGTCTAAAGGAAAGAACAATTTTTTTGAAGATGTCAAAATGTGAGTTTGGTAAAACTTCTTTTGTGTATTTGGGGCATATTTTTGGAGGAGGTGTATTTGGGGCATATTTTTGGAGGAGGCGAGTTGAATATACACCCCTATAAGGTTGAGGTCATTTTGAATTGGGCAATGTCCAAGACAGTCACTGAGGTAAGATGTTTTTTGGGAGAAACCCAATATTGGAGGAATTTTATTGCTAACTTCTCTTCAATCACAGCTCCTTTTCATGCATTGACTAGTGTTAAAAAGGCTTTTTAGTGGGGAGGGAAGAAGCAAAAATATTTCGATGCTTTGAAAGAGAAGATCATTTCAAACTCATTAATTGCACTACTAGACTTGAGACAACCCTTTGAGATTCAAACTGATGCAAGCGAGTATGGGCATAGTCCTTATGCAACATGGTAAGCCCATTTCATTCCATTCATAGAATTTCAATGGTGTAGTGATTAACTATCCTACTTATGACAAGGAGATTTATGCATTGGTTCAAAGTGTGAAAAAGTGGAAACACTACTTCATGGGAAAGGAAACCATCATACACACCGACCACCAACCATTGCAATACTTGCAATCATAAACTAAGTTGCAGCGATCAAGGTACTTTTGATGGATGAGTTTCTTACAACAATTTTATGTAGTCACCAGGTATACGAAAGGTAATTACAACAAGGTTGTTGATATTATTGCTAGGCCTATTATGAGTGCGGCTAATTTACTCAAGCACAATTATGTTTTACATGAAAGTTATGTTGAGAAATATGAATGTGATAATGAATTTAAATATGTTTATGCAAGGTTGAGTCAAGGACACCAAGTAGAGGAATTGGGTTACCATGTACATAATAACTTGTTGTATCATTTGGGCAAGATTTGTATTCCATGCAGAGAGAGACTAAATTTCATAAGGGAAGCACACACTTCTATCATCGTTGGGAATTTCGGTATAAGAAAAACAGTGGCACATCTTCAGAGGTATTGTTATTGGCCTCACATTATTGGAAGTGTGTCAAGTTTCATTAAATGTTGTTTATTATGTGCACTAAATAAGCCTAGAAATAGGAAGTTAGGATTGTACACATCACTTACTATACCTTGACGTTCATGGAAGAGTGTTTCAAAAGTAGGTCATGATTATTTGTATGTAATTTTGGATAGATTCAACAAGATGTGTATATTAATGCCATGTAAAAATAAAATCATAGTTGAACAAAAAACTCACTCATTCTTTCAACATGTTTGGGTTCATTTTGGTTTGCCCACATCCATTGTTAGTGATCAAGGTCCTCTATTTGTTGGGAATTTTTGGTCAAGTTTATGGGGCTTGATGGATACCAAGTTGAATAAGAGTACAACCTTTCATCCAAAAACATATGGTAAAACTAAGGTGGTCAATCGAACATTCATACATCTTCTTCTAGAATACTGCATCAAGCATCCTAAGTTATGAGATGAAAACTTGCACTACATTCAACATGCTTACAATAGTGCAAAACAATCCTACACACAAACATCACCATTTGAGGCATGTCTTGGATACTTTCCTCGATCACCATTGGAATTAATTTTTGGTAAGGATTTTTCTATTGATGGCCATAACGACATAGACAAAGGAAATAAGTTCATAGAACAAATCCTGTTGATACATAAAACAGTTCAACATCAACTTAAAACGAGCCAAGTCAAGTACAAAGAAAGGCACAAAAAGAATCGAGTAGATCACAAATTCCAAGTTGGTGACAAATTTTCGATTCATATATCAAAGAGAGGCTTCAATTCGAAGGTAAAAAACTGAAACCAATCCTTTATGGCCCTTTCAAAATTTTGGAAAAGATTGGTGAAAATGCCTTCAAGTTAGATTTTCCTTCATACATGCAAATTTAATCTATTGTTAATGCAAATAACTTAAGGTTGTATGAGGCTCCATTGATTGAAGAGAAAGGAGAAAAGGTTCAAATTCCTTCCATTGAATACTTTTCTCCAGAATACCTTGATGAGCTTAAGTAAGAAACAATTCTTGACATAAGAACAAGGACATCAAAACGAGGGAGTGTAGACTACCTTCATCTGGGGCTCAAAGGTACAAATCCAAGCAAGCCCAAATAGATCGATATTGGAAAGGTGAGGGACCTATACCCTGATATGATAAGCAACTGAAAGTGATATTTTGGGGTCAAAAACCTTCCAGTGGGGAGGAGTGATTAGGTGCTCAAAATTATGCTAAAAAATGAAAGTTGTTGGAATGGTGTGGAACCTAACTGAATGTGTAGATCTCATCATTCCGAATACGATGCAACTCATTTTGTGTAAAAATGACACCGTATTCTCCCATAAACAGGTATTGTTCACTTTGTCAAACAAGCAAATTTAAAAAAAAAATGCATGATAACCCAGTCAATAGTTCGTACAACTGACTGGGCATGCCTATGTGGTAGGATGACTATGTAGGTTGACTTGGTCAATGGTTTGTCTTCATTGAATGGGATTGTGCCAAGTGTCACTTTGTTAGTAGTTTTTAATGGTGCATTTTAATTGGTGGTTTGGGTGGCCAATCATAGGCTACCATGTGGCCTAGCCAAGGGATACCACGTGGCAGCCTGAGGGCCACTAAAATTTTGGGTTGAGTTCAAGCGGAGTAGAGCAGGGGTCAAACTCGTGACCTCAAAATACCGAGCACCCCACATTATAAACACGCCATTTCAATCGTTCTTACAATACTATGGTCTTTACCTAGGCTTTTTTTCATATGTAATCTGCCATGGGAGAGGGGGACGGGGTCTAGCCCCAACCATGGTCACCGCTGGAGGTAGAACCATGGAAAGGAGGCTAGCCTCACGCCCCCTAATAGTCCTTAAACTTAGTGTTAATTTTCAATGCTGCAACATGTTAACACCTCGCCATCGTAATCGCCGAAGTGACCAGACTACCGACCTGCTGGCTTCCCACTCACTCCCACAACAAATGCTAGGCCATGTGATTACCCAAGCCGTGAAGGATGATGGTTAGCTAACTGTGTAGTGTTTTTATATAAAAAAATTATATTAACCATATAACAATATGGTTTGAAATCTGATTTCTAAGAATTATTGGGTAAATTGGCGCGTCAACAATTTTGCATGGTTTTTGGTGAAATTGGCACTCACTTAGCTGGATAATGGACGGATTTGTAGGATGGTGCCGGATTTTGGGGGAAAAGCAGAGAAAATAGTATAGAAACTTTAGGAAGTCATAAATAAGTAAGTTTTTGGCCAAATTTGATGCAAAAAGAGGCTACATGGGAATTTTTGGGCATTCTGGAGCTGATGGAATAAGTTTCTAAGCTATTTGAGTATTTCAAATATATGTAATAAAAATTTTGAGCATAATAGAAGAGGGCCAAGCCATTAGAAGTTGGACTAAGAAGACATAGTGTAGGTAGGGTGTAATTCTTCATCATGTGTTGTTGTGTTATTGTTTATGGTGATTTTCATGTCTGTTAGATGTTGTTGTTTAGTGTTTTTTTTATGTTAATTTTCTCAAGAAATTCACATAAAAAGCCATAAAAACTCATGAAAAACTTGTAAATAATATCATAATACTCAAGCACTTTTTTTATATTCTGAATTGGATCTTAGCACGAAAAACACTAATATTCCCATTCTGATCAACCGTTTACATGTAAAATGAAATAAAATTGGTCGAGGTGATGGTAACTTATCTCTAAGATGATTTCTGATGAATACATTCCTTCTGAAATACGTTATGATGAGGCTTAGAGGAATTTTTATGACAAAGAAACGATGCGAAACCCTAAACATCCAAAAACCTAGCCATAGGAGATGAAGCACAAAACCCTATGGGCCTCGTTGGGGTTAGTTGGAATGTCAACTTTCTGAGGTATAACTTTGGCATAGAATCTCTATTTGGTGTGCACGATAACCCATTAGAAAGGTTTATCTCAGGAAAAAAACTTTAGACTACAAACATGATATTTTATCTATTTTTTTGTATTCCCAAAAAGAACACTGTTTCTGTCCTCAAAATGGCTCCAGAATTTTAAGACTTTAAAACTACCAAAAATATAAATCTGTCGAAATAGGAAACTAATAAAAACTACTGTTAGCGTCCAAGTGGGATAGGTAAGTGGCCATCAATATCCACCTGGATCATTTTCATTATTCATTGTTTCTTTCTTCTTCTTGCCTTTTGTGTTTTGGTATTGATAGGTTTTTTGGGTTTCGAAATGAAGGAGAGGAGCTCTAAGAATGAGCTAAATAAAAGCCAAGTAGAAGTGTGCAACCTTGATTAAGCCATTATTTTCGTTGCTGAAACACCCTCCAAAATTTTGCCATATTTGAATTTTGGAGCCTACTATCATCACATATATAATCTCTTTAATCATCAAATGTTTTTTCACTCTATTTTATATGTTTCAACTATCATTGAATGGTCTCAAGTGTCACCGCATTGATTAAAAAATATTTTGGAGCATTCTATGGTCGTAACATCATTTTTGTTGTAAAACAACACTTTTTAGTCACAATATTACACACTAAACTCGTTTCACTTGGGGAATATGTATAAAGTAGTATTTCAATGTAAATTTACTATTATTCAAGTTTTTCTAAGTTTTCTAGATGCATTGGTATGTGTTGCACGTGGTTCTATGGATAAACTCATCCTATTCACCCCTTGCATCATTTTCGAGACTAAGAAAAAATTTGGTTTCAAAGAGACCTCATTCAGGCCAAGAGCACTCGATCACACTTCAAAGCTTTGATGAGGAATCCTTCTTTGTTCATAAGTGTTTTGTATGCCCTTTGGGAGCACAATGTGCACTTCTCAAATATATTTCTCCTTCCTTGCTCTAAATTGTGCTCTTCAAAAGACCAAGTATTCCTTAAGTGCACTCCTTCGAATTAAAGAAGTGCATCCTCCTTGAGTGCATAGTCACACCTTGAAGACCCGAAGATAAACCCTTCATCATTCCCCAATGCACCATGTGCCCTCTTGGACCCCTTGAGCACCTAAGCGCACTTCGAAGGCATTCAACCTCATCATTCAACCTTCATGAGTGAACCTTGTGCCTCTTGATCCTCTTGAGCACATGAGCTCACCCTAAAGGCTTGAAGCCTTCACCCTTCACCCTTCAAGAGTGCGCCTTGCACCCTCCATCTCTCCCTTGAGCACACAACACAGTTGGGAAGATGGAAGCCTTCCCCTTCATCCTTCAGACTTGCGCCATATGCTTTGCCTTGGTTGTCCCCTTCTTTTTAGTGCATGAATGCATACCGAAGCCCTGAAGCCTTCCCTATTTAGCCCTTTAGCCTTTCGCAGAGATCCCATGTGTCTAAGATATCCTTTTCCCCCTTTGAGCACATGAAAAATACATGAACATAAAATATTCCTAAATCATGGTATAATAATATATTTTCAGGATGATGGTTTGTCGTCATGAGTGATTTCATACACCAGTATTCCAGAAACATCATGGTGAGCACACATGAGGAATATCAAGCAAGGCGAAAAATAAAGGAAGCACGAGAAGAAATAAGAAAACACTTGAATCTTGATGATCAACGTATGCTAAAGACTCCATCTGATCAAAGACCTTTTGGAGGGTATACATCATCAATTATTAGAGTTGCATGAAGAATGAAGACTCAATTGGTAGCCATGTTAGCATTGGATAAAGTCCATATCATCAGTCACTATTATTCCCAGTCATCAAAGATAGTGACATGTCAAGTATCATCACACAATGATGTGGAAGTCATGATTTACTATTGTAACAATTCTAAAGACAAATAAGTGGAGGATGAAGAGTCATGGAATTCCAAAATACATGTAATACCAAAAGTCATATGTAATTCCAAAAGTCATTTGGAATTCAAAAAATTGTAGAAGTCCAAAGGTCACTAGAAGTTAAAGAGGAAAGAGTCATGAGGATGTCAAAGGTCATTCCTGAAGCTATAAATATATCCTCTTTTCTCATGTAAATGAATTTTAACCTGTGATTCTCCACAAGGAATTAGAGAGATATAGTTAGTACTTTTGGGGAGAAAGTAGTGGCTCTAACGCTTCACTATTGGAGCTAATGGTGTTCATTGTGTTTATGTATCTTTAGATTTTTTCTTAATATTTAAGCCTTCCAGGCAAAAAAGTTTTCACACATGGATTTTGAATTCTTATAATATTAATCTTTGAATGTTTATGGTTCATGTCTGCTTTCATCAAGTGTTTAATTAATTGAACTATTCTGGTTACTTTAGTGCTCCTTGTTGGAAATGTGTTGTTATGCTATAACGATCATCACATCCTTGTTAGCTATTTCACTTGATGTTAGATTAATCTTTGTCATTGATGTGTGTCTCTATTATGGTATTACTATTACTTCTCTCTTAGAGGCTCACTTTATTTCACTTATGCATTAATAGAACCTTGATACATCAGAAATTGAACATCCACAAGGCATACTAGCTTGCTCATTCAAAAGGACCATTACACTTCTCTCTCGTGTTGACAGCCAAATCCAAGGCATATATTTAATTAAACGGTAGTTGAGATTTATTCTAAATGGGACTCCTAGTCTAAACAATGTGAAGTCTAGTTGGGACCTTATATCGGGGTGCTCCTTGGTATTCGACACCTTAAACAACCATGTATATCATAAAAATGGAAATAGAAGGAAGAAGAGGATGACCTAAAAACTAAATGGACTGGTTGGGTCCATAAGAACTAAATGGACAATGACATGATGACTATGAAAATAACATGAGAAAGGGGATTTCTCATAATTGGAAATTGTGCATGGCATTCTATCTTTCATGAATGTGAGAAAGATGGGAGGATTAAATAAATATATGAAGATACTAATGGGTGTAAAAGGCCATTTGTTAAGAACCATGATAGTAGTAAGATAAGTGATCAATCCTTCAAAATATGATCATTGTGTGAAGGATATGAAAATGGAATTGGTACTTACCATGATATGGGTGACATAGTGAGGTTACTTAATGGATTCCATGCTTTATGCAACACCATTGGGTAAGTGGGAAGGAATGACCCATCGCTAACATGTGCCATTATTAATAGGTTATTCTAATGCTTGTGATATTTTTTATGGGCATGGGCGAAAATTATAAAGGTTGGAAATTGATAGCACATTATTAGCATGGATGGAAACACTCTAAAATTGAATTCAAATGAAGATGCCTTTGAGAGGTTCTCACTGAAATCTAAAAATGGATGAGTTGATGAACTATTGAAGATTGCAACAAAAAAATGCATCAACAAGCTATAAATTTATGACTCAACAAAAATCATTGGATGTGACAACCAAGTAAAAAGGGAAATAAGTAAACCTAGGTAAAAGGGTAAAGGAAAGGATTTGGGTGAGAATTTATTAGGCGGAATGTGGAATTTTTTTTTTAAAATTATTGCATGCTTGCATGGATACTAAGAAGTGGTATGGAAAAGGTAGGGAGCCTTTGATATGAAATATTGAAATGCATGTGGGAATGAATATATATGATACCATTTCACTTGAAAATTCATTATTGAAAATCATCCCAATGGAAGAATGATTAATTAACGCTCTTAAAAAATATCCAGTGATTATATGAATATCATGTTTGGGATAACATGATAAGGTTATCCAATGAGATCCCCTATAATCTAAGGGATCCATTAAGAATCTTGTTGTTAACTATTATTATGCTCATTTGGTTCTGACATTTATATGCCATGTTATGATAAGGAAATGCCGAAATGTTGGATTTTGTATTAACAAGCATACTAACAACTAGCTAGATTCTTTGGTCAAATGATGAGGTGCATACACCTTTAGGGTTAGCTCAGGTTGATAAATACTGATTTCTTGCCAAAGTAAGTTGATAAACACTTAATTCTAACCAAAATAAGTTGATAAACCACTTAGTTCTTGCCAATGTGAGCTGATAAACACTCAACGCTTTCCAAAGTAAGCTGATAAACTAATGAGTCATTATTAAACTAAGTTTAAAAGCACTCATTTCTTTCCAAAGTAAAGTAATAAACCACTAAATTTATTCCAAAGTAAGTTGATTAACACTAAATTCTTGCCAAAGTAAGTTGATAAACATTTAGTACTTTCCAAATTAATCTAATAAACATTTAGTTCTTACCAAATTAAACTGATAAACCACTAAGTTCCTACCAAAGTAAGCTAATAAAAAGTTAGTGCTTGCCAAAAGAAACTGATAAACCACTGATTTCTTCCCAATGTAAGTTGATAAAAGGCTGAATTTTATCAAAATTAAGTTGAGAAAATACTTAGTTCTTAAAATTCTCTAGGTGTTTTCTTAGGGATGAGAAATCAATCAGTGTAGACAATTTGGTTGTCACCACCACCAAAGTGTTAGCTAGCCACTTATATACTGGTCGAGTGATCACACCTACCTTGTTGGAGGTGTGATTACATGTTAGTTGTGATTATAATGGAGATTTTCATGGAATTTGTGGTGGTAAATAATATTCATGTCGATAGAAGACTACTTGGAACGTAGTTACCACACTCGCTAGGAGGCAAGTGAGAGAGGGGTGGCTTATTTGGAACTACACCAAAATAATGAATGGAGGAGTATGAGTGATGATAAGTGCTTTCCTTGGGGTTGATAAACACTTAATGAAATAGTGGTAAATATGGAACTGGATGAAGACTGCATGGGGAACGATAGTCATCACTAAGTGATTTCCTTGGGGTTGAGAAACACTTGACGCTTGTGAAGACAAGAAAGAAAAGAGGAACCAAAGATAAATACTAATTAAATTTAAAAAAAAAAAATTCCTTTACTTAAGGTGTGATTTGGAATCAACAAATTTATGTTTTATTTCATAGTTAAATTGTTGATGAAGGAACTTAGAATTTTCATTATGGAACTCATAAAAAAAATCATATGTTTATAATGTAGGAGAACCGGTGAACTATCTAGAACAAGTATATGAGACTGATTGCAAGGAAAATAACATCAACTTAATGATATGAAAGTGAATAAAACATGATGGAGCTGTAGGATTTAGGAACCATGCCATTGTGGTGATAGTGAAACCGTGTGATGTGCACTGATGACCATGAGTATTTCCATGATACATGCCTTGAATTATTAAAGAAAGGCAAAGGCATGCCTTGGCTGAGAAGACTATTCTTGTGCGATGAATCCTTTCCAAGGGATGTATCACCGGAGGGAATGAGGAAGATGAGAAGGGGATAACTAAACTTGGAAGGTGTGTGACTACATGGAAAAGGAAGTAGATTTCCCAAGTGACTAATAAAGTGGAGAAGGGGATGGAAAAATTGGAATGTGAATTGGTTTCATAGAATCATATGAATACTCATTGGGAGAATGGATGCATTAGGTGTGTCTTGTGAAGAAAATAGTTGAATTCATTCCATGACGGAGCATGGAGCACAATGGACAACATGGCTAGACATTGGAGGCATATCACACTTATAAATCGAGAAATCAAGTAGGTCAAGTTGCAATGGAGGCACCTTGGACGAGATGAATCCACTTTGGAAATGGTTAAGTAGATAAGGGAATAAAACACATTTTTATTTATTGGTTAAGCAATTGTAAATCTAAATAGATGTAAAGATATGAGTATATAAAGCTCTTGTAAATTGTGTGTTAGGTTATAGAACACCGAGGATGGTGTTCCTCTAATAGGGTGGGTTTTATGACATCCAATGTCGCTAATCTCTCTTGTAAACACTATTCTGAATTTTAATTCATGTAAATAGTATGGAAATGTAACGCATTCACTAGCTGAGGAAGTGGACATAGATTGAAAGTACTGAGGAGGAGGATTTTATTTTAAACCAAAGCTTTACATTTACTTCATCACCAGATTCCTTGTTGGTTTAATGGAATTTTTATGCACGCATTTAGTGGACAAAATGTGACTCTTGGTTAGAGGATGAGCCTATAGTCTTGATTCTTGTATATATGTCGGTGTGGTCAACATATCTGATGTACAAGGAGGGAGAGAAGTCTAGGTGAAGGGAATGATTTGGGGGAGGCATTACGTATTGTGTGTAATTAAAGGGAGACAATTGATGAGGGAGAAAATTGGGTAGAGGAGAAGGCATATTTGAATTTGGTAGTTTTTGGATCTTCCTAAAATATTAAACTTCTCTAGAATTTTTTTTTCTCCACTCATGGAATGGATTCCCATGTGTTTCATTGAGACCTGTGTTTATGTGTATTACTTTCCTAAGGCCTGCGCTTCTGCCTATGTGTTGTTTAAATGAGAGAATCAATGGATTTGGAACACTCAGGTGATATATGAGGTTGATAAACCACTGGGAAACGAGTTGTGGTTGATAAAATATTGATGAGGATGATGCACCCAAAAATTAATTGAAAGGTTTGATGAAACCCTAAGTGGATAAAATTTGGGGTGAAAAACCTGTTAGGCACTTTCTTAGCATGCTAATAAACTTGGAAGTGTACTCTCTCCTCCTGTAGTAGCTAATCAAGCTAATACACCTCCCATTATGCAATCTCTCACTTAGAACTAAACATAGACTCTTTGTGCTCTAGTTGGACTTGTGTGGTTGTTGTTTCCTCGGTTGAGAGTCACTGTGGTGCTATATCTAGGGGATGTTAAAAAAACGCCTAACAAAATGGACTCTACTTGTTATCTTTTATTGACTAGTTGTTGGTGAGATAACTGCTAAGAAATTACATCCTCAGACTCGAAATTCTGCTCGGGAGTGGCCAAGATGAGCTTCAAGCACACCAAAGGAAAATGGTTTGAACATAGCATTTCTATGTGGGATTATATCTAATAGTAGAAAACACGTAGAAAAAGAAACATGATGGATGCATGATATTAGTATGTGAATAGCCCATTGTGATCCTTACCATTCATGATGAGGCATGATAAATGAAATCTATGGAAAGAACTCTGATGCAAGCAAGGGGCCATGATTATATAACTCATAATGGATTGGTAAACATCCCAATGTTCATTAAAATCCAAAAGAAATTGCATGTGATAGGTGCTCTAACTTGTCATTGGGTTATCATAGAAAGATTGGAGGGACGAGAGTGAGTATTTTCCACTCGCCAAAGGATTATGTGTCCCCATCACCTGATTTAAGGTCCACAACTTGACCAATTTTTACATAAAAAAATTCAATTTAATTATTTCTTACAAATATTTTTTTTTTTAATAATTTTTTTATTATTGAAAATGAGAAATATCTATCATTACATGAAGAGTATAATGGTGCTTTGAAATAAAAAATGCAGGAGATATTTTTTTTCGAATAACCCACATGGAGATTTGAATTGATGACCTTTTGCAAGGAGTTACTTAATAATATACCCATCCATTCTCAATTCAAAACCCAAGAGATAATATAGAAGAGATATTGCCCCATAACATTATATTAAAAATTAAAAATTAATAATAATAATAATAATATTTTTAAAAATTAAATTAATCTAAATTTATTTTAAACCAAAATAAATAAATAAATAAATAAAAATATTAAAATTCTTGAAATATAATTTAAAAAATTACACATTAAAAATCTTGATCAGATGAACACCACTTTGAAAGTGAAAAGTCTCATCTCTTTAATGTATTTAGCAAGAATGGTTATAGCAAGGTTCAGTGTGTTAGAGCTTTTCAAAAAGCTGAAAAAGGTCCTAAGGTTAAGAAAGAGCATTGTGATCGGTCCTCTGGAGTTCACCTTCCGTTCATCCAAGGTACTACCGATAAGATCGCTAGGATCTTAAAAAAGCATAATGTTTCCTCAACCTTCAAGCCCCTTCGCACCATCAGGAGTTCGTTTAGGTCAGTTAAGGACCCGATTTTCCCTAAATATAGTAAGGGTGTTTACTTGATTCCGTGTTCTTGTGGGATGCCATACATTGGTGAAACTGGTCGATCCATTAATCAAAGGATTCAGGAACATATCGCTGACCTTAGACATTGTAGATCTCGGTCCTCTGCCTTAGCAGAGTATGCCGATAAAACAAATCATCACATATGTATTGAGGATGCTGAGGTTATTGCAAATATTGACCATTTCCACCATCGCAAATTGAGGGAAGCCTTGGAGATCGAAAAGAGGTCTGTCAACCTTAATAGGGACGATGGGTGGAGTGTCAGTAGATGTTGGATTCCCGCCCTTCACTCTTAGTTGGCTTTTATTTTTCCTTTTATTCTCCCTCTTGCTTCCTTTTCTTTATATATATAATTAAAATAATAATAATAATAATAATAATAATAATAATGATAATAATAATAATAATAATAAATAAATAAAAATAATAGTTTTTTTTTTCTTCTTTCGCCTCCTTATTAATATATGAATTTATTTAGCTATGAAATTAAATTATTTAACATTTTATTTTTATTTTTATATTTCTTTTTACTATTTTATTTGTTTATTACTTATTCTATTTAATTTGGTTTATTAAATTTATTTTTCTTTTAGATTTTTAATTTTTGTTTTTGTTTTATTTTTATTTTTATTTTATATATTTATTTATTTATTTATTTTATTTTTCATTTATTTATCTATTTATTTATTTTTATTTTTATTTTTTAAAAAAATATTTTTTATTTTTTATTCCTATATATATATATATATATTATTCTATTTTATTCTTTTATTTATTTATTTATTTATTTTATTTTATTTTATTTATTTATTTTTTATTTTTAATTAAAATAAAAAATAAAAAATTATTTTAACATTATATTTATTGGAAATCATTAATATTGAATTAAATTTAAATTAAAAAAATTTTAGTATAATTTTATCATACATAATAAGATATAGTTTGATTGATGAAATTTAATTTATTTTATTAAATTAGTCAAACTAGCCGTTATATTACTAATGACTAGTTGGAGCATTTATGTCTATTTATTAATCTGGTTTTTTGGTTCATATTTCTCATCTTGTCCCGATGATGAGCCACACTAGCTGGTTCGAAACGCGTCGGCAAAAATTCCCTACATGTGATTTTCACTGAAAGAATTTCTTACACAATTTATGGATCACAGAAGCAAAATTCCCAAAATAAATTCGAATTTAAAATTCATTGTGTGCAACATTTATTTTTAATTTTATATTTACAAATATTAAAATATTACAAATTATATTTTAAAATTTTAAAATTAAAATATATTCACTAATTTAATTTAATTTATTTTTATCCTTCTTTTTCAAAATATAATTATTTTCTTTTTTCTTTTTAATTATTTCTTTTTAACTGCCTTTCATATTTCATATGTATCTGTATTTTAATTTATCACTATCATTCATCTATAATCATTATATAGGACACATCTCGACCACTATAAAATAAATTAAAATGAAAAAGATTGGAATAAAAAGATTAACATTCCGATTTTTTTAAAAACATAAATGGTTATAATATATTTCGGAAATTAATAACTTTAATAAAGAATAAAATATAAAGTTATATTAATTAATTTAATATTTTTAAAGTTAATTTTTCTTTAAGATGAGCTTAAAACATAAAATTCATTATTATATATTAATTAATACATTTTAATTATAAAACTATAAAAATATATAATTCAAATTATAAACACAAAATTTCATATTGATTTAATGAGTTTATAGATGAAGAGGACTATTTATCCATATCGGTATTTATATAAAAATAATGGGTAAATTATGCTTTACTCACTATAAAACCATGCATAACAAGATTCGTTGCATGGCAGCTAGTCCTTGCCTTGAGGGTGAACAACTTTTAGGAGCTTTTCTTAGATATTTATTGTTACTATGAACCAATTTCTACAGAAATAGTTTCCTATCGACATATCCTTATTTTTAGGAATAGGAATAAGTTAATTGTGTAGGAATAGGAGCCTTGAGGACCATCCAAGCAAGAAGCAATGAAATGCATGATAAGCGAATAATTTTAGGATAGGGAGTAAGCATGTCCAACTACTAAAAACAAAGCGCAACTAAAATATGAAATGAGATGAGTAAATATAACTACCATGTTAGTGAAATAGTGGCTAGACTATATTTCAAAACAAGATAGACTATATTTCAAAACAAGATATGAGTAGCTCTAAATACTATGAAATTAGAATCTTAATTGATTATGAAAGTGAATGTAATGAATCCAACTATGATAATATTAAAAACTAGTTAGATTATAAAAGAAATGGAAAAAAATAATATTAAAAACTAGTTAGATATCTGCCCTCCCTCCCTTTGAACCCCCAGATGGCCTAATTAACAAGAGACCCTTCAAAGTAGTAACTGCCCTCCCTCCCTTTGAACCCCCAGATGGCCTAATTAACAAGTTGAGTATCCAACTAGCAACCCGAGCGGGAGCTTCTGTGTGGATTTGCTGATCAATTCACGCATTTTCTAATCATAGGGGCAATCAAAGAGCATTGTTGATCAAAGGCTTCTAATTACCTAACCATAAAAATAGCCAAATAAAGGTGCTAGGTAGCTATTCTTCTATTCTCTAGTTCGTTCAACCATTGCTAATGAAGAATATGCCCACGCTCTCGAATTGCATAGGGTAGGACAGATTTAGAACATTGGCACCTAAAGCATAAATGGGAAGTAGGCATTAATTTATGATTTGATTCTTTCAGCTGTAATATGCCCACACTCCCAAATTTCCCAGGGCACAGGGCAGGACACAGTAGAACGTAGTGTTGGAACCTAAAGCAGAAATGAGAAGTAGGCATCAATCTATGATTTGATTATGATTCACCAGTTTCCAAACTAATAGGAAGCATCTCAGACAATACTTTGGGAGGCATCGATGAGTAATGAACATATTTATAGTTACAAGTTACATTGGAATATAAAATAAGAGAAGTAAGATCTGGATGCTTATTCGCTTATTTACTATTTAATCATATTTAAGTAGATTGAGGACAATCGTCCTTGAAAATAATCATGAATTAAGCTCTAATTTTCCCAACGAGAATCAAGGAAGTCATATAGAATCCTAACGTTACGTTTAGAAATAACAAATTTTATGCATTAATATCATCATACTCACCGCCATAAGATACCACGAAATATATAAAACCAAATGCGAAACCAAGTGGAAGAAACAAAGACATCATTCTGAAATTTAAATATATAATTCCGTGTCATTCTAGGGTGCAAAATTATCTCTAAGAGATCATAGTGGACTTTGAAGAACTAACACAAAATTCGTCAACACTACCAGCAAGAATGATATTTTTTTGAAATGCAGATAATAACAAGAAGATGCGAACTAAATGATATGGATATGCTAGTTCAATGACCAACCATTTTGCATCGATGTATGACTCATCAACTGTTGTACTGTAGGACCAGTGGCACTATTAAATTTTAATGTATAATCCGAAAAGCATTTTTTATACAATACAGGCTTATCCTTTTTGAAGATTCATGCCTAAACATTAAATTAAAATTAAATTTTAAATGAAAAATAATTTAAAGAGAGTGAGAGGCTTGTAACGTTGACTTTTCATGCATGCCAATTGTCGAAGATATTGATTCCAAGCTCTAATCTTTCACCACGGAGCAGAAGGTTGGCATATTGGATCAAAATTTCTTTCTAGGCTGGCACCATGGTCGAGTACACCAGGAGTATCTAAATCATAATCACTTTGATTACTCATACTAGTTAAGATAAATTAATTTTCTGGAGGTTGGCTATAAGGGTCTACTTCCCAACTAGCACCAGATTGAGATTGAACCTTGGTTGAAGCACCCATTAGTGAACCTGTCAACCCAGTCAAAGAAGTAGTCGTGGTGTTGTTGAGTGTAGATTACATATTTCCATTTAGACCCCACTGTAACACGAAATTATGCGGAAGCCAGGAACGAGAAGCTACAATTCTGTGATATCAGCTAAGGAAGTCCAGTAAGAAATAGAGTTATAAGGATTTAGTCTTAATTTACTACAAGTTCCATACCTACTTTGAGAGTCATAGAGCCAAACCAAAAATGAATGAAGACAATTTCATACCTACTTTCGCAGCCATAGAGCCAAAGAAAAAATTACGAAGACATAAACCAAGCAAGAGAAAAAAATGAGAAGCTACAATCCAGCAATATCAGCTAAGGAAGTATTGTAACACACATAGGTGTTTCATACCTAATTTTCCAGCCATAGAGCCAAAGAAAAAATGAACGAAGAAGTTGGAATTTTGCACTTGATTTTCTAGCCAGGGGAGCTACATTTCCTATAGCAGGCTGAGATGGGAAAGAGAAAAGCCTTCCACGAGCCTTAACTCACACAATTGCAGTTTTTGTGGTCTATTTTGGTCAGAATATGAATTTTAATTGGAACAACAGGAAACACCCAAGCCTACGTGACAGGAATCAACGATGCCTTCAATATAGCTATAAGTAAACTCATAATTTGAGGATTACATGACATATTAAACAACAAGCTTCAACTTAAAGAAGAAATTAAAAACAGATCAATAGACACATGTCCTTTTATTCTCTTAAGAAGAACATGTGGCGCCTTAATTCATGAACAACAACAACACCTTGGCTTGGTTTTTGGCTTATTTTCTAGCTAGTTGCACCTTCTTCAATTCAATATTGGTTGTTTGGTTCAAGTTCTAGTGTTCTCAACAAGGCGAAGCAAGGTTGTTCGATTCAAGCTCCAGTATTCTTAACGAGGTGAAGAAAATCTATGTGGGTATGATTTCCTCCCTTCTCACAATATAGTATTTGAATTTGTTGTGTTGGATCAAACCTTCACAATAAATTATTTGAACCTTCTCTATTGGTGCCATGGTGACTGAATGGTTTATTTACCCGATATAAGCACAATATAATATTTGAACCTACTTTGTTGGCTTCGGATGTCATCGCTTGCAACATAAATGGTAGGTTTGTTGGTGCGTTCATATTAACAATAAAATCGACAAATATGTATACAATTTTTTTTTTTTGGTGTACGGATCCACTCATAGGCGGACCCACCCATGTTTTGTGCATGATTTTGCACATGGTTTTGGGGTATGATGGTTTTCGGCCCCTAGTATTTTGTAGATCCGGTAAAGGGAACTACAGTTATGTTCTAATCCAGGGTTAAAGGATTGGGGTTTATGTATGCTTCGACATGTATATATATGTGTTGTAACACTAAAAGGAATATAATGAAAAATCAAATTGTTCGTCCTGATTTGGGATCCAGGGGAGAATCTCTGTGTTTATCTGTTTTATGTTTTATGCTCTTGCTATTGTTTATTTTCTGTTATAATATTCATTTGTAGATAATTTCTGTTTAGGGTTAAAACCTACATTTGGTATTAGAGCTATTTTAGCTTCAACGGGATACCTTTGCTGCTGACGGTTTTTTGTTGGGCCTGAGGTAGACCGTGTTCAGTGGGAGATATGCGGGATTGATTCTTGCGGTGAAAGAAGATGGTGAGCGGCGGAAAGATAGAGATCGAGAAATTTAATGGTCAGAGTTTTGAGTTGTGGAAGGTCAAGATGGAGGATTTGCTGGTGCATAAAGATCAGTGGATCATGGTAGATCTTGGTACTAAACCAATGGCAATGTCAGATGAAGATTGGAAGAAACTGGATCGGAAGGCTAAGAGCACAATACCGTTGTGTGTCTCAAATTCAGTATTGTTGAATGTATTTGGGGAAGCTATGATGAAGAATTTGTGGGAAAAACTTGGGACTTTGTACCAATCTAAGTCTCCGGTGAATAAGTTGTTCCTATGGAAAATGTTGTATAACCTGAGGATGAAGGATGGAGACTCGGTGACAGAGCATCTGAATGCTACACATTTTACTTCTTTTTTTTTTTTTTTTCAATATTGTAGTAAGTCAACTATCATACGGTGATATTAAAATCTCAAATGAAGATAAGTGCATCGAGTTTTTTGTGTTCTGCACGGACTCGTGGGACGATCGGATTTATTTTTAATAGATAGCAATACAACTACCTTGAACTTTGATGATATTGTCTCAGCCTTGCTGTCGGAGGAAATGAGACGGAGAAATATGGAGGGTCAGAATGGAGATGCCTTATCTGTACGAGGAAGGTCCCAGAACAGAAACAAGAATAATGTTTCGAGTGGGAGATCTAAATCTAGAGGTAGATCTAAATCTCCTGGAAAGTTTGTAAAGGTGTGCTGGAAATGCGGAAAGGAAGGGCACTACAAAAAGGAATGCAGATCTAAAGCTCCTGAGAAAGGAAAGGGATCTGATGAAGGTCCTTCTGCAGAGGCAAAAACCACCTCGGATGAAGGTGGAGATGTGTATTTGGCTTCTTCTTCAAATACACATGTAGATCATGATTCATGGTTGATTGACTCAGGTGCATCCTTTCACTTCACTCCCCATAGGGAGTGGTTCTGCGAGTATGAAAAATATGATGGTGATGTCTTCCTAGGGGATGATAGGAAGGCCAGAATCGTCGGACGTGGAAAGGTCAAGCTGAAGCTGCAAGGTGGAAGGATTAGAACACTTCCTGGTGTTCTGCATATTCCTGCATTGGCCAGAAATCTAATTTCTATAAGCAAGATGGATGATGCAGGTGTAAAAACAGTGTTCGAGAAAGATGTCTGCAAGATGGTTCGGGGAGCACTGGTATTAATGCGGGGAGTTCGGACTGGAACTCTGTACAAGCTACAAGGTAGCACTGTTATTGATGGGTGTAACAGTTCTATGGTTCTTGAAAGTGGAGCGGAAAGCCTAGCTGTCTCTGGAGAAAAGACCATGCTATGGCATCAAAGGCTTGGACATATTGGAGAGAAGGGCCTTCGGATACTGCATAGAGATGGTATGGTAGAAGGTATGTCTAATTGTTCTCTGGATTTCAATTTCTGTGAAAATTGTGTATATGGGAAGCAGAATCGGGTGAGTTTTCCTTCTGGTGCTAAGAGGGCAAACAAGATATTAGAACTTGTGCACAGTGATGTGTTTGGGCCTGTGTCAGTTCCATCACTGGGAAAGTCTGTGTACTATGTTTCCTTCATAGATGACTTCTCAAGGAATACATGGATATATTTCTTGAGGAAGAAATCTGAAGTCTTTGACAAATTTAAAGAATTTAAGGCTCTGGTGGAAAACCAGACAGAGAAGAAGATAAAGGCATTGAGGACAGATAATGGTGGGGAGTTCTGCAAGAAGGAATTTGAAGAGTTCTGTAAGAAGTGTGGTATAGCACGTCAGAAGACTACTCCATACACACCTCAGCAAAATGGAGTTGCAGAAAGAATGAATAGAACACTGATGGAAAAGGCAAGAAGCATGCTCAGTGGTACCGGGTTAGGACAAGAATTTTGGGCAGAGGCAGTGGAGACTGCATGTTACTTAGTTAACATATCACCTTCATCAGCGTTGGAGGATAAGACCCCACATGAGGTATGGACTGGTAAGAAACTCTCTCTTTCACATCTAAGGGTATTTGGATGTGATGCATATGTACATGTTCCAAAGGAGAAAAGGACCAAGTTGGATAATAAATCTGAAAGGTGCATCTTTATTGGGTAAAAGGATGGTTTAAAGGGTTACAAGCTTTGGAACCCAGAAACAAGGAAGGTTGTGTACAGCCGAGATGTGGTGTTTAGAGAGGTGAAAGATGTTGTTACACATGAATTCCTACCAAAGGAACCTAAGAAGATAGAGTTTGAGCTAAAGGAGGATGAATCAGACTCTACAACAGAAGAAGAATTAGAAGAGGAAGAGCCATGAACTCCAACTGTGAGAAGATTAGTTCAGGAAAGAAGGCAACCAGAAAGGTATAGTCCATCTACTTTCTGTTCAGGTTTTTCCTTAACTATAACTGATGCTGATCCCAGAACTGTCAGGGAGGCAGTAGATTCAAAGGATGGAAAAATCTAGAAGGAGGCCATGGTTGATGAAATGGCATCCTTGCATAAAAATGAGGCATGGGATTTGGTGGAGTTTCTGCCTGGAAGGAAGCCCATCAGGAGAAAATGGGTGTTTAAGAAGAAGATCAATGTAGAAGGCAAGTGGAGAAATACAAAGCTCGGTTGGTAGCAAAAGGTTATTCCCAGGTGCTGAGAATTGATTTTGGTGATATTTTTCTCCTCTTGCCAAATTTACTTCTATTATATTACTTTTATCTGTTGTTGTTGCATTTGATTTTGATATAGAACAGATGGATGTGAAGAGAACATTTGTTCACAGGGATCTGGAAGAGGAGATCTACATGACGCAACTTGAAGGCTTTATGGTGAAGGGTAAGAAAGAACTAGTATGCAGGTTGAAGAAGTCTTTGTATGGGTTAAAACAGTCACCAAGGATGTGGTATCAAAAATTTGATACCTATGTACAGGGACTTGGCTTCACCAGAAGCAAGGAGGATCAATATGTTTATTTCAAATTAATTGGTGACCGTGTTATTTATTTAGTATTGTATGTGGATGATATGTTGTTGATTGGAAATGATAAAGAAATTATCCAACATTTGAAGACCCAATTGTTCTCCAAATTCGACATGAAGGATCTTGGTGCTGCAAACTATATTTTGGGCATGGAAATTAAGAGAGATCAGGAAAAGAGGAAGCTCTGGTTAAACGAGAAGAAGTATGTCGAGACTATATCGCAGAGGTTCAATATGCAGGATAGTAAACCGGTGAATGTTCTTATTCCTGTAGGTGTAAAGTTGTCTTCTTAACAATGTCCCAAGACACAAGAATAAGAGGATGATATGTCCCGTGTTGCATATGCAAGTGCAGTGGGTAGCTTGATGTATGTCATCGTTTGTACTAGACCAGACATTTCATATGCAGTGGGAGTATTGATCAGGTTTATGTCAAACCCAGGGAAGGAGCATTGGACAACAGTGAAGCAGGTTTTCAAATATTTAGGTGGCACTAGTGATTATGGTTTGTGATACCAGGGAAGACCAGGATTGGAAATAATGTTGGAAATTCATGATTTTGTTGATACATACTGGGCTGGAGATCTGGACCAAAGAAGATCTACAAGTGGGTATGTGTTTAGCCTATTTGGAGGCGCAGTTAGTTGGATGAGTAAAAGACAGTCTATAGTGGCACTTTCAACTACAGAGGTAGAATACATAGCAGCCACTCATGCAAGTAAGGAAGTAGTTTGATTGCAGAGATTGTGTTCAAGTATGGAGTTGGTACAACAAGCTATAAGGATAGATTGTGATAGCCAAAGTGCAATTTTCTTGGCTAAGAACCCTACTTATCATTCAAAGACAAAGCACATTGATGTTCAATATCACTTTGTTAGAGATATGGTTGAGGCTAAAAGGGTGTTGCTGGTAAAGGTGGACACCTTGAAGAATGTTGCAGATGCATTGACGAAGTCTCTGAGCACTCAGAAGTTCTCTTGGTGTAGAGAAACAATGGGTGTTGAAGAATTGGCCCAGTGACTAAGATCTCCTATGGCCCCCTGTGAAAAGAAAACAACAAGTGGGAGAATGTTGGGTATGTGTTATATTCTTTCCACTACTAGCCCCACGCACTGTACGTTGCACCAGGTGCAACAGGGGGGGCAGCAGCCCCCCCTGTCGGGGTTCGGGGCAGAGCCTCGACATAATTTTTTTTTGGTGTGTGGACCCACTCATAGGCAGACCCACCCATGTTTTGTGCATGAGTTTACACATGGTTTTGGGGTACGATGGTTTTCGGCCCCTAGTATTTTGTAGATCCGGTCAAGGGAACTACGGTTATGTTCTAATCCAGGGTTAATGGATTGGGGTTTATGTATGCTTCGGCATGTATATATATTTGTTGTAACACTAAAAGGAATATAATGAAAAATCAAGTTGGTCATCCCGATTTGGGATCTAGGGGAAAATCTCTATGTTTATATGTTTTATGTTTTATGCTCTCGCTATTGTTTATTTTCTGTTATAAGATTCATGTTAAATAATTTATGTTCAGCGTTAAAACCTACATTCCTGCCAATGCAAAATCATGGCCGTGGGAATTCAAAGAGGAGGTGGGAAGAACGAACAAATTAAAAAGCTTGATCCATGTTGAAGGGTGAGAGGGAAGGTACCGTTATGTATGGAGTGATATAACGTATCAAGGTTTGTAGGGAATTTGTATTTCAAATGAAGTTATGGATATCAAAAGAGTTTATAAATGACAACCGAAGTTATGGATATCAGAAGAATTGATAAATAAAAACCAAATTGTGAACGAAGGAGGAGGAGAAATTGAGAATTTTGATAGAAGCAATGAATTTAAATGAGGATGCTATGAGAAGAGATGCTTAGTGATTCAACTGGCTATTGATAAATGAAAGACAAAAGGTCGTTGGAACAACATCTTGTTCATTTTTATGGCCAACTACAGAAGACAACCGAAGAATTAAGATTGCACCTGTCACTGAAAGTGCTTGTTGCAATTGCTATTATTTGTTCTAGTTGAGGATTATTTCTAGAACATAGGCTTATTTATTTTTGTTTTCTCTTACTTCTTCTGTCGCTGTGGGATCATTTTCAGGTTATGGGTCACCACAAGAAAGACTTAACAACCTTCAAGGTCCATCATTTTCAGGTTCTAGGTCACCACGACAAAGCCTTAACAACCTTCAAGGTCGAAATATGTGGTGAAAAACCTTCAAACAGATGTGCTGAAAAACCTTCAAACATCGTTCAAGATGACAGTAGTGCTAGGTGTCAAAGTACATGAAGATATGGCCAATGTGGTGAAGTATTGTTAAAAAACTTATGCAAACTTTTATATGCAATATTTTATAGTAAAAAATCATGCAAACATTTATTGTCTTAAGCTAATGTTAGTATTAGTTTCACGATTTCAAAATGATAAGAAACAAAATGAGTATAACCTAATTTTATAGCCTCCCCTCCTCGGGAAGAGGCAAATAAGATGAAAAAAAATGCGTACACTTGAACCTAAAAACATTTCCTATCTTGAAATTTAGACAAAAAAATCAAGTAAAACTAATGTTGTCTGCCCATTTTCGATTACAATAGTTCCTCCACAGGCACGATAAGGACTAATAAGATATTTTATATTAATTTATTGCTGGCGAGGAAAGTAAAATAATGTAGGTGAAGTGAATTGGAGCCTTGAGGTGAATTTGAGCCTTGAGCGCTGTTATTACTTAATTGGGGAGGTGGTTTGTAGGGTGATCTTTCATTTCGAAGGATAATAAGTAATATCTTATTTATAGAGTTTGGGAAAGACTACAAATTAAAAAAATAGAATTTTATACTTTTCTTCAAGGTATAACCCTAAGTTTTACTTTGTCTTATTGTAAATTATTTTTGGTGGGTGACTCTCAAATTATAATTAGACATTTGTAGTTTGGAACCTCTCCCTTAGAGCCCAATTTTAACTCCATTTTTTGGGACATTTGGCATGGAGTAGGTTCCATTCTAGGGGTCTCACCATTCCATATAATAAGGCATAAAAATGAAATGACAAATTTTATTGCGATGTCTACCACTTGTGAGGAGGAAGGAACTTTTGATATTAATAACTGTGAGAGGAATCATAATATTCCTTATAAGTTGGCACTTATATCCTCAATATTATGTCATCTATAACACTGTAAGATCATGTTGAGGTTTAGATTGCCACGAGTTGGTGGGGGTCCCTTAAGTAAATCCATCATTTTTTCAAATGGTTTTTGCTCCCTTAATCCATGGGAAAACAAAGCAATGGACACTTCGTACATTGTTGGTTTATGTTTGTATCTATTGGCTAATGTCAATGATTGTATGCACTTCACATTCTAATTATGGATCAAGGGTCCAATGCTACGTAAAATTTTTCATGATTTGTATTGTTTAGGGGTTATTATATTGATTTATCACAAAAATTATGGTTTGATGGAGGAATACTACCATTCTCTCAGTCAAGGATGATGAGGATATCCAAGTCAATATACTCCATCTCCAACTTATCTATAAGAATATCTCCATGTAGTTGGATTTAGTTTTGGACTTATAGTCCAAAAATGAAAAATTCAATAGGTAGGGGTTGAAATTTATAGTTTGTATAAATATATTGGGGAATTGCAACATGTTAGGGCTCCAAGTAACCGATCTTCTTCTTGCTTAGTAAATTCTCTCTTTTATGTGTCCCTTTCTTTTCTACATTTGAAAGTTCCAATTCCAATTAAACTGGTTGATGCAATAAAGTAGGGCCACATTCCTCCTCCTTGATAGTCTCTTCTGTGATTTAACCTTTGTGTTATCCTAGCAATATTTTGCAAAGTTTGTACTACAATATACTCTAGTCCTAATGTATAGTGGATGGTTTTGCACAACTCTATAATTTTTCTTATAGTATTTTCTATAGTTATTAGCTTCTATATTTATACTTTAGAATGTGCTTTAATGTAACTACTATGTTCATAAAATCAAATTTTTAATAATAAATATTTCCCAACCATTGTTAATAATAATAATAATAAGAAGAAGAAGAAGAAGAAGAAAGGTGTTACTAATTTGTTGTATTCTTTTCTTGATATATGAGTGGAATAAATATAGGGTATTCATCCCTTTTCTTTGTAACCTAAAAACATCTATTATTGATAGAAAGTTACATATATCCTTGGTATTTTCCCATCAATGGTATACTACTTTGGAAACCAAACCATTGACATAACAAGAGACTATAAATCCATGAAAATAAATCCTTCTAAAAAATAATAGAGTGTACTACACTAAGTTGTATATATTGTATTACTACAAAATAACTACCTAGATATGTTATCACAACCTTAACTGACATATTAAATATTGTAGACAAAATTAACATAGAACCATAAAACATATAATTAAATAAAATGAATTGGAGGCCTCCACCTTAATAGACATAGGTTCCATGTAGTTGTTGTAGAAGTTGCATCATGTTTGCTTCAATTTGCACCAAGCTATTGTTCATTCCATTCGGTTGCAACAAAATATCATCTAAGGGAAGAAGAATCTCCTCTTTAGCTTAATTCATATTTAGAAAAACTAGAATAAGGAGTGACTTCATATGCTAATATTTATTAATATTTTATAAATATTAGTTTTATCAGCCACATGTATGCCCCATGTATGACACCTATTCTACAACCATTGTAGTCTCCTCCAAGTCTAACAAAAAATTTCTTTCATCCACCACATTGTCTTCCCCATCTCGTAGCTCATCCTTTATGTCTTGTATAATTTATTCCTCATATAATTGGGATGAAGAATCAACTCATATTCGATATTGAGTTCCACCTGGTAAACATCTACTATTTCTTCTTCTCCTACACCATACACACTAATGTGTTGATCTGTATATGAAATTGCTTGAGTATTACAGAAATTTTCCGAGTGATTAATTAGGGTTTTTAAGCCTCTTATGTCAAATTATTAAACACATAAACATGAATTATAAGCTCAATATTTTTAGAAAACAAGAGAAAACATCTCCATAACAGTAAACACAAAGCAACAAATGATGGAGTTCACCCCTCTTGGGATACATCTCCTAGTCTAGCTTCCATTGGTTGGGCCTCTTTCATTACGCTAAAAAAATGGTGTTTATAACAAGTTAGAGTGCTGAAATGCATTTACTGATAGATCAAATGGCTTCAAAACTATCAAAAACCTTTGTCTAGCCTCTTTTGACTCCCAAAAAGGCCAAAAACTACAAAGTTATCCTCTTTCAAAGCTGCTTTGATATTAGTTTTACAAATCGCACCTGTCTCCAATCGGTCCTACAATTTCGGGCTTTGTCGGCCATGTGGCACGAAAAAATTTCCCCAAACCAATGGGATTCCTGCCATGTCAGGTGCAAATTTTTTCTTGGTTAATCGGGTCGGTGAGCCAACTAACTGGCTAAAAAGGTGCCTCGTTGCATGAAATCTACCATTGGTTTTGGATTTGGGAATGAATTTTCTCGCCGATGAAAAATTTAACTGTAGTATAAAATGTAACATCCATCCTGAAACCATGGCATATGACCAGGTCATGACCCGTTTGTTTCATCATTGTAGTAGTGATAACTTCCTTCATTAATCGCTTCCATTGAACATTTTATTTGGGACTGTCGGGTTAGTTGGTGGCTAGGGGTTGTGGAACTTAACCATAGAAACAACTACTTACCCTATTCACATGGTCAAACTAACTCTCATGGTAACGATCAATACTCTACAATGTATTTTAGATGGCGGGTAATCACATAAGGTTTGGTTGGTTTCATACACCGACATATATGTCCCAAAACTTTGGCTTATGCCATAATATATATATACCAATGATGTGGGTTTACAAATTTGGTTAATCAAATTTTTTGGAACTTTAATATATATTGTTTAATATACATTGCACAATATATAATGGGTCAGGGTTAGCCCCTAACCCTGTTATGTGGACCAGGGTCAGGTTTTAACCCTTCCCCCCCCCGATGGCTTATTCAATAAAAATTAAATAGAAGTGGACTCCATAGAGGGTTAAGAAAAAAAATTGGCATAGCAGTTGGAGGCATGGATAGCAATATGGAGTTCATGAGTGCAACTCCCATGGGCTACCTTTGTGTGGCCAATGTGGTGCCTCCTAGTTGGGCCATCTCACACCAATAGAAATTTTCAAATCACAAACCAATAAGAAGTAGAAAAATGGAACACGTCCATTGGAAAAAGATGAAAAATAATCCCGTACAGTTAGGGTCCAGTCAGTAGTATGAACTACTAACTGTGTAACCTTTCTCACCAAAAAACCAAACTTTTTGTTGTTTCTAAAAAAGAACAGAATGTAATTGTAGGAGCATACAACACCTTTTTTTTCCGAAATGAGTTGGATCAGATATGATCTCTATGTGGTGGTTGAGGTTCCACAATGGAGTGTAAAAGCTCTGGTAAAATTGATAAATATATATTATTAATGATGAAGATGAAAGATTATTACAATGGGGAATCACCGAGGCTTTAAATATAGCCTCAACGTGTCCCTTGGTGAAGAGGCATGATCTTTGATCATGCCCTTTCACTTAATAAAACCTAATATAACTATATCTAACTAATAATTAATAAAATTTACATAACATTGCCCCTCTCTTAAAGATGCTTTGTCCTCAAAGCATATGTAATGATGGACAATGTTGACGAACGCCTGGGTTTCTTGAGCGGCGGGCTCTTGCTTCCCACATTTTAAAAAGATCGTGGAGCATATTCTCGAGTTCAATCTTTTGTTGATCTGGATAGTGAAAATATCTGATATCGGCAGGGTCGGATCCTATCTCGACTTCTGGTGACTCTTCGTGGCTCCCTTTTGAAGATAACATTTCTAACTGATGACATTGTACTGTAGATGTTGGCGCTGCTGTTTGAAGCATCTTCTTCATCAAAGATGAAGATATGACTTGATTTTCTGGGACTTGGAATCCACACAACCTGTGTTTCTGCCCTTTCCACTTAAAACTTATAAACTACTTCTGATGGTTGGCATAATAAGTACCTAGAGTTTGCAGCCATTGAATTCCTAATACCACATCTACTCCTCGTAATGGAACTGTGTAGAATGGAGATTCTAAATGAAAGTCTTTAATCTGCAATTTGACTTTATGAAATTTTCCTACTTGTTCAATTTTCTTACCATCTGCCACCTTTACCTTCATATTAGGCATGGGAAAAGTAAAGAGGTTGAGTCTTTTGGCCATGGTTGGATCTAGAAAATTGTGTGTGCTGCCTGTGTCTATTAGAACCATTACATTGTTTTTCTTAATATGTCCTCTTAACCTTAGGGTTTGAGGTTGTGATATGCCTGTCATAGCTGATAATGACACTTGCGAAATAGTTTCGCCAACCACTTCTGGGCAGAATTCTAGGGTATCTTCTATCCCTTCTATGTCTGAGTCATCATTGTTAGAATCATTAGTTGCTTCACAATTATACAGATTTTTTTCTTTCCCATTAGCACATCTATGCTTAGGGTCCCATTTTTCGCCACAACGTTTGCATTTTCCTTCCTTCATTCTTTGTATTTCCAAGTTAGATTTGTCTCCTTCGCGAAGGCATGGTGGAACATATTTCATGTTATCTTCTTTTGTATATTGAGGAAACTGTCGTCTCGAATATACTTTTTCTGGTTTCGATAATCTTTCAAATTTCTTTTCAGCAGCTTTTTCTTTTTGCCTTGCTACTTCTACGGACGTAATTTCATGTAGTTCTAGCTCTTCCTGTATGTGGATTTTAAGTCCTGGATGTAAGACTGCATTAGAAGAGATTCCAACAATTCGGGTACTCGTGTTGCCAAGGTCTCCCATTCTCGAGTGTACTCATCCACATCTCCTTTTTGGCATAATTTGATAAAGGTTGAAATTTTTTTTTCTTCTTTTATGCCTTGAAACCTTTTGAACAACACATCCTTAAATTTCCTCCAACTGATAGAGAGCGTTGTTTTTTTCCACCACATATACCAATTATATGCTTCTCCTTCCATTTTCATGGAAGCATGCCTAATTTTTTCGTCATCACTAGTAATGTCATAAATCTCAAAATATTCTTCTGCTTTATTGAGCCATGCAACGCTATTTTTTTCATTACCATCAAATTTGGGTAGGTCGATCTTGGCTTTGCGCTGATATGCTAATGGTGGAACAAGAAGGGGATATTGATTAGCGAATGCATTCCAGAGCTGCTTATTTTGAAAATATGCATTACTATCTTCTTGATGATGTGGGGAATCGGTTTTTTCCTGATGCTCTTCTGAGTTCCCTGAATCTGCGGAATTGTTTTGTTGATTTTGTTCCTTGTTAGGAGATATTGGGGATTGTGTCTGACTTAATTTATCTAGCTTATCATTTAGCTTATTGAAGAGTTCGCTCTGCTTTTCTGTGGCCTCGTGATGATTTAGCCACATTTGTCTTTCTATTCGATTTGTTGTATCATGAACCTTTTTGATGTCGTTGGAATGCCCTGCAACTGTACCTTCCAAATCGACTAATCTCCTTTCAAATTCTTCGGAATTATTATTAATTTGTTTCTCAAGATCTCCCAATTTCTTCTGGAATTCAGCCATCGACATTGATGAAGACATCGAACGTGTATGAGGTGGGGAATATCTTTCTGCCAGTTTCTCTCCTCCTTTTTTTTAAATTTAATTAATTAATTAATTAATTTTTTTTTTTAACTATATAATTATTATATATATAATTTTTAATTAAAAATTATATAATATATATAATTTAATTATATAATTATTATATATATATAATTATTAAATGAGAATTATATAATATATAAGTGAATTATATAATTATCAATTTAACTATATATTATATATTTTATATAATTAAAAAAATCATTTTTTTTTTAAATGTGCCGGTTCCGTTTTGAAACGACACGCTGTTTCTTATATACAACACTGCTCAGAAAAATGTGGACAGGAAAAAAATTGTTTTATCCGACCCGGTGGACAGCAATCGACACACAGGACTGGCGGCGGAAGACGACGGTGGTGACAGTGTGGTTTTTATATGCGGTTTATATATCTATTTAAATACCAAACGTCACACACTATTTCACGATTTCCTTTAAAACGTAATTTCCTTGTTGGATGGTTGTCGGGGTTTCGATGTCTCTTGTAGGTGCTGACGATGGTAGTTGGTCCACAATAGATGCTACGGCCCGAGGACTAACAGATGGCAACCATAAAAAAAAACCCATCCGTAAAAAAACGTTACCCGTCACCCGTATTTTAAAGTGCTGTATACTTTAAATGGTGTATCTTATGGTGTATCGTTCCACTATGCCGCAGAAATATATTATATATATTTATGCAGCGGAAGAAACAGTCAAACGACGGAAACACGTGACTATAGTTATAAGGCAGGGGTTGTATCTCAGATCTCTGATATGTCTATCTCCTACTGAAATTTTAGACCTCTGTAATATTCTTTATGCAATTCTCGAATTTCTGTGATACCGCAGTGCCTCCAATCAGACTTCTATCAGTTTCGGTTAGGAGCAAAATTCTATAAGGTTATCGGTTCTTGCTTTCATATGCGGAAGAAGGAAGGCGGGGTGTGTTGGGACGGGGTAAGTGCTGCTGGAGTATGGTGCCACGGAAGTTTGGAATAGGCGAGGGCTTCAGAAAATGTGCGTGGAATGGTCGGCTTCAGAAAATGGCGGCAGCGGTGATGGGGTGGGGGATGACAGTGGTTTTGACGGTAGAGAGATGCGTGAGGCGAGGGGAATGGGAACAATAAGGCATGGTGTGTGGTAGGGAATGTGAGGGGGTTAAGTGGGTTGTAAAAAAAATTATTTATTATTTTTTTTTTACGTGAGGAGAATTTGGGAATCGAAGGCCGAGTGAGGGGTGAGAGAACAGAGGGGGTTGGGTAAAAAATCTGCAAGGTTATTTTTATTTTTTTTTAAACAAATGTTGTTGTGCACAAACACTTGATTAAAGAAAAAAATCTGCAATTTTGGAATTTCCTTCAATTCTTTAATTCTGGGTGATCCACAGATCCCGAAGAGCAACCGCTCCGATACCAATGGAGTGTAAAAACTCTGGTAAACTTGATAAATATATATTATTAATGATGAAGATGAAAGATGATTACAATGGGGAATCACCTAGGCTTTAAATATAGCCTCAAGGTGTCCCTTGGTGAAGAGGCATGATCTTTGATCATGCCCTTTCACTTAATAAAACCTAATATAACTATATCTAACTAATAATTAATAAAATTTACATAACACACACCATTCCAACAACTTTCAATTTTTAGCATGAAATTTGATCCATTGGATCATTCATACCCACTGGAAGCTTTTGGACCTCCAAAATATCTTTATCCATCAAAAAATATTTGAGGGTTCAACTCCCTCACCCTTCCATTCTCGATCCACTGAAACTTTCTTAAATGCATTTAAGCTTTTCATGAAAACTAATCATTTCCCCTGACTTTGGAGACATTGACTTAATGTTGTAGATACCATATTGATACAATTTCCCATAATTTATAGAGAATCAAAATGTATTTGAAGGAACAAACACATTCCCTCCTCGGTCGTCAATCAAAGGAAACTTAAACAACAAATTCTTCTCACCTTGAAGACTGTTGACACAACAATGCTTGACATGTCTAGTCTTGCACTTGGCTCGAAACTTGAAAAAATGCGATTTTCATCTCCATGAAAAATCCAATTTCAAATATAACACTTTGTGAAACCCACAAAAATAACTTTTGGACCCAATTCTCTCCTTTTCAAATTTCTTTGGCACTTTCTCTTAAACCTTTGCACTCTCTTGCACTGGCGTATTTTTCACATCACTGCTCAATAATGATGCATGCTACTACAATTTTACCTTGTCTTTTTAACCTATTTTAGAAGTAAACATGTTAAACTCCTAGAAAATATTATCACAACTATTAGTAGTTCAATGAAATCATATTTTTCATTTCATGCATCTCCTTGAAAGGCCTAATTCATATCATCTTTATTCTTGAACATTAATAAAGAATAATTTTGACTAGCATTCACAATCCTCTTCATTTGTCCAACATTCATAAGAAACAAAATCATCTTCTTACTATGCACTCTAACAATGTATTCAACCTCATTCTTGAACAAGTGATGCTTATTCTCATGGTGATTAAGGATTTCTTTCCTATCATAAAGATATAGGCTTCCCAAAACTATACCATAAATATCAAGCGGAATTACATCAAGTTCATCTTCATCAAGAAATTTTCAGTGAGTAAAAGTCTAAGGATGGACCTCCTTGTAGCCTGAAATTTTTCATTTTTACATACCCAACCTAAAGGATAGGGTATATGATATGGAATGGTCTCTAAATTTAATTTCTTGACAATGTCCTCTTAAATAAGATTTTCTTGTGAACCACTATCAAATAATGTGTCATTAATATTGGTATGTTTTGAAAAAACTTTAATATGGAAAAGCTCTATTGTTATATCTTCATCTAGAGTATCATTTAGACAAATTGAAGAATTAGTACTTGTAATGTCCTTACCTTTCCAACCGATTTCTGGAATCTTTGTTTCATATCTGGAATCAGAACCTAAATCATGTTGTATTTTTGCAACTGTCTTCTCCTTCCCCTTGTTTTTAAATTTATTGGGTCTTATTTTAGGATGAATTTTCTAGCAATGATATTCATCATGTCCATATTTGGAACAATGTTTACATGTGAGTTTTTATTTTTCCAACTTTATGGATTCTTTATTCTTATGTTTTTCCTTGTACTTATCCTTTCCTTTTTCTCCAGACTCATATGTATTTTAGCTTGTTTCATCTGAAACATGTTTTCCTCTTGCCTCTAGATGTGGCTTGTACACAAAAATCATCTAAACTTGAAGGATTGAACTTAAGAATAGTATGTCTTAGGTAACGATGCAAACCTCCAACGTATTTTAACAAAATTTCTTGAGATGTCAAATCTACACCTAATACTAGTTCCTTCTCCTAACATCTTAAGTATAGCTTTGCACACCTTGTCCTTTACCTTGTCTAAAGTTTTTCCAATCCATTATAGCCTTTTGAATGTATGCTAATCGATAAAATTGTCTTCAGAAGGCAGAAAAAAAATCATTCCAAGAGGTTAAGACCTTAGCATGTTTCTTCATTTCCTCTTGAGTTTTGGCTTCCCACCAAACAAGACTTGCAATTTCTAATCTTAATGAAGAAAGCTAAACCTTGGTGTCATCATCATTGATTCTTTGTATCCTGCAATAGACTTCAATATGACATACCCAATTATTTGATCTTTCAAAATTTACCTCTCCATCATACATAGAAAAATAAAACTTTATGTCAAGTTTTAAAAATGGATTTTTACCATGACCTTTTGGAGAATGTAGAGGTGTTTCTGAAGGGCTTGTTGTGGAAGAAGATGATGGTGAAGATGGTGGTGAGGATGGAGGTGAAGAGAATGATGGTGGAAAATATGGTTTTTCACCATTCCCATTACCTTTTACAATCTTATCTCCATCTCCTCCATCTCCTTTAGAAGACTTATCTCCGTTTGGAGGATTGAAGCTCTCACCTTGAAACCTTGTGCTTCTCTCCTCATAAAGAAATTTCACCATTTGTGTCATGTCATAAAATTATTTTTCTGAAAACCTTTTCATATTCTAACATATTTTTAGGCTCTCCTTCATGTGCCATACTTGCTGAAGCTTCAACTACAATTTGAGGTGAAATTTGTGGTGGAGATTGTGGAAAAACTTCTCTCCGTGTCCTTGAACTAACTTGAGGACTTGCAACAAGAAGCTTTCCTTCTCATCTCTTAAGCTTCAACCTTGTAAGAATCAGAAACACTTGCAAACAATTAAACCCTCACAACAACAAGGAAAACCTAAGCTCTGATACCAAATTGATCTATATATGAAATTTCTTGAGGATTATGTAAATTTTGCAAGTGATTAATTATGGTTTTTAAGCCTCTTATGTCAAATTATTAAATACATAAACATGAATTATAATCTTAGTTTTTTCAGAAAGCAAGAGACAACATCACCATAACAGTAAACATAAAGAAGCAAATGATGAAGGAGTTCACCCCTCTTGGTCCAACTTCCAATGGTTGGGCCTCTTTCATTATGATAAAAATGATGTTTAAAATAAGTTACAATTCTCAAATAACTTCATAGATAGCTCCAATGGCTTAAAAACTATCGAAAACCCCTGTCTAGCAACTTTTTGCTCCGAAAAAGGCCAAAAACTGCAAAATTTATGCTCTTTGCAAGTTTCCTTACTATTCGTTCTACAAATTGCACATGTCTGCAATCAATCCTACAATTTCAAGCTTTTTCGGCCAAGTGGGGTGAAAAATGTGCCCCATGTCGACATGATTCCTACTGCACCAGCCACAAATTTGCGTCTAGTTAATCAAGCCAATGAGGCGATTAACCGACTAAAAATGCACCACATTGCATGAAATCCGTCATTGGTTTTGGATGTGGGAACGAAGTTTCTCACCGCTGTAAAATTTAACTGTGGCATAAAATTTAATGGATATCCAAAAACCATGGCATATGACTAGGTCACAACTTTTTGGTTTCATCACCGTAGCAGTGACAACTTCTGCCATTAAGCACTGCCATGTGAATGTTGAATTTGGCACCGTCGGGTTAGCTGGTGGCTAGGAGTTGCAAAATTGGTAACCATAGAAAAAGCTGCTTAACTTGTTCACATGGTCAAACTAACCACAGTGCTAACTGTGAATACTCTACTGCGTATTTCATATGGTGGGTAATAGCATATGGTTTGGTTGGTTTAATATGCCAAAATATATGTGCCAAAACTTTGGCTTATGCCATTATCTATATATATATAGATATATATATATATATAGATATATACCACCATCACGGGTTTACAACTTTGGTTAATGAAAGGTTTCATAACTTTAATATATACCTCCGAATACATATTGAACAATATATAAGGGGTTGGGGCTAACTTCTAACCTTGGTATGTGGACTGTGGTTGGGGTTTAACCTCGATCCCCACCCCTGATGGCTTATTCAATAAGCATGAAATAGAAGTGGACTCCATAGATAGTTAAGAAACAAATGTGGCATAGTGTATGTAGGCATGGATAGCAAGATGGAGGTCATGATTTCTACTCTCCTGTGGCATTGTTCGTGCCTAAAATTTTTTACAGAGCCATGTGACAGCTTCTGGTTGGCCCACGTGGTGCCTCCCGACTAGGCCACCTCAAACCAATAGAAATTAACCAATCAAAAACCAATAATAATTTGAAAAATGGCACATAAAAATTGGCCGAAGATGAGAAATCATCTTGTACAGTTAGGGTCCAATAAAAAATATGGACTTCTAACTTTGTATCCCCGCTCATCCAAAACCCAAAATTTTTGTTCTTTTCAGAAATGAATAGAACACAATGGTAGGAGCATACGCCGTCAGTTTTTCGTGAAACAAGTTGCACCAAATTTAGAATGGCAAGATATATGTAGTTATTCATTTTCTGCACCATTCTGAAAAATTTCAATTTTGAACATAAAATTTGATCCACCAGATCATGTGTCATTGATACAACCAAATAAAAAGGGACTAGAGTTGGACAGTAAGAGATTTTTACATTAGGGAGTCAAAATATGAGAAAGGGTATGCATGCAGAGAACTTGAGAGAATAGGAGCACGGAAATAGAGCTATAACAAATTTGACATGGTGAGACACAAAAGAAGGGGGAAGAGATAAAATAATGCATCAAAGTAACCACACCGATCTGGACTTATGCATGAATGCAAAAAAATACATATATAAACATAAACACAAAGATGTAGCATAAATCAATTTTCATTTCATTAATATTAAAGAAATGAAATATGCTTACATACATAATGAAAATAAACTAGCTCGGGTGAAGGTAGCTTATCTCTGAGAAGAGATGTGGTGGCTACATCTCTCTAAACTGTGTTAAAAATATTCTTGAAGGATTATTCATTATTGAGAAATAATGGAAAACCAAAAAAATACAAAAAAATATGTATAAATTCCTTGTAGATTCCAACTTCTAATTGTAATTTTCTGAAACAATAGAGTTGAATCTATTCTACCAATTGTGGAAACAATAAAAGATCATGAAATTGTGAAGCACACAAGAGAAATAATTCAATAAAAACATTAAAAGATGATTTCCCAAGGAAATTCAAATAAAAACCCCACTATCTATATATTTCAGTAGTCATTAAACATGATAATATTACAATTCTTTTCTCATGCTCGAACAACCTCTGCACTATCTCTATTTGTATCATTTCTTCCTAGAAAAGCCTAGGTCAATACTTAACCAATTTTTGGCTTTCTTATGTCCCTATTTCCTTGCATTGTTTCCTTGGAAATTAGCCTGATATTAGCTACGAAAATCCTAAATTGGAATTGTGCAATTCATCATAGGCCTTCCTCTGATTGCATGCACCACTTATACAATTTGGATGATTATACGATTGATATTACAATTCCCTTGAAATCCATTCTCAACTGGGTAACTCATAGATAAAATGTGCATGATTTATTTATGGATGATTTATTATTTATCTTCTTGAGCACTAAGTGTGGTTGAAGTTCCACTTACATAACTTGACCTTCCATTAGCTCCTCCAACAATTGGAACTATTTAAACTCACTTTAACTTAGATAAAGATAATTAATTAATCAGAACTCAAAATAAACTCAAATAGGGCACCTAAAATGTAAGAGCCATTCTACATGACTCAAGTTAGAACCTGGAATCGAATTAACTGAAC
Organism: Pinus albicaulis; assembly: GCA_034641835.2. Lineage (NCBI taxonomy): Eukaryota > Viridiplantae > Streptophyta > Pinopsida > Pinales > Pinaceae > Pinus > Pinus albicaulis. Next base: position 780,617,537 of record CM076583.1, read on the forward strand.
CAACTAAGTCAAACTAACTTAGTTAACCTGTACAAAATATCATGAGGTGTGGAATTAAAATTTTCTTCTAATTTAATTCAAGGGAAAATTAAATTAGAATCTTTCTTGGTGCCATTTTCAATGCTCCCTCTCAACAATAAAGGGATTATCAGATACCCCAATCCTACCTCGATGGAAATAAAATTTTCCTCTTCACAGTGCCTTAGTCAACATGTCTGCATCTTGTTCCCTTATAAGAATGTACTCTAGCAACATGATCTTGCTCTGAATATAATATCTAAGATGGGTGTACTGAATTTTGATATCCTTTGACCTATCATGAAAAATTGGATTCACGGAGAGTTTGATACAACTCTGGTTGTCACAGTAAATCACTATAGGATCCATCTCCTGACCAAATAACCCAACAAGGATATTCCTCATCCATATAGCCTCAGAAGTTGGTTGAATAGCAACAACGTACTCTGCTTCTGCTGAACTAAGTGCAACTGATATTATATTTCTAGTTTACCAAGAAACTATTTCTGACCTAATACTAAATATTCGTTATGATATGCTCTTCTTTTCTGATGGAATCCCTTCCCAATATGCATCAGTGAAGCCTTGAAGCTTAACTCCCTTTTCTCATTTGTACCAAATACCAAACTGAGTGGTTCCTCTGAGGTATATCAACACATGTTTGTCTGCATTCCAATAGAGTTTGGTTGAATTAACCATTGTTTGACTAAGTTGGTTTACTACATAAAACATAACCGGTCATGTGTTCACCAAGCGCATAAGTGAACCCACAATATTCTTGTAAATGGTAGCTTCTACCACTTTGCCTGAAGTAACATCTTCCTTCCTTGAATTCCGTACTAGAGGAGTCTCCATGGGTTTGTTTCTCTCCACGTGAAAATTCTTGAGTATATCATTGGCATAATTTCCTGTAGTGACACACATTTTCCCATCTCCTTACCAAATTTCCAAACCAAGGAAATAATGCATGAGCCCCATGTCTATCATCCTGAATTCTCTTTCCAAATCATGTTTTCCATATTTCATCAGCTTCTTGTCACCTATTAGAATTAAAGCATCGACATATAATACTATAATCAATAATTTACCTTGAAACACAATATGGTAAATATTTTCATCTACTTCACTTTTGGTTAAACCCAACCTACTGAAATAGTTGTCAATATTGGTGTATCAAGCACGAGGTGCTTGTTTCAATCCGTATAATGCTTTCTTGAGTCTCCACACATGTGACTCTCTGTTGAAGGTCTCAAATCCTTTTGGCTTCTATATGTACACCTCTTCCCTAGTCACTATGTTGAGGAAAGATGTCTTCATATCCATATGATGTATCTTCCATCCCATCTATGATGAAAGTGCTGGAATCGATTTTATTGAAGAGTACCTTGCTACTAGAGAAAAATTTATCCTTGTAATTAATTCCCTCCACCTGAGAGAACCCTTTGACCACAAATATGGCCCTAAGTTTCTTGACACACCCATCTATTGCTTGCTTCACCTTGTAGATCCACCTGGATCCTACAATTAAGTTTCCCTATAGACTTAAGAAAACTTCCCAAGCACTATTCCTGATAATGGAATAATATTCCTCTACCATGGCATCAACCCATAATGGTTTCAGAGCTACTTCCTCAAATAAGGACGGATCAATCTCTACACTCTTGCTCATTAGAGCCATTTAGCTAGTGTACTGATATGGTGACCTCCTCTACCTGAAATGTGATGGGGGTAGTCCAAAATTTTCTCTGGCATCATGCAATAATTTCAACCTCTCTGGCATGCTTTATTCCATCTATATATGTCTCTACATGAGTGGATGATTCCAATCTCTTCTCCTCTCCTTGTGGCTGCTCCATAACATTATGAGATTCTTCCTTTAGAGCTAAAAATTCTCATCTTTATGTAAATAAATATCCATCTCAAGGGAAAATCTCATGGCCTTCTCTTAATCAAACTTCACATCTTTATGAACAACTGTCATCCTATGAGATGGAAGGTACACCCAGTAGTTGTGAGGTGTGTAAATGTACCTCACAAATATGGCGAACTATGTTGTTAGTTCTATATTTTTCCTTGCATCCTTGGAAACATGAAAATAAATGGATGAACCAAAGATCCTGAAGTGTGCCACATCTAATTTCTTATCTGAAAAAGATTCTTCTATTGTACTCTTCCTAAGAATACGATGAGGACTCCCATTCTACACATGTACCAGTGCGTTGAATTCTTCAGCCCACAAGTGAAATGGTAGGCCATGATCATGCAACATCATCCATGAAACTCCCACAATAATTCTATTCTTCCTTTTAGAAACCCCATTTTGTTATGGGTAATGAGGTTCTATTAAATCCCGTCTATTTCCTTCTGATGCATATAATTTATTGAACTCTTTCAACACATATTATCCACCATTATCGCTCCTAAGGGAATTCACTTTCATTCCTGTGTCTTTCTCAAAAAATAATTTAAATTCAAAAAAATTTGAGAACGTCTGGCTTTTCTTCTGCATGAAGAATATCGAGCACATATGTGAGAAATCATTTACAAATATCACATAATTCTCATGCTTGGTTGTGGAGGCTATCGAGAATGGTACACACACATTCGAATGAACTCTTTCAATGATCATTTGTGCTTGAATGTCATTATCATGAAAAGTTTTTTTGGTGTACTTCCCAAATGTACAACCTTTTCATGTATCTCACTAGTCTAGTGCACCCTTGGGAATTCCTACAGAAATATGTTGCATGATATTCAAGGCTCCATGGTGCAAATGGCTAAGTCACCTATGCCATAATTTACCAATGTCTCATCTCTACACCTTATCTGAAATCTTGCTCAAAGTAGCACAATATTATACATCCATTTTTATAGGTTCTTCACCTGAACCTTGATCTACTTCACTTGTCCCTTGGCTATGCGGCGAAGGAAATCCTTTATTTTTCTAAATATCACATTATAGCCACACTCTTCCAACATAGCAGCTGAAACTAAATTATTCTTCAGACCTGAAATATATATGAAATCTTTCAATGTGAGAGGATAACCATAGTCCCTATGAAAATTAGTAGTATTGATGTCATTCATGCTATACCTTTCATCATATCCCATATCAATGTGCATATGAAGTTCCTTCTTCTCCAAGTCACTAAATAATTCTTGTTTTTCGGTCATATGGAATGAGGCTCAACTATCCAAGTACCACACACTAACCATCACCGATGTCACCATGCATAAATAAGGATGAAATCCAACTCGAATTGTGAAGCAAGATATTCACCTACATCTCCTCCCAAGGGCTTATTGTCATCCTTCTTGTAAAAACACTTTGTGGCATAGTGTCCCAACTCATGAAAGTGAAAACATTTAATCTTCAACAATTCCTTCTTCTTGCTTGCTTGACCAGAATCTCCTTTGGATTGGGATTTATTCCCTTTACCTTTATTTGCCTTTACATCCAACACAAAAATATCCTCATCATCATGCTTGGATGAGGATCCATCTTTGGTGTTCCACCTTATCTCATATTTCACCAAGTCGGACCACAAATGATCCCACTCTAGTAGCTTATCCCTCCATGATTTACCGAATCCTATTAGTTGTGCCACCCCGTGGGAAGGCATGGAAGTTCTAGGCTGACCAAATTATCTTTAGCAACTATAATACCAACACTCCCAAGCTCATCTTGACATTGAGTGAAATTGCTCAAGTACTGTGCTATTGTGTCACCCTTTTCCATATTGATTTTCCGAAGCTTGTCCTTCAATGGTAGCTTCTTGTGGTCACTATTGTTCTGAAACAAGTTTGTCAAGGCCTTGCACATTGCATATGGAGTCACCTTTCTGAGGATCAAGACAGTATGATCTCGAACTCCATGGGATGGGTACTTTGATATCCTTAACGCTTCAACACTAGATATTCCTCTCTCAATATGTGAATAACCCAAACAATGTGTAGAACTCTAGTGGGAGCTCGAATGCAAAAAGGACGTTAATGGTGATGATGATAATGATCATGGTGAAGAATAAATGAAAACCCTCTTATCTATGCCAAATTATTGAGCTGGTCTAAAAAATGGGTAATAATAAAATATTATTGACCAAAATCAATATCTAATAGCTAGGAATATTTTATTATATTTTTGGAGAGGGAAAATATACTCAAAATATTCAAATATATTGATTTTAAAATAATTGACAAATAATTGATTTATTTTATTTTGTGAAGGTTAAGAAATGTGTGAAACAAAAAATAATTATTAAATAGTGATTTAAAAAGCATTCCAAGAATGGAGTTAAGGAATAATAAATAAATAGTGATTTATTTAATTATTCCTTGGTGATTTAGTCAAATGGGACAAGGAAAAATTATCAAACAATGATTTAATAATTATTCCTAGAAAAAATTAAATAGATAATGGTTTATTCAATCGTTCTCATGATTTTTTTTTAAATTTTAATAATAAATAATTTAATGAAAATGGTTTACTAAATTATTTCCTATAGTGAAAGTGATTTTACTATGGTAAAATTAAACTTACTTCGTCTATTGTGATCCACCTAGCTAGAAATAGGTAGGTGATATTTTTTTGGTGATAACAATTGGAAGACCCAACAGGATAAATGGTGTGCATGTTATGCGAAGGATTAGGCACTACAATTCCCCACTGACACATCAATAAAAGTGCACAGTTTCGAGTGATTTCAAGACTTAATAAGTAGGATGGGTCATACAATGGGTAATTTTACCACACTGTTGATCAATAAATCAATGACAAGAATGCATTGCACACCCCACTCTAGAAACACAAAAAAATTAAGGGGGAAATGTGAAAAAACAAAAGTGGTTTCTCTGAGGATCGAGCGTATGTGGGGAAATAACACAACGACAAAAAGGTTTCTCATTGGCCCAAGGAAAAGCCCACACATCAACTTGGCCCGACGAAGGTAGCCCAATGGGTGTACTCTGGAAAAAACTTAAGAAATGCTTAAGGGATATAGTGGGATGACGTGATCAGGCAGAGGTTGCCTGACCACTGGCCTTGGAAGTAAGTTCATTGGTTATGGGAAGACCCACTGTAACATCTCATCCCACAAGGTAAAGGCCAGTAGAAAAATAAAAGGCATTATAATATTCCTTTTTAGGGATTCTCCAGATTCTATTTCAAATATGGAATACAGAGGAATTTAATAATTATTTCAAATATAAAAATAGGGTGAGAACCAGAGGCTACTTGGCCAATTGTAGACTCTGCCTATAGAACTTGGAATAACCCTTTCAGGAATCTCAACAAGGTCTTCAATGAAAACACTGTATAAGAAAATATGAGCTAGAATAACATAGATCAGGGCTTTTATCCCCTAATTTATGCTATATGTGACTTGTATATATAATTTAAACTGAAAAATATCAGTTTAAGCACATTAAATAGATCTCCCAAAATCAAGACTAGCTAGAAATCAGCCAAAGAGAAAGGCTGTTGTAACATGAAAACCCCAGCAACTATAATTGCACAGTTTTGACTAAAACTTAGAGGAGGATAGAAAAAAATATGATACTTCGGAGATATAACAGTAAATAAGATTTATATTTTAGCTTATTTCCTCTACAACAAATTACAAAGAGAACTAGGGCAAAATCCCTTCAGAAATTAGAGCTGCGACTAGGAATAGACTGCAGAAATACATAGACAGTGTTATTTTTCAGATGGTTCAGCTACTGTAAATTAAATTTCATATCTCTGACATATGTATGGATAAAACACCATATATAATTCAGATATGAAAACTATAAGACTTTAAGAACAAGATCCAATTGGAATTACATCAAAATATTGCATAATAAGCTATAGAACTGAATTACAAATTGCAGTGCTGCAGAAAACCCAGAAATTTCTGAAGATAAATTTTATTTCTGAAAGAGATCAGATCTATAGAGACATGAATCAGCAACCCAATCCATGGATCACCAAGGGAAGGCAAGACTAACACCAAGAGATCTTCCTTCAAACTGATAGCAAACTGAAATAAGAAAGCCCTCGTACAAAATAACGTAGTATTGAGCAAAAACTATGCAGAGGGTGAAGGAGACTAAATAAAATAACTAAAATTATAGATCTAATACAAAATATGGATAAAATCTCTCTTTGGAGGTTGAATAAAACACTCCAATAGAAAAATCCTCTCAAAATAAGCTAGATCTAAGTAGATCTAGAACACCACTTGCTACAAATGATAACAGTTGCAAAACCCTCAATGGGCCAGCGCTGCTCATGAAAATAGAGCTTGGCCTCAAACCAGATAGTGGCTCACTTCAGCAAATAACTCCTCCAATGATCCTCAATGAAGAGATGAAACCCCTAAACAGGGATTCCAATCACATTCCTCCACTAAACATCAGAGAATGGTATTTGTCTAAGAAGACAAATACTTAAGAAATATGATTTATCAACAACCCCTTCATGTGTCTTCTCCTCCTTTTTATAACATGAGAAAGCTCTTGCAAACCCTAAACCACTTCAATGAGTTAGCCCTCTTCACATTAGAGGCTCCCTTCTAGAACTATGTAGTCCCTTTCGGAGATGCAATGAACCTAGACAACATAGTTGATTTGGTCATGGTGGACCCAATCTTTGGCTCAAACCTCTTTCACACCTACAAGTGATTATTTACGTAGCCCTGATTTTTCTTTGTTCACATGGGCTATGATTTATTCAAACTTTTTAGGAATTTTACATTTCCTCCTTTATTCATTTATTCATAAAACATAAATTAAATAAAATTTCAATGTCTCCTCTTAGCTAAGGCTAAGTAGGAACATTATAGTCCTCCCCTCCAAAATGTTTCTTGTCCTCAAGCAACTGACAGGGTAAGAGCTGTAGTTCTTCTCCTTCTCCATTGATGGCACCATCAAGAATCAAGCTTTCATCATGGATTAAGTGCTCACCAAGCCAATACATCAGAAACTGCTCCTCCAATGCTAACATGATAGGTGTATAGTCTGCCCCTTCAGGAGTGTGAAAATCAATAGAAATGAACATGGGTGAATCAATGTCATATCTGAAACAAGTATCATGAAGTACATGATAAAGTTCCATCCCATGTGGTACATGTACACTACTTAATTTTTTCCCATACATACCCATAAACAATACCAATATGTCATCTATGTATGGAATCAAAATCACATATAAGCAAACTGAAATTTGCACTTGAGGAGGTGGGTCACAATCCCACATAAGGTACCAGCACAGTGCACTCCTTGTTATGAGTAGATCTAAGTGTGATAGGTGGTACTCCCACCACATCTTTGCTACATGGGTCACTTTGACATGGTTGAAAGTGAAGCCCTCATTAGGTGCTTTTGGGAAGCACCCATCATGATCAACAATCTCCCTTTGCACCTCAAGGAAGTGGCAAGCTTTGGAATTTTTATTGGCCTCATCATTGCCATGAGATCTACATGTAATATTAGTCCTTGTAGGAGCCATGGCCTGCATACATATGGTAAGAGAATGTGCCAAATCAAAAAAATAAACTTGCTCCATAAGATCAGATTTCTTACCATACAAGTATAGTTCCTCCCAATCATAATGCTGATGTAGTTCTTCCTCCATACCCTCCCAATCAAAACTCTTCAGGATTAGGGAGTATATTTTTGCTGACTGCATGAGCTGGAAAGGAACTCCTTGTGTGCCCTTTGTAGTATCTATTGCTTAAGCTTGGAGGCTTGAGACAAGAATACTTTACCGAGATTATAGATGACCCCTTCATGGACCCAGTAGCCTCCTCCTTACTTCATGCCATCTAAGATCATCCCGGTGTGCAGATCTTTGGAGTACTCCACAAGGAGATGAGAACTCCAATATGGATCTACACTTATCAACAAAGACAATGATATTGATGCATATATGATGGTGATTTCCTTGTTGCTGCTTGTTTCTTTGGCACTATGCATGCCAAAATTGTTTTTTGGAAGGTTGATCCTCCCCTTTTCTTCCTCCCATAGCGTTGTGATTATTTCTTCCATTATTTCAGCACTTGGTGAAGCTTTCCCCACAAAATCTAATGGCACCCCAAGTGGCTTGCCATGATGTATGAATTTTCCTTGAAAAATTATCATAAACATGAGAGAAGGAACTGTGAGGTCATTACCTCCACTGTGAAATTCCATCTTTGTTGTGTGAGTGGAAACATCAAGTGAAGGGTAGGTGTGCATGCCTTAAATGATTTGTTGTTTCCCACTCTTCAAATCCACCCATTCCATCTGCAAGGCCTTCCAATCAGTGGTGACTTTTCCCAAAGTAATCAACCACTGGACACCCAAGATGATGTTGGTGGCTGGTATATCCACTACAAAGAAATGTTCCTCCAAAGTGTAGGTTCCCATAGTCACAGTAAGTGATGGAACATACTGCATGCACTACATAGTTCTAACTCCCAAAACCAAAGTATAGAACCCATCAAAAGTATCAATAGGGATCCCTCTCCTCTGCACAAAGTGAGCATCAATAAAGTTGTGGGTTTTCCCACTATCAATCAAAATTAATACTCTTTGGTTCATAACTGAACCTTGCACTCTAAGAGTCAAATACTTTGGCACTCCTCTCAAAGAAGCAAGAGTCCCACTAGTTGGAGCAAATGCTCCTTATTCTTCTCTGGATGATGATGGATCCTCCTCCTCATCATCACCAATGCTGTGACCTCTCCTAGGTCCATCATTTCCTTCTTCCTCCTCACAATCAAAGAAGACTTCAATATATTGTGCTCTTCCAGCAGCACATCTATGTCTCAGTACCCATGGCTGTTGACAAGTGAAACATAATTTATTTTTCCTCAACTCCCTCCAGATATCATTGTCAAGAAGCTTCTCTATTTAGCTCTCCTTCGGTGGAGCAACTTTCTCCTCCTTCCCCTTGGAAGAGTGAGTGGCTTTGCTTGGGAAGGTTGCCTTTGCCCTTGGTAAGGCATATTGGAGCTCTCTAGTTCTTTCAATGGCATCATGCAGAGTGATGGGCTTGGTAGACTTAACCAACCCATGCAAAGGTTCTTCCATGCCATCAATGAAAATATAGACTCTCCTTACTACTGAAAGATCTGGAACCATTACAGAAAACCTTAGGAATTCAGAGATATAGGCCTCAACATCTCCTGTCTATTTAAGCTTTGCCAAGATTATGAAAGGGGCCTCTAGATTATTCCGATCAAATCTCTCCACTAGTCTCCTAGTGAAATTAGCATAAGTGGACACATTGTTGTGCCCCAATGTAGAAAGACCATGAAACCACTAGTTGTGGGCTTCTCCATCAAAATGCAGCGCAAAAATCTTGATGGGTTCTGCTTCAGGAAATTTATTTAGCTGGAAATAGATGTCGAACTTCTCCACCCATGCTTTAGCAGAACAAGAGGGTGATCCATTGAAATTAGGCAAGAAGAACATGTCGATGGTGTGGTGCCTCCCATGAAGGAAACCTCCATCTCTATACTGCTGCCATGGCCTCCTCCTATCCATGAGATGGTAGAAGTCTTGAAAGCTCAAGTTATCCTTGAACCTTTGACTTTATGAATCATATTCTACAAATTATCCTTCCAAAGAGGTTGGCTCTAGCAGCCCTTCATTCTCTACAGCCAATAAGGTAGGAATTATAGAGATTTGTGAGATATGTGGGACTTGTGTCAAGCTCACAGGTTGACCAGTCCCAAACTGAGACATTTCATAACTTTCTCCTTGATGGAATCTCCCAAGGGACTCCCTCATTCGATTTATACTCATCTCCTTTATCTCCCTGGACAGATCTTGCATAGCTTCCAAGAGAGTTTTTTCAAACTCTTCTGTCTCCTTATCTTTTTCATTCACCAATTCAGGGGATTTCCCCTTGTCTTGACCCTTATCAAGGTCAGCAGTAGTATAGTCATACTTTATATGACTTCTATTCTGGTATCTCCTCTCCCTCTTAGAAAGAGGATCTTCATCTTCGGAATGTGTTGGGTCATAAAAAGGTATCTTTTGAACACCTAATTAGCCTACATTAATCATCAATCCGGAAGCATATTTTTATTTCAAGAGTGTACTGCTGCAATTGTCTAAGTGCAACGTGGTGAAGATGTAGTACAAAATAACAAGAACAAAAGTAACCAATGCTTGAAAAGAAACCTAATTACCGTGACATGAATGGAAATATTAAACTACTTCAATCTTGCAGAACATCAATCAGGGATGCAGTAGCAGTAACTCTTTACCTTAGAAATCGATGCAAGATGACCAATCTAGGGACTTGGAAGCAAAAGCCTCTATCCTCTACAGTTGGAGATCTTAAAGCAATTGAAACGAAAACAGATTCAATGAAAGCAACTTAAAAGAAATGCAAGTTGAAAAGGAACAGCAATATGTAACTATAACTCATCTATTTGCTAATCAAAGACTATGAATAAGTAATGAACAGAAATGGAACAACAATGTGAAATAAACAAAAATTACAATTCAAACATATTCAAAACACTAGATTTCTATACTTCAATCCTGTCGACAGCTTCTCACCACGCAACGATCAATTATAATAGATTATAAACTGAAGGAACAACAATTCAAATCAGATACAAGTCAGCGAAGCTTTATAGTAACATCAAGATAATCGAACTATGAATTATGCTTCTTATAAAGAAATGAAACAACAATAACTCTATATTTGATCCGATCAACAACAAACCAATTCTGTAATCAACACAAATATTAAGCGCACTCCACACGACAATGAAAAAATATTAAAATACAAACAACAAAGTTATTCCACCAGAGCCGAGCCCTTAGTGCCAGTGAAATACGACTGGGCTAATTTAGAACTGCAGAAGGTAAATAAAATGAGTGCCTTGTATTAAACCAACATAGATTTTTACAGAAAGGTTTCTCTCAAAACAGAGAGTTAATAGAACAGATAAAATGTAAAGTCTTGCGACTAATTCCCAACTTCAACAACAATCTGTCCCCTTGTCACTAAAGGACGTGGCTTTATATATCAAATCTTGACAGACCAATCAAGGAACAAGATAAGTTTGAACAACGATCCCTTAGGATAGAAAGATCTTGAGGGATTCACTCCTCTGCGTTTAGTCATCTTTCTATTTGCGCTGACTGAGGCCGAGTTGTTCCCTGTCCTTTCTGGTCTATTTGTTCAGATCTCCTTGCCTTTTGCTGGATATGATTCAATACTGTTGGAGCAGCAGTTAGATTTTTCTCAACCCCGCCTTTGGTACAGCTGCTCACCTCTCTGAATTCCTGTTTTTCAATCAAAAAGTAGCTTTTAGTCATCTTTTCGTAGTAATCATAAACCTTTCCAATTCTATTGTAATTCCTATGATAAATTACCTTTCCAAGGCAAAAATGAGTATATTTATGGTAAAGAATGAATAAATGCATAATAATTTCATACCTCTTTCACTGCCCAACACACTCCCCTGCTTAATCCTTTTCATGCCCTCATGAAAACTATAGTTCACATGGAGAGCAGTCAAAGAATAAGCTGAATAAGTTTTGTCATCCACAGGCTTAAAACCATGTAGTGCAGCTAATTCCTCAAAAATATGTTCTGTCTGCCCTTCAGGAAGTTCATAAATAGATTTGTAGTCCGAAGCAGGGTACCATGCAATAGGGCTACGGAACCTACATCCTAACCAATATGGTCCTTCTTTTAAAAAAATATGGCTATAGGAAATGAAACGGTCTACAACTAGCCCAAAGTTTCTATAATTAAATGGTTCCCTATTTTGCAAATTCTGATTCGAGGTTCTCCATTGGACCTTGGCTACTATATATGCTTGGTTCCTAATGGATGAAAAATAATCTGTTCCATTCAAAATGATTGATTTGTGGACAGGCCCTAGAGTTTGGGTAATGCCTTCCCTTATCATCAAAATTTTCTGTCTAGCCCAAAATTGAAGTGGGTTCTGAGGTTCACTTCTGACCGATAGATCTAATCCATTTTCCTGCCTTTGAAAGGTGTTATAAGCTTTAAGACATTTTAATTGATTTACAGCAAAGGAAATGAATGCCTAAAACTGAACATCTCCAATAAAAGGGCTAGGGTTTGATTCATAGTCATTTTCAAGTATTAGGTTATGCAAGTAAAATTCACATAACAGGCATTGTACTTTGATCCCATAAAGTTTGCAGCATGATATCAAGTCATCTATTGTTTTTAGCTCTATAGATTTCCTTGCCCTAATTGCCTTGATGTTTAATTGTAAATATCTTTCTAGTAAAAACAAAGCATAGTTTTTGGTGGGGCATATACATGCTAAGACATCAGTATACAAGGAGCAGAGAGTGTCCATTTGAGTGTAGGCTAGTTTTATTTGGTTCATTACCTTATCAGCCTTTACCTCTACTTTCTTTTGTTTTTCATGAGCTTTAGCTTCTGCTTCAAGAATAGTTCTCATTTGTTGCTGCAATTCTTGATATATTTTTCTTGGGACAATATCTTCCTCCAGTCTCTGCCTTTCTATTCGGGCCTGTGTCAATTCTTCTTGAAGTCTGATCAGTGTCGGCTTACTAAAAGTGTTCTGACTGTTAGATTGCATATTTTCACTCAGCACTGGTTCCTCTGGAACAGCTTGTGTTGGAACAACTTTTTGTTGCTCCACATCCTCATAATTAGGCTCAGGTATGGTTTCTTCTATAACTTGGGGGTTCCTATCAGCGACCACTCTTCTCTTTTTCGAGCTTCTTTTGATAGCAATGCTTCTTCTCTTAGGGGCTCGCTTGGGCATGTGTTTCATTCTCATAACCCTAATGGCTTGCCTGAGCTGTTCTACTAGTTTATGAAGCTTTATTCGTTCTTTACGAAGCTTCTCAATCTCAGTATTTTTCTTCTTCTTTCTTAATGGAACAATCATTCCTTTATCCGACCCTATTTGCTCAACAGATTTTTGGCCTATATCAGCGGTGCCTTCAGTAAAATTCTCTTGTTGTTCTTCTCCTTGGGGCTCCTCTTCTATATTCATATGCCCTTGGCTCAATTCTCCTGGAATCATATTCTCAGTTAACTCTGCAGTCTCCTGGGGGCTTCCAGCTTCAATGTTTTTTTCTCCTGCTCACATCCCTCAAGAGAAGCAACCCTATCTTCGCTAGGGTTTGCTGTTTCATTCAGTTTTTCTCCAGCTATTTCTTTATCAATAGCAGAGTATTCTAGTAGTTGATTATTTTCAATATTGAGATCCAAGGGGCTATGAGGCCGTGTATAATCACTCATATTGGCCAAAATCTGGGCCAATTAGTCTTCCTATAAGGGACATACGATAACATTTTCGACCAGCTCTGTTTCATCCTGATTACTGCTATGATTGTCCTTAGCCTCCTCACATGTGTGACAACTTCCTTCCTCTTCATCTGAATATCGGATTTCTCCCTCAACTTCTTCTTCTTCAGAATTTCCTTCGATTCCTTCTTCCTTATTATCTCCTTCCTCTGCACTGGATTGTTTTCACTATCATTTTGGCGACTTATTTCTTCTTCGTCTGTGTAGAAAATTTCTCCTTCCAATTCTTTTTCCTCATTAGTATGAGGGCTTACTCCCTCTAATTTCTCTTCCTCATTAGTGCGAGGGCTGACTCCCTTCAATTGTGGAGGTTGTTCCTCCTCTGAGCTGTGCATTTCCAGGGGCTGGCTGCTACTTCCCGAAAGTTCTTCCACCATCCTTCTATTTATTTTTAATCGGAGGGACTGTCCATGAGTAGAAGGCTCAACAATTGAGCTGGCCATCCTCTTCCATTTTGGAGCGGGTAGAGCTAACCCTCTGTCAATGGAAAATATTAATTCTTCCCAGCTGGACTGTTGCTGGGTGAGGCTACGAGTCACTATTAAACGAATTAGACAATGGTGGATGACCACCGTATCTGCATGTTGGGCTTTTTGTATACCATGAGCAGTATCATGCAACAAAGAATTTAAAAATTCATACAAATTAATGGTGCATTTCTATTTTAATACAGCTAGTAGCTTAAGGTGGCGAGGTCTTACCACATCCTTTCTTCCATCGCACGTTATATAAGCCTGCAAAATCTTGGCCAACTCCGTCCATGGTTATCCTAATGACGCTGGCTAGATTCCTTTACCTTTGATAACTAACGTCTTTCCATCATCTTGAAAAAAATTTATGGCTTCACGAATCCTAATCTTCTTCTGAGTCCAAATAGTCCCTTGCATGGGAATGCCAGACACTTCTGCAATTCTCGTCGGATACATCTATCTGCCTCCCTCTGACCATGGAGGGTCCTTCTTGCAAGTTCAATAAAAATTCTTTGGCCACAGCTTCATGGGGTTGTTGCATTCTCAAGAAATATGTAATCCACCCTAGTCTTTCAAAAATTGCTCGTGCAACATCAGAGATGATCAATACTTGCAGTTCACTACGAATTGGCCATCCTCCCATTTCTACATTCTGTTAATTTCTCAACACATAGTAATCACAATGGAACATCATAGCACAGTTTGTTGAAAATTTGTTATTTCCTAAAATGCAGGGGTTTTAATCCGTATACAGGAATCTTGGAGTTTGTTTTGTATGCAGACATCTGCCCCCCCCGAATGAATGAAAGGTCGCCCTCAACCGTCAATTGAGAGGAGCATGTGTGGCTTAGCAGCAGCACAGTAGTAAAAAGCAGGCGTAATTATGATACATTCAATCAAATTACAGCAATTACTAAAATCAATACATGTGATGAATCGTTAATAAATAGAAAATTGTTTTGTAATGATTCAAACATGAGGAGAAGGGACAACATAAAATAAACATAAATACAATTGTGTTATTTACCATTTTGAACTAATATGATCAATTTTTAATGATTTTCATGTATAATAGGTTCGAAGGGAAAGGTAAGTGATTCATATTTCATTTGAAATTTAAATAAAGATATAGGAAAATGGTTAAATATAACTATTGATCTGTATAAATGTGACTCCAATACCATCAGCAGAGCTCTGCTGCCCACAGGTGTCCATAGCCTTGACAGAGTTTCTTGCTTACGCATGGAACCATTTTCCTTTATGTATACAGAGGAAGTTCCCCCTTTTTTTTATTGAATATCATGACGGAGGCCATTGCGCTAGCTTGATGACCAGATAAACGACAATGTCGTTCACCGGGAAGAAGTGAAAGGTGGGCAGGCCAGCTCGTGATGAGACCTCCTGTTCCAAGGACTTCTTGATTTTTCAGTTGTCTATTGGACCATTTCCCTGGTTTTGTGGTGATAATGGGAATGCCACTTCACTTCCTTCCCTATGATCATGGTAGGCTGGCTCTTCATGAGACCCCCTATCCTCCATCTGCACAATCATTATTAAGGATATCTAAATATTTTTTTTCTTCTTTTCTTTTTCACACAACACTTTTCCTCAGTTATTCATAAGGGATGGCTCAACACTCCTTAAGAGTAGGGATGGTGGAAGAAGTTTGAACATCTCAATAGAAAAAAAAAAATTATGCCGTTAGTCCTATTCCTTAGATAGACATCAAAGAAATTTATAGCATATGGGAAGGAACCATTCATGATAAAAATAATCGATCAGATTAATTCAATGGTAAAAATAGAAAATTTATGTTATTGATCATGCCCTTTTTCCTTTTTCTCTTATCATTACTAGACAATTTTCTTAAAAAAATGATGATTTATTTTGATTTGTTGATTAAAGTAAGCTTTAATTTGTATGATTGTATATAAATGATATATTTTCCTTTATAAAAGTAATCAAAAATTCAAAATGCTGTCTTAAAACAAAAAAACAATCCTCAAAAAGGTGTTGTTCCTTTTAAAAAGAACAACAAAAAAAATCTGCGGAACTGTTGTTCCTTTCAAAAGGAACAGCAAAAAGATACTCTGTGGAAGTGTTGTTCCTCTGGAAAGGAACAAAAAAAAATGCTCTGTGAAACTGTTGTTCCTTTCAAAAGGAACAACAAAAAATATTGTGCGGGAGTGTTGTTCCTTTGGAAAGGAACAACAAAAACGTTCTGCGAAACTGTTGTTCCTTTCAAAAGGAATAGCAACGGTCTGTGAAACTGTTGTTCCATTCGAAAGGAATAGTAGAGATGCTATTCCTTTAGAAAGGAATAGCAAAACAACCAAAATAAACATAATTTTTTTTCTCTTTTTTTTTTTTTTTTGAAGAAACTAAATTTCACGAAAAAATGATGAAGAAATAAAGCGGTAATATTAACAGAATGTAAAAAAACAAATTCCATAAAAAGACAATAAAAAAACGGAAAAAAATGCTTTATGTACAAAATTAAAAAAAATATGATTTATCAAATTGATGTCGAGGAGGAGTTCTCCCCTTCAGTGAGAATTTCCATGGTAGAATCTACCCGTAAGTGTTGGTAAAAGGATTCCTGGGTAAGCAGTTTATGATACAATCATACTCGATGACCATTTACCTTAAAGGAATGTCTAGATCCGTCAATGGTAACTAATGTAATAGTGCCATTATCATGCACTTTTTGTATTTCATAGGGTCCAAGCCATCGTGTCTGGAGCTTTCCTGGGAAATCCTAAAACCTAGAATCATATAGGAGTGCCCAGGTCCTTTGTGGAAGATTTTTCTTTTGATATGGGCGTCATGCCATTTGGCTCTCTGTTGCTGAATTAATGTTGTGTGCTGAAGAGAGGAAAGCCTAATTTCATCTAATTCATTAATTTTCTGCAGTCTTTTAGCCTGGGCTTCATTTAAATTTAAAACCACCTTTTGAGCTGTTCATAATGTTTTAATTTTGAATTCTATAGGAAAGATGGGTTCCTTTCCAAATACTAATTGGTATGGTGAATATCCTGTGGTAGGTCTCCACATTGTTCGATATGCCCACAATGCTTCTGGCAATTTGTAGGCCCAATCTCATCTATGAGAAGCAACTATTTTTGTTAATATAGATTCGATTACTTTGTTCGTGCTCTCTACTTGGCCATTGGCCTGTGGGTGGTATGGAGTCGTAATCTTGTGCCGAACGTGGTAGTTTTTCAATGTTTCAGCTAATTTGTTACCTAAAAACTGTGGTCCTCCATCTGTGATTATGTCTCTTGGGAGGCCATAGCACACAAAGATTTGGAAAAGAAATTGTATTACAGAGTCCTCTGTAGCTTTTGAAAGAGCTTCTGCCTCAACCCATTTGGTGACATACTCAGTTACAACTAGAATATATGTTTTTTGGTTTGATGGGGGGCTAATAGGACCAACAAAGTCAAGAGCCCAACGTTCAAATGGTTCGATCACTAGTTGAGGGTTCAGAGGCATTTCATCAGACTGCCCAGGGCGACCTGCCTTTTGGTAGCTATCACAGGCCTGCATGAATTTTTTAGCATCTTTAATGATAGTAGGCCAATAATAGCTTGTTCGTAAAACTTTATGGGTAGTTCTACAATCTGCAAAATGTCCGCCACACTGTCCATCATGGCATGCTTTCAAGATGTCAAATAACTCATCCTCCCTAACGCATCTCCTTATTTGCATATCTGCACCTGTATGAAATAGGTGACCTCCAATCCAGGAGGAGCGGGTACTACGGTGTATTATTTTCTTATGCTCATTAAGGGACAGATGTTTAGGTAATTTACCTATTGCGAAAGAGTTCGCTATATCAGCATACCATGGTGTTCTAATAGTAACAGCGAAGAGATGTTCATCTGGAAAGTGGTATTCAACTAATTCTATATCTGTTGGCTTTGGAATTCTTGACAGAAATTCAGCTACAGGGTTCTCTTTCCCAGGTCGATCTCTGATCGTGATTTCAAATTCCTACAGTAAAATCAACCATCCTGTCACTCTTCCGTTTGTAACAGGTTTGTTTGCTAAAAATTTAATGGCAGAGTGATTAGTATATAGTATTATAGGATACTTAGTTATGTAGTGCCTAAATTTGTTTATAGCATGAACTACAGCTAAAAATTCTTTCTTAGTCACAATATAATTTAATTCAGCAGGGGATATATTTTTGCTAATATAGTAGATTGCATATAGATTCTTGTCTTCCTCCTGTCCAAGTACTGCTCCAATTACTGTGTCTGAGGCATCAGATGAAATTTGGAACGGAAAATTCCAATTTGGGCCCCTCAGCACTAGGGTTGTTGAAACAAGCTTCTTCAGATCATTAAAGGCATTGTCACATTTATCTGTCCAAGTGAAATCAAAATTTCCAGTCAGTGCATATAAAGGTGCAGCTATTTGAGAATAATGTTCTATAAATATTCTATAGTAACCAGAAAATCCAAGAAAGCTACGTACCTTTGTTTGTGTAGTAGGTGTAGGAATTAACAAGAGTATTTAAATTTTAGCCGGGTCTACTTGAATTCCAGATGCTGAAATATAATGCCCTAAGATAACTCCTTCAGTCATCATCATAAGACACTTTTCATTGCTTAAGAAAAGCCTAGTGTCAATACATCTTTACAATAATTTTTCTAAGTTTTCCAATGCAGGCTCAAAGTCATCCCCATAGGGTGTGAAATCATTCATATATACTTCGAGGCCTTCATTTATTAAGTCTGCAAAAATGCTGAGAATTGCCCTTTGGAATGTAGCAGGAGCATTGCATAGGCCAAAAGGTAGGACTCAGTAGGCAAATGTCCCCCATGGACAGGTAAAAGTAGTTCTATCCTGATCTTCAGGGGCAATCTGGATTTGGTTATACCCACTGAAGCCATCGAGGAAAGATAAGAATTTCTTCCCTGCCAATGTGTCTAGTACCTGATCAATGAAAGGAAGGGGAAAGTGGTCTTTCTGTGTTGCTTTATTAAGTTCACGTTAATCTACACATATCCTCCACTTTTCGTTATTTTTTGGTACTACCACTAATGGGGAGACCCACTTGCTATCAGATATTGGGTAGATGAAATTAACATCCAATAGTTTTTGCAATTTAGCTTTCACAATATCTTTAAGGTGAGGGTTTAGTCTCCTTTGAGGTTGGCGAATGGGTCTTGCATATTTTTCAATGTAAATGTGGTGAGTACACAATTGAGGATCAATTCCTTTCATATCAGGGTAATCCCATGCAAAGGATTCTTTGTATTTTCGTAATAATTGGACCAATTTCTCTTCTTGTTCAGCAGTGAGATTGCTGTTAATATTTAAAGTTTTTCCTGGCTCAATTTCTACAACCTTGCTATTGCTCACAGAAGTAGTAGGTATTGTTTGATCAGGAATATCTTTGAAAGGATCTTCTTTTTCTTTATTATCGAATGCTACTTTGATCATGTGACATTGCAAATGAGATTTGGTTTGTGACTTATTAACAAAATTATTAATGATATCATCCTCTATTTGATCTTTCAAATCAAGAGAATTTTCTATGGTTAGAGGTGATCCCATATTCTCCATAAGATATGATGCAGGTAGTTTTCTTGTTTTTATTATTGATAGACTTGGCTGGGCTGGGGGATATAGGGTTATATTCTTGACATAATTTCCCCTTGTAATTTTCATGTTGCCTTGTCGGCATCCAATATAAGCATCGACAATTGCCAACCAAGGTCTACCTAGAATTAACGGATGTCCATCTAGTCGATTATTTGGATTGATAGCCAGGAAGTCAGTAGGGTATTCCCAGGAATCTACCGATACCATTACATCTTGTAGTATACCTTCTGGTTTGACTACTGATCGGTCAGCTAATTCCAACAAGGTTTTTGTTGGTTCGGGTGATGCAATTCCAATTTTTCGACAGGTGGTGGTTGTTAAAATGTTAATTGTTGCCCCCAAGTCAACTAAGGCATTTGGAAATGATTGGCCATTGATCTTCACTGTCACTATAGGATTTCTTGAGTCTTCATATTTGATGGGTGTTTCCATTCCTAATAATAAGTTAGATAAGGTACTGACTATTTGGACAGTAGGATTGGTTGTTGTTATCCTCTTTGGTTTCTTTATGCATAATTCCTTAATAGTTTTTACATATACAGGAATATCTTGAATAGCTTGGAGGAGAGAGATTTTTATACACAAATTTTTTAATTCTCCCAGAAGATCAAAATTAGGTTTTTCTAATGGACGAGGTATAATTAATCATTCTGGGAATGGTGGAGAGGAAGTTTCTGCTTGTTGTTGATTTTGTTGCTAGAATTCCTTCTCACTTTGTACTGTTTGTTCTACAAGTAATGGATCTTCAGTGTGGACATCATTGTTTCTCTCTATTTCAACTATGTGCCTAGACCTTAATTGAAGATCATTACACTCCCTAAGTTCAGTTTCTACTTCTAGGGGTTCCATTATTTGGAAAGACTAAACTAGCCTATTTTTTGGGTTTGGGTTGGGTTGGGCTGGGAGTTTTGGTCTTAAATTGGTCTGGGGGTTTGTATAAGGAGCTGGCAGTGTAGGTTGAGAAAGAGGAATCGATTTAGCTGGCTAATTTTTTGGTTTTCTCCAGTTTGACTTCCAGGCCTGATTCTGGGAAGTAGAGGGGGGCCATTGTGTAGGCCAAAAGGGTGGGTAGAAAGGAAAGCTAGGCCAGTTATTCTGATTTGTTTGATTTGGTCAAGATGTGGGAGGAAATGGTTGTTGTGACCAATTAGGGAAAGATGGTTGATTCTGCCACATCCCACTATATTGTTGAGCATTATATTGAGGAGGTTGAAAAGAAAATGGATCATTTGGCATACCTGATGGTCGTGGCTGCCATTTTCGGCGCTGATTAAGTAGACATACCACTTCTGATTCCTCTTCTGCCTCCTTATAAATTGCTTTTAGGCCAAAAAGTGAAGGAAATCCTTCTGTAGGGTGATATTTCGTGCAAATGGCGCAAAATTTAATCACATCCAACAGACATTCTTTGTGGTTGTGCTTCTTTCTACACCTAGGATAGAATATTGCCAAGTTCTGTTCTGCTTCTGCCTGTCTCTGTTTGGCTTGCATAATATCAAACTGTGTTGTTAAAGTCCCAGGTATGTCTGTCTTAAAGTCTTCTAGCAGATTTCCAATTTTTGCACGAGTCACACCTTCATTAGAGGTCTTATTTTCTCTTGTGATTATATCACATTCTGCTGATTTCAACCTTGTATTGCCCCTTGAACTCCTGATACACAAATCAATGATGTTAGGATAACTTTCCTGATATATATCACCTTTTCCCATAATACTCAATGTTTCAACCCATTGATCTTTCATTCCCCTAATTAATGTGGTTTTCAAAACATTATCAGGTAAGGGTAAAGATGCATAAGGGGATCTCTAAATATTATATTGAAACCATTCCACATACTCTTCCAGGGTCTCATTTGGTTTTGTTGTCATTTGGAATATCTCATCTTTTAATTCTCGAGACCTACAATAATCTTGATATTTCTTTAAAAATGCAGCCTTCATACGATCCCAATGAGTTATAACACCCCCACCTAATCCCATAAACCATCGTAGGGCTTCGCCTTTTAATGTAGAAGGGAATAGTTTTAGTTTTTGGGCATCGGTGGTGTAATCGTATCCTCTGCACAACACATAAAACTCAAATAAAAATGCATCTGGGTCCTCTGATGTTAAGCCGTGAAATGTGGGAATATTTTGAAGAGGTATCACTTTCATGGGTGCATTGACTGCAGTATCCACTATAGGATATTGCAGCGCAGAGGTCTACTGCTGATTCTAATTTTGGTTCTAGGCCATTTGATCGAAGATATGACAATATCCCTCTAGGATTTCCAAGGAATTTCTAGGTTGACAAGCAGGGGCAGGAATGGCTTTGACATCACTCCCTCTGTCTAGGATAATAAGTATTTCTTGTCGACCTACTGTTTGAGGTGATTCGGGACCTTGGTTCTGAATAAGTTGAACAACACTTCCCTTATCTGGGTTGCTTATTGTTTGGGCAGTTTCAATAGGAGATTTCAAGTTTGTGATTTCTCCCGTTTCCCCTTCTCCTTCTCGGAGATTGCTAGCATTCCCTTCTTGAAGGAAAATTATGCAAGGATTCTCAATTTCTTTGGAATCTTTCTCAATTCCCTCTCTTTGACTATGTATCTTAGCAAAGGCTTAAGATGGTGACTCTATAGCCTGAAGGGAACTAGTAGGTTGTCTAGAAGTAGTTCTTTTAAATCCTACAGATGGCTAAGAATTAGTCCTTTTAAGGATTTCGTCAATAAAGGTTATGCGCCCAAGGGTCACCGGTCCCTTAAGTTTTTCAGTTTTAGGAGGAATTTTGTTTCGCTTAATTGATTTATTCATTCAAAGAAACAAACCTTCATTCCTACCTAAAGAAATAAGCTTACCTACTTATGCTGTGAAGCGTGCTGCGAGCAAGTGTGTTTCTTGCCCGGTGTGAAAGTTCTTACCTTCCGTCTTTAATACCCAATTCTCCGCAAACAGAAGAAAATTAGCTGTGCATTAATCCTTTAAAATGGCATACACTCTCCCCGGCAACGACGCCAAAATGTTGGGTCATAAAAAGGTATATTTTGAACACCTAATTAGCCTACATAAATCATCAATCAGGGAGTGTCTTTTTATTTCAAGAGTGTACTCTGTCTGAGGCTGCAATTGTCTAAGTGCAACGTGGTGAAGATGTAGTAAAAAATAACAAGAACAAAAGTAACCAATGCTTGAAAAGAAACCTAATTACCGTGACATGAATGGAAATATTAAACTACTTCAATCTTGCAGAACATTGATCAGGGATGCAGTAGCAGTAACTCTTTCCCTTAGAAATCGATGCAAGATGACCAATCTGGGGACTTGGAAGCAAAATCCTCTATCCTCTACAGTTGGAGATCTTCAAGCAATTGAAATGAAAAAAGATTCAATGAAAGCAACTTAAAATAAACGCAAGTTGAAAAGGAACAACAGTATGTAACTACAACTCATCTATTTGCTAATCAAAGATTATGAATAAGTAATGAATAGAAACAGAACAACAATGTGAAATGAACAGTAGTTACAGTTCAAACATATTCAAAACACTATATTTCTATACTTCAATCCTGTCGACAGCTTCTCACCACACAACGATCAATTATAACAGATTATAAACTAAAGGAACAACAATTCAAATCAGATACAAGTTAGTGAAGCTTTATAGTAACAACAAGATAATCGAACTGTGAATTATGCTTCTTGTAAAGAAATGAAATAGCAATGACTCTGTATTTGATCCGATCAACAATAAACCAATTCTGTAATCAACACAAATATTAAGCGCACTCCACACGACAATGAGCAAAGATTAAAATACAAACAACGAAGTTATTCCACCAAAGCCGGGCCCTTAACGCCAGTGAAATACTGCTGGGCTAATTCATAACTGCAGAAGGTAAATAAAACGTGTGCCTTGTATTAAACCAACATATATTTTTACAGAAAGGTTTCTCTCAAAACAGAGAGTTAATAGAACACATAAAATGTAAAGTCTTGCGACCAATTCCCAACTTCAACAAAAATCTGTCCCCTTATCACTAAAGGACGTGGATTTATATATCAAATATTGACAGACCAATCAAGGAACAAGATAAGTTTGAACAACGATCCCTTATGATCGAAAGATCCTGAGGGATTCGCTCCTCTGCGTTTAGTCATCTTTCTGTTTGCACTGACTGAGGCCGAGTTGTTCCCTGTCCTTTCTGGTCTATTCATTTAGATCTCCTTCCCTTTTGCTGGATATGATTCAACACTGTTGGAGTAGCAGTTATATTTTTCTTAACCCCGTCTTTGGTACAACTGCTCACCTCTCCGAATTCCTGTTTTTCAATCAAAACGTAGCTTTTAGTCATCTTTTCGTAGTAATCATAAACATTTCCAATTCTATTGTAATTCCTATGATAAATTACCTTTCCAAGGCAAACATGAGTATATTTATGGTAAATAATGAATAAATGCATAATAATTTCATGCCTCTTTCACTTCCCAACAGAATGCAGCATGACTGAGGCTCCAATGCTAGCACGGGCTGTGCCAAGAGTGGAGCTCTGATACCACTGTAATATTCTTTTTTGGGGATTCTCAAGATTCTATTTTAGAGATGGACTACAGAGGAATTTACTGGTTATGTCACCTCTAAAATAGGGTGAGAACCAGAGACTACCTAGCCAACTGTAGACTCTGCCTATAGAACTTGGAATAATCCCTTTCAGGAATCTCAACAAGGTCTTCAATGAAAACGTTGTATAAGAAACTTTTGAGCAAGAATAATGCAAATCAGGGCTAGGATCCCCTCATTTATGCTGTATGTTACTTGTATATATAATTTCATCTGAAAAAAATCAGTTTAAGCACATTAAACAGATCTCCCAAAATCAAGACTAGCTAGAAATCAGCCAAAGAGAAAGGTTGTTGCAACATGAAAACCCCAGCAACTAGATTTGCACAGTTTTGACTGAAAATTAGAGGAAGATAGAGAAATATATGATACTTCAGAGATATAACAGTAAATCAGATTTATATTTGAACTTATTGCCTCTACAACAGATTACAAAGAGAACTAGGGCAAAATCCCTTCAGAAATTAGAGCTGCAACTAGGAATAGACTGCAGAAATACATAGACAGTGTTATTTTTTAGATGGTTCAGCTACTGTACATTAAATTTCAGATCTATGACATATGTATGGATAAAAAATCAGATCTAATATATATCTGAAAACTATAATACTTTAAGAACAAGATCCAATTAAAATTACATCAAAATATTGCATAATAAGCTATAGATCTGAATTACAAATTGTAGTGTTGCAGAAAACCCAGAAGTTTCTGAAGATAAATTTTATTGCTGAAAGAGATCAGATATATAGAGACATGGATCAGTAACCCAATCCATGGATCACCAAGGGAAGGCAAGCCTAACACCAAGATATCTTCCTCCAAACTGATAGCAAATAAAATAAGAAAGCCCTCTCACAAAATAACGCAGTATTGAGCAGAAACTGCGAAGAGGGTGAAGGAGACTAAATAAAATAACTAAAATATATATCTAATACAAAATATGGATAGAATATCTCTTTGGAGGCTGAAGAACACACTTCAACAAAAAAATCCTCTCAAAACAAGCTAGATCTAAGTAGATCTAGAACACCACTTGCTACAAATGATAGCAGCTGCAAAACTCTCAATGGGCCAGCACTGATCACGAAGATAGAGCTTGGACTCAAACCAAATAGTGGCTCACTTCTACAAAGAACTCCTCCAATGATCCTCAAGGGAAGAGATGAAACCCCTAAATAGGAATTCCAATCACAATCCTCCACTAAACAACAAAGAATGGTATTTGTCTAAGTAGAAAAATACTTCAAGAATATGATCTGTCAACAACCCCTTGATGTGTCTTCTCCTCCTTTTTATAACATGAGAAAGCTCTTGTAAACCCTAAACCACTTTGATGAGTTAGCCCTCTTCACATTAGAGGCTGCCTTCTAGAACTGTGCAGTCCCATTTGGAGATGCAATGAACCTAGACAGTGTAGTTGATTTGGTCAAGGTGGACCCAATATTTGGCTCAAACCTCTTTCACACTTGCAAGTGATTATTTACATAGCCCTGATTTGTCTTTATTCACATGGGCATTGATTTATTCAAACTTTTTAGGAGTTTTACATTTCCTCATTTATTCATAAAACATAAATTAAATCAAAATTGAATGTCTCCTCTTAGCTAAGGCTAAGTAGGAACATTATAGGCATAAACGAAAATTTGTGGGTTGAAAGTGCTACAAGATGACGGTGGAAGATAGATTAGGAAAAAACAACCAATAGTGAATGGGAAATGGGTGACCCACATTGATAGCTAAGCCCAAAAATGCAACCCTGAAGGATTCAAAGTTGTGAGAAAAGGAGCATGCCCGAGATGGATAAGGTAGGATACAAGGCAAAAGAAGAAGTATAGAAGGATTGAACCTGATAATTTGTATCAAACTAATTTAACAAAGGAATATGGAAAAAATCTATGTCTTGAGACTTCTTTCTCTCTTCTATAATAGAAGAGAGGTGGTGCAATTTGATAGACTGGTTGGGATGACATAGGCACATAGGTGGATGGTGATGCCAATAATGATGTGTCCCAATGAGGGGTGGACATGTTGCATGCAAATTTGGGCTTTTCAGGTACCCAATTGGACCATTTCTAGGTGACACATGGACAATATAGAAGTGACACATGGCATGTGTGATGTCAGCATGACATCCCACTAGCAGTATCTCAGAAGAATATGAAGCAGGGCATAGTGAGATCAGAGAGATGATTGGGCATCGAGATCACATGGTAGGTGTCAGAAAAATATTGTCCCATGGTGTAGTTTATTAGAGGGCATGCAAACAATGCTACTGCCATGCAAAATGCAAGTCCACAGACACACACCCGGAGCAATTTTAGGGGAAGCGGAGTCAAAGCATCAGGAGATAGGCCTCAGGACATGAAGATAGTACGATTCTTAGCAACAACCAATGAAAAGAGTGCAGGCTGAACCCACAAGATAACTCACCCCACAAGCTAGACCCTGACAGATTATAAAGGGGAACATGCTATTTGCATCAAGATAATGGCATCGAGGGGAAAGCATCGATACATAGGTTTTATGTAGAAATATTTACAGAGGTCATGGAGGAATTTATAAATAAAATAAGCCCTCAGAGACTTAAAGAGTGGCTAAGCACCTAAAGGATAAAGCAATGGTCACACCCCTTAGTCTTATGAGTCGGTTGATAGCTGGAGCCAAACTGACATATGTAATGCAATAGTGGTAAAGCCCATTGGGCTAGAATAAACAAATTGGCCCATAGCTCTATGATTGGCAACAATTTTAATAAAAATCATGTGGGCTTTGGCATGGAATGAGTTGAAAACTATATATGGTAGCAATTTGGAATAAAGAAGCATGGCAATGTTTTGGATGGATTAATGAGTTGGCGACTTGAACATTAGCAGTTAGGCTAAACATAATACCAGTGAACTAAAAGCTCTCAAATTGGGATGAAAATATCAGTGCCAATGTATTTGGTAGCATGGAAAAATTAAAGACGCAGTTTTAGCAGATACACTAAGTATGGAGATTCAAAATAAATAAAAAAGATGTACTAAACCATGTAACTCACTAGAATTGACGAAAACAAGAGTTTAAATCAATTTTTTGCATAAAAAAATAGAGTAGTGATTGAAGATTTAAATAACACATTTACAAGAATCACTTTGAGTGAAAAGGTAGAATTTATGGATTCATGCAAGAAAATTAAATATTAAAAATATAGAAAAACAAATTTGAGAAGAGAAGCATAGGGATTGAGTTTATAACATCAAATAAGTATTTGAAGAACTACAAATGACATCAAAGGAGTTAGCTAAAGTAGAAGAAACAAAAATATAGAGTTCATGCATGGAGGAAGGCCTAAAGTTAACTAAAGTCTCACACCAAAATATGTTAGGTCCCCATAATACTAGTGTAACACCTTATTTTAATTGTTAGTATAGCCCCATTATTGTTATTATTGTGCCCATGTAGTCCCCATATTGTTATTATCGTGCCCCATAGTTTTAGCCCCATTATTGCTATTGTTGTGCTCATGTGGTCCCCATATTGTTATATTGTGACCCCTTAGACTCCCATATATAAAAGGTACGTTTTTCCATTTGTATCATCCAAGAATTTTTCATTTATGTAATGCAAAGGAATTTTCCCCCTCTAAGAGGCTGATTTCTAAGTCTTTGATGTATATTTTCTTCTATTTGTGAGATGGTTTCATAACATTTGGTATCAGAGCTTTGGATTCTAGGGATTCGATGCTACAAAACATTCCATATTATAATTTTTACTATAAACTATTTTCTACTAGGCTTAAAAAGTTGAACGTTTTATTATGTGCAGCCAAAGTCTTGATGAATTTCATTTAAAAATTTTAGACCTTGGTTTGTAATATTTTCAGAGATATGGTCTGTGGAAGTTAGGGTTTTTGTAGGCTCCATAATTCAATCTCAAATAGGCGACCAAGGGAAAGTGGTCATAAATTTCATTTCACGAATCATATTGGAATTTTGTAAACCATGGCTGAACAAAAACAAATTGTAGTTTCTGGCATATCACTTTCAGATTTGAAGTTCTAAGTAGTGACACGTGGAATGTCGTACAAGTTCGCTCTACTGAACCAGTCCATAATTAGGACATTGTGGGAGATCAAACATAACTTTTCCTTGAAGTATCCAAATTAGGTAGTACCTGGGGCATTGGAAATAAGTCTTATAGGGCTACAATAGGACAAAATTTAAGATCTTGGAAATCTGAAATTACAGAGTTACAACCGTTTCAATATCAAGCTCCTGAAAGAAAGAAAAATGTGTGTATTTTTTTAAAAAATTGCATAACGTTTGTTTGAAAAATCAGTTTGAAGTGATTCCAAGGGAATATTGAAACATAGATATATATATATTGGTTTCTAATTTTCCTCCATAAAATAATTCTATGCCCATTAAGCCCTCAAAAAACACTACTTTTATTCATGAAGAGGAAGAATTACTACATGATATATCAATATTATGGGACCAAGTGCAACAAATTTTAATCTCGCAAAGAGAAACCAAATCTGATATAGATGGTTTAAAAGCAGATGTAAGATTTGAAGGTTTAAAAGAAGAGATAAAAGCTAATATGGATGTTACAGAAGAAAAGATGGAAGATTTGAAGAATGGTTTAAAAGAATATTTAACAAAGTTGCTACAAGAAATTATTCCTAATGGAAAAAAGGTATTAGATGAAACTCATGATGAGAAAAGAAAAATGTTAATCGTGATTCCATAGCCTCTAGTGTTGGATTGAAGACTCACCATACTCTAAATATCAATATGAGAAATTTTGATGGCAAGGATCTGATAACATGGATAATACAAATGGAGCAATACTTTGAGCTCCATAATGTACACCACACACAAAAGGTACGCATTGAAACTTTATATTTAGAACAAAATAAGTTTGTATGGTATAGTTGGCTTTGTTCTTGTAAATGACTGGTCACTTAGTCAATTTTTATGGATGAAATGATATCACATTATGATGATACAGAGAGAGACACCTTCTTTATCCAATTGATAAATCTCAAAAAAAAGGGTTTAATGGAAGTGCACATTGAGGACTTCCAAAAATTGAATATCAGGATAGCAGATATTCCAGAGGAGCATAGGGTTGATTTCTTTGTAGGTACTTTAAAGGATAAAATCCAACATGAGGTTCACCTTTGGGAAAATGATTCATTGGAGAAGGCATTCAGGGTGGCAAGAAGAGTTGAAAGAAAAATTATGGAAATAAGAAAGTATACCAATCAGAACTATAAAGCTGGAAATGTTACTACTCCTAGCCTTCCACAACCTACAAGGTTGACACCGTTGATTCTCAAAAGTGTTCTCCATATTCATACATATTTCCATTATGTCATAACCATTTAGCTCTTATTTCATAGCCATTTGACCTAAAACCCTACATCAAGTAACCATTTTCATAAATATATGGGTTAGGATCCTTGTTTTCCAAATTTATTTATTTTATGTATTTTAAGTGAATTTATGATTAGAAACTAGAAAATTAACATAGTTTCATATATATATATATGTGTTATGAGTTTTGTGACATGTGTAGGTCAAAAGGAGACTTCTAGAAGACCCTTATGTGGCACTCTAAGGCCAAATTCGAATTTGGTTGGAGAAGATTATGGGATCAAGAGGATATGTGTCTCACTTCCTTGTTGTATTGAAACTCTAAGAGGATATGTGTCTCATTCCTCAAGCTGTGTTGAAACTCTAGAAAGACATGTGTCTTATCATTTCCTATTTTGATTGTAACTCTAGAGATGGAGGGAGAGATTCATGGACTCCCATTAATGAGATGAATCCTCATATTTTGTATAAATAGGAGAAGCTTTCTCCTATCATAGGTAATGAGGAAGTAATGAAAAAGTAATAAAGAAGTCTTTTGTAACAAAATTCAAGATGGAATGGGATGTAGATTTGTGAGTTCTTTTTAATAGAGAAATTCAGTTCTTTGATGCTGTTTTGATTACAAATTTAAGGAGCTGAAGGACTTCACCAAATTGGTAGCAGAGGGCCCCTGCTATCCAAGGAGGCTTTTACATGTTTTCTAGATAAGTTGCTTTCAATTCTGTTTTGTCATATTTCTTTACTTAGATTGCTTTCTGAAATCATATCTTTTAGCATAATTTTTCATGGCAGCCCGGGCATTTGCACATAGTTTTATAATGACTAATGACATGGAATCAATATTGTCCTTCTACTGATTTATTTTTCTTAGTTTTTAATTCCAGCACTATTTTATTCATTTCAGTTTTGAACATTTTCTTTACTAGTTAGATTAGATATTAAGCTATTCATGTCATTTTCAGTTACCTCCGAAAGCCATAGCTGGACTAATGGCGAGGGATTGAAGTATGAGTGTGTAGTTTGATATTAGTTTACTTTTCTGCAAGTTAGATATATTAAATTGCTCATGTCATTTTCAGTTACCACCGAAATCCATAGCTGGACTAATGGTGAGGGATTGAGGTATGAGTGTGTAGTTTGATATTAGTTTCTTTTTTTGCAAATTAGATATCAGATTGCTCAAGTTGTTTATGATTACCTCCGAAAGCCATAGCTAGACTAATGGTGAGGGGTCAGAATATGAGTTGATGTAATTTGATTTTAGTTTTACTTTACTTGCAATCTTTTCTTTGAGTACAGCTTCTTTTGTGTTTAGACAACAGCAAGGATAATGGTTTTCATGATCAATAGTTCATTGTTTGTTTAATTAGAATAGTGACACATTTTCATTTCCTTTTAATTTTGTCATTGTATGTTTCAAAATCCTTTTGAAGTTTGAAGTTTGGTAAATCATTATAAAGGAAATCATTGCCTTGAATATTCATAACCATACTTGTCTTTTAGAATTTCCATCTCACATTAGGAAACCAACCAAGATCAATAAAAATCCAAAAACGACAAAAAGTAAGAGATAGGTTATCTTGCACATATAGTGCGCCACACTTCGTCAGCTTACGAATCCCTGGTTGATAATTTATGTTAGCAATTTAGGACACACTAAATTGACTAAACAGACACCACAAAAATTGGAGGGAAAAAGAGAAAAATGGATATGTTACAGTTGTGATAGAAAATACACTAAAGGTCATAAGTGTTCTAAGAAGAAATAAATTTACATAGATTGTGAAGAGGAGGAATACAATGAATAAGAAAATTCAAAAGGAAAGGATATACACTAGGAACCAACCCTAGAGAAAGAAGAAATGAATCTGATGATACCTTGTAATGCATTGGAAGGAATTACCACTCCTCCAACTCTCAAGATAGAAGGACATATGAAGAAGAAAAAGGTAATAGTGTTGATTTTTTTTTGTGTGGTGTCAACCTTGTAATATCCCTTCTCATTCAAAGGTTCAGAAACAAGGATTTGTTGATTAGATTCTTTTCAAACTAGATCAAACCGGACGATGAACACCTCCTTTTTTATATATTGGTGCATGTGTAACACTCTCCCCTGGTAGTGAATTATTGGAAGGTATCGATTCCTATGTGCAGTGAAAAGATATAGAAGAAAGGGTGTAATGGATTACTTCGTGTATAGATAGGGAAGTGGGCCAAAAATTAGGATGGGTGTATATGAGATAGGAAGGGAGTAAGAATAAGTGGTGACATATGTGGTGAGAGTAGTGCTTCTATAGCTAGCTAGATTGGTGTGACAAAATTGACTGAAATAGGA
The DNA here is from genome assembly GCA_034641835.2 of Pinus albicaulis. Classification (NCBI taxonomy): domain Eukaryota; kingdom Viridiplantae; phylum Streptophyta; class Pinopsida; order Pinales; family Pinaceae; genus Pinus; species Pinus albicaulis. The sequence continues at coordinate 780,649,245 of CM076583.1, forward strand.
TGGTCAACTCATTATACTATATATGATGCCATTATGGGTCATGCTTTTTCATGCAAGTGATGGAGGAAAGTGACAGTGGCTGATAATTCATTATTATATGATTTCTTGATGCCTTTAAGTTGCTGGATTGGATGAATGAAAATATGGAAGAATTGTATAATGTAGGTTGATGAAAAGAAGAGAATTGAGTTGTTTCACATAAGGATAATATCCAAACACGCTAAAATTGAATCAGTTAGCACTATTACCTTTTTCTTCTTGATATGTCCTTCTATCTTGAGACTTGGAGGAGTGGTAATTCCTTCCAATGCATTACAAGATATTGTTGGATTAATTTACTCTTTCTCTTGGTTGGTTTCCAGTGTATATCCTTTTCTTTTGAATTTTATTTTTATTTTTCTTCCTCCTCTTCACCATCTATGTAAATTAATTTCTTATTAGAACACTTATTACTTTTAGTGTATTTTCTATAACAACTATAACATAGTCCTTGTGGTCTTTTTTCCACCAATTTTTGAATTGCTTCCTATATCCAGCACTAGAGTGTCAAGTGATGGTTGCAACTGGAGGAATTATAAATTTCTCTGGAAAGTGCCATAATATAAAGCTAACCATGGGGTAATATGTATTAAATATTCCAATTATTTCTATTCTAATGGGTGGTGTTGATGTTGTACTAGGAGTCCAATGGTTACAATCCTTGGGTTAGCTTTTGATTTTCACAAAAAAAAATTGAATTTTTTTGGGAAGGAAAGGAGGTTTAATTACAAGGTATTGGAAGGAAAACTAGAAAGATAATTAGTTCTAATGTCATGAAAAATATTCTGAAGAAAGAAAAATGAGGAGTAATTATAAAATAATGCTCAATACTGGTTCAAATAGTGGAATATCACTTCGAGCATCAACAACAAGTTCTCCACTCTTAAAGGATAACCTCACTTTGGCGCATAATAGGAAAATCAACATTGCAGCTGCCGGGGTTCCTATGTTTTGGCCAAATTGGCAACACCAAAAGACAAGACAACATCAAAACCACTTTTGGATCCTAGGATCTAGCCCTCCTGGATCCAGAGAGGGATCTCTCTATAAAAGGCAAAGAATGATATATATTTGAAAGCTAAAAATAAGGTATTAGGCTAAGTATGAAGCATAAGGGGTTTTTTAAATGATTTGTTCGTTGGGTTGGAGATCATTAACTCAAAATGTTATGGAATGAAAAGGAAAAAAGTAGTAGGATGTTTCAGCAAAAGAAAAAATGTTAAGAAGAGTGCCAGTCCATTAGGCTATGGAGTCATGAAAGGAGATTACTTGCATAGCAACTAACCAAGGCTTTTCATAGGGAAAGTCATCCATACTAAAGGATATTCTTAGATAGATGGTGGAATGGAACATTAAGGAGTGAAGGTGAAATAAAGAAAGAAACCCAATTTCAGTTTGGAGATCAGGTCAGATATTATTTAAATCCAGACCTGCTTTGACATACTCAAAGGAAAATCTCATGGAGGACAAAAAGGGTAGCTTAAGATCAGGTCAGAGGTCATTTAACTATAGGATTTCTTTCAACATACTCTTAAAGGAAAAACAGAGTTAAGATTTAACACAGAGAAAGGCCTAAGATTAGAGAAGGAATTTTAACCTTCAATGCTTTTGACACTAGCTCAAGAGATCTTAGAAAGGCCAATCTGTTGGAAAAGGACCCCAGTGGATAGGGCTAACTTGGAATCCCCGGTATTCCAATTCTTCCAGCTTAAACCCAACAAGAACATCTAAGCAAAAAACTCCAAATTCGAACATCAGTAAGCATGGGCTAGACCAACATCTTTGACTGGTTAAATTATGTGAATCTGCTCCTAGATACACAATCAGCAGAAAAAATCAAAGATAAGAAGAACAGTGGGCATTAAGGTCCCATGCCGGGGTATTTCCTAAGCCAGATTTACTAATTATTATTAGAGAATAGTGGACAATATGTTTAAACATGAAATAAGTAAGGAAAACATCACCCGTAATATAGAATAGTATCATGTGAAATTGCTTGTTCAATTGATGTGCAAAACCAGTCACATACTTTGAGCTCAATGGCTGTTACAGTCCAAAATTTCTCCTCCCACCCTACTAAATTACAAACTACTAAGGTACTTCCCCTAATAATAGTTCTAACAGTCGAAAATCCCTATCAACCAACAAAAACCTTTACAATATGTTCTTTGGGAGTTCTTATAGGGGAATGAGTAACTGTGGTAGTAGATGCACATTTAATTGATTCATTAAGACAGAGTGGAGGAAATGTTCGTGCCCACTCTGCTTAATGGCTCTGTGTTGGCATATTGGAACTCTTTAGGCTGGTCAAGAAGTCCTGTCAAGTTAACATTAACCTCAGATGTGTTCTTTGAAGTCCTCTCTGACTGTATGGTACTCTCTTTATCTTCTAAAATAAGTAATGTGACCTGAAAGTGTTTAGGTTTCTCCATACTTCCATAACTGCGGTCCTGATAGCTTTAGAAGCTTCTGTCAGTGTAATAAATTTTAAGGGCTTGAGGAGGCATGGAGAACACTGTCGGAAGGTGTCCTTCTGGAGAAAAATGTTCTGCTGATATTAAAACATTGATATAACTTGTTAGTGTGCTTAGTCTTCATTAGCCCTTTAATCATCTTCATGCTATTCAAGCTGTGTCTTTATCCTTTGAACATAGGATTAAAGCATTAAATCTTCAATAATATGCATTAATCCTTCATCTGTCTCTACTACTCTTTGCCACTACTGTGATGGTCTCTCTGTGTTCTCAGTTACAGTGACTGTTACTGTGGAGACAAAGTGCATTTCATCGCTCTATAATTCCTGCAAAAACATGATAAATCTATTATAGAATCTAGGGGAGTGGTGGAAGACTATTGTGGAGGCCTGTGGAATGGTGGCGGAAATGGTGGATGCAGGAAAAACGAGTGAAAAACATGCAGAATGGGAAGAAACAGAGCTAATGAAGGTTTGGTGTGAAAATGGTTCTGGGCCGTCCGATTAGATATGAAAATGATTATCAACGGTCGGGATTCACCAGTGGGGTTGTTTGAAGGAGTTAAACAAAAGGAGATAGGTTTTAGTGTAAAACACTAAAATCTAATGTTTTGGGAAAATACACAGAAAAAAGGTTTACAACGAATGAAATCGGGGGCCTTAGCGGTGGGACCGGCAAGGGCGAAGGGTGATTGGTTGTGGGCCACTAGATCCTTGGAGGAGATCAACAACGGGGATTAAATGATGGAGCTTGCAGGAGCCAAACGGGAAAAGTGGTTTTAGTTGAAAAATCGCCGGTGTCACGCGGCTTTGGAGCAGTTTGAAAAAATTCCCAAAAAAATGCAATATAGGTCGCTGCATGACATGTACCCTCCCCAAAACCGATTTTATTGCGTGATTTTAAAATTTTAAAGCATGGACAAAATATTTATGCAATATGCATCTTGGCCATTGGATGTGGAGAGAAAAGATATGGCGATGTAGGTGGCAGCACGATATGGAAAGATGCGTGGGTGATTAGGTGGGGAAAGGTCAAAGGCGAGTTTGACCTCAGCTGTCAGATCTATAGGATGAACGGTCAGGATTTAAAGAGGGAGTAGGAAGGAAAAGGGGTATGTGAACAGGCAGGATGAATGAGAGCCATTAGATCGGGTAGAAAAAACGGTGGGGATTAAACCGCATTGGAGAAGGTAGGGGGACGAACTCTATGGTTATTTGGGTTGCGATTATGTGTAGAACGTCGGATCAAGGTGAGATCGCCAATCGGGGGAGACAGAGGGTGGCACATTAATAATTTTTGATCAGGGGGGTCAATGAAAGGTTTTGGTGAGGCATGGTGAGATATTAGTGCTATCCGTTAGATCTCTATAGATAAACGGTTGATATTGCAGCGCGGGCCTTCAGAACAAAAGAAAATCACATCGGAGATTTTCATTTAACAAAGGAAAAGTGATCACTCTCAAAATTCCGAGTGTGATTAATGCCTAGGGCTTTAATGCCTGGTCTGGGGCACGGGTTATATGTGGGGAAGTGGTTAGGGGCTTAGCTGAAAAAGGGCTAAACCCTGATATATGGTAAAAGTGGGTTTTTGGCCAAAAAATAGAGTTTTTAAGGCTAAATGGTGGTTTCGGGTAGAGGGAAAAAGGGGTTTTTAAAGCAAATGAACGGGCTCACAAGGTTATAAAATGGGTATTTGATGGTTTAGAGGACTTAGAAAGGGGCTTTTGGGGGAAATTTTGAGAAGGAAAAAGGGGTGAAAAATGGGGTTTTGAGGGAATAAACTGGGTAGATGGTGGCCTTTTCAACAACATTTTCTTTCACAGACAGTGAGGATATTTACGAGGGAAAAAGACAAATGGAGGCTTCAAGAGTGATATGTTTTCAGAGGAAATGTATTTCTTGAAGGCTCAATAACATTTTAGCCACCTGTTTTCTTGTCAAAAAATTCATAGGTGGCTAACAGTGGTTCCACATGGGCATGGAATTTTCTTGAAGGTGTCAAGAATTCAGAAAATAATCTTTGGATTAGGCCAAATGCCTAGTGCTTGACACATATTTTATTGTCTTGGATCAGCTACCACAAATCATGAAGACATCATATTAGCAATAATATTCTTCCAAACAACTACCTACCCATACTATTGTCCTAACATTTTTTCTTCTAAATGCATTTGGACTTGCGGAACCTTTACATCATCAATTTTTTACAAACAGGAAACTAAACCTATTCTATTTCTACCCTTATTAAACGATGAGACCAGATTAAATAGTTGGCCTCATAACTTCTCTACCTAAACTACCATCTGCTAGGATTAAACTGTCTAGCAGATTTCTCTCTCTATATTCTATGACAGAAATTGAAAAACAGTCAAACCAGGATTAGACTGTCTGGTTTTCTAGACTTTGCAGAAATTAAAAAAAACTAACTACATGCTCATAGGCTGAGATTTATTGAGGTTTCCTACCTACTCTACTCTACCTGGGAATCTCTGATGCTCTAGATGATACAATAATGCTATTCAAGCAATAATAAAAAAGGATAGAAGAACTAACTTCTTGTTAGAGATAACCATAGGGTACTCTACATGTGGTTCTTCAAAACTGAGGTCACCATCAGTGGTGGCCACTCCTGATGAATCTGGCCCCTGTGAAGGATCAATGCTTGGGAACTTGAGCGAATCAGGGCCTCCATATATTCTACCATGGGATCAACTAGAACATGATATAAAATTTCTTCTTTACGACCTTCCATGACTGTTAGGCTGTCTGCATCCTTGAAAGTTTCAATCACTGCATCTGCAGTGTGGCCCCATATAATCATCCTTTTCCTGGTTGGGATTATTTTCTAGGTAAGTGTCAACCAAGAATACCTCTTCTTCCACTGTATCAAGACAAATATTTCTTTGAGAAAGAACCTCTTCCTTGTCTTCATCACTTTCTGAGCTTGAGGACTCATTATATTTGATGGTGCTGTCCTCTAGTAATACTGACAGGTTCTTCCAGAGTGAACTGAACTCTGTGAAAGAACTAACATATTCTTGAGCAGGGATCTCTTTGATTACCTCAACCCTTTCAGGAGAAGGTTCAGTATATTCCTCTTGCTAAATAATTTCTTCATTGCTTTCTTCCTCATCCTTTGAACTAGAAATCTGCTGACTTCCATCTTCATGGAAATCATTAATGATGATCTGATATATAACAGAGTGAAGATTCATTGAATCTTCTTCTGATCTCCGGCTTTCAACACTTTCCTCATCAGTATCACAAATATATTGGATTGGCCCATTGATTTCTTGAAGTTGCTGGTCCTAATCTTCCTCCCATGAAAATACTAATGATGGTCCTGCAAGCTCAGCTCCCCCTTGGAAAAATCATCATCAGACATATCAACATTAGATAAATTGTAATTATAAGCAATGTTACCCATCACACCAATTGGATTCTCAGCAAGTCTTTCTTCAAAATGATCTGCAAGTTCATTTTCTGATTCAACATCTTGTTCATCATTCATGCTTTGCATATTTATTATGTCTTGCAGTGATCTGGCTTGTTTTTCCTAAGGACAAGGTGTAGGTCTCTTCCAATCATCATTTCTGGTTTCAACCTCATATTCTTCCTCTTCTATGTTTAGCAATATGTTGGCTATCTCTATCAATCTTTCCAGCTTGTTTTCTAAAGAGATCTGCCTTTTCTTCTATGCTTGGTCCTTCTTTACTACTTTTAATATTTCCTCCCCACACCATAGGTTGTATTCGACAGCAATTGCTATGTTCTACATTTTCTCTGAGCTCGAAGGCTCTCTTTCCCATATATGGAATTCCACCTCGAGATCAAAAGAACTTGGATAGTGCAACAGGGCCCATCACAAGGGTGGTCTTATGTTAGAAGGTATTGCATTGTATACCTTATTAAACCTAGCTAAAAAGTTCTGTACTATCTCTCCTGGTTGTCTTCTCAACTTCTGATATTCTTCTAGGATGAGGAAAACATTTACCAAGACTACCCATCTATCAAGGAAAACTTGAGCAAACTACTGAAAATTTGTGATGCTTGCAGTTGGAAGGCTTTTAAACCAATTCTTAACATTTCCTTGTAATGACAAGGAAAAAATTCTAATATGCACATCATATTTTCTATTTCATACAAGTCAAGTAAATCCTGAATATTTTGAACATGCTGCTCAGCAGTGATCTTTGCATTCTCTCCATCAAACAGGGGTAGCTTATTTGTCAGTCCTGCAGGAAGGGGTTGGAAGATAAGAGGCAAAACCAGAGGCTTATATCTTTCTATGACCTTTGTGGGTGTAGGTAGTGCAACAAGAGGCTTATGACTGCTTGAAGTTTCATCATGGGTCAAAGATACAGTGTGAGGCTCTTGTTTCACTAGGATTTTCACATGTGTACAGATCTTTTCATGGTCTAAAGACTGAGGCTTGAGATATTTACCATACTCAATGTGGGTTTCACCTTTGTAAACTTGATCAGGCTTAAAGTAGGATAGAACATCGTGATGGATAAAAGCAATGAATTTTTTAAACCAAATCTAGCCAAAATGTTCTATCCTCCTATGAGGTTTGGCCATATTTCAGGTTCCTCCTCCAGTGGAGTCTTTTGAGAGTTATGGAGTGTGGAGTTTCCAGGTGGATAAATTTGACTATTTGAAGCAGGATGCTGTCCACCATCAGCAATTAAATGCCAATCTAAAGGCTAATTGGTCTGATTTTATTTTACTCCCCAGTGGAGTCGCCATTATGTTGGAGTTCCTATGTTTTGGGAAGATTGGCAAGACCAAAAGACAAGACAACATCAAAACCACTTTGGGATCCTAGGATCTAGCCCTCCTAGATCCAGAGAGGGATCTCTCTATAAAAGGCAAAGAATGATATATCTTTGAAAGCTCCAAATGAGGTATTAGGCTAGGTATGAAGCACAAGGAATTTTTTAAATGATTTGGTTGTTGGGTTGGAGATCATTAACTGAGAAGGTTATGGAATGAAAAGGAACAAAGTTGTAGGATGTGTTGGAAAAATAAAAAAGGTCAAGAAGAGTGCCAGTCCATTCGGCTATGGAGTGATGAAAGGAGATTACTTGCATAACAACTAACCAAGGCTTTTCATAGGGCAAGTCATCTATACTAAAGGATATTCTTAGATAGATGGTGGAATGGAACATTAAGGAGTGAAGGTGAAAGAAAGAAAGAAACCCAATTTCAGTCTAGAGATCAGGTCAGATATCATTTAAATCCAGACCTTCTTTGACATACTCAAAGGAAACTCTCATGGAGGACACAAAGGGTAGCATAAGATCAGGTCAAAGGTCATTTAACTCCAGGCTTGCTTTCAACATACTCTCAAAGGAAAAACATAGCTAATATTTAACACATAGCAAGGTCTGAGATCAGAGAAGGCCAATCTGTTGGAAAAGGACCCCAATGGACAGGGCTAACTCGAAATCCCCGGTATCCCAATTCTTCCATCTTAAACCCAACAAGAGCATCTAAGAAAAAAACTATAAATTCGAACATCAATAAGCATGGGCTAGACCAACATCTTTGACTGGTTAAATTATGTGAATTTTCTACTAGATACACAATCAGAAAAAAAAATCAAAGATAAGAAGAGCAGTGGGCATTAAGGTACCATGCAGGGGTATATCCTAAGCCATATTTACTGATTCTTATCATAGAATAGTGGAAAATATGTTTAAACATGAAATAAGTAAGGAAAACATCACCCGTAATATAGACCAGGATCTTGTGAAATTTCTTGTTCCATTGATGTGCAAAACTAGTCACATACTTTGAGCTCAATGGCTATTACAGTCCAAAATTTCTCCTCCCACCCTACTAAATTAAAAACTACTAAGCTACTTCCCCTAATAATAGTTGTAACAATTGAAAATCCCTATCAACCAACAACAAACTTTATAATATGTTCTTCGGAAGTTCTTATAGGAGAATGAGTAACTGTGGTAGTAGATGCACATTTAATTGATTCATTAAGATAGAGTGGAGGAAATGTTCGTGCCCACTATGCTTAACGGCTCTGTGTTGACATATTGGTATTCTTTAGGCTGGTCAAGAAGTCCTTTCAGGTTAACATTAACCTCATATGTGTTCTTTGAAGTCCTCTCTGACTGTATGGTACTCTCTTTATCTTCTAAAATAAGTAATGTGACCTAAAGGTCTTCAGGTTTCTCCATACTTCCATAACTGCGGTCCTGACAACTTTAGAAGCTTTTGTCAGTGTAATAAATTTTAAGGGCTCGAGGAGGCATGGAGAATGCTATCAAAATGTGTCCTTCTGGAGAAAAATGTTCTGTTGATATTAAAACACTAATATAACTTGTTAGTGTGATTATTATTCATCAGCCCTTTAATCATCTTCATGGTATTCAAACTCCATCTTTATCCTTTGAACACGGGATCAAAGCATTAAATCTTCAATAATAGGCATTAATCCTTGATTTGTCTCTGCTACTCTTTGCCTCTATTGTGATGGTCTCTCTGCGCTCTCAGTCACAGTGACTGTGATTGTGGAGACAAAGTGCATTTCATCACTCTGTAATCCCTACAAAAACATGATAAATCTGTTATGAAATCTACGGGAGTGGTGGAAGAATACTGTGGAGGCCTATGGAATGGTGGCGAAAATGGTGGATGCAGCAAAACGGGTGAAAAACATGCAGAATGGGAAGAAATAGAGATAATGAAGGTTTGGTGTGAAAATGGTTCTGGGCCATCTGATTAGATATTGTAATGATTATCAACGGTCGAGATTCATCGGTGGGGTAGTTTGAAGGAGTTAAACGGAAGAAGAAAGGTTTTAGTGTAAAACACTAAAGTCTAATGTTTTGGGCGAATACAAAGAAAAAGGTTTAAAATGAATGAAATTGGGGGCCTTAGCAGTGGGACCGGCAAGGGAGGAGGGTGATTGGCTGTGGGCCGTTGGATCTCTGGAGGAGATAAATGGCATGGATTAAATGATGGAGCTTGCAGGAGCCAAAGGGGAAAAGTGATTTTAGTAGAAAATCATTGGTGTCACGCAGCTTCAGAGTGGTTTGAAAAAATTCCCAAAAAAAGATGATATAGGTTGCTGCATGACACGTGCCCTCACCAAAACCACTTTTATCATGTGATTTTAAAATGTTAAAGCACGGATGAAATATTTACACGATATGTGTCTTGGCCATTAGATGTGGAGCGAAGAGATCTGACAGTGCAGGTGGCAGTGCGATATGGAAATATGTGTGGGTGATTAGGTGGGGAAAGGTCAAAGGCGAGTTTGATCTCAGTCGTCAGATCTATAGGATGAATGGTCAAGATTAAAAGAGGGAGTAGGAAGGCAAAGGGGTATGTGAACAGGCAAGATGAATGAGAGTTGTTGGATTGGGGAGAATGAACGGAAGGGATTAAATCACATCGGAGAAGGTAGGGGGCTGAACTATATGGTTCTTTAGGTTGTAATTATGTGTGGACCATCAGATCAAGGTGAGATCGACAGTTGCGATTGGATCGGAGATCGCCAATCAGGGGAGACAGAGGGTGGCACATTAAGAATTTGCGATCAGCAATCATGCGATGGCCCTTAGATCTATAGGGAAATCAATGGTCTACATTCAATCGAGAGTAAATGAAAGGTGTTGGTGAGGAGCGATGAGAGATCAGAACTAGCCATTAGATCTCTACAGATCAACGGTTGATATTGTAGTGCGGGCCTTCAAAACAAAAGACAATCACATCAGATATTTTCATTTAACAAAGGAAAAGAACTCACTCTCAAACTTCCAATTGCGATTAGCACCTGGGGCTTTAACGCCTGGTCCTGGGCACGGGTTATATGTGGGGAAGTGGTTAGGGGCTTAGCCAAAAGGGGCTAAATCCTAATATATGGTAAAAGTGGGTTTTTTTCTAGAAACAGAGTTTTTAAGGCTAAATGGTGGTTTCCGGTAAAGGGAAAAAACGGTTTTTAAACCAAATGAAGGGACTCGCGAGGTTCTAAAAGGGGAATTTGATGATTTAGAGGACTTAGAAAGGGGGTTTTGGGGGAAATTTTGAGAAGGAAAAAGGGGTGAAAAATGGGGTTTTGAGGGAATAAACTGGACAGATGGTGGCCTTTTCAACAGTAGTTTCTTTCACAAACAGTGAGGATTTTTAAATGGAAACCATAGTGAGGATATTTATGAGGGAAAAAGACACATGGAGGCTTCAAGAGTGATATGTTTTTAGAGGAAATGTATTTCTTGAAGGCTCAAAAAAATTTTAGCCACCTGATTTCTTGTCAAAAAATTCATAGGTGGCTAACAACAACAAAATAAGTTTTGATGTAGGAGACTGGGTAATCTTACGGCTACAACCATACAAAAAAATGTTACTCAAGCAGGCTAAGAAGGATAATAAATTATCACCAAAGTATTATGGTCCTTACAAGGTGTTGCAAAATATTGGTACTATGGGATACAAATTGGAGGTTGTATCATCTTCCAAAGTGCACCGAATTTTCCATGTTTCATGCTTAAATAAAGTTATAGGTCACAAAATCCCTGTTGAAACAATATTTCCAGAGCTTGACGAGGAAGGAAAAATCATATCAGAACTTAAATAATTCACAAAAAAAAGAACTCGATAACTATGAAATCGATCAATTTCAAAGTATCTCATAAAGTGGAAGAACTTACTAGCTGAAGATTCGTCATAGGAGGATGAGAATTTTTGTACAGAAGAATTGGTAAGTACTCAAGCATTGAGGAAAATACTTGTTTGAAAGATATGGGCATGTTAGGTCCCTATAATACTAGTGTAGCACCTTATTTTTATTTTTAGTGCAACCCCATTATTGTTATTGTTGTGCCCATATAGTCCCCTTATTATTATTATTATTTTTCCTCATAGGTGTAGCCCCATTATTTTCATTATTGTGCCCATGTGGTCCCCATATTGTTATATTGTGACCCCTTAGACTCCTATATATATATGGTAGGTTTTTTCATTTGTATCATTGAATAATTGTTCATTTATGTAATGTAAGGGAGGTTTCCCCCTCGAAGAGGTTGATTTCTAAGTTGTTAATCGATCTTATATTTTTGAGCTGGTTTCATAACAAAATATCAGTCAAGAATTATTTAAAAGAAGAATTCGAGTAACCAAGGAATATGATGAGAGGTTATTGGTGCAATGTGATGCATAGTGGTGGTACACATCATAGGTGAATCAAATACCAATATTGGTGTCTGAAAGGTGTTTTAGAGATGAAAAGAGTGCATTTGTGATTTGTGGAAGGATTGATGTTGTTGGTATAGTTTGGTGTGTTTAGTAATGAGAGATTGCTGAAGATGATTTTGAAGGTGATTTTATAAGTCATCAAATATTTTTGGAGATGTTTCTAAGGTGGTTTTAGTGAGCATTTGTAGTGATGTTTTTAATTTGTTTTATGTGGTAGGTGGTATATTGGTTCTAGTTTGAAAAGTAATGAAAGATGAATCAAGAGGGCCAACAAGTGGTAGCTTTAAGATCAAGGGTTTTAGCTCCTTCCAGTAGGTGTTGTTAAACAAGCAAGGGAAAGAGTCCCTTTCAGTAGAGGCTGATAAACGAGCAGGGGTAGCGGTCCCTTTCAGTGAAGACTAATAAATGAGTAGGAGAAGTATTCCCTTTTAGTGAAGACAAATAAATAATAATGGATATAAATTCCTTTCAGTAGTATTTGATAAACCTACATGTAGTAGCTTGTGAGGGATTGGTGTAATTAAGTTGAAGCTTGTATTTTGTAAAGAAATAAAAATAATATTGATGTCTTGTATATATGTTTCTCATGTGTTTGATGATTGTTATGATGTTATGTTTTACTTGATCTAGTTGTGGTGTTGTTGATTAATGAATGATTGGTAAAGTGATTGAAAATTATATTTTGTGAAGGAATGTATAATTTGGTTACACTACTGATTCACGTGCCCTCTCAATAATGTCCTGGTTTGCATTGTTTCTAACAATTATTATGAGAGTGAGGTGCCTTTAGGATCAATTTAACAACTAGAAGGAATATCATGGACATGGATCATGGAGAAGTAGGATTGGATTACCTCACATGGAGTTCCATTTTGAATGGCTCAAATTATACAACTTGGAAGGTAAGGGTGGGAATCTAATTCCAAGCTCTTGATTTGTATCTATGGATATATGTGGAGAATGGATTAATAGATGAAAGTGTGATAAACAAAGTAGGAAGGAAATCATGAGAGGGTTGTCTAAGTTAGATATTGATAAAGTAATATGTTTTAAGAATTCCAAGAAGATATGGGATAATTTTTAGTCCATATATGATATAGACATGCAAGCTATATTTGATGTTAAGAGGCTTTCCCTAGAGGATGGAGTAGTCAAAGATTCAAAGAGAATTTAATATCATGAATTAGACGATGATTATCTTGTACCAATAGGCCAATTTTTTTATCAACACTTAGAGCATTATGTTTCCTTTATGAAAAAATAAGTCATTTATCTTCAGATTGCTCAATTTCAGGTACCACTGAAGAAGAAAATTTCTTATGTAGCTATAGTGTAGAAGGTACTACCTTAATAGAAATAGTAGATCTTGACATTGGTCAAGAATAAAATGGTTCCAACTATGGTGAAGAGGAAGAAAGTACATCTCATGTGTCAAAATAAACCCTAGATTTATCAAGGGAACAAACTTCTGAATAAGATGTGAGTGAAATTGACACTTGTTGTGAATCCAATTGCTTCACTATTGAGTTGGAACATCTTGAAGAAAATATCTATTTCAAGAGGAAACTCATATAATCTGTTGAATAGATAAAGAGATTAATAGCCATAAATAAGAAGTTAGAAGAAGAAAATAGAACATTTGATGAGAAACTAATGAATCTTTAGAAGCATGCAAAGAATTCAGAAGCATTTGAAGACATTCAAACTAACCATTCTTCCTCTCAGGCTGAGACTATATTTGAATTATGATAGTGGCTCAACAAAATCATTAAAGGGACCCACTTGATTTTTCAAAGAAAGATCCAAGGACTCTGAAGTGCCAGAGAAAGGAAGGAAACATGTGTAGGAATTTATAGGGTAAGTTCCTTAGATCAAACACCAAAGGTCACAACTATCAAACATATCACATATCAGTAAACCAATATTTGACGTGGTTAAAACCCTCAAAGAGGGAAGTAATCCATGACTTCATCCAACACAACCACTTCAAGAAATTTATTAATACAAAGAAAGAAAATTTACATAATCTTCACTCATAAATGGTTAGTGAACAAATGACCCTCCATGCTATTTAAATAGAGATCATGGACCAATAGGGTGTTAAGCCATGGATCAAGTGTCGGTCAAGGAGAGAATTAATTGTCAAATTATAATTTACAAAAGTACATACTAAAAAAACACACTTTACCTAACTCTACGCTAGACCAATATATACTTAATTATTTCGTATGTGTCAGAATATCCTAACATCCCCCCTTAAGAAAAACTTGGGACAATATTGGAGGATTTACAAAGGTGACAAAATAGGAGAAGTAAGGAGGAATTACAGCCTATCCCCCCGTAATGATAACTTTCCTGAACTCCAAGCATAGATTGAAGTTTGGTAAACTTAACTTCTGTGAGATCCTTTGTAAAGATATCAAAAACTTGATCATTGGTTGAACAATAGTGCACTTCAGAAACACAATCATGAATGAGCTTTCTGATTAAGCGTATGTGTAGCTCAATGTGTTTCATGCACTGATGCTGAACTAGATCTTTGCATAGTTGAATGGAACTCTAATTATCACACCAAAGTGTATTTGGATGCTACCAATGAAGACAAAATTTGCACACGATCTAACAAAGCCACAGGGCGTCCTTGATGGCTTCAACAACATCGCAATACTCTGATTTTTCCAAAGAAAGAGAGATGGCACTTTGGTTCTTACAAGACCATGGAATAGGTCATGAGCCAAGAGTTGATACATAACTTGTAGTAGACTTTGGATCATTAGGGTCACCAGCCCAATCAGAATCAGTGAAACCAATCAACAAAGGAGATGCTCCTGCATTGTAATCAATCTCAAACTAAACTATAATTTGAATATATAAAAGTATTCTTTTAGCTTCTTTCGAGTGACTTTCATGAGGTTTGTGCATAAACCAAGAAATAATACCAACGAAAAAGGAAAGGTCAGGATGGGTATGGGTTAGATATAAACGTTTACCAAGAAGTTGACGGTACAAGGTAGCATCAACTTCAGGGGAAGTACAAGTGACTGAAAGCTTGACTCCATACTGAAATGGAGAAGGGGATAACTTATAGTATTACATGTGAAAGTGGCGTAGAAGATCACATACATACTTGGACATAAAAAGGGTAATACCTTCTTTGGATTGTAAGACTTGAAGACTAAGGAAATAATTCAAGTGTCCTAAGTCTATCATTTCAAATTTTTTTTTGAGGCTAGACTTCACATGCTTTATATGGTTATGATCACTACTAGTAAGGATAATATGATCAAAATAAATAACAAGGATGATTAAGTACTTACCCACTTTCTTGGTGTAGAAAATGTTGTCATAATGACATCTAGAAAAGCCATTATTTAAGAGAAAGCTATCCATTTTGGCATACCAAGCCCGAGGGGCTTGCTTGAAACCATAGAGAGCCTTCTTAAGGCGAAAAACAAGGCTAGAGTCATTTTGGATAAAGCCAAGGGTTATTCCATGTATATTTCTTCATGCAAGTCTAGATGCAAGAAGGCATATTTAACATCCATATGATGGAATTCCCATTTAAATGAGGTAGAAAGGGAAAGAACAAGGCAGATATAATTCATTTTGGAAACATAGGAGAAGGTTTCAGTATATTCAATGCCTTAAAATTTTGAAAATCCTTTAGCAACAATATGAGCTTTATGTTTATCCACTTTTCCATCTGGTCCAAACTTTGTTTTGTAAACTGATTTGCATCTAACAAGTTTTCTTCCTTTTGGAAGAGGAAAAAATACCAAGTATCATTTGATAATAAGGAACGATATTATTCATTCATAGCTACATCCAAATATGGATGATTTGAAGCTTCTTCAAAGGTATTTGGATAATGATTTTCTGGAAATTGAGGCAATAAGGAAGAGGCTCTGTCAAACTAAGAACGTGTACTACGTTGATCTGTAGGGTCAAGTGCAAGAGAACTTGCTATATCACGAGTAGAGAGGACCCATTTTGGAAGATGTGGAGCTGAAGGAAGATCTTGAGGAGGTGGAGGATGATTTTCATCCTCACTATCATCATCCGAACTAGAAGGAATTTTTTTTAGAAGTAGAAGAGAAAGAGAGAAGTAGCACATATGCCGAATCAAGCTCGCAGGCCAAAGGTGGCACACCCGTCGAACTAGGCTCGTAGGCTGATATATTTTCATCAAATTTTACATCAAATTTTCAAAATATTCAACAAAAATGCATTTTTCACTCTTAGGTTCTAAGGATTTATCTTTCTCATTTAGAATATGATCCCAAGCTTGACCTCCAAAAACATTAAAGTGACTTACGTTTGGTTTGATTGAGCTCCAGGCTTCTTCTGGAGTGATATTACTTGAAAATTTTGTAGGAGTGTGATTTACTATGTAATTTTCACAATTATTTTCTTCTGCCCAAAAATTAAGACTAAGTCCTTTAGATTGAAGCATACAATTAGCCATTTCTTTTAGAGTTTGATTCTTCCTTTCAGCTACACCATTTTGTTGTGGAGTATATGGAACGTTATGTTACAATTGAATATCATGCTCAGTGCAAAATTTGATAAATTTGTTGTTAACATATTCTCCTCCATTATCAGATATTAACTTAAGGATTTGATGTTCAAATTGTTTCTCAACAAAGGCCTTAAAGGCCAAGAACATGGTAAAAACTTTACTCTTGAGTTTTAAGAAGTATATCCAATTGCGTCTAGAAAAATCATCCATGAAAGTTAAGAAGTACTTGTAGCCAGAGAAAGAAATGACTGGAAGTCGACCACATAAATCACTGTGCACTAGCTACAAAGGGGATGAAGCCTACAAAGAGGCACGTTTGTCAAAACTATCCTGATGATGTTTTCTAAGTACATAATTAGAACAAACACCATCTCGGCAAGATACCATATGAAGATATGTCACCATATTTTCTTTACATATAGTTTGAATAGAGCGATAGCTTAAGTGACTAAATAACTCATGCAAAAGTTTTCTCACTTCATAGTTATGAGAAATGGAAACGGAGGGAAGGCATGATGACCCAAAATTGTGAAACTTATACAACCTTGTGGAATCATCATCAATTCCTGTAGCTAAAATATGTATAGGATCTCTTAGGTCCTTAGTTAAAACATCATGAGGTGAGAATTCTACAGTTTTCCCTTCACTTGACTAACAAATAAATAGAAGGTTGCAAAACAAGGTAGGAACACATAATACATCATTAAATTAATCCTTATCTAGATGAATGGTTCCAAGCCCTACAACACTAAGATATTTATCATCACCAACATAAATATTTTTTGGTGTTACAATTATCTAAAAAAGAAAACATGGCTTTACTTTTTTCCATGTGGTAAGAGGCTCCAGAATCAATGAGCCACTCATGGGAATGAGAAGAAGAAGATGCATTCAATGGATAACCAGATCTGTATGCTTGATAACAACATGCAGAAAGTTCCATTCCTAAAAATGAAGTTGAAGAGTTCTCCAAATGGATGTTGTGCTTCTTCATTGCTGCTTCCAAGGCTTCCATATTCTTAAATTTTTTTGACTCTACATGGCCATCATGAGTAAAAAAGTTGCAATGTTTATATGTCTTCTTCCCTTTGTTTTTATTTGACTTATCATTTTGTTCAGTTGCTTTTTCAGTTTGCGACTGAGATTGCTTAAGACCCTCGTTTGGTTTAGGACCATTATTTTTAGGATGTTGCTTCTTAGGATTATTTGATTTGGTTGCTGCTAAGGCTTTCTTAGAAGAGCTTCCAGTATTAATAAGACTAAGGTGTAAGAATTTTTCTTGTTCTCTTATTAAAGAATCACAAAATACATCAAAAGAGGGGGACTTGTAGGGAATTCCTTGAGAAATGAGGGCTTCTATAGTGGAAAGTAAGGTGGAAAAAAATAAAAAGTATGTAGGGCCTAGCTTAGCAAAAATGGAATAGATAAAAATACCACATTCCTTTTTTACATTACAACCTTCTAAGAGAATTCTAAGGGTCTTGAATTTGGACAAAAAATCTTCAATAGAGAATAAATTATTGGGGTCCAAAGTAAGCAACTCATTTTCAAGTTGGTGGGCTTTAATTTCATTTTGAACGCCAAAAACAATATTTAGTTTTTTCATAGCTTCATTAGGGGAGTCAATTTCTTGGATATGAAATCTAATATCTTGAGCAATGGACATTCATATCAACCCTCGTGCTTGATCTAGTTTATTTTCACATTTAGTATGTTTATCTTCATCGGTAGGTTTATATTCTAGCCCTGATGCTATTCTATAAATCCCTTTACTTATAAGTAAGTCTACCATGTAGGAAAGCCATTGGAAATAATTGGTGCTGTTCATAATAACTGGGAACGTACTTTAAATTTTTAAAAATTTAATCTATAAAGGTTGAAAATAACTTCTCTAATGGAAAGATGTCAAAAAATGAGGCTGGTTAAAAAAAACCGGCTCTAAAAACGGCTTCCGGATTAAGAAGTTATGCCTTTTTGAAGAAAAGTTGTAGAAGATGCTGAGTAACACGTGATAGGTTGAAGGTTGATGATGAAGTTGTACTTGAAAAAAAAAAATACCCCACTTTCCAAACTTAATATAATAAGCTCACCTTTAAAAAAAAAGAACTACTTTATGTGAACCACTTTGATAAATAAGTGAGAGTTACTTGTACAATGTTACTTTATGAACTAATGACTAAGTAGACTGTAATTTAAATAAAAGATAAAGTGAATTTAGACTTTAAGTGACTCACATTTTACAATGTGTGAGAAACACTATTATATAAAGTAACTTTAAAACATAAGTTACATGTGTTTTTTTTTTTAATACCTTGACAAAATATCTATTTTAAAAAAAAGTAACTTGAAAAAAAGTTTTTTTAGAAAAAATAACTTGAAAAGAACACTTGAACCCGATACCTCTATTCTCATAAAGTAACATTAGACAAAGTGAGCTAGTAAAAAGATTTAGTAATTGTTGGAAAGCAGGAAATATTTGTTTTTTTGGTGCATGTTTTTTTTTTCCTGCAAAAACCAACCACACAAGCAACAAAACAACTATAAAGGCCTTCCAGAAAAATGTTAGATTTTTGGTTAGCCTGTCAAAAACCTAAATATTTTTCTTGCTATTTATGTTTTCCCGATATCGCACAAAGTCACGGAGAAAGAGCATACATAGGAGAAAAATATCATCTTCCTGTTTTTGGTTTTCTAGATCACACAAAGCATAGAGAAAAGAGAAACCATAGAGAAGAGGTTATAGATGTGGTAATAGAAAAAAATTACTATAAATCCAAATAAAACATAAAGATAAATAAATATAACTGCAAAAAAACTTTATACCTCCAGATCTAAAATGACATAGCTTGGGAAACCAGAAAACTTTTCGCATGAAACAAAAGGGGTTCCTCACTAGAACATAGACTTTGGACACAACAAAAAATTTCTCCTAGCCTGAAAGTGGTAAGAAAAAACTATATCTAGAAAATAGAAGTCACATGAAGTCAAATCGGGTTTGAATGTGCATCAAAAATGGATGTGGCCCTCAAAACAACTCGGATACCATGAAGGACTTTACAGGGTAAGTTTCTTAGATCAAACACCAAAGGTAACCACTCACAAACAAATCACAGATTAGTACACTAGTATTTGACGTGGCTAAAACCCTTGAAGAGGGAAACATTTCACGGCCTGAGCTAACATGGTCACTTCCAAAAATGTATTGATATAGAGAAAGAAAATTTACATAAGCCTCTATCATAAATGGTCATTAGAAAGATGACCCTCCATGATTTTTAAATAGAGATCATGGAACAATTGGGTGTTAATACATGGATGAAGCATCGGTAATACTGAGCAGAGAATGAACCATTGTATCACTACATATTTTGACTGTCATATTATAAGTTACAAAAGTACATGCTAAAGAAACACAATTTACCTAACTCTACACTAGACCAAGCTATACATAACTATTTCCTCTATGTCAGAATATCCTAACAACATGAAGTAGATAAAAGTACTTTCAGGAATCAATATAAAGGTATGTATCCCCTCATAAGTTCTTGTTGTAGTAACATAGCACAGTTTTCCTCCAAGTGTCCAAAAATTAAAAATAAGGTGTAGTAGCAAAGGTGGAACGCTTTATTTTAATAATAGTCATGAATTCCTCATAAGGGAAATTCGAATAGACATGCACAAAGAGCCTTTTCCCATAAAAGGAAATATTTCCAATTGTCTAGGAGAGCGAGTATCATCGTAAGAATTCGGATGAGAAAAATATTTGGTAAGAAGAACCATTCATTTTATCCCTTGAATAAAATTGAATGCCATATGTGTAAGAAGTATGAGCAGAAAGGGATTGCATGCAAATTCTGAAAGAATTCTCTGCGTATGCAAAACATTACAATCATAGGCATGGATCATGAGGAGATCAAGAAAAGAGAAACACGTAAAAGTTATTTCAACACTCATAAGAAAGGAATATTGAATGGTGCGCATATCTGGCATATATCTATGTTTGGATTTCAAAATTATTGGTAAAATATTAGTATATCATATTTTTCAATTCCTGTGGTTGATATATCTTATTTAACCTACAATAAGAAGAGACTCCAATCAGAAAAAAAGAGTAGTAGCTCTGCTAGTTCTTCATTGTAGTACAAGAATAAAGGAGGTACAAACAATGAAAAATAAGAGAAAGAGGTAAATTTTAGATCGTCTTTAATTGGTGCTAAAGTCACCCAGTTAGGAAAAAGTACAAGATCGGCATAAGAGATCATCTCATGGTGTTGACCAAAGTCAGCATACCCATGTGTGGAAGAAAAAGGGATATAATCAAATGAAGGGGATTAGATCCCTTATTCCTCTTCATTGAAAATAAGAGGTTTAATTTAAGGTAAGGCAAAAAGGTTACATGCAAAGAGCATAACGGGATTTTCCAAGGAATGCATTCGAAGGATAAGGAAAGTATTGAATATTGTTGCCAAATTAGATTGGTGGTATAGACGGTGATGATCAGTTTACTGTTAAAATTTTTCTTACAAGTATTGTTTCCTAATGAAAAGAGGGAGCATAACCATAGGGGGAGTCTACTCAAGTCAATATTTGAGTATCAAATTGTTCATTGATAGTTGGTATCATTAATTGGTATCAGTTATGTGCTGTAAGATAGAGACTAATGGTGTTTGTTGCATGTTATTAGAATTCCCAAGTTGCATATGTGTTGAATGGATTGAATGTTATGAAGCTATTCTATGTGGTAATTAGTATCTGATATGTGGTGAAAGGATAATTATTAGAGTATGAGAGTACTTAGTTATCAATTTCTCAAAAAATGCTAGCAGGAGCATCAATTCAACAATTAGCATTATTTTAATACTTTGTATGAAAGGTACTATCAATTCACATCCACAATCATTATACTTTTGTTATAGTATAATGTTCATGTTGTCACTATGATATTGTAAGTCCAAGTGTTAGAAAGAAAGTCTTGATTTATATGGATAGTTCATGATGAGTTAAATATATTATGGTGAGTCTACTACCCTTAGAAGTCTATCAAGTTGAGTATATTTTTTAGTTTAATAATGCATAGGTGAGAGCCCCTCTATGTTTGTAAAATTAAGCACACCTAAGTGTTTGACTCCATTTTTCATTAGTTGACAATTTGATGGTGTCAGTCATGGGATAAGTTGTTGGTAGAGGTTTGTTTTATGCGGCTAGGTAAGCATTGTTATGAATGTAATCCTAGTTAAGACTCAGACCAGCAGGAATTATTTTTATCATGGCTCAATTGTACTAGCATGTGTTGTTTTAGAAAGAGAGTCCTCTTGAATACCTAAGGAAAAAAATTGGGAGTAATTATTCCTCTCCTTTCAACTCAATCTTCTTCATAGGACAAAGAGGAATTCAGTTGGATCGGATCAAATTTACCTAAGGTTTTTAGCATAATAAGAAGAAGTTGGAAGGTCCAAAAGATTAGAAAGAAAAGGGGATATCACTGATAGGGGAAGAATGTTAGTATTTTTTCCATTGATGTCAAAGGAGAATAAATTGTTGATCAAATAAAAGAAGGAAAATAACCTCATACAAAGGGGGAGAAGGACCTCAAGAAAAACATAAGGAGAAGAATTAGAGATAAAGAAGAGAGCTACATTTATCTTTTCTTAATCATTGGTGATGTTGCTTTGTTTTTTCATGGTGATGCCATCAATGCCAAAGGGTAATATTGTTGGAAATATTTTGTCCTTAATAGAAAAGGAAAAACATGGATATTTCAAAGCATTGATTATGTTGTTGTCATTGTTGGAAAAGGAAAAGGATAGAAAATATGTCAAAGGATGGAAAAGAATGGAGCAAGTGTTTTAATGCAAGATGAGAAGAGATGATGCAGTTGGTTTGAAGGCATTACCTTAGTAAGATATCACCTCAAATTCTGGTGGAACCCAAGTAGATGGATAAAGCTCTAAAGGAGATTTCCTGTGTTATGTGGAAGTTTGGAAATGGTTATTGGATTAGAAGTTATGGTCAATCAAATATGAAACCACAAAATTAAATTGAAGTAGATTCAAAAAGTGGAGAAGTCGTAGTAGTAGTTATATTTCATGTATTTCAAAATTGGCAATGAATTTTGTGAAAGGTTGGTAGACTTGAGAGATTAAATGGCATGCATGTTCTAAGGCTGATTGGGTCCCACGATTCCCCACCGAAACATCGATATAAGTGCGCAGGGTTAAGTGCTTCGAGAGTTAACATGCAGGAGGGGTCATGCAATGGGTGGTTTGTGCAAACCATTGATCAACATATCAGTGACAGAGATGCATTACTTAGCCCCTCTAAAACCACACAAGATTTAAGGGGGAATGAAAAACCACAAGTGCTTTCTTTGGCGACTGGGAATACGTGGAGAAATAACATAATGACGGAAACGTTTTTCATTTCCCCAAGGTGGAGCCCACACAATAACTTGGCATGAGGGAGGTAGCCCGGTGGGTGTACTCGAGAGAAACCTTAAGGAATTCTTAAGGGATATAGTAGGATGATGTGTGCGGGAGAAGGTGGTCTAAAAACATATCACGGTAGTGAGTTGATTGGTTGTGTGCAAACCCAAAGTAACAACTCAACCTGCAAGGTAAATTGTGAGAGAAAAAATAAGGCATGGACGAAAATTTGAGGGCTGACAGTGCTGCGGGTTGATTGTGGTGGACAAAGTAGGCATTATCAAAGACCATTAGCGAATGCGAAATGGTTGAAACACATTGAAAAATGAGCCCGTAAAGGTAAACCAGAGGATTTAAAGCAACATGCAAAGTAGGTGGTCTAGGATGGATTAAGAAGGCTACATGGCACAACAAGAGGCATAGAAGGATTGAGCCCAACAAGTTTTACTAAAATAATTTAAAAAGAGATTATGGAAAAAATCCAAGGCTCAAGACCTCCTTCTATATCCTCTGATAATAGACAGGTGGCACATTTTGATTGGCTTGCAGGGATGATGTAGATGCACAAGTGGATAATGACGTCAATAGTCATGTGGCCCAATGAGGGGTTGACATGTGACATGCACATTTGGGTTTTTCAGGTACCTAAGTGGACCATTTCTGGGTTACATGTGGACCACTTCAAGAACGAAACGTGGAATGTGTGACATTACCATGATTTCATCCCACTAGAAAGAACCATAAGGATTTTAAGTGGGGCATAGAGGGATCAAAGGACTGACTAGGAATTAGGCTCACATGGGAGGTGTCAGAAAGAACTCAACACAACATGTAGTTTATTAGAACGCATGCAAACAATGTTGGTCCCACACAACATGAAAGCTCGCAAACTCCATCCTGGAGAAATTTTGAATGCAACAGAGCAGAAGGATCTGTAGATAGGTGCTAGGACATGAAGGTAGTAAGGTTAGCAATGGAAACCAATGAAAAGAGTGTGGGCTGACCCCACAAGACAAATCACCCCACAAGCCAGACCTTAGAAGATTATAAAGGGGCAAAATATATTTTCACCAGGACAAAGGTGCTGGGGTCCAAGCGTCGAGACACAAATTTTATGCAACAATAGTGACCAAGGGCATGGAGAAATTTACAAAGAAAACAAGCCCTTAGAGGCTTAAAGAGAATTTAAGCACCTAAAGACTAAATCAGTGGTCATGGCACTTAATATTATGAGCAGGTCAGTAGCTGGAGCCAAACTAATATATAATTCAACAGTGGTAATCCCTTTGGGGCTAGAACAAAGAAAACAACCCATTTTTATATGATTAGAAACATTTTTAATAGAAATCATGTGGGATTTGGCATAGAATGAGTCAAAAAATATATGGCATCACTTTGTAATCAAGCGGTATTGCAGTATTTTGGATGGATGAATAAGTTGACACATTGAAATTTGGAAGTTAGGCCAAACATAACACTAATGAACTAAAAGCACTAAAATTCACATGAATATATAAGTGGCAGTGTATTTGGTAGCATGGAGAAATTAAAGAGGCAATTTTAGAAAATACACTAATTCTGGAGATTCAACAGAAATAGAAAAGCTCTACTAAATCTGTTAACTCAAAAAAATTAAGGAAAATCATCATTTAAATAAATTTCTCTAACAGAAACAATAGAGAAGTGATTGAAGACTTAAGTATGACATTCAAAAGTTTGAGTTGAAGGAGGAAAAAACAGAAATTAATGGCTTCATTCAAGCATTTGATAGCAAGAAAATTAAATCTTAGAATTAGAGAACAACAAATTTGAGTAGAGAAGAAAAAATATTGAGTTTATAATAGTACAAAAGTATTTGAAGACCTGCAAATGAAAGAGAAAAGAGTTATATGAAGAAGAAACCAAAATAAAGATTTCATGCATGGAGGAATACTTAAAGTTAACTAAATTCTCACGCTGAAATATGAGTCAAGAATTATTTAAAAGAAGAATTCGAGCAACCAAGGAAGATGATGAGATATTGTTGGTGCAACATGATTCACAATGTTGGTATGCATCTGAGGTGAATCAGAGACCAATCTTGGTGTCTGAAAGGTGTTTTAAAGATGCAAAAAGTGCATTGGTTATTGGTTGAAGGATTGATGTTGTTGGTATAGATTGGCATGTTAAGTAATGAGAGGTTGCTAAAGATGATTTTAATGGTGGTTTTATTAGTAATCAAATATTGCTGAAGATGTTTGTAAGTTGGTTTTGGTAGGTAGTTGTAGTGAACAAATTTGTTTATTTATGAGTTAAGTGGTATATTTTTACTAGTTTGAAAATGGATGAAAGATGAATCAAGAGGTTCAACAAGTGGTATCTTATAGATCAGGGGTTGTATCTCCTTCCAATATGTGCTGGTAAAAAAGCAGGAGCAAGAGTCCCTTTCAGTAGAGGCCATTAAACGAGAAACAGAAGCAATCCCTTTCAATGAATATTGATAAATGAGCATGGGAAACAATACCTTTCAATGAAGACTAATAAACGAGTAAGGATAGAAGTTCCATTCAGTAGAAGTTGATAAACCTACAAGTAGTAGCCTGTGGGGAAATGATGTAATCAAGTTGAAGCTTGTATTTTCCAAAGAAATAAAAACAAGATTGATGTCTTATGTATATCTTTCTCATGTGTTTGATGACAGTTATGATTTTATGTTTTACATGATTGAGTTATGGTGATATTGATTCATGAATGAATGTTAAAGTGATTGAAAAGTATAATTTGTGAAGAATTGTATAATTTGGTGACATTACTGATCCACCCCCTCTCTTAGTAGTGTCTTAGTTTTTATTGTTTCTAATAGTTAGGCCCCAAATAAATCTTCTTGGAGTTAATAACCATGGAAGAAAACATGTAATCATGTCTGTTTAGGGAGTTTTTGGAATTTTATTTAGATATGTATATCATTAGAGGGTTTTACCAATTATGAATTGGTCAAGATGCCTTGACCATCATCGAGGAATGAATAGAAGTTACTTAGGATCCTTTGAAACTTATTGAGCTAATGAACCTTGAACAAGCCATTGAACCAACACATAGAATCCTTATAGGGAGTCTTTGACCTTCAAGTGGGATATAGGTTCAAAGAGAAGGTTTTTTGTGTTAAAAATGGTTATAAAAGCATAAATATGTTCAAGAGGGAAAAAATGGTTTATTCATTTATTGAACTATCTTGAGCTCATGTACCAAGAAAAACACATACAAACGCTGACACAAGCACTCTCTAAAAATTATTTGGTATTTGAGTTTAATATATTTATCATCATAGGGTCTTAAACAACATGGATACATTTTTTATCCCTATACATAATCCGGGGAGGAAAGAAAGAGCCTATGGCCCTAAAACTTACTTCTCAAGCTCAATCACCATGGAAAAGTCTTGAAACCACCACATAGGACTTTTTTATGGTATTAATCACCTCAAAGTGCGATATGGGCACCATGACTAGGTTGGTTGTGAATTAATAATGTGTTTTGAGGTTTAACGAATCTTAGGGGAGAAAAACAAGGGCTTGGTTTCCTAAATAAATCTTCTTTAACTCAATGACCATGAAAAACATGTGCAACCCACAAAACATGCACCACTTTGGGGACCTTCTGATAATGAGTGGCTTACTAAAAGAGATAATCATGTTTTTAGTAACAATAATAAACCTTTAAGTCTTAATAATTATTAGGGAAAGATACTACCCCCTTATGTATTTTATAAGGCTTCTTGGAATCAAACATCGTCGAATTTATGTTGGACCAAGTTACATATGACATCTTTACGTGATCTTTGGCCTTTGAAAAACAAAATCCTTACATAGAGAAACGAAGCTTCTATGTCTCAAACACCATCAACGAAAACTTCAATCACAAAATATCCCCTCTATGAGTTATTTTGCCTCTAAAAGGAATCATGGGCACCATTAAGTGGATTGATGGAAAATAAATAGATTTAAAATCCTTAGCTATAATTATACCATTCACTTCAAAAAGTTGAAATAGTACAAACATTTTATTGATCTTTACTAGAATAAATATAAATATTTCAGGTAAAATAAATATAATGATTTTGATACTTTATTCTCAACATCTACATACATAAAACATCTACATACATAAAAGTGAAATTTATAAACTTACTGGTTAAAAAACTTCCGTAATGTGAAGGAGTTGAAAAAATATTATTTTACTATTAAATATTATTTTTGAGTTTGATATGGTTCAGATTTCAACCCACTTTTGAGTACGATGCCAGAAAACATCATCATGAGGTGATGTGAATATTAAGAAAGTGGATGCAGCGGACTTTGGAACGAAAAATCTTTAAAATTGATCACCTTGGGACACCTTGTCTCTAAAAAGTCTCTCCGGAATTAAAAGCAAAAACGAGAAGAAGAAGCATTTGATAAGTGGCAAATCCAATTATTTGATAAGTCTCTCATATCGTCATATTTATCTTAAAGTTGATAAGTTAGGTCAAAGTTGATAAGTTAGTTTAAGGAACAACGATTTATGATTTATAAGTGTTTACTTAGATACATATACATGATAATGAAGGCCTTGTTTTAATTTTTTAATTCTATTTTTTAAATAGAAAATGTTAAAAAAATATTTTAAAATAAAGTAATGGTTATAATTATAATTATATAGTATTTTGTTTTATATTTTAAGATTAAATGTTATTAGAAAGTATGTAATTATATTAAAAACATTTTTAATGAAGGTAAGGGATATTGGAATTTTTAAATATTAAGTAATTTTTTTAATTATTTATAGTTTTTATCTTTCTTCATTATATTGAAGGAGATATTTATATTTCTTTATTTTTAAGCTTTTCAAAACACCAAAACGTCTTTTAAAAATTGTTAAAGACAAAACTTACCTTATTGCAGGGTATGATGTTTGTGAGATCTCTTGTTTATGTGACAAATTTTACATTTCACAAACTAGAATATATTTCAAAGCCACATCAAAGAACAAATACATGATACTTTTCATAATCATATCTCCAAATTAACCATCATTGAACATGCTCATAACTCTAGACAACTTATCCACTTTGACCAAATCAAAGTTCTTGCTTCTGAACCTTATTGCTCTACTAATATCATTTAGGAAGTGGTTGAAATTGAAAGGAATCCTAACGATTTGAATTTAGAGGAGTCCTATAAACTTTCCCAATGTTCAAGTCCTATAATTCATTGACTTAGTCAATATAATTCCTCCCTTATTTGTTACACCTACGAGTTCTCTCATTTTTTATTTTCTCTTTTTTTCATTTTAGCCTGCAATTTCTTCTTCTTTGACCACTGCTCAAAAATTTTTCCTCATATTTTCATTCCTCCATATCATTATCCTTTGGATTTTTTCTCCATTTCCTTTGAATTAATTTATATCTGTTTAGTATCATTATTCTCCTTTACGCTCTTTATTTACATTGAAATTTTTGAATTTTTAAAATTTTGCTTTTATAATATTTTCATAAAATCCCCCTTTATAAGTCAATGTCTAATTATCAAAGCTTAAAAATATTTCTTTTCTCAAATATCTGTCAAATTAATTTTCTATAAATTCAAATCCCAACACTCTCAGTTGATATCTTTCTAAAACTTCTTTCTCCCCAAAGATGAGTGGAATATCCACTAGAAACATTGGACATTTCACACCATTGGACATAATTTATCTCAAGAGATAGCTAAAGTAATATTAAGTAGGATGAAACTTCCTTTTGATCTTGTAATAACACCTAAAAGTGATTATGAGTGGCTAAGAGCTCAATTTCCTTGAATGTAAGGAAATATACTAATCACGTAAGACCTAAAGGTATTTTGTAAAAGTAAAATGTTTCTCCCTTATGGAATACCATCATGATTTTTAAGTGACATGGGTTTCTTCAATAGGAGTGAAGTGATAAATCACATTAATAGTAGCATTTAATTATGATTATTTTGTCTTCATTGACAAATAACATTTAATTATAATAATGTTTACCACTTAAAAAGAGGAAAAAAAACTAAACATTTTGTGAAAGTTTATGTGTATGTGTATGGGTGGATATAGAAAAATCTCACAAGATTAATTATCTATTAATAACTTACATTAGAATTAATAATAAACAATGTTCTAAGTACTTAAACATAAAATTAATGTGGATTTAAATCTAAATACTAGGTGTTAGAAAATTATATATTACAGCGCAATGAAACACATAAAATATGCAGAAAACACAAGCACACAAAACACATAAAACCAGAGAGACACAGATATATGTGGTTCACCCAGTTTGGGCTATGTCCACCCCAAGTAGCCAACCCTTACTTTCTATTATCCAGCAAAAATTAAGAGAAACAACCTACAGCAGATCTGCTGTAATATCTTGTAATATTCCAAATCTGGAATTTTCTACAAAAATGAGAATATCTTAAGATATTCTAAAGTTGGAGATAAAAACACAGGCTAATATGATGTGTTAAAAAACACATAGCCCTCAAATGAGTGAAACAACAACAAAAGAAGAATGCTTACACCTTCCCAAGTGGGGAAAATGCAATAATTAGACCCTGGAAATGTTATTCCTAAAGATTTTTCTTTCTACTAGATGAAATAATGCTGGGTTCCCTTAGAATATGCTGTTAGGATGTCACATACGAAAGGGGATTAGAATAAATCCCTTTTTATATGTTAAATAGACCTCTTGGCTACCCGACATCTTGAAAATAGCCAAATCCCAGACTTGAGTTATGCAGGAAAATACTGAAGCATATACAACATTATTTTATGAGGGTTTCTGCAGTAAAATAACGAAATACATGGATTTAGATTTACATGGAATAATATGCCAAGAAAACAAATATCTGGCCTTCTTATTTAATTATAAAGCTAACCCAACAAGGGTTTCATGAAACACATGTACAAGAAAAATAAGATCTGAATATTCAGCTCATAAAATGTAGTCTTACTGCAAAATTATAGAAATATAGCTGAATAATACAAAGGAAGGATGAATATCCATTCCTCTAGCTTTTCGAGAGAAGGGTTAGCCCTTTCCCTAGGAAACTAGCTCAAAAACAAGGGTCTTAACCCTGCTGCAGCAAATTTCCATAAAATGACGTAGTTCTTGCAAGGTACTACGTTGTAGAAGATGAGAACCACTTTAGCCTGTTTCCAAGATGTGAAATGTGCTCATAAATATTCCTATCTGATTTCTGAAGAGGAGGAAAGCACCTTCTATTGAGAAATAGACACGGAAGTGGTGTAAGAATCCTCCACTGCAACACCCTGCAAATCAACAATATTCTGCTGCAGAAATAATGCTGGGACTAAAGAATGATGTTTGGCCTTGAGCCTGGATGTGGAGAAATATAGAACAAGCTCTCCCAAGAGGCCTCTCAAGGGAAGAGGTGGGATTCCTGCTCGGGAATACCCAATGCTACCTTGCTAAACAACAAGGGGAAGCCAAGTCTAAACAAACACGATCAATAGAACGAAATACAAAATCATGAATAACAAAGGCCTCCATCCTCTTTATATATAGCAAGTGAACCTTTACTCATTGGGTTCCATTCACATGTGCCATCAAGCTCATGCTAGTTGTCCTCCACCAAAACTGCACTGTCCAAAGGAGATTCAATGTATCTAGACAGCTTAGTTGACTTGGTCAAATTTGACTGAATCAACATGTCCCCCATCTCTATTCACACCTAAGGGTGCTTAAATTAGCTTCTTATTCTTACCCCTTTTCACATTAGGGTGTTATTGATCCTTCCAAAGAGGATAATGGGCCTCCCTACCCAATTATTCATCCTCCTAGAGATAAAACAACTCTAATATTCCATTTAGCTTGGAGGCTAAAATTTTGGAATCTTACATATCCTCTGTTCTCTCTCACAGTCTCCCTATCTGTTTCTCGCTCTGAGAATACAAATACAATACACAGCCACAATACAATACCCTCATACAAGCGAGGGGTTGCCTTCTAGGGAAAAAAAACCCTAAACTAAACATAAATTCTACAGTCAGATCATCCGCCTAATGAACGACCCAGATTGACTATAAATTACTATACTTTTACAAGGCAATTTTACATCTATTTTTAGCTTCTAGGGCGCTGCCTCCAAAACCCCCCACTAGGGAGGGGTTCCATAAAGTCACAGCCGCCCCCCCTAAACCCCCTAGGCAATGTTTAATTTTGGGCGGCTTTTCCGCCCCATTAAGGTACATGGGTCCAATGCTGTGATACAAAATAAACAAGATAATCAGGCTCCACACCCAAAAATCTCCCACTTGGAGACTAATTGTAGCAATTTCACCACTGCTTCATTTGCTGGAAAATGATTCCTCTTTGGACCTGGCTATTTCTCATATTCATCGTCATCCTTGAAGACCAATTGAAACTGAGCATATTCTCAATTTCTCCCTGGTTACAAATTTTGTTAGCATATTTGCAGGATTCTGGCTAGTGTGTATCTTTTCCAGCTTCAGCTGTCCATCTTCCAATAATGACCGTATGAAATGGTACTTGAATTTTATGTGTTTAGTCCTGGAATGAAATGCTGAGTTCTTCGCAAGATGAATGGAGCTTTGGCTATCACTGTATAATGTTCCCATATCATGCTTCTTACCCAATTCATCCATAAACCTTTGTAACCAAATCATTTCCTTACTAGCCTCTGTAGTAGCAACATATTCTTCTTCTGTTGTTGAAAGTGCAACAACACTTTGGATTTTTTAAATCCAACTAACAGTTGTTCCACCTACAATAAATACATATCCTGTAGTGCTCCTCCTATTATCTCTATCACCTGCCATATCTGCATCAACATATCCCTATAGAGAAATGTTTGAACCACCAAAGCATAATTATTGATTTGTGGTACCTCTTAAATATTTGAGAATCCATTTTACTTCCATCCCATGTTATTTTCATGGATTTTTCATGTACTTGCTTACAACTCCTACTGCATGTGCAATATCAGGCCTTGTACATACCATTGCATACATTAATCTTCCAACTGCTGATGCATATGGAAATTTAGACATGTAGTCCATTTCTTCTTGGGTCTTGGGGCATATCTCCTTACTAAGTTTGAAATGGCTAGCAAAAGGTGTACTAACTGGTTTTTCATTTTGGATATTAAATCTTTTCAACACATTTTGTATGTACTCATTCTGAGAGAGTGTTAATTTGTGAATTTTCCTGTCTCTAGTTATTCTCATACCAAGGATTTGTTTTGCAGCTCCCAAATCCTTCATTGCAAATGAGTTTGCCAATTTTATTTTGAGCACATTTATTTCCTACATGTTAGACCCTGCAACAAGCATGTCATCTACATAAAATAACAATATAATATAACTGCCATCATTTTTCCTTTTTAGATAAACATAATGATCATAGTGACATCTAGTATAACCTTGTTTAGACATAAAATTGTCAAATTTTAGATACCACTACCTTGGAGCCTGTTTTAAGCCATACAAGCTCTTCTTTAACCTACACACTAATTCTTCTTTCCCTTTGACTTCATATCCTTCTAGTTGCTGCATATAGATCTCCTCCTCCAAATATCCATGGAGAAATGTTGTGTTTACATCTAACTATTCAAGATGTAAATCTTCCGTCGCTACAAGACTTAAAATAGTTCTAATTGAAGTCATCCTAACAACAGGAGAGAATATTTCATGAAAATCAATACCTTTCTTCTGTGAAAAACCCTTCACCACAAGTCTAGCTTTGTACCTTTGTTTTCCTCCATCTTCTTCCTTCAGCCTGTAAACCCATTTATTCTACAATGTAGTTTTACTTGCAGACAACCTGATTAAGTCCCAAGTCTGGTTATGTATTAAGGATTCCATCTCTTCTTCCATGGCTAGCTCCCACTTCTTCTTGCTTTCAACCTGCATTGCTTCTTCATAACATTCATGTTCACCAGAATCAATCAACAATAAATAATATAATGAATGAGAGTATCGTTTAGGGGGTATACTTATCCTGGTAGATCTTATAACACCACTTTCAGTTGTTTGAGGTTCCCGTTGCTATTGTGGTGGTTGCTATTGCTGTGGCTATTGATTATTATTATTTTCAGGCACCTTTACTTTTTCTGTCATTTCATCAAGAACTGTGTATTCTTTGTTTTCTCTTTCCTGTTTCTTTTCCTGAAACTAATTCTTATACAATACCTTTTCATTGAATATTACATATTTGCTCGTAATGATTTTTTGATTTTCATAATCATATAAGAGATAACAAAAATCATTAACACCATATCCAATAAAGGTACATTTCCTTGATTTTGCCTCAAGCTTTGTTCTATATTCTTTATTAATATGGACAAAGGCCTCACAGCCAAAAGGATTTAAAAAATAGTAGTTTACCTTTTTACCTGTCCATGCTTCCTCTACAATATCACCATCTAAGGAACTTGAAGGCCCTCAGTTTATTAGATAAACAACAGTATCCACAACATCTGCCCAAAATTGTAAAGGCAATCCTGCATTCAATCTCATGCACCTTGCATTCTTCATGATTATTCTGTTCATCCTTTCTAACACACCATTTTCTTGTGGTGTTCTTGGAACTGTCTTCTCTTTGCGAATTCCATGCTCTGAACAGTACCTATCAAAATATTTGATGCAATATTCACCTCCATTTTTTGATCTGAGATACTTCAACTTATTACCTATCTCAATCTCAACCAAAGCTTTCCATTTCTTGAAAGTATCAAATACATCAGATTTATTCTGAATACAATAAATTCAAGTTTTTCTAGTTGCATCGTCAATAAAAGTAACATAATAATGAGAGCCACCAAGAGATGATACCTGAGCAGGTCCCCATACATCTGTATGCACAAGCTATAATTTTTTTCTCTTCTTGTCTTTCCCAACTTTGAGAAATCTGAATCTCTTCTATTTTCCATAAATGCAATTCTCATAGAAATCCAAATCAACATTCTTCAAACCCGACAACAAATTTCTTGATTGAAGAATCTTCATCCCCTTCTCACTCATGTGTCCAAGCCTATGATGCCATAATGCTGCATACACTCCTTTGGAAGTTAAAGCATTAACAGAGTTATAAATACCATTGCATAAATACAATGTACCAACCTTTTCACCTTTTGCTATTACCAGGGCTCCTTTGGTGACCTTCTAGGTTTTATTTGTGAAATTTGTCACACAACCTTCACCGCTTAACTGCCTTGTTGAAATCATATTTTTCTTCAGATCTGGAACATGCCTTACCTCCTTTAATAGTGATTGGTTTCCATTCTGTTGTTTTACAAGAACCTTACCCATTCCAAAAATTTTACAGGGTTTATCATCACCCAAACGGACTTGTCCAAAATCTCCTTGAACATAGTCATGAAAATATTTCTTATCAGGAGTGGCATGGAATGAGGCCCCTGAATATACAACCCAAGAATCAGTAACATTTTCGAAAGAAAGAATCAAAGCATCTTGTAACACATCACCTGTCACATTTTCTTCATGATTGTTTTTTTGCTATGTGCCTCCTTTTACTTCCGAGATCTATAGTATTTCTTTATGTGTCCTCTCTTTCCACATTTCCAGGACACTATCCTCGATCTAGACTTAGATTTTCCTTTCCTTGATTTACTTTGATATACTGAGCTCTTTCCTCTTTCCATTCTTCTTCCCCTAGACTCTGCACTCAAAAAATTACCCGATGTCTCACCGGAGCTTTTCGGTCACATTTCCTCGCTAAGGATAGCATCGACAACATCATCAAACTTTAAAGTACTAGATCCAGAGATAGAGTTACTAATGGCCATAACTAAAACATTCTAGATTTCTGGCAATGAGCACAAAAATAACAGAGCTCTAACTTCATCATCAAAGTTTACCCCTACAGAACTTAACTAACTAGTAACTGTATTAAAATCATTTAAATGCTCTGCAACAGATCCACCTTCCGACATCTTCATATTAAATAAATGTTTCATAAGAAATACCTTTTTTGAGGCCGAGGGTTTTTCACATAATTTCGCCAATGCCTTAATAAAACCCTTTGTTGTTGTTTCCTTCAAAATATTGAAGGCTACCGACACTGCGAGGCACAACCGTACTGTTCTGAGTGCCTTTCTATCGAGAATCTCCCATTCTACATTTGTCATAGTCGTCAATTTCTTTATTTTTCCACTCAATGGTAGGTATATATATTTTTGATACATATAGTCTTCCATCTGCATCTTCCACAATGGGAAGTTTTGGCCGTTAAATTTCATGACCCTAAATTTACCATCTTCCACCATTTCTCACACTCGAACTAGGAACCCTTCTTTCCTACGAGTTTATAAGCTAAATATACCTTTGGCTCCGATACTAGTTGTTAGAAAATTATATATTACAGAGAAATGAAACACATAAAATATGAAGAAAACACAAGCACACAAAACACATAAACCCAGAGAGATGCAAATATACGTGGTTCACCCAATTTGGGCTACGTCCACCCCTAACAGCTAGTCCTTCCTTTCTATTATCCAGCAAATGACACAACCTATAACAGATCCGTTGTAATATCCTCTATTCTCTCTCACAGTATCCCTATCTGTTTCTCACACTGAGAATACACATACAATACACAGTCGCAATACAATACCTTCATACAAGCGAGGGGTTGCCTTCTAGTGAAAAAAAAAACCCTAAACTAAACATAACTTCTACCATCATATCATCCGCCTAATGAACGGCCTAGATTGAATAGAAATTACGATACTTTTATAAGGAAATTTTACATCTGTTTTTAGCTTCGGGGGTGCCCCCCCCAGACCCCCCAAGCAACACTTAATTTTGGGTGGCTTTGCCACGCCATTAAGGTATAGGGGTCCAATGCTATGATGCAAAATAAACAAGATAATCAGGCTCCACACCCAACACTAGGTGCAAAAAAATAATGTATGCGAATAACCAGTCATAATAAACATAAATATCAATTTAATTAAAAGTGGTGGTTTTATATTCAAAGGAGTAACATGACTGATTACAATTTAAATTTCACTGATTAAAAATTGATTTATCATTAACGAGTGACATGGGCTCCAATTTATCATTATTTTTTATAAATACAAGAACTATATTAAAAATTACTTAGCATGATTAGATAAATATAAGTATAAAAGTGTTAATCCCACGACATGCAGGGATACACATAACAAATTTTTTATTTCTATTTTTTAAATTTTAATGAAGCTCAACTACTCCTTTATTGTCATTGTGATCTAAGTTTGTCCCACAAAAACTTTAATCCCATATAACTCATAATCAATGAGTGGCATAACTCTCATGCAAATGAGTCACCCATGAGTGGCATAACATTCATGCTCATGAGTCCTAATTTTAAGCATTTGGCATATCTTAATTTCATCATTCAATCTATGTTAAAGGTGGAAGAGCTCCATCATATTTGTAGTAGATTTTTTTGTATTATAGAGTTTGAAGCATAGTGTTGGAACTTTCTCCCTAAGCCTAACCTAATTGTATATTTGGCTCATTGGTTGGCCCAATCATAAATGTAATTGTTCACTTTATGGTTGAGTCCTCTAATGACCTCAAATTACCATTTTATTAAAGCTAGCCAAACAATATTTCCCTTTCCATTTACCAGTATATCAATGCTAAATTTCCTTAACAATGATTCTTCATCCATCTAAGGGCGACTTAGGATTAAAACAATGTAATTGCATCATTTAGTGAAGCTTAATCACTTACGATTAACCTAATGTAATGCATCATTTAATACAAATTACTCCTATCATGTTTTTTTGCTTGATTCATTTTGATCATTACTTGTCACCAATGTTCATGGAAACACTTGCGACTTGGTCTAACATTGTTTCTTCACCATATGTCTTAAAAATGTTTTTATCAATCATCCTCACATTAATAAGTATGAGTGAAACCTCTCCTCATATGGACCTAACATATTGTTTCAGCCTTTGTTCATATGGACTTGACTGATTGCTTTACTCTTTTGGATGGACAAGTACAGTTCTATCTATATTGGTTTCTTAGAGGGATAACAAATATATTTAAAAATATAGTTTTAATGAATAAAATTTACTCTTTTGGATTGCAAAAGTATGTTATTTTCTTGCTTGTGAGTTTGTTTTCTTATTGGATATTTCCTATTAGTGCATATTTTCTTGTAGGCTAGGGTTTTGATTTTGAGGGGGTATTTTTGACTTTTTTCCTTTGGTTTCTTTTGACGTTCATTTGTAGATGTGATTTTGATCCTATTTTTGTATCTAAGAGTTTAATGATAGTATGTGAGGATTTTTTTCATCATTTCATTTGAAATCAAAAATATCCT
The DNA here is from genome assembly GCA_034641835.2 of Pinus albicaulis. NCBI lineage: Eukaryota > Viridiplantae > Streptophyta > Pinopsida > Pinales > Pinaceae > Pinus > Pinus albicaulis. The sequence continues at coordinate 780,686,279 of CM076583.1, forward strand.
AACCTGCTCTACATTGGTTTCATCGATGATCAATATTTACATGCACATTTCTTTGCATGGTTTTCTTTTAAATACTAGTATAAAAAACTGCATAAGTTTCATACATACACCCTTGAAATAATAAAAAACCAATAAAATTAATTCCTAATTAAAATTGGTTCGATATTTTTACCTTTTTATGGTAGTAAACCCACATCTTAGGTTACGGTCTTGAATTAGGGGAGTGAACTATCCACAACTTTGAAAAAAATCCTAGTATCCTAAGTTGGGGAGCAAAAATCCACTTGTAGTGGCACATTTCCTTGGAATCCCTTCTCACACAAGGGTCAATCACGAGGTCACATTGAGGCAATCAATGTGATATGCCTTGCTTCATCGATCTTGGTGGCGTTGTTCTGGATGCATTATTCTGGGGTCTCTCTAGGGAGGCTTTGGGATTAATTACATTACCGTTGTGTGTATGTCGAGTTGATCAATATCCCCCTAGGTTTTCTTGCTATATACGCTATCCTTAACGGCCATTATTTTAGGGAAATATCATGGGAGATGGTGAGGGGGGCATCCTTCCTGTACCTGGGGAAACAATTATTTAGAACTCAATTGGTCCTATTGGGGGGTGCTCCATGACTCATAAGAGAAATTTTTTCAGGCATAAGATATTTTAATTAGGAGGCTATTGTAACTGACCCAATCATTTTCTCATAGATGACTTGAGAATTCATTAACTAAGATTCAACCGTGGGAGGATCCCTTTGATCTCTATTTTTAATTATTTCTCCCTTAAATTGTATAGGTACATGTCATTTAGTTGTGTCTACTAGCCTTAGGTTTTTTGTTTTCACATTTGTGACACCTTTTGGCCACCACCATGGTGGAGTTTCATTTGCATCATTTTCATTTCCTTGAGGGCCTTTCTTCCTATGAGGAGGGTCTTGCTAACTATAGATGTAGACTTAACCCTACCACTACCATAGATACACATGTGTCACATGTCACTTTGGGTGATACTCAAGGGAATAATTTTTTTTTTTCATTGAGTGGTTGACCATAATATTCCACTTCATCTCCATACCATGAAATCCATCTCTTCAGGTGGGGGTGTAGAATTGTTTGGATATTTACATAGTACTTTATTTGAGTTATTTATGGATAACATAATTACCTCCATGAAAATAAATCCTATGTCCACACCTATATTGATTGATGGTATCCCTCCGATCACGTCCACATATAACTCTATGACCATAGTTCTTGTTCACGCCATATCCAATAAGAATCCTTTCTCATTTTGGTAGAATATTTAGGAATACATTTTCCTTCCATATAGTACATATACCATTGGTATTTTCACATTAGCAATCACATCATCTCCGTTCATATTTAACAGAGGATCTAGCTTAGCCATGACTAGCATACCTATGTCCAATGTTAGAGGGTCAAACTTCATATTCACATCTAAATTATTAGGCCCCATAATGGGTGTTTGTATATCAACAGGGATTAAAAATATTCCCAGTAATGGATTTCCTTATGTTTGCAATCCTTTTACACATTTCATGTCATCATCTACCTCATCTTGGGGCACTTTCATTTCTATTGGGTTCACAAATACTTTTGTAAGTTAATCATTAGGGGGATCTATGTTCCAGGGAATCATGAATTTTCCATGGAGTGTTCATTTTTCCACTTTAGGGCATTTAATTTAGGGGAATAAACCATCATTTTTTTTACATGGGTTTTTGAGTTAACACCTCTAACCAAACCACTTCCATGAGTCAACATAATATTGTGTTGAAGCCTCGAAAATCGCTACAGCAACATTGGGGGATAACCACCCAGTCCGGAGCTTAAAGAAGCTCCTTTTCCATTTGGAGTAGTGTCTCTGACTGGTTAAATTAGGTCCAGTTACCTTTTCCCAAAATCTGATTACTTAAAATACAAATTTCATTTATTAAAGGAGAAGATATATCAGATCAGATTTCTTGCTGATTAGGCAAGAGAGTTGATTCTTAAGCTGATTTGGGGCTCAACCAAGCCACGACTAAGTTATGTCTTACAATTACCCTAACTATTATAACCTAACTGATTTTATATTATTAAATTACTGTTAATTGTTAATCCTAAATGACGCTATGATAATGTTATCCCTATGAAACTTGTTAGTCTAATACTATCTATAAAATAACACACTGTTAATGCTACACTATTGTTAAAGTATTAAAGTACTTCCTATTTATCTCATATGTCAAATCTAAACTAATATATCCTATGTTATTATGCTAATTAACTAACTATAATATATACCTTAAACTATAATATATTCCTAAATATCACTAATCTAGTTCCAATAATAATTCTAAATATTTAATCTAGTTTATTATAATATTATAATATATCTATAATAAACTATAAAATGAAGTTAAATAAATAATATTATTATTATTCTAAGTAAATATTTAATAAGATCTATTTAAATGCATTATCATAGTTAAAATTATTCTAATTACATTAAACTAAATGTTACTATTATTTATTCTAAGTAAACAATTAGTAAAATCTTATTTAACTTATACTACAATATTAAAGTTAAAATTATTCTAAGTATTATATGTTGAAAGTGTACGTTACAAATTAATGAGTAACTAGTATGTTAAGGCTAACTCTAATAAGAAAAAGAAAAATTATTTCTAATTCTAATTGTTAAAAAATAAATGGACTAATATACACTATATTACATTAATCTTTATGATTGATTTTTTAAATGTTTTGGATAAAAATTAAAATCAATCAAAAAGAGTTGACTAATATAAGAACTGAATTGTGCCACTGAGAACCAAAAATTGTTTGCCTTTTATGTAGATTTCATTTACAGATACAAAATTAATCTAAAACGAAAATCCTATCTCGGACTAAGATGGGATAGCCCTCTCTTAATCTAAGAGAAAATTAAAAAATAGGGGAAAGACAGGCTAATGATTGAATTCACTATGTAATTTCCATTAATTAAAAGAATAAATTCATATTTAATTAATGGGATAAAGGAAAAATACATTTGTGAGTTAAATATAAGAAATTATTATTTAATCACAAATATATTTTAGTGAATTTGTTATAGATCCGATTTAGTTCTGCCTCTTGGAGATAGCTCCTGGAAAGCTTCAAATCATATTAAAATTGAACCAACAGAAATGTTAAGTATCAATAAGAAATATATTTTAGAATAGAAATCAAAATTGATTATAAAATAGGGGGGGGGGACTGGTTTATGATTGAATTCGCCATGTAGTTTTCATTAACTAAAAGAAGAAATTCATATTTAATTAATGAGATAAAAGCAAAATACATTTACGAATTAAATATAAGAAATTATTATTTAATTATATTTCAATGAATTCGTTATAGATCCGATCTCGTTTTTCCTCTCTGAGATAACTCCTGCAAAGCTTGAAATCATATCAAAATTGAAACAACAAAAATGTTAAGTATCAATAAAAATATGTTTTAGAATAGAAATCGAAATCAAATACAAAACTTGGACACAAATAAAAAATTCAGCATTCAGGTAGAAATACTCATGAATGGAAATTCAAAATAATGCCAAAGCTTTGCTTTACAAAATATGCAGTCATTGAGAAATTTGAGCCCTATGATTTTATTACATGCAGAAATGCTAAGTAGTATTACAAAGGCCAAAAAATTCTCTTACAATCTTTACAATCACCTCCTCTACACAAAACAAAAATTCCAAAAGTGCAGATTGAATGATAGCAAAGAATCCCCTATGCTGGATTGCAACCCCTTCTCCTTTAGATCCTGTAGCATCTCCTTCAAACCGTTGAGAAACTGATTCCAAGAAAATTCCCCTCCCCCCCCATTTTCAAATGTATCTATGATGGCTTATATAATGCTGCCTTTGAATTTCTGTTTGCCAAAAATGTAATTATTTGAGCTAAATTTTAGATAAGGGATTCGAATCCCTTTCTCCCTTCATGAACCCTATGCATAGGGATAAATATCCCCAAACACTAGCACTGCAATTAATTGATAAAACCGAAAAAACAACTTTGGTTATAACTAAAACCATTGGCGGTCAATCAGACTGGGTGCATAGCATGGACCATTATGCGTGATCGGTTGGTGGTTCATGTGGTGATAAATGATGGTTCAACGCAACTTTCTATGCGGCTTACCAACCGGTGGTCTTCATATCTGTTGCGATACATCACATGTGATCCACATCGGTAGTTTCTGTGGTGATAACTGTTGGCTAACATAAATTTGATGTGGTTTGCAAATTGGCGGTCAACTCAAATATTTCTGTGGTCATAATCAAAACAAATCCCAACACGATTTAAAACCTATCACATGCAATGTGGTTTATAGTTTTAAATACTGTGCATAATGTATTAACCAACGATTTTTGTAATAATGTATTGTTTTATAGTTTTGGGATCAATGCTTACAATACATATTAGTATATTTTACATTATATAGTCCATAAGTGGATTTAAAATAACGTTTTTAATGTATTTAACCCACCTAACAATAAATTGTATCATGGTTTTTAGGTCAACTTTATTATATCAAATTTTTATGCTTAGTTTTCTTTTTTTGGTTTTATTTTGTTTATTTGTTTTTAAAATAATTTAATATTTACAATATTCAATAAAAATTATTATTATTATTTTTTTTTTTTTAAATTAGATTTTGATGTTTTAAGTAAGAAAATAAATACAGTTTTTCCAATTAATCTAATGTTTTTACAAATTATTAAAGTTATGAAATTATATTTATTTATGTTCAAAAATGGATAAAATGATAAATTATTCATTCACTCCTTCATTAATGGATATGTCAAGCCAAGTGAAGGAGATAAACAATCAATATACATAAACGTGAAATGCAAAATGATGTGCCAAGTCACGTGGAAGAAATACCAACTGGTCAAATCACATACCAAATTCGAGGTGATGTGGCAACAGAAGGTGCCACTTTGTCTTCAATTGATCATTTATGAAAATATTCCATGAATGCAAAAGGAAACAAGGAGGTGAAAAAATATGATCAAAACCATGAGGCAAGTGGTAAAGTTTCAAAAAGTCAAGAATTTTTTCAAAATTCCAATAAAGAGGGGAGTTGGAAAAAGAAGGATCCCTAAAATCAAACAAATATAAAATAAAAGGCCTTTAAACAAGTGCATTTCACAACGACTAATCCAAATGAGGTCAAAACGAATTAATATAGATTAATAAGAACAAATCGAACCCGTTTAGGTCTTTCCTCATTTTCAAATTTCAATAGTAGTACTATCAAGTAATCATTTAAAATGGTCCCCATTTTTCAATTATAAGTGAAAAATGGGGGGGATGTATTTCACTACAACAATTGGCGACATACTGGGAAGAACCAGTTATCTATGTTCGAATTAATAATAAAATTCTAAGGAAAAAGAAACAGAAGTTAAATTAAATCAAATTTATAAGATTCATACTTTTCTTTGAAACTCTTAAATGAAATCAAATACTATCATTTTGCATATATTGCAAAGATTGATTATAAAAGAGCTAATTATGGACAACTATTTAATGACAACTTAAACTTAAAGAACACAAACATGTTGTTTTTTTTAGTGATAAAGATGAACTCTTATAATCATAGGTAGGACCACTAGTGCCAACAGGCGTCCATAGCCTCGACAGGGTTACCTCTTAGCCCAAAATGTCAGTATCCCATCTATATTTAAATATTCAAAGAAAATTTTATTTTATTGAAAACCTGAGAACCATTGCCCTGGCTTGGTGACCAGATCATGACAATGCCATTCACAAGTTTTGATAGTCATGAACAAGATGGCTCTTGATGAGACCTCTTGTCTTACAACATAAAGTTGTGAGCCATTATCCTGATGTGGTAATCAGATTGACAATGTCATAATTATCAGAACCTATGATCATCGTAGGCTGGCTCTGTAAAGATACCCCCTATATTTCATATTCTTTGTAACTTTTAATTTATGCTTTGATAATTGGCGATAATAGATGGGGAGACAAATTATCTCTTTAAGAGATTTGGGATGACATGGAAGAGTTTAAAAACTGAACTTTTGATATTACTTGTGTTAATCTAGCTAAAGCTGATTTTTAAGATAAGCTATTGTAAAAATAAACTCTTATGTTTTGAGATCATCAAAATGATAATAAAATAAATATTTAGAGTTTTAAAATTAAAATGTCAATGGAAGCAATTTTGAAAATTAACTCGATATTCTTTCTTTAACCCTAGAATTCTCTTTAAATATAGAGTTAATAATTTCCCATGAATGAAACCAAAGTTGAATAGAAAAATTCCTCTTACTAAAAGTTGATAATACCACTAAAATAATATGTATGAGGATTTTCAAAGTAATTGAAAAATGATCTATTGTGAAATGAACTCTTTTGAAAGGGGAAAAAATGAAAATGAAAGAAGTAAGAATGAAAAGAAACAAGCTCTTAAAAATAAAAACATGAAATAAAAACAACTCAAACAAGATGATAATGTTTTGACAAAAACATTAAGTTCATGTTTTCACATATTCATCAAGTTAAGTTATTGTATTTTTTATTTTTTATTTTTTTTATTTTTTTATTTTTTTTAAAGAGTTATCCTGTTTTTGAATCTATTAAAATCGAATCAAATTAAATGAAAGATAGCGAACCAGAAAGAAGATCATCAAGAGAATAGATCATGGGAAACATCTTTACAAGATAAAAAGTATAAAATGATGAATATGTTTTGAAATTAAAAATTTTATCTTGCAAGATGTTTGTTAAGTGCTGCTCCTATTTTAAAAGCATTGATGCAGTTTTAAATTTTTTATTCAAATGCTTTAATAGGAATTTTTTCCAATTTTGCTAAAAAATTATTTTGTAAGTCTTTTAACGATGATGTTTTAAAAGTAAGACTAAAAATTAGTTTTCAAAAAGAATTATAAATGAAGTAAGAAGCAAAATTTGGAAAAGGAAAAGGAATTCCCTATATGAATCATGGTGATTTTCTTTTCTGAATTGCTTTCGCTAGAAAAACCAAATCCTCAATGTAACACCCCCAATTCATGTGTTTGAATTTCAAATTTAGACATTTGAACTTTAATCCTAAGGGGAGTGGACCCCAAGGGATAAATATTTTGTGAATGTAATTAAATATTTAATTGAGGAAATGAATAAAATGATGTGGTGCAGATTGACCAAAATGAGATTTATGAGATCACTTGCTAAATCCATGAGGATGAATGAGGAAAATATTTCCCCAAAATCTTTCAAAAATCCTTGAAAGAAATTAATTTTAAATTTAGATTTTTGAGGAAAAATCTGAATTTCCCCAATGATGAGGAAAGTAGTTGGGAAGAGGTAAAAAGCTGGAAAAGCTGAGGAAAAGCATAAAACAGCTTTAAAGGATCCCTAAAATGGGAAGCCTAGGCAAACAGGAAGAAAATCATCCTGAGATTCTGGACACAGAATTAGAAACATGCTTTGGGGAACAATAGCTTAAATAAGCTGCTCTTGTACAGATTAGGGGTTGATCTGTTTCAAGGAGAAGATCTCAGCTCGGGGGTGAGTTCTGGGAGACAGAAGGAGTCTAAGGTTGGGAGGTTGGTCGACTGCATGAGTGGTATGTCTCTAAGTTAAATTGTATTTCTACTTACTGTGGTATGAATTGGCTACATATAAAAAAAAATTGATTTATAGGGTATTAGATTTATTATTTCTACATTTAACAGAATTAATCATAAGGCAGTCACCTGAAAATTCTGTATGGTTGTAGAGAAAAATCTGTAAAGTAGAATCCAACAGAAAGTCTAAACCAAGGTTGGTTTAAATTTGAGGATACATAGTCTCTACAGATAGTATTGTGAATTTCTTTTGTTCTATTAGCACAAAATTCTGAACATGAATAGATAAATCAAAGAGAATTTCTCCAAAGTCTCTAAACAAATCCCTAAGGTAAAAGCTGGGGATTTCTAATATCTTATGAAGCATGAAATTGTAACTTTAATCTGTTTCTGTGAAAAATGGAGTAGTGAGAAAGTAAATACATAGAGTGCAGAATTAATTATTTTGTAGCTATTAAGTAAAGAGCAGAGAGTGGTGATATTTTCCACAGTATACACATTAACAGTTAATGTAACTACTATTTTCCTTGGCCAAGATCAAATGGAGGAATAGAAAACATTAATGCTATAACAAGTAACTAAGTAGCAAGGGAAGGAATCTCAAACCATGACCAGCTCCACAGAAATACCTAGAACAAGAGATCTATGTATGCAAGAGCTGTGAATAGCTATAAGAAAATGAAAAGAAGATCCAAGGAGAAATATATAACATGGAAAACCGGAAGAGTATAGAAACCTACGATAATATAGTCCTGGTATTTCATACCTATTAATTATATGTATAAATCAGAATGGACTTACAAAGCTATGCATGCAATTATATGTATAGACAGACATTAGTGAAATAATTTCAGTGTAAACATGAGTAGAGGGAGACTATTAGCCATGATACTAGAGCAAGTATGGAGATATCTAGCTATAGAAACTAATGAATGAAATATATCAAAAGAAAAGTTAAACTGAAATATAACTCCCCCGAACTTCAGAGAGTCTCTTAAAAGAGTCATGCAGAACTTAAGTAACTGAGGAGTCTGGTACACAGTGAACAACACTAGTCCTACAGAGAATTACATCAGATACATTCACTGCTATGATAAGCAAATTAAACAAGGATTAATTCCATTGTGTTAAATCGTATACACGAATCACTCCATGCGAGGTAGCAGGAGACAATCCATATAAAGTTAAGCTGTAGCGTCGGTATAATGAGGTCAACAGAAGAAAACATGGAATATATATATATATATATATGTATAAAAGTCACAATACATGCTGAGCCTATCAGGCTAGGGTCTGGAAATCGAAACCCTTAGGCCAATAAAAACAAATTTAAAAGAGCGCCAATGTATGAATGAAACATATTAACATTCTGACTCTGACAGAGTCTCGTTCCTCAACAAACACTGTGTAAAACCATAAGAGAGGAATTATTCTACATCAACCGAAACAACTCAACGAGAGAGTAGTAGTATTTCCACCGGCATACCGACTTGAAACGTCAAGGAAGTCGATGTTAACATCCATAATAATGGAAGGTCTCATGACTGCGTTCAAGACATATGAAAGGGATCTTCGTTACCTGTGGAAAACAAAACAAGTCAAGACAGAAATTAGTTAATAGCACCGTTGCTAGGAAAACATTGGAATGGAGAAAATGCTCATAACAACGAGGCATTACCTGGGAACCAAGAATCTCAGTGCCGACGAGCTCTTTGAAATTCAAACATTGTAAACAGAGTATCGATTAAATTGAAACTCTATAGGGTAATAATAGAAGGAAATAAACATATAGGCACAGATAGGAGGGAAATCGAACCTCACCACATCCAAGTGAACGACTGTCATTCTCCGGAAGTGAGGCGAATCAAGTAGATTGGAACGCTACACCTGAATAACAAAATAAATTAAATCAATGAAATAGACAGAGGAACAAAGTCGACAATGAATCGGAAATGGAATACAACGAAAATTTTGCACAGAGGGTATAACCAAAACCTCAGAACGAAACGCATTCATCCTATTCACGTTCGTAGACTCCCTCAGAATCGAAGTAGGGAAAGTTCTGAGCAACGAGCCTGATCTCTAAAGCGAAATGGAAAAAACCAAACGAAGGTAAAAACCATTACCTAGTAGCGTCGTAGTGGAGTAGGCACGCTAGCATTCTCCTTCATGAACTGCGGTCAGTAAACCCTCTGAAGAGTAAGGACCTGGCAGACGAAAAGATACACAAACAAATAATGAACGCGGAAAACTATCTTTGCACAATATCAAAGGCTTATATAATTATTCAATAGACCCAGAAAACCTAATACAAAATGATCGACATCATCCACTTGGCAACATCACAAGAGAAGAGCCACAGATCGAAGGTTGGCGAGTGCAATTAAACCAGTCGTAAACACATTAATGATGCCAAGATCCGAATTAAATTTCATGCGTCCTGGTTGCATATAGAAGAGCGCCATTTAAGCCGAGTAAGCTCGGCTGGTAATACCATATCGACGTGGATCTACCACGTGGACGAAAGAATGGGACAGAAACCAGTATAAACCATTCAACGCAACCATACGTATCATAAAATCCGACGTGGAGAAGACCTACCCCGTCGCCATGAACACAGTACCTCAAGTCGAGTTGAACTACACGCTCTGCGTGTAAATCGATAGCGGAATCAAGTTGCACATTAAAAATCTCATGTACAGGGATATGCTATCATATCAACGCAGATGTGAAATTAATTATGAATGCCACCTCATCTGATCTTCAAACGTATAAGAAGAGTCAGTCATATAATAATATACACATTGAAATCAATTGTAATCACCATCAAAGGGTGTACATATACGTATTGGGAAATCGTGGATATGTAGATTTACAAAGGGTCGAGAATGCTCGTAGGCATAACAAATTCCAAACCCATCGTATATAATGTATGCGAAAGGACCGTAAGGCCAAGAGAAAATAAACATCCAAGTAAACGTTAAATATAGGTGATATATGTGACCTTTATAGAAAATAAAATGATATAATTTCATTCCATACTTGGAGTTAGAATAACATGAGACAAGAGAAAGTTAATAGAGAGTTCTCGAGGTTATGATATTATGATGAGAGGAATCATGTTTAGAGAATTAGGATTTCATGGTAAGCCTGAAATGCTTGGAGAATTTTTTTTTGGGTGTAAATGGGAGGTGTGACACACAAATTGCACTCATAAAAACCTGCAAGAGAAAGAAGATAAGGATAAGAAAATATAAGTAAAAGAGAAAATAAAAGAAAGGAACAAAGGAGAAATGAAGATCAACATGTACAAAGACCTAAGAAAAATTCATACCAATTTACCTTGTGAATCTTGACGTCTTCATATGAAGAGTATATAAAAATAGGCAAGATTAGTCATATTTATCTCTAAGTTTGGATATGTTGAAAATCATGATTTATTGAATCTAAAAACTAAGAGATGCTATAAGAATTCTTCACATGATAAAATGAATTGACATATGAATAAAGTGAGATAATAAAATATTTTATGTCATCATTTGATCTTGTGAATTCTTTTTATTAAACATTATTTAAAATGTAAATTTAAATGCTATTGCAATTATATGAGTAAAAAGTAGAAATAGACCTTATATTTGAGTTAAAATTTTAAAATGTGGGGTTTATCATTTATCAAATATAAAAAAAAATTGTTTTATTAATGAAAACCTCAAAAATGAGAAGAATGCCAACTAAGTGTCTGATAGGCTCCGATCCTTTTTCATCATAATTGCATTATTTGGAAAACAACAAAAATATGAAACAGAATTAAATTTATTCCTACTCTAAACCTTTTGAAGGAAAATGATCAATTCCAAGTTTGAAGCTACACTTAATGATAGAATTTACATTTGTAAAAATTTTGAGCATCTCTATAACAAGCAGAACATGTATATTTGTGATCTAAACTATACAAAGACATAAAAAACTTTTTGAATCATCAAGAATTAGAGTTTAGTGGCATCCTTCGCAAAAAGCTAAGGGATTCTACTTCGTGAAACAATTTATTATGATGATATAAGGACCATCTCTATGACACTAGAATATGTAGCACCATTATATCTCTTCATAAGGATTGTGAGGGTATAGGGAATCTGTGACACAATTTTTTGAAAATAGCACCCTTCTCATACATAAAAGAAAGATGAATTAAATTATTGAAGCTGACCTATTTGATATTGAAATATAAAGGACACTGAAAGAAACTCAAATATATCTCTGTGGTTTATCATGACATGGTGTTTTATTATATTTGTGTCGTGGCAACACTACCACTTGTTTCCTTCCTTCTTTATGTTATTTTCAGCATTGCCAACATTTTCCTTTGCATTCACAGGCATTATAAGAAATTATGGATGCGCAAGGACAACCCCAATTGGTACCAAGGATAACCCCATTTTCCCACTGTGCCAATTAAAGTCCCATTAAGTTCAAAGGATGTATTTTCCATGCCAAGCTCATCTAGGCATCCCCAGTGTCACATTGTTTTCTCCCTTCTCCCTTCTTTGCGGAACAAGAAAATAACATAACTAAAGTTCCAACACTTATTTGACTAACCTAACACACTAAATATGAAAGAAAAATGTCTTACCCTTCCAACTAACTGTCAAGGAAAATCATGCAAAAATTGAAAATGAACAGCTTCAGAGAACTGATATTTGACGACAGATTATTGATTTCTTACCATCAGAAACCTAGGAGGGCTCAATTTTATGTAATTTTATTTCTCCATCCTCTCGTTTGTTGAAAGTTTGAAGGGATTTTTCTGTTTTTTCAGAATCTCTTCCATTTATGCCGAAAACTTGTTGTAACGCAGATTTTATTTGATCCAAATTCACGAAAAATATGAACCAATTCTATATTGCCCTTTTTCCTTATTACTCTTTGAGAATTTTCCACAATGCATAAATCATTACCAAAACTGAATAAATATTTTGAGTGATGTAAATATCTCTCAAGAATAATTACAATCAATCCAATCAGAGAGATTTATTTTACTAGCATTGATCCATCTCAACCCCGGATCTATTACACACCAGGGGAGAGAAAAAATCCACCTACGAATATCTCAACACTCAATAAATCATGTTCTAAGATGGATCTATGCTTGTGTGACTATGTGATGTCAATAGTTTTTTATGTCAGACCTTTTTCAGCATTACTCTTGGTGCCATCAATACTACAACAAAATATTGAAACAATTATGTAACATCATGATATCCGGCAACTCTAGATAAAAATTACACAGCCAAAGAAAGACAATCATACTCATGGATAAGAAATAAAGTTTTAAACGAACACTGTTAGAAGTCTTGATCCCATTTTACATTGCCCTGTTTTTGTGCTAATCATAGAAGAATTTCCAGAGTGCACACTGCAAACTTTTACCAAGACCCCAATCATAGTGGTAAAACTCACGAGGTATCACTTGGACTCAGTGATCATACCCTACTCACTGTCAGGCATGGGGGGCCAAGTCAAAAACTTGGAAAAAATAACTTGAGAAACAGTTAGCAACAACACCTGAGTCTGACTTCGAGTCCAGACTCAGAGAAAGTTTGACTCAGAAAAAACTCGACAAGCGGTTTTGGTTTTGAGAACTCAACGTTAACTCGCAAAGTTGGTGTTCAAACTCAGAAAAATTGACTCCACAGAAACCTGGTAAAAAAAATTTGGTGAAATTTTGTGTACATTTAAAACAAAAACGTGAAAGGTTTTGACAAGTTTCTTGCAAATTAGGAGAGTACAATATTCTTTTGGGTGAAATTTTCTTATGCTATAAATGTTTTATTGACCAAGTTTTCGACAAAATTTTTGCAAATCTGAAAGTACTCTGACCTGGTTACCCCAAACAAGTTTTCAACAGTGGTCCCAATCAATATTTTTAAATATATTAAACTATTTATAGGGTTTCGATCAATGTAAAAGAGGGCTTCCCTTGGTGAAATGTTTGATGAAAAGCTTAAAGAAATTTTGACAATATTACACTCACCACAATTTTACTACATCCTTTCTTCTGACACATCCACCAATGAGGCTTTGATTTCCGCACCCTTACGTACTGAAAAGGAGCAGCTGTGAAAGACTGTCCATGATGGTAAAAGGGTGGACTCTGATCATAACCTGAATCATGTACTAGAACATACTTCCAGCGAGCTCCGGAATGAGAAGAGGCATGGTTTTTCTTCACATAGGAATGAGGCACACTCTGATTCACAGTTGGGTTTATACATGAGGAAGATTCATTACATAGAACATTGCTATAAACCTTCATCTAATGTCAAACAAGTAATTTTGGAACGTAACGACCTCTAGGACAGAGTTGAAAGTTTGCAGAAGTGAGCGCTGATAGGAAGATGGTTGTACCCATAGGATTTAATTGTTCATATGCCAGAGTGGGTAAAAACTTTCTGGTGTCCAATTCTGGCTTACATTCCTAATGTAAGTAAAATGATGGGGAACTGGTTTAGTGTGCATTTTCTGCATGACGAAGATTGTAGGAAGACTATGGCTCAAACCTGGGTCCGGGGCAGAAGTTTCATGCAACTCCTCCCATGGTTTTTGGATTTCAATCCTATAATTGATGCCCCGAAGAGTAAACTGATTTGGGTCAAATTAGCAGGCTTACACCTGGAGTTATAGACCTTGAAAATGCTTTTGGATATTGGAAATTCCATTAGAATGACAAAATATTTGGATCCTAGATGTATTGGTACTGTGGACAAGTGGATTGCTTGGATTTTAGTTGAAGTTTCATTCCAAGGTGGGTTGTCGAGCCATGTTGATTTAATTTGGGGACAACGAATACACCGATAGAGACTGGACTACTGGGGTGTTCCATTCCGTTGTCTCACATGTCACCACACTGGTCACTTGCAAAGAACCTGTCCTATAAGATAATGGAGGAGAGGATGCCACAAAGACATGTCTTTTGCTCGCCAACATGGAAAGAAGTCAGAAAATTCATATGGGTCCGACTCGGGTAAGTCAATTCCCCCCTCTTATAACATTGTCAGATATTACTCTTCCACTTTACCTTTGTTAAATATATGTATTGAAATACCTGAAAACATAGGTTCCCCTCGCTACAATCAATAATTCTCTCCAATTTCCCACGATTCAACCTCGCCGCACTCTGATAAACCAACATATGACCCCCAGGGAACTATCTATACAGGAAATCCTACCTGATCACCACGTCCACATCCCTCTGAACTGCTAGTGGTTTCACCATCGATGCCCCCCCTGGAATGGGCTTATCCATTATCTTCTCATGAACCTGTTCACCCACAATGCCCAAATTCCACACAAAATATTGTGGGTAGTGATTTAGATGTACTTCTAGGAAACCCAATGCTACAGATGGCTGCACTTACTATATTTGATAAAGGACTTTCAAAACCCTTTCCTCATATATCTCCTGAGTCGGCTTCAAACATCACTATCAGGAAGACTACTAAAAAGGGATCAAGGAATTTTCGTGGTCGGCTCAGGAAAAAATCATTATTTCAAGGGGATCTGTATGATTTGCATGATGTTCCTATTACTACAACTGGTGATATTCAGGGCCTTAGAGCAGGTAGCCCCAATGAAGTACCTAAATGATGACTATGGTATCTATGACTGTAAGAGGGTTGGGTAGACCCTCTAAAAATCTTCGTCTTCACTAGATGTTCTCAAAAATAAATCCATCAATGATATTTCTCCAAGAAACTCTTTGTAATCAGACTATTGCTATTGAGACCATTTTAAGTATACGCTCAAGTTGGCATGCAGTGGGAGTGGATGCAGTGGAGCAGGCGGGTGGAATTTTGGCCACTTGGGACCCTTTATTATACAATCTAAAGGCCTATAAATTCTTTGGAGGTATTTTTCTATACGGTAATATAAGAGGGGTCTCGGAGCCAATATTATTTATAAACCTATATGCACCTTGCAAAAATAGGGTGGCTTTCTGCGAAAGGCTCGATCAATCTGGGCTCCTTGGTATAGATAATATTATGATAATGGGTGATTTCAATGCCACCTTATCTATGGAAGAATCATGGGGTGACAGGGCCCGACAGGATCCTATGGCTGATAAAATTGGACAAATTTTCGTTGACTCGGGATTGATTGATATCAAACCCTCTCCTCTGGTGCCGACTTGGAGGAATAGGCACATTGGAAGCGACTTTATCAGTAAACTCCTGGATCGGTCCATGATTAAGGATTCTCTTATCAATGTACTGGGGAACGTCTAGGCTACGGTATACTCTTCATGCCTCTCAGACCATATGGTGGTCTCTCTCACATGGCGACAAGAGCCCATATTTGCTGAATTTCCTTTCAAATTCAACCGTGTATAGTTATAGGACCCTGCCTTTAATAAAATGGTGATTCATTGCTGGTGCAAGGAGGAAAATGACCCAGAATAGGTGGGTTGGATTAAGTTTGCTGCTAAACTACGTAGCCTCAAAACCATTTTTAAAAAATGGAAAAAAGAGAAAACAGTGGGTCTTAGGATGGTGCCAAGAGAAATCGACAGTAAGATTGCTCAGATTTATATGGACATGAAGATCGGCCCACATGACTCTCTATATTATGCCACTCTTGAGAAGTTGCATTCACACAAGCTTGATATTTTAAAAATACAGGAAACTAAATGGAAATTAAAAAGAAAATTTCAATGGTTGCAGGAAGGCGATCTGAGTACAAGGTTTTTCCATAACTGTGAAAATGGCCGCTGGAACAAGAATTCAATTTGGAGAATAAAGGCTACTGATGGCTTTATGAAACATAAAAGGAAGGACATACAGGTTGAAGCGCTCAAATATTTTACTGATTTTTATAAAGTTGACCATGAAATTGATCATCAAAGCTAATCTTGGGTACTACAACATATGCCCTCCATGTTTGACCTATATGCAAACAATGTTATGGAGGCGGAGATATCTAAGAAGGAGTTAGAAGCCGCACTAAAATATTTTGCACATGAAAAAAGTCCTGGGTCGGATGGATGGCAAACTAAATTTTTTTTACACTTCTATGATATGTTGGAGGACGAGCTGCTTATGGTTGTGGAACATATTAGAATTCTGGGTTTTGTTTCTGGCGATATGAATTTGAACTTCTTGAGAATCATTCCAAAGTCATCAGATCCTGAACAGTTCTCAGATTTTAGGCCTATAATTGCACTATGTAGTGTTGTGTACAAAATCACCTCTAAAATTATTGCAAATAGGATTTGGGGTATCCTATGAACATACATTTCTGAGGAATAATTTGGGTTTTTAAGTGGCGGGTCTATACACGATGCCATTGCTATAGGATAGGAGGCTTTACATTCCATTCATGAAAACAAAACTGAGGGTCTAATTATGAAGATCAACATCCATAAGGCATATGATTCTGTAGATTGGTATTTCATTAAGGTAATTATCCTAAATATTGGGCTATCTGTTCAGTTTATTAGATGGATAATGTCATGGATAACTTCAGTAAGATATGTTTTTCTCATTAATGGACTATCGACTGACTTGTTCTTGGCCGAAAGAGGGCTTCCACAGGGCTGTTTTTTATCCCCAATCATATTCATCCTTATTATGGATTTCTTCAACAACCTCATGAAGATGGAAAAGGAAAAGGGTTACTATGATGGACTAGATTTCTCTCCTACGGTATGTGTCACACACTCATTATTTGTTGATGATTTGTTGGTCTTTAGTAAAATTATTAGGAACCAGTGGTTTTATCTACACTACATTCTCAATCGATTTGGAGCTGCTTCTGGTTTATGCATTAACAAAGGTAAATCTCTCCTTCTGTATGATTCAGGAGATGTGGAGGAAATTAAGTTTATTACTAACTTTATGGGGACTAGAAAAAATCATATAATGTTGGGAATAACATATCTCAAATTTAGAATCAAACCTTGTTCATACAATAGCAGTGATTGGACTTGGCTGATCAAGAAATTTAAAAACAAGATACACAAATGGAAGAGTAGGTTCCTTTCGCTGGGTGCTAGATATATCTTGATACAAGCTATCTTATCTCAATATGTGGTCTATTGGTCTCACCTGTACTTTCTCCCAGTAATCACCGTTAACAAAATTAATTCCATTATTGAAAATTTTCTATGGGGAGGTTCCTCAGATCACAGTAAAATCCATCTCTGCAAATTGGAGGCAATATCTATCCTGAAAAGATCTGGCGGTTGGGGTCTATCAAATCTCAGACTTTTTTCAAATTCACTACAGGTAAAATCTTAATGGTGTGCTCTGAAGGGTGATGTATTATGGTCTAAAATAATTACACACAAATATTTTGAGGGTGATTCTATTCGATCTATATACTTGGGATGTGTAAGGTCTGTACAAAAGGCTTCAGCCATCTGGTGCAATTTCCAAAGAGTGATGCACATCTTGGGACAAATACTGGTTTGGGAGTTCAGCAATGGAAAAAATATTCTTATTAGAGTCGACCGAATGCTCAGATCTGAAAACACAATTCTCTTTGATTCACACCTACTTAACATACTTCATCACAGTGGCATTCTCTCTCTCTTTGATCTTATATACTGCTGGAACCTTGGGGCTCCCATATGGAAATCTACAGAGATGATGGGGTTATGGGGCAGTGAAGCACATAGTTGGGAATGCCATAAAGCTCTTCGACAGTCGATGGGATTATCTTTCAAAGGCGACGGTGACATTTTGGTTTGGAATGGAAAATTCAAGGGTGCGAGATTACTGGTTAAGGATGTGTATGAAAATCAAATTGCTAAAATGACTCCCGACCCTACACTGTCTCCTTTTTATATTTCATTGAATCTTAAAATCCCTACAAATATAATATTATTTGCATGGTTATTGTGGAAAAATAGAGTACTAACTTGGGTGGTACAATGAAAATGGGGATTTCATGGTCCTGGAAGATGTCCATTTTGTCTCCAACATGAAGGGATTGCTTCTCATATTTTCTTCACATGTACCTTCTCTCTTTCTAATTGGCAGAATTTTTTTGGGCTTATAGGTGACCCTTCTTGGAATCCTTCTAGCTGTATTCAAGTTATCAGATCTTGGGTTGTTGTAGGTTTCTCTTAAAAATATTTACCCTTATATGTGTTTTGGGAAATTTGGAATGCTCGAAATCGTTGGATTTTCTAAGGGGTTCCCCCACGACACTCCAAGATTACAGGGAATATTTCTTTATGGACTAATGATCATCCTTGTATCCCACCTACTATTAAGGATCTTTCTAAGAGAATCTGGCCTCACCATATTGAGCTCCCGGATTTATATTTTGATGGTGCAAATAAGGATGGCCTATGTGGCTGTGGGGTCTGGATAAAGATTGAAGGAAGGACCGATATCACATGTTTTGGAATGGAGGTGTTGGCTCAAACAATAAGGCGGAAATTATGGCATTATGGAGTGGGATACTGATTTCTTATCATCTAAATCTCCCTTCAATTCACATATATGGACACTAAAAGTACACCATTGATGGGATCAGTGGCAGATGTGGAATGCAATGCAACAATAGCGTTGGTTGGGTATAGTGGATCAAGTATCTATTAGGAAAGTTTCAAGTCTACACTATTCAACACGTACATAGGGAGAAAAGTACGCGTGTTGACCTTCTCTCCAAAAGAGGGCCCAAGTCCACATATGGTGCTATTCAGATCATGCATTATAGGGCTTCCACTTTGTTGGACTCTCAATATTTTCCTCTGCCATAATATACATCAAGAGAGCCTGATCTTCTTAAGTGAACTATAATACATTTACAATCAAGTGGGATATCCTTTTTTCTTATGCTGCTTTTACAAGCTATATATTAATTTTACATACCAGATCCTTTTTTGCTTTTTTCCTTTCTCCATATTCTCCTTTATGCTCTTTTCAATCACATGATGTTCCCACTAGCCCTCGGTATGTATCTGGGCTTAGCGATGTTCTATTCAATTACGTATTGGTTGGGTTTTCTGTGATTGGTATGTGGATTTTTTACGTTTCTTTATGTCGTTTTTACTGTTCTTATGATGGATTTGGTTTTCCTCTTCATGGGGTTCATCCCGTAATCTGGCATATGCTAGAATGGTATGTATAATGTGCTAGAAAATGGTCTTTGACCAATGAATATGAATTGTTATATATGACAGTGTTTTTTTCGTCCTGAAAAAAAAGTTCGAATCAAAATATTTAGCATGCAATGGTTTCAATCAATGCTGCGAAACTCCGAATTTTTCCTTCTAGGATTATAACCATGATATAATATCTTCATTTCCACTTAGGGTTTCAGAAAGATTTATGTCTTTGCTGTGATTTACACTTCGACTTCGCTCAAGTCCTCCACTTCCATGTTAAGCTACAGAGAATTTCTGGTTACATGATATACACAACTCTTTCACCAGTGTGGCAAGGCTTCAAATATTACAGAGAAGATTAAGAAGCATACTAAGTCTGCCATTACCCTAAATTTTGAAAGATTTGGCACTTACATGGAAAAATTAAAAAATTTTCCTTGAAAAACAATTTTACATGCAATGTTCATATAAAATAAAATGGCTTCACTGAAATGGCTTGAACACAAACTCTCACCTGATTCATGGAAGTAACGAAAAACTAGGTATTTCATCTCGCAGGAAGTGATCATGATTGTGGCGATCCACGTCTCTTCTGATAAGCCCACTTGAACCCCTCAGTGTAATGGAGCTAATGGAGCTTTCTGTGGTAGTCTCGGGATAGAAATCACTATGATTGGAGGCACTAGGATTCCAATTTCTTGAATTCAACAAAGTGTATCAAATCAGAGTTGGGATAGCATGGATGCGCCCTTCCTCCTCCTTCATTGGAAAAACCCTGCAATGCGAGGAAAATAGAGGAGGGAAACGAAAAAATTTGATATTCGAAAAGAAAAAATCCCATGAACTAATTTTACTCAAAAGCTAAGGAAAAGGGGTTTTGAGAGAGATTATTGAACACAAACTCTACAAGGATTAGGAAAAGTTTTTTCCTACTAACTCTTTTATTATGGTATGGTGTTGTAAAACTTTGCATTAAGTAATTAAGTAATGGGTTACAATGGGGTTGGAAAATATGAGAGTTTAAAGGACTAAATGGCTATGAAGGACACAAAAGCTAAAAATCAAGTTGAATAAGTTTTGAGAAAGTAGAGATAATTAATGAGTGGTGGTTGAACTTTATGTATGAAAATGAAGAAGGCAATGAGGATTTGCAAAAGTAGATTAACTAGGAAGAGAGTAGTGAAGTGAGGATGAGAGAGTTGGAGAATTTCAATGGGAAAGGTGAGTTGGTGAGCAAATGGTTGTGAAAAAAGGGTTGATGATAAAATATAGATCAATAAAGAGTGGTATTCAATGCACCTCAATGAGGTCTAATGAACACACTAGAGTGAGGTTACGAGACATATGTGATTACAAAGTAGGAGGTTGGATTTAATGTAGGATGAGATTGCGAATGAGAAAGAATCAAATGAACTAATGGGAAACCATATCCTAAGGACAACAGAGGATGAGAACCTAGTAGTGGGCATGGCACTAAAAAATAGCAAATTTGGCCTTATACCAACCCCACCCCATATGCTTCTTAAATACAAATAGGTGACACTCCACTAGTGTGTTAATAATGGTTCAAGTCCACCTCGTAGTCAGCTTACTTATGGAGGAACAATAACAATTAGAGGAAGTATTCTTAACAATAGTGCAAGTTTGAATATTAAGAATAGCACACTTGTGAATTTTAGTTATTTAGAGAAAGAAAACAAGAGTTTCATGAATTTTAGTACCTATGATGCTTAGAATTATAACCTAGGAGCATGTAAGAGAAACAATATTAGAGTGATGTACTATTTAAGAAATTTAGTCATATGTAAATTCTTTGGAAAAAAACATAATGATCCACATACCTTGATATAAAAAAAACCTTAAAAAATTCACTTTTAAAATCTCTTATGTATTTACCTCATGTCATTCGGGTAGATATCACAATTACTTATGAAAGTAATCGTGCGATCATATTTTTCATTCTCTGAAAAGGAACTCTTTCTAGACATGCACCCCATCAAGCATAAATCATCCTAACATATACATTTGAGGTAATATCAATCATCCTATGACTATCCTTGAAATAATTCTCCCCCATAGCCTTGGTGATGGTGTAAGGCTCATATCAAAATGGTACAAGCTTCTTCTAGGAGTTTTTCAATTGCTCTTTATGCAAGTCCAACCATAACTCATCATTAACCTGAAACTTATGTGGATCCAAATGGATTTTGTATCTAATTGTACTTGGAGTTTGCAACTTTCTATAAAATATCATGAATTGGTTATTGAATTTTTTAGAGAGATTCCTCAAAATTGGTTCTGTTGCTTACCTCATTCCAAGTTTGGGAGGTATCTTCATGTCTTATTACATGAATATAGCTACATAAATTTGTGTCAATTTTTTGGGATCCCAAGCACACCTGAAAAGGCTTGTGCGAAATATAAATATGAAGAGTTATGTCAAATTTCTGTTGAAAATATGGAAGGATTTCAACATGCGTATGTGGATCCTCACAATTTTATACTCTAAGAACATCTACAATAATCATATCAGGTAGTTTTTATTTATCAAACTAGGGATGAAAGGAAGTGGATTTGGTCAAGCTTGATGCCTGTCATGGAATAGAGGTTAAACCAAAAAATACTGAGGAACCTACTATCCCTATCAAGAAATATGGTCTTTGGCAACCCAAAATGAACCAAAATTTGCTCGAAGAAGAGCTTATGAGTGGATTTTGTTTGAACATTCTTCTTATAGGGTGCCGAAATTCCCATCCAAAGGAAGTGATCAACAAAAAAATAAACACATTTTTTACCATACTTGGTTGAGGGAAAACATTATATAGAGTAGGAAAATGCCTACTGTTGAAAAATGCAGCAAGAAAATCTCAATTTGACTTTGCCTTGGTCAAATTGAGAAAAATAAAATTTCCACATCAACAGACAACTTGGAGACAGTTAACTGAGGTGACATGGATCTTATCACTAATTTAGCTTAGTAAATTCGAGTTAGAGGAGTTGGATTTCAATTAAGCATGTGTGATTGCTAATTTGTAGCAATCAAGGTCAATTATTTCAAGTTGCTTTCAGTTAAACTAGTTCTAAATTTTGGAGGAACTAGTGGAAGATCAGTTGTGTAGTGGGACTTCAGTCTAACTCAGTGATCATCTAGTTAACTTATCAATCAACCCAAAATAGCTATTGCATGACAAGAATTCATTTTATGTTAAGCAAGGTATGGATTGTATTGGTTACATCTTGGTGCTAAAAAATATGGTCTTATGGGTGTATTTATTATATGGTGAGCAACATATTATATGTGTTGTGTATGGAAATAATTTAGTTTCGTACACTTCTTAGTATGTTGAAATATGTTTTGTTGTTCTTAGGTGTTGTAACAATGTATTTAGACCACCTCTATTTTAGAATACAAGTTTTATAATATACAAAATCCCTCGATTTACTAACATGGTATTAAAGATAATGGTTTGAGATGTAGCATGTTGCCTAAAAGTCTTATGCAAGTTGTAGATGTTCTTAAAAGGTCATATTTATTTAGTGGATTGGTTCTAGGTTTCTAATTGCAAACTAAATCTAGGATCAAATGAGTGGGTCAACATTATGAGTTTAAGGATAGATCTTATAAATTTTAATGGGCACAATTATGGAATTTGGGCACAATTACATGGGAACATTGTTGAAGAGTCAAGAGTCATAAGAATTTATGAAAATGGTGGTTCTTATCCAAGGGATAACTAATAAAAAAAATTCATCAATGAGAACAAGGATGAGGCTTCAAGAGTCATAATAACCTCCATCTCAAAGTGGATTCAATTTCATATAATCCATATCAACTACTCATATAATATATACTCTTTAGTATATCAATGAGCTATAAATTGATGCTTCTTTTCCCTTAAGACCCTACAAACCCTATATTCTCCTTTCAAACCTTAGCCACTATAATAAAAGAAAAAAAGCTCCTACATAATTTATAATGTCATGAATTTGAGAATTCCACCAATTCCGTAACACCCCAAACAATTTTTTGGAAAAATAAATGCCTAGCTCAAAAGACTCCACGTGTGGAATTGATCACCATAAGCGCACATCAATGATTTTGGAATTGTACAGTTAATCGATCCACAACTTCATGAAAAGACACTGAGAGGCTCCATAGGTTACATGGCACCTGGTAAAGAAATCATATTTATTATTTTATAATACATTTTTCAGAGAATTTATTGGGAGGAAAAATCCCTCCTGAGATTGGCTTAATGAAAAACCTTTCAGTATTATCTCTCTTAGCTAACTACCTCACAGGAATTTTTCCAGCTTCATTTGGAAATCTAAATATCTTCTTGTATCTTAGCTTGGCCACAATAGTTTAATTGGTACAATACATGCAAGTTGGAAGGGCGTCATCAGATTTTGCACTTGTTATCATTGGAATATAACTTCTAAAATACAATGTTAAGGCTCCAAATTAAGGATTGCATAATTGAGTGCCAATGCATGTTGATGGTAAGAGAGTGCCAATGCATGTTGAGGAGTGTTAAGGAGTACTAGGACAACATAAGGGAGCACTAGGTAAAAATACATGGAAGTGAATGAATATGAGGGTGTGTCAGGGAGTGGCAATGAGTGATAGTTTCCATGCCACAGAGGGAGTGAGAAGTTATTCTAAGCATTCATACACCTTATTGACCACTCAATTCTTACCATTCTCACACCATAACAAAAAACCATAAAAATGTCATTCTTAAAATCTATTGTGTAGTTTCCTAATGTCATTAAAGTATAATCTCTCAATTACTTATGTCAGTAATGGTGAGATCATTTTTTTATTCTCTTAAAGGAACTCTTTCTAGACATGCACCCCATCTAACATAAATCATCGAGTCAGAAAGAATGGAAATGAATGAATAAGAGGGTGCGTTGGGGGTGTCAGCAAGTGTCAGGCGTGGCAATGGGGAAGTGAAGGAATACTAGGGAATGCTATGTCATTTCAAGAAGTGTCAGGGTGTGATAATATGTGCTAGATAGTGTCAAGGCATGCTAGGCATGCCAAGACATGCCATGTGTTAAGGAGGGAGTGTTAGCAAGTTCTAGGTGTGCTAAGGAGGAAGTGACAAGGTATGTTAGGCAATTCCAAGGCATGATAGAGTGCTAGGAAAGCATGCCAAGTTGTTCCAAGTTCTAGGGTGTGCCAACGTGTGCCAAGGAGTATTATGGAGTGTTAGAGAAACATAAGGTAACACAATGTCATAATGCATGCAAATGAATGAATAATAGTGTGTGACAATGAGTTTCAACAAGTACCATTTGTGATAAGGAGGAGTGACAAGGTATGCTTGGTAGTAATAAGGAATGATAGAGTGCTAGGGCAGGATGCAGCCAATATGTGCCAACACGTGCAAGGAAGTGTTAACTAGGAGTGCCAGGGAAACACAAGGGAACAGTACGTCAAAATGCATGGAAATGAACAACTAAGAGTTTGTGATTGGAAGTGTTAGTGACTGCCAGGTGTGCTAAGGAGGGATTGACAACATATGCTAGGAAGTTTTAAGTCGTGCTAGAGGCTAGGGTGACATGCCAAGATGTCCTAGGTGTTAATGTGTACCAACACGTGACAAGAAGTGTTAAGGAATGATATGGAAACACAAGGGAGAACTTGGTAAAAATGCATGAAAATAAATGAATACAAATTTGTGACTGGGATTTTCAATGAGCTCTAGGTGTGATAAGGAGAGAGTGAAAAGGTATGCTAGGTAGTGGCAATGAATGCTAGAGTGCTAGGGTGGCATGGAAAGATGTGCCATGTGTTAGGGTGTGCCAATGCAGCTAGGAAGTGTTAGGGAGTGTCAGGTAAACATAAGGAAGCACTAGATCAAAATGCATGGAAACAAATGAATAAGAGTGTGTGATATGGAGTGTCAATGAGTTATAGGTGTGTTAAGGACGGAGTGACAAGGTTATATGCTAAGCAATGCCAAGGTATGTTTAACTACCAAGGTGTGTTAGGAAGTGCTACGGTGTGTTAGGGAGTGTAAAATCATGTCAAGGAATGTAGGGGATGCTAACACATGCCACATAATTCCAAGGTATTTAAGACATGTCAGGTGTTATGGCATGTCAAGATGTAAACTATGTTTCTTAGTTGTTTTACGACCACATTTGTATGAGACGAGCCTTGCCTTGGTAAATTTTTAAGTGGGATCAATTGAGATTGGACATGAGTAGTATAATATGAGTTACATGAAGTTCTTAGGTGAACAAGGCATATGTTGAATTTCCATGATACATGAGAATTTGGGTTTGGTCTTAAAATATTTGATGCAAACACATTCAAGTGCCACAACACATGAACTTTAACAATGAAATCTAAACAAATCAGGGAATCAATTAGTGCACATGAAAAATTTTAACTTTTCCAAATCTTTCTTCGTTAAATTACAAAATGTAATAGAATAGGCTAGAGCTCTCATACTAGGGATGATGCCCTTTTACAATCACATGGATACAAGGAAAACAACTAGGGCTTGATGTTAGTCCTTTGACAACCAATATACCTTGAACAAGACAACACTTAAATCATTTTTTTATGGTGGACACACATAGCCCTTTCAATCCACATGTCTTGAAGACATCTCGCAGGTCCTCTTTCATCCCATAATGAAACTCCTCAATCTGCCTCTATCAATGAATTAAACTCCTTTATGTTACTGAACTCATCTCAAAAAATGTTTCCCTCTATCTACCTCTTTTTTCCTTTAAGGTCTGCAACACTTAAAGTTTTCGATTAGTTGTTCACAACTCTTTGGTCTACCCACTTTTTCCATACTGCTGCTCCAAGATGAAAAGTATAGGGATATGGAGGTTTCCCTTCTTCTTAATGACGCAATACTAAAGAATACAGTGAACTAGGGCTAGTTGGATAGCCCACTTGACTGCTACTTTAGTCCTTCAAATTCTGCACGTCCTTAGGCCAAATACACCTACCCTTCTACCAGTCTTGTTTTCCTTCACAAGTAAAAAAATTAGAGGTCTTCTTTGACAGTCACCTAACAACCCTCCAATTGTACTTGTACAACCATCAATTTTCCCAACCATAGTAATTTTTTTTACTGATCTAGTGCCCACAACACTACCCTCATATAGGGCTCTTCCAATATGCCACATAATAGTGATTTGAGTCCTCTCAAAATCAATATTATTGTGTACCAATTTTTTGTTGTCCAATATATGAAAAAATCTGAACTACTCATCTTACAATCCTTCTAACAATTTGTATATGACTGAGCTAGGGTCACAAATAATCCATTAATAGTCCATTGAATAATTATTTATAGGCTTCTTCAAATCTCTATCCAAAACTCTATGGACAGTCCAACAAAATCAACTTCTCTTGATGTCAATCCATTCCTCATATGGCACATTTATTCTACTCCATCTTCTACTCAGGTTCCACCTTCCTTTGGATTTTCTATCTCTGCACATACTTCTACAAACCATCTTCCAAATTTGTGGTATATATTGTAGAGATAAACCTCTCTCTAAGGGTCACAAAACCTCTTCTTCTATGCAAATTTGTTACAGTATTAATGACATACCTTATGGATTGAAAATGTTAGGGAACCTCCCTAAATATGGAATTATACTTCTATTCTAATTTCTTTAGAACAAACCATATCCACCCATAGTAAAAAAGAAAAATCTTTCCTCCATAAGAGACTCGACCTAGCTCATATGGATCCATAGATTCTGGTCATTTCTTTGACTGAATCTTGACCTGAACTTTATATGTCTATGACCCTCAAACTACAATTACTTCAGTCAATATTACAGTTGTGACTACTTTTGTTCTGGCCCTAAATTCTAGTGCAAACCCTCCTCCATTTGTGTTGGTATTTATCACAGACCTCGCAACCTAGTAACCAGCACAAGGTAGGGTCTCAACCCACTCTACTATTTCAAAATTTGATGTGGACTTCACACAGAAACACCATTGAAATCACATGCCCAAATTCTCATGAGTCGCCTCTCTTGAGCTTTATCTACCCTAAGAGAACCAACAATATGCCATCGTACTTCCTATCTCAAACCCATTAAGGTATGTGACATTCTTTTGAACCCTCACATGATGATCTTACTCTTTGTGGATGATCATGGCCTCCCTTTAGAAATTCTTATTCAGACCTCTAACTAGACCTACTTTAGGACTACATCTCTCCTAGCCTCCTTGATAAAATGAGCTCCTTCTCACTTGATGTTCTTGCCTTCATACTAAGGCCTCCTTAAATAGATTTTCCTAGCCAGGGCTCTCAAGAATGTTGTAGAACTTATGAAATTTATCTACTTAGACCTTAGGTAATATTATTTTTTTGTTTAATTTTCTTTTAGATTTTAAACCTCATCTTGGGTCCAAAGCCCCTTTGCTTGGGTTATTTTCCCACAAAACATTTTGTGGTAAAAATCACACAAAGCCATCTCACTAGGCTTGTGGAGTACATCCCAAGCTACAAAATTTAACAATGTAGTCTAGTTGTAGTAATCGTAACTTGTTCAAGATCCTATAGTCAAGGGAGGACTTGGTTGGGTTCCCAAGTTGAAAATTATGTAAGGGTAATTGTGAGCGCATGATAACTAGGAAGGGTTAGGGAATTTCAAGTAATGAAAAGGCATGCTAACACATGCTGGACAGTATCAATGCATGTTGAGGAGTGTTAAGGAGTGTTGAGTTATCACAAGGGAGAACTAAGTCAAAATTCATGGAAATGAACAAATAAGAGTGTGTTCCAGGGAGTCTCAGTGAATTCAAGTGTGACAAGGATGAAATGTGTTATAAAAAGTTCATAATAGGATTTGTAAGAGGCTATCCTACAATTGTGATAAGGTGCTCAACAAAGCAATTTTAAACAAAGGGAGACTTTGTGTTGGGCACAACACTATTTTTACTTTATCTATTATTTTTATATGACATGTGGCACAGTTTGGCTGAATGCTCATGTTTTAAACTTATTTAGACAATTCCATATTATACATTTTTATGTATAAGTTTTGGGGAAATCAACTTGTGCTAGCCTATACCTTGTGTGCCTTGTGTATCATTTGGTTCTTGCAAACTCTCAGTTAATGCTCTATTGTTTATATGAACTAGACATACATTTGAAATATTTCCAATGTAAGCTACGTTTCTTAGTTGTTTTATGGCCATGGCTAGATGTGATCCTTGTTTTGGTAATTTCTTAAGTGGGAAAAGTTCAGATTGGACATGACTGGCCTAATATGAGGTATATGAAGTTCTTAGATGAACAAGGCACAATCTACTTGTATTAGGTGCAATTGATCAAGTTGTTACGGCTAAAGCAAACCAATGTCACATGAACTGTAGTAGCTAAGGACATGATTGGGTTCCCAAGTCATGAAAAAATGTAAGGATATTTGTGAGGGAATGAGTTCCAAGGCATGCTAGGGAATGCTAACATGTGCCAGATAGTTCGAAGGCATGTAAAATATCCTAATATGTGTCAAGTGCTAAGGCATGCCAATGTCTGCAATGATGTGACAATACATGCCAGGGACTATCAAGGAAAAAAAAAGGAGAAAAAAGTTAAAATACAAGTAAATGAACACATCATAGGGTTAATAATTCATCAATTTACATTTTCCAAGAGGGTCATGCTATGCACACAAACATTAGGTGGAAATGAGTGTCTAGTGCCAAGTGTTACTGCATTCTAAGTTCCAAATAATCCTCTGTTACTTCTCTTCTACTTTCCAATAACTGATCTCAAATAAATTTAATATTAAACCATGCCAAAGTATACTGAGGCATCTTAACGAATGTTATACATGATAATGATCATGGCCTCTTTAGGACTACATGTATCTTCATCCCCTTGATCAAATGAGCTCCTTCTCACTTGATGTTATTCCCTTCATCCTAAGGACTCCTTAAATAGTTTTTCTTAGACCTCTTAGGAACCCTCTAGAACTTACAGGTTTTATCCACTTAGACCTTAGGAAATATTAATTTTCCTTTTTAATTTTATTTTAGATTTTAAAACCCGTCTTGGGTCCAAAATCCCTTTGCTTTGTTTCTATTCCCACAAATATTTTTGTGACCAAACTCACACAAAGCTATATTACTAGGCTTGTGGAGTACCTACCAAGCTACACAATTCAACAATATAGTGTAGTTGTAGTTACTATAACTTGGTCAATCTCTTGTAGTCAAGCAAGGGCTTGGTTGGGTTCCCAAGTTGAAAATTAGGTAAGGGTAGTTGGGAGGGCATGATAGGTAGGGAGGGTCAGGGCATGCAAAGGAATGAAAAGGCATGCCAACACATGTCGGAAAATGTCAATGCATGTTGAACTAGAGTGCTAGGGAGTGTTGGGGCATATCAAGGGATAACTAGGTCAAAATGCATGGAAATGAAGAAATAAGAGTGTATGCAAGGGAGTGTTAGCGAATTCAAATGTGTTAAGGACGAAGTGTGTTAGGAGAAGTTTAGAATGGGACTTATAGGAGGCAAGCCTATGGTTGTTATAAGGGGCTCGACATAGCATTTTTAGATAAAGGGAGATCACTTTGTGCTAGGCACACCATTTTTTTTCCTTTAGTTTTTTTTTTATATATATATGAGATGTGGCATACTTTGGCTACATGCTCATGTTTTAAACTATTCTAGATAATTACATATTGTACATTGTTTTGTATAAGTTTTGGGGCACTGAGCTTGTGTTAGCTTATATCTTGTGTGCCTTGTGAATCTTATGTTTCTTGCAAACTCTCAGTTAATGTTCTATTGTTTATATGAACTAAACATACATGTGAAATATTTCCCATGTAAGCTATGTTGCTTAGTTGTTTTATGGCCATGGTTAGATGATGTGATCCTTGTCTTGGTAAATAGTTAAGTGGGATAAGTTGAGATTGGACATGAGTGGCATAAGATGAGTTATAGGCAATTCTTACGTGAACAAGGCACAATCTACTTGTAGTAGGTGCAATTGGTCAAGCTGTTGCAGTTGAAACAGGCCAAGGTTTTCACATGAACTGGAGTAGCCAAGGACTTGATTGGGTTCCCAAGTCATGAAAAAATATAAAGGCTATATGTGAGGACATGAGTGCCAAGGCATGCTAGGGAATTCTAAGATGTGCCAGACAGTGCGAAGGTATGTCAAACATGATAATATGTGCCCAGTGTTAAGGCATGCCGAGATTTACAAGGGCGTGTCAATGCGTGCCAGGGAGTATTGTCAAGGAAACAAAAGGGAGAAACAAGTTAAAATACAAGGAAATGAACACATAAGAGGGTTAATTAGTCATCAATTTACCTTTTCTAAGAGGGGCATGATAGGCACACAAACACTAGGCGCTAACAGGTGCCAAGTGAAAAGTATTAGTGCATTCTAAGTGCCAAGTATTCCTTTGTTGCTTCTCATCTACTTTACAAAAATTTATCTCAAACAAATTTAATGTTAAACCATGCCAAATCATACCAAGGCATCTCAACGTGTTCCATACATGCTAAGAATTTCCAAGCACCAACATGTGCCAAGCGCAAATATGTGACAGTGATTGTTATGCATGCTATGATGTGGAATGAAATGTTTAAGAGTGCCAATGCATGTTTAGGAGTGTTAAGGAGTAATAGGACAAAAAATTAAGGGAGCGATAGTTCAAAATTCATGGAAGTTAATGAATATGATGAATGTCTGCCATGGACTACTGTTAATGAGCGCTAGATGTCATGCCAAGGAGGGAATGACAAGGTATGCTAAGAATTGGTAAGGCATGCTAGGGAATATCAAGGCATGTAAGGAAGTGCCAAAGTGTGCTATGGAGTTCTAAGGTGTGCTAATTATATGTTCCAAATACTACCAAGATATTCCAATATATGCCAGGTGCTAAGGATGTGGATGGTGCCAGGGTATGTCAAAATGTGTCAAGAAGTGTCAAGGAAACAAAAGGAAGAACCAAGCTAAAATTTAAGGAAATGAACACATAAGAGGGTTAATAAGTCAGGACTTTATCTTTTTCAAAAGGGGCATGCTAATCACACTAATAATAGGTCCCAATACATGCCAAGTGGAATTGTGTGCCAAGTACTAATGTATGTCAATGCATTCAACCAAGGTGTTCCAAGGCATGCTAGGGACTACATGCATGCCAACACATGCTAGGAGAGTTCCATGTTGTGCTAGCGCATGCCACCATGTGCTTGGGCGTCAGTTTCATGACAAGATGTTCTAGGTACAAAGATTTTCCAAGACATGTGAGGTGCTAATAAATTTTAGTGTGTGACAAATTAGCATTAATTTAAGGTCTGCCCGGATTGTTGAGGAGTGTTAGGTCTTTCTCATTAATAGAATTGTCAGAGCTTGATTATGTATTAAATAATATATTTCCTACACACACTAATGGAACATTATCTAAAGGGATTTTGATAGATAATAAACTTAATATATATGAATGATGTGTTGAATCATAGGAAAACTCTATTCGACTAGTGATTACTTGAGGAAAATGATACACACTAATTACTTCTTAAAAAATTGACTGATTCTAACCACTATGGGCTTGGATATATCATAAAAAATACTCCAAAATAATGGCCTTGAATCATTATCTTTTGAAAAAAAAATTATTAACAGGCATATACCGTCATCAAAAACTCATTTGAATGATCAATGGTGATGAAATTTTTTTTACCGTCACCAATAGTAACAAAAAGAGCATTGGTGAGGGTCATTAAAAGTTCGTCACTAGAAGTGTCACCAAAGAGATAATTAATGATGGGCCTTTAACAACCCTCACCAAAAGTTTCATTGAAGATGTCTTTGGTGACGAACCTTAAAGTACCATCTCTATATACACTCATAGTGATGCCTTTTTAAGGACCGTCACCATATGTGACATTGGTGATGGACCTTAAAGGTCCGTCACAAGCATGACCCTCAAAAATGTCCTTTTTTCTTGTAGTTTTTCTATCATTAACATTATCTACCTAGTGAGACTTAGTGAATTAAAATAATGAATTTAAACTTCGACACTTTCCTATAAAAAAGTGAGAGGTACCCTTAATGTAGCAAAAAGTTCTTTTTTCATCTTTCCAATGGATTTCTCATGCATCGTACATAAACTAGGACACCACAATAGAAGAAAAGGATAGATTAGGTGGATTTTAAGTTAAGTAAATAAAGATACTAACCAACTATCGATAAAGGGTAGTAATAAATTTTATGGATTGACATTATTTAGCCAATTTGACACCCAAATGAAAAGTTGTATCACATGGTTTACAATCATCTATCTTAAACAATTTCAAAATGTCTAATACATATTCTGATTTAGAGATAAAAATATCATTATACAATGGTAAAAATTAAATACAAATGAAGAGATGTATAATACCAAGGTTAATCATCTTAAAGGTTTCATTAAGTTGAATCTTCAATCTAAGGACTTAGTCAATAATATTTTTGTTTAGAATCAAGTCATCAACGTACACAAAAAAATCAAAGAATTAGCATTAAAATGTAATACATCAACTTTGTGATAAAATTCAAAAAAATTATATTAAACATTGAGAGAAAATAAATGAATATTAGCATGACAAGAATGAGGGACTTTATTCAAACCATTAGACAAATTTTTTACTTGATAAGAAATATTTGAGTCTATCACAGAATAAAAGGGTTTCTCTATGTAGATTTCTTTTGATAAGTCACCATGAATAAAGTTAGTCTTAACATCCATGAAGTGATTTTTCCATCCAAACTAAGAATAAAGGGACATGATTAAAAGAATAGAACTCATATTTGTGATATGGGAAAAGGTTTCAATGTAGTCAAATCATTCCTATTGTGAAAAACGTTTTCTAGTGAAATATGATTTATGATGCTCAAAATTACTTTTATAAGTGAATTTAATCTTATATACCCATTTATACATCATTATATTATTCAATTCCAGTTTAGGAACAAGGTTCCAAGTGTGAATATTCGAAAGAGAAGCAAGTTCATTCTACATAGAATTTTCCCATTAACATTGTCCTTATGCATCAACGTAGCAGTCTATGTCACAAGTATCCTGAACATGATACATCAAGATAATACTAAACATTTGTTTCCAATTTCCAATTTCCAAGTTTTTCATCTTGAGGAAATATCACTAGCCTCAATTCTAGTGGCTTAATTTTTTTATAATATCCCTTTTTCAGGAATTTCTGCAATATGGTCCATCAGGACACTGTATAAGGAAAGAAATGTAAAAATAAGCTGAAATGGGGCTTGGATCCCCTTTTTAATTCATTAAAAACTCCTCTTCTAGAATTTGAGCTCAAATAAATCCCTCAAAGAAGGTTAAACAGATATCCTTCCCTTCAGTATCTTGAAAAAGTGCTCAGAGAGTGAGCTACAACAACATATGAGCATAATCATGAAACTATGAAAATATGTACATATTAATAAATGGAATATAATAAAACCATCATTTTTATTAATATATCAGCTATAATATATATAAATATCTTGAGGGACAAGCCACTCAAGCTATCGGAATCAACCTCCAATGATTAAACTATGAAATACATGAGTTGCTACAACTACACAAAATGCCAGAGAGCAATGAAAATGTTCCCTATATTAGAGTAGCTGCTGCTATAGATGCATATACATGAACTATGGCTTAAATATACAATAAATTCCCAATATTAGAAGAATGGGCTCCAATACAAGATTCCTAGCTAATCTAGGAGAGATTGCTAGAAATGCCGGAAAATGTACAATGTGACAAATAAATTGTCACTGCAACTGAATAAAAATAAGTATGAGGCTATGGTATATCCAAAACACTCATTCCCTTGTTTGATAATATTCTCAAGCAAAGGGTTGATCCCTTTTACTTAAAAACACTCCCCCTGATAAGCTCAAATGACCCTCCCAGCAACTGTCTGCATCAAATAACGTAGTTTCAGCCCTAGACTGCGATGTGAGAGATGCTGAATGATTGGCCTGGTGCCAAAGATATGAAATGATGCCTAGGAGTCTCATTTTATTCTCCTCCAAAGAATATGTAAGATCTCCACCGAGGAACAAGCCAAAGAATGACTCTATGAGTTCCTCTCTTGCTGCACCCAACAGCTCAACATTTTCTGCCCAATAGAATAACATTGTAGCCGAAGGAGTAAGCTTGGAAAAATGCCAGAATGAGGAAATGGAGCTCAAAACCTCTCCTTCCTTGAGGATGAGGTAGGGATTCCCGACCAGGAACACCCTTGGGTTCAAGAACACTATAACCCTCCTAAACATCCTAGGTATGCAAGTCTTTGCAGACCCAATGAAAATGACAAGCTAATGAATAATGAAAATGGGCTGACATCTCCTCCTTATAAAGCAAATGAACTCCTCTCACCATGGGTCCCATTCACACTTGCCACCTAGCTCATGCAATTGGAGCCTCCTCTAAAACTGTGTTGTCCAAGAAGGTTCAATTTATCTAGACAGCTTAGTTGACTTTGGTCAAAATGAATAGATCAAGCATGATCCAATCCTGTTCACACCATGTGGTGCTCAAATAAGCTGCTTTATTCTTCCTCCTTTCACATGAGGAGTGTTTATTCTTCCTTCTAAAGGATTATGGGGCCTCCTTACCCATTTTATTTAACTAAATAAGATACTGCTAACTATAATGTCATTTTTAGCTTGAGGCTAAAAATTGGGAACATTACATTCCAATAGGGTAAAAAAGGATTTGAATTCACATTTGGTTTAGAAAGATGATAAAACAGGGTTATAATTACATTTATATAGGACCATTGGTAGGTTTAATTATCTAATAAATTTTTTAAAACAATGAAAAAGGGGACATTCGACCCATTATATATGACAATAGAAAAGGGATCACTAGATAGTTGTCCATAAGAATTCGATAACTTAATTCTAGAAAGATTCTAATTAAATATCATATTTTTCTTAATAATAATTTATTATTTGATATGATCCAATAATTGACAGGCTTTGGAATTTTCAGAGTATCTCACCATGATACAAGCATGAATTTTTGCATCAAATTTCTTTCTGTAGTCATCAAAAATATGCTCTTAATAAATGGATTTGAAAACTTTGGGGTGACCGATGGAGGGATTATTAGCACACCATCATTTGAGTGGATTTATAGCACAATATATCTAGTTAAAGCATGATTTAAGGTATTTGGAATAGTAGAAACCTGCAACCCAAAATATTATCAGTAAATATTCATCCTATAAGAGACATTGAGACATTTCTACTAAGGCTCAATTCTTACACTCTACCCCACCATTTTGTTGTGGGTTGTGGGGGACCAACCTATACCAAGAGATACCTAACTAAACATGATATTATTCAAATTGTTGAATTATATACTCACCCCATTGTAATATATGATGCATTCTAATGGGTTGACCACATTGTTTCTCAACAAAGGCCCTATCTTTTTTGAAATTTTGAAAGACATGACTCGTATTATTTAATAAACAGATCAAAGTAAACCTATATAAATCATCAATAAATGTTTAAATATAGTTAAAAATTTTAATTAAATATAATTTATGTATAAAATATCATTGTGAACCATATCATATGTTTCTTACACACCCCATTCTTTTCCAAATCCAAAAGGTGCCTAATGATGGTTTCCCAGAAGACATCCTCTATTGACTATATCAGGTGTAAGGAATTTTTTTAATATATAAAAATTGTTTATGTTTCCATTGTCTTTAGGTTTCAAAAATTTAGATTTCTAAGTCATTCATGATGGAATGGACTTCAGTCCTTTGTCTGTGAAATAAAGGCAATTGGTTTAGAATTTGGTTGGGAAAATTCATGGAACTTAT
Organism: Pinus albicaulis; assembly: GCA_034641835.2. Classification (NCBI taxonomy): domain Eukaryota; kingdom Viridiplantae; phylum Streptophyta; class Pinopsida; order Pinales; family Pinaceae; genus Pinus; species Pinus albicaulis. The sequence goes on from CM076583.1 coordinate 780,722,907, forward strand.
ATAGTCTGTCCTTAAGTTTGAGAATTACTTCACCATTAATCGACTTATATTTCCTTAGATCCTTGATAAAGAAACTATTTGTACAAAATTTAAAACATTTATTAGTATGTGTTAGTTAATAAATGAACAATATCTTTGTGCTCAAAGTAGCTACCTTATAAACATTAATAGTTCAACCATTTATGTAGAGAACATCACTATGACCAATAACGTTGGGGTAAAAATAATTTGTTAGATAACTACTTTTCTCAATAATTTTATCCAAGGAGAATAATAAGGAAGCATCCTTTGCCATATCATGATTATAACTTGAATGGAATATCCATTCCTTTTGCATGGTGTAACTCTCCTTCCTGCTTACTTAGACCTTCAGAGTTGAATGTGAGGTGTTATTTTTTCCTATCCCATCTTACAAGCACTTTTTATGGAAATGGGGTTACAAGATTCCTCAATTTTTAACATCCTTGAAACTAGAAACTAATGGAACCATCAAATTCATCTCATCAAGAGATTCCATGTGGTATGAAATTTACCAAAAATTGAATTGTGGATCAAAATTTATGGTTGTTTAAATTTTATCATAATCCCCTTTCTGATGCAGGAGAATACAACTAAAAGGCTACATCTGGAGTTGATTTCTTCTATTGGATAGAAGACGAATTTTGAATTTTATTTTAATTTGTTTTAAGTTGATTTGGGCTAACACAACCATTGTAATTTGCAGAATTAAAAGATAGTTGAATTAGGATTCGTTAAGTATTTAGCTTTATAAACTATTCTGGAACTGAATAATAGTTTCTCAACCATACAAAGAGTTTGGAAAGACATAAAACCAGACCAAATCCACCATTATGGGGTTTGGCCATCCATAGCAAGAAAGGAGAGAACTGAGAAGTAGAAATAAGTGTAAAAAAATCAACCATCTGAGAGCTTGGCTCTGTAGTCTTCATTTATAAATAAATTCCAAGTGTTTTTTGTTTGATCGGACTCTCTGTCTTTAAATAATATTTAATTTCAAAGATTAATCCAAGTGTTTTGTGCTTTTATCGGGCTCCCTGTTTTAAATCAGTTCTTTTAAATCCCTATTAAAACCACACATCTATATTTAATCACACAAGCAAGAAGACTAATCAAATTTTCTGGAACAATGAGGCCATAGATCTTATATATCATATTAATCACAGAAGGAATACCAATCGAAATTGTAGGCTCGATGAGGAACATAGATATGATACCGATAAAAGGTGATAAAACATGTCACAACCGTAACGCTTTGGCACATCGCAGAAAATAAAAGTCACAGTTAAGAGTTTTGCAAGTTAAGTTTATTATTTTGTGGTGAGAAGTGAATCGGTAGAGATGTCATGTGGACCTTCGGATCCAAAATAAGTCAACGACAGATATTGCAGTGCCCTAGAAGCGATTTTGTAAATCGCAACATTTAAAATATAACGTTAACATCATCGCACGGTAAAGGATATTATTTGCGATGTGAAATGGAGAGAGCCACATGTCAACATAGTGCAACATCGCAAATCATAGAACATAAGTTTTAGTGCCAAGCCAAATTGTATATTGTGCAGAGTGCGATTGTTTGTGATTGGTTGGAGTTGTGTGGGAACCTCCACTAAGAAATCCTGTGCATTTGCATTGGTTTGGGTTTCTTCATTTTTTTGGGATTATGTATGGTTTGAGTAAATGATGTGATAATGTATGTATGTATGTTTTGAATCTGTAAATTTGAAAGCCACTGCGATTAAAGTATATATTTTGCATGCATTTTGATATTTCTGCATCTAGTCTACATCAATCTGTATCAGAGAAAATATTTCTTACTAAGTGAATATGGAAGCAGGAAGAAGAGGTCAAGGAAGAGTTTCAAGGGGAGAAACAAATGAAGGACTGCACGAAGATATTAGATTGTTCTCAGCACGTTTGGCAACAGCAAAAGAAAGAAGGCATAGGGATCCTGAAGGTGGAGATGACAGTGATGAGAAGCCAGTGGCACAAACAGATGGGGTAGAGGACGAGACACCAGAAATCAGACTAATGAAATATTTTTTGATGGCTAGTAGCAACCTAAGACCAGAGCTCTCAAATTATGATGGAATTTTGTCCACAGAAGCATTGTTGGACTGGATAAAATGAGTTAGATAAATACTTTGAGCATGAGGAAGTTAGTGATGATAAAAAAATGAGGTTTTCTATTACTAAATTGAAAGGACACATCGCCCTGTGGTGGGAAAATGTGCATCCAGAGAAGAGAAGACTTAGGAAGCCTTTGATTAAGAGATGGGACAAGATTATTTCAAAGATGAAAAGTAAGTTCCTGCCAAATATTACGAAATTTCCCTTTACATAAAAGTACAAAATCTAAGACAGAGAACAATGACTGTAAAGGAATACACAAAAGAGTTATATAAAGTGAAATTGAGGGATGGGTATGTTGAATATACCCTTTAGAAGACAGCAAGATTTGTGAATAGTCTATGGATGGAAAGCTTAGATGAGATTAGTATTATTTCCCCTAAAATTGTAGAGGAGGCATATCAATGTGCTTTGAAGGCAGAAGAAAATATTACCAGGAAGTAGAATACAAGAAGAGGACGTGGTTCTGACAGAGGAAGAGGAGAGTCCTTTGGCAGAGGTAGCACTCCCAATAGTAATGAAGAGGGCAGTAGTTCGAAGACTTTTGGACAAACTGAGAGGGAAGGTAACACCAGAGGTGGAAGACCATACTAGCAAGGAAGAGCTAATGGCAGAGGTAGAGGAAATGCCTACCAGTGTTACAAGTGTCACAAATGGGGGCACATGTATTTTGAATGTCTTGAAAATAAGCAAGCTGGATATAGGGGAGAGTATATTGCTTAACTCGATGAAGAAGAGGCACTTCCCCAAGAGGTGGAGAATGTGCCTGAAACAAGAGAGACCTTAGTGTCGAACAAGGTTTTACTAATGTTAGTATGAATTCTAATCGCAAGTGTATGAAAAAATATCACTTTTGCTGTGCATAACAAACAGCCCTAACATCAGATATGGCTACCAATTTCTTTGGATCTGCAGTTAGTTGACCAAGATAAATGCTACAAAATCTAGATCTATGCAGTAAAAGACATTAAGTAGTAAATAAAAGCAAGAGTTGCTCCATGCATCCAATAGACAAGACAAGAATATTTTTAAGTAATTTTTGTATTTATGACACTTGGGAAGGGAACATAGAAAGATGTTACCAGTCCCCATAAATGGGATGGGTTCTTGTATATCCTTGGCACTTCAGATCTAAGATCTCTCTCTTTTGATGGTGTAGAAAACCCAGACAAAAATGGAACTCAAAGGGAGTTCATAAGCAAAAAGGTAGAAAGATATGAAAATGATGGAGGATCAAAGTCAGACCAAAAGTATAGATCCAGAGTGATATTTAGGAAACAAAAGGTAGTGAGTGAATGGAAAAACCCTTCTATTTATAACAAAATACTGAGTTAGTCTAGATGTTGGTGCATAGTAAAAATATTATTAACCAAATCTAGATCAAACTTTTATGGAATATTTATTATATTTTTTGGAGGGAAAAAGAATTTGAATTTGGTCAAATCGCTTTATTTGTAAATAATAAATAAATAAATGATTTATTTATTATTTTAACAATGTGGTTGAGTAATAATTAAATAAATGGTTATTTATTAAATTATTTATAAATTATTTAGTCAAATTTAACAAGGAATGTTATTTAAATAATGTTTAAATAATTATTCCTAGAAAATAGTGAGATAAATAATGATTTATCTTATTAATTTTCCTATTTTGGGTTAAATATGAACAAGAATATTAATTAAACTATTGTTTAAATAATTATTCCTTGAAGAAAATCAAACAAATATGGATTATTCAATATTTTCTCATGGGGTTTCTTGTTTAGACCATAAACAACTTAATAAATTATAGATTACTAAGTTATTTTTCATAGTGAAAGCAATTTTACTTAGGGTAAAACTAGTCTTACATGGTGTACTTTGGTCCATCTAATAGTAACAGTTAAGATGACCAAAAATTGGTGTAATAGATTCCCCCCTAGCGTGTGAGAGTTTTGAGCTAATCGTATGACCGAAGTGTGTTGTCAGAACTCAATCACTAGACACCGAAGGGGAAGTTAGAGAGAGAGAAATATAAGGTAGACCAAAGCGCTAGAGAACAAGATCCTGAGGAGGTGAGACTTACAGGTGTGACAAGTCTCTTTTATGAGTGACTACTTGCCCTACAAGAGGCGAGGGAGGCATACCTATGCCCACCGAGACAAAGTACAAATAATAATGCGTTTAGTAAACAAGTGACTGAACTATATAGTACATGTTGGCATGAACATGAGCTAGATAAAAACATGATAATGAATCGCACATACATAATATGCCTAGGATAATAGCCAAGACTTATACAATAATATCTGAGTACATGAGATATAAGTACAACCAAAGAGGCCCTGTAAAATAGAAGAGGGCTTTGAAAATCTGAGTGATACATGCAAACTAAGGAGGCGCTGCAAGAAGATGAGGCCAACACCATCAAATATATGGAGCTGCATCCAAGGTTGTAATAGAGAGGTCATCTGAGCACGTGGGGGGATACCTGAAGGGCCACACCCTCGAGGTCTGAAGCATCCCACACATCCTCAGGAATCATCGATACAATCTACTACATCACTCAACCATTGAGTATATGGATCTCGATCACGCTGTAAGGAGTTGGAGCTACGAAAAAATCAAATCAAAGGGCAATAAATATTACCTTTACCTAATCCAAGGCACCGAACAAGAGTGGAAGATGGGACCAAGGTACACCGCCCTCTAGACCTGTCCTCCCAAATGAATGATCTGATGTCGATAGAAGGAGGTCTGGAATAGGTGAGGTAATAAAGGGTCCTCAACTAAGACACGAGAGATAATAGTAGAGCGACTGATAGACTGACACTAGGGATGATGGTGGAATGGGGGTACTAAGTAGTGGGATGACGACTTCCCTTGTTAGAGCATGAAGGGCATGGATGACATGGCAACAACTGACACAATATCAAAGGGGATAGGGGACAGTATGACTAAAGGCCAAAGTGTGCGACATGAGAGAGGGACAAAGCCATGAACGATGGAGGACTATGATGGGATACAAAGGGACTCGAGAGAGACTCCATGAATGTGATGATGACTCGACTGGGATGCTCTAAACAAGGCCAACTCGATGAGGCTGCCACACAGAATTGGCCCAGTGGGGACCATACAAGCATGAGTACAAGGTGGGTACTCACGAAGAAATTTAACATGAGTGTGGACAAGTATTGAGGCTAAATGGTGCCCTAAGTAAAAGTGTTGCAAGTCAAGAAATTAAATTTTGAGGAGTGGTGAAGTGACCCTTCTTGGAAAAAATATGTCCTACTGAAGTATCAAAAAGCTAACAGATAACCATTTTAGAGCTCGGTGAGAGATTTCCAACGGTATGGATGGTTTTTCAAACTGAGCTACATTTTGGCCACATCGATCAAAAGAAAAATCTAGAGTTTTTCTTTTAATAAGGCATTTTCCCTACAAATTCACTCATTTTCAAGTGTAGTTGTGGTGAATGTACGGAGGAGGAAAGGCCCTGAATCTTGTGGTGATCATATCGGACAATATGACTGTTGGAATCAAGATCCGTTAGTTGCAGGTAAGATGCCTAACCATACTCTTTCAATTAAGGGGATCAGAATTTCAATTTAGGCACCCAGAGCTCATGAACATGCTAGGTTTCACTTTTTGGGGTCTGTTCTGTGACCTAGGTAGCAGGTACTAGGCAGAAAACTATGACCTGTCCCAGGAATTGACCTGAAAAGTGTGACCTGTCATGGAAAGGGGGTGTCAGTGCTGTTTTTGGCTGATATCTGGGATTTTTATGGTTGAGGGGCATAGGTTCCCCTTAGCATGTTGTGTTCATGCCAAAATTTATTTATAAAATGGGGAATATAAACACATTTTTATGATGTGGTGTGATATTTGTTTTTGTTATGGTTATGCAGTTCAAGAAAGGGAATGGAGGATTGCCAATATCTATTGGTAATTCATATATGAGGCAAATGGACTAAGTTTCTGGGTTGGCATACATGGTGTCACAATCCCCAAGAGTGGATTTAGAGATGCCGAACTAGTGCTCTCTTATAAAACCCATAGGTTGGTCAATAACAATGTCTAAGGGACTGGGTTGGTAATGTAAGATGAAGAAATTATTAGGGGTATCATCCCTAGAGTGATTTGAAGTGATATGGGACTCTATAGGTTCTTCTAAATGGGGAAGAATAAGGGTATTGGAGTCGACATGACCAGATACACTTGGAGAGTTGTGGAGAATTGCTTTTCCTGGTATCTCAAATATGGGTGCCGCCTTACCCAAACATTGGGTGTCAATGTAATGGCCACAAGGTGTATGAGGTTAAAATGCATGTGTTTGATGTAAGGGGGGATAGATAAAGTTAGGGGTGGTGACTACTTCCATAATGTCGTCATCGTAATAGAATATGGGGTGACTGGTGGAAGAAAGACCACCTGATGTGGTGAAGCTACCTGACTCATCATCATGACAAGAGAGGTTCACATGTGCATCATCACAAGGGGTGATAGAAAAACAAGTAGATGAAGGATCCACCAATTTTGAGCCCAAGTTGATCGTTGAAGGGAGGTGAGGCGAAACATAAGGGGAAGTCTAAGGGGGGTATTCCACCATGGATCTCATAGATGATGACAGGTAGTGGAAAGTGGGAGAAGACTTTGTCGTTTCGACATATGGAAGGCGAATTTCTATGGGATTGGATGTGTCCTCTAGTTTTTTTGAAGCAAAAGGTGAAAATAAGGGAGTGGTGGACTCGTTGCACTTGGCCTTAAATTGGCGAACCGCTTCCAAAGAGGAACGGTACTCTTCGAGGCGGGGACAGAGGTAAGTATAGTGGCCATGGAAATCACACAAATCATAGGGGTGATTTGTGCCAAAAGTATTGAGTTTCTTGGCTAAAACAGGTAAAGTAACATGGACTTCTGGGATATTAGACTCAAGAAATGCTTCGTTGACCATGGGCTTGAGATGGGGCAATTCGGGACAGTGATGGGTGGCATGATTGACAACATGTAATATTCCTAAATTTTCACATCATATTTGGAATATTAGAGTCCTTGATTTTCTTAATGAATTAAGTAAATAAAAGGGTGGAGTGACCCACAACCCTCAATATGAATAACTATCCACTTTTGTGTGTGTGAATGTGGATTAATTTAGCCTAGATCTGCATAACAAGGTAGTTGAGCAACTACTAATGTGAATGAAATTGGAGAACCTGTCTCATTAATGAGATAGATCATGAAGGTTGACACAGTCAACTAAGATCTTGAAAGGATCAAATAGAGATGATTCATTCTATTAAGATCTTGAAGATGGAAAATATCATGGGACATTCATGATTAAGTGATGGAGAACATTATGAAAAAAAGGCACACTTTATGGCAGGTGTACATTGCACCTAGACATGATGGTTGATTTGGTCAAATGGCGCAGTCCACTTGGGGGATCTTGTCCACATGTAACAGTGTAGTCTAGATGAGGTCCAAGGCTTGGGAAGGCTCAAATGATATATAAAGAAGATGAAGGCAAGGATGAGGGATGCTGATTATTCTTGATGTAAAGATGTTTTTAGATCTAGAATTCTCATGTGACATTTCAATTCTTTCTTGGGCTATTTAGCAGAGATTGCAGGTGTTGTTTACCATAGGGTGTTCCTAGCCGGGAATCCCACATATTTCTTAGAGTAGCTTTAGAAAGAGTTTCTTACTTCATTATACATCAGGCTTTAAGTGCCACATCTCATTTTCCTACTTTCTGTAAAACATCCATATTCAGAAATTTCATATTTCTGAAGATCAATGTGGAAGGAGGAAGTTGTCTTCAATACTTTAGCTAGAGAAATGGTGAGGGTTTTTTCCCATCACCTTGGGCTTAAATATTAGCTTCCCAGAGCTTCATTGTAGATCTGGCATCAGGCCAAAAGTTATTGACCTCCTAACAGCAATATTCTCTTCAGGAATAACGATGTTCATTTTGTAGATGTAAAATGGGGAAGGAAGTTGCTAGTATTTCAGCTAGCAATCTTGTGAGGGGTCATCCCCTCACATTTCCACAGTATTTCCATAATCTCGAAGCTTATTGCAACATTTTTAAGCAAGAAGAAGGCCTCTCTTTCCCTCACGGTGTAGTTTCTATAGGTAGTTGTGTTGCAGTAGTTGCAATCATCATTGGAGGACTGAGAAGCTAGATCTAGAGCTTCTGGCTCATAGATCTGAAGAAGGGATCAACCCTTCAAGCATATATCTGATCTGATATCATATTTAAACCATATATTTGTCAGATCTAGCTTCATATCTATATTTCTTAGCAGATCAAGGATAAAATCCTAGGGAGGTGATTTTCCAAAGTTGCAGATCTGGAAAATCTTTTTTGGCTTATCTTGGGAATCCATCACATTGGCCAGATTTTGAATCTTCACATCATTTGAGCTCCATATTTGAGTAGATCTTCATTTTACTTTTCATCCTGCAACTATATGTTCATATTCTGCTGAAGGGATAGTGCAGTATTTTCTTAAGTGCCTCTCTAGTTACCTTGTACCTGTTGTAGCTTGTTTTCTGGGTACTTCTAGACCATCTCTTTGGCTAGATCTGCTCATATTTTCTACATGGTGTAACTAATTCTTCTCCAATATAATAAAATGTCTCAGCTTCTATGTAAATTATGATGTTGTATTAAGATTTATTGTTTATCTTGCTGCAAGTTCTTATATTGTGTTAAGTATTGTTGCATTCTCCCTTTTGCGATATTACACAACATCACACCAATCACACAAAGGTGTATGCTTTGGAGGCTGAGGAGGAGTAGGGTTTGTCGGGGCGACCTTGTATTTAGGTGCCTTCATTCAAGCTTTTCCCCCTTCACCCAAAGCTATTGCAACGGGAGTAGGTTCCTATTGAGGTGGCTGAGGCACAGTAGCAAAGGGAGGGGTCATGGGGACCAGTTGAACCGGGGTCAAAGCAAGATAAGGTTTGGGCTGAAATGGTGGCATAGTGGCTAGGGGATCAATGTACCAGATTGGGATCACCAAGGTCATGTTAGGAAGGAATAAGGTATCCATAATTGGTATCGAAAATACTCGAGGAGGGAGAGCTAGGAACGATATCTGACCAGAGGGGTAATGGACAAGCATGCCAGCTTCGAGATGTTTAAGGCTAGGAGGAAATGTGCGAGGAGGGTAGAGAGGCTCATGGATACTAGCTGCAGATGAGGTGCCTTGAGGAGGAGGTCCTGAAGGCTGAGTCAAGGTGCTAGGATCAGGTTGCGTAGGGCATGGTTGCTGACTAGTCGAATCGGGCCGCTTGAGGGCAGCCCAAGATGATTACATCATGCAAATGTTCAATGAGCTGGGATTAGAGAAAGGAGGAGAAAGACTAGGGAAAGAACCAAGCAAGGAGGAATCTTTGTAGACTTCGGGTGGAACACTGGTCATAGGTTCAACTGTTTGCTAATTGGCCACCGAAGAGATGATGGAATCAAGGGAGGTCTGAGACTTAGGTTCATAATATCTCAACTGGTCGATGGTGACTATATTTCCGTTATGAGGAAAGCACATCTTATGGTGAACCACATATGAGAAAAAAACAATCACATAAGTGTAACTACAACCCAATAGAATGTGTTAATCTAAGGGGGCATTAATGAGTTATACATCAACACAAAAAAGCTTGCTCGCAAGAGTAATAGGACAATTGTGGAACATGCCAATGGAATGGGAAGAGTGGCCATCCCATGCTTGGAGGGTGATAGTCGACGGGGAAAAATCAGAAGATCCAAGATGCTTCCAAACCGAAGCAAACATCATACAGGTGGATTCCCCCTCATCAATGATACAACAGCAGACGTTGGCATTCCAGATCTTGACAGGGATTTGAAAGGTGATGGAAGCAGGAAGGGGAGGATGTTCTGAATGGTCAACGTCAAAGATGATCAAACGATCATATGAAGGATCCACAACACCCATGGAAGTTAGTAGAGATTTTCATTGTGAAGGGCACAACTAGAGGAGTTCCAGTGTTGAGATGGCAGTAGGGGATTGCGCCAAATCATCTACTATACTATACGAATGGGCAGCTTTTCCGGAAGCAATGTTTCAACGTAATGGTACCTTGGGGATTTTCGTATGAACCTCTGCCTTAGGTTGAGGGATAGGTAAAGGACCATTAGTTGTCGAAAGATGCTCTGTAGAACCTAAAGAAGGCGGCTTATGGGCAGACGTAGCGGGAGGCTTGTTGTACTGATGGGACTGAGTCTAAATGTTGAGGTCAACGGTCATGGGTTGGTCAGAGTTCATCATGACAATCTGGTAATCATAGGTACCATATGGTGGAGGTTGGGTGGCCACCTGACCTACAGGGGTTTGGGTAGCAACGAATACTTGTTGGGGGAAAGTATTGGTAAACACAAACAACTGGATAGGTGCAACATTGGGAGGAACCAAATGGGAGGCTTGCAGTGCTCACGATACTTCTTGAGTCTCCCAAATCTGACATATCTGAGGTAAAAGAGGACAATCGTGGGTTTAGTTGCCATACAAACCATAACAATAAAAAGGCTTATTCATGAGAACAAGCCTTTCCTGCTTGGGTTGAGTGCCCTGTTACTGGTTAGCACTGTTAGGTGCATTTCCTTGGGGATTAGGTCTTGGATTACCTGGGGCAGATTGATTTTGGGTGACTTTCCTCTTCTTTTTTGAATTAGGAGGATTAGCCGTACCCTGCTGTGCATACACCTGCCCTTGGGGGGGTGGTGGCTGTTGTTGTGGGGGTTGAGAAGGGAACGGAAACAAAGGTGCTAATGTTGGAGGAGCTGGATCACCAGGTTGCAGATACGAATAATAAGGAGTTTGGGCAACATTTTGGTAAACAGGTTGGGAAAAATGAGGAGGCATGCCATATCTTAGATACATGCTACCAGGAGGGGCAAAAGTGCTGGAGGAGTTGGCCCCTCCCTGAGGGAAGCCATAACCCATGGGTGGATAAGTGTACGGATGAGAAAGGGCTCCAACAATACCGTCGGTGGCATGGGATGCCACCAGTGCATTGGCACCACCGGGTCTAGGGAGATTAGGTAAGACAGTATAAACATAACCATAATGTGCGTAGATCAGGTCATATTTCAATGCAATATGGAGAGCAGATTCTTCGGTCTGAGGGAAATGAGATGCGATATCTTTTCCGATAGCAGGGAAAATGGATCTGAGAAATTAGTCCATGTAGACACGGTCTTCAAAGGTAGGGGCTCAACATAGGCTCTTTCTTCTCTGCCATTCCTCGACATGATCGGATAGGCAGGTCGCAGACAATTGATATAAAGAGGTCAAAATTTTGGTACCAGTGTCATAACAAATGGGAAGGTGGAAGTAAGACAGAAAAGCCCGAGCAAGAGTCACAAAAGTAGTATGAGAGGAGGAGGCTTGGTCAACATACCACTTAGAAGCTTCTCTAGTAAGCATACGCTGGAACAACTGAAGATAGACAGAGTAATCGGTGTTGGAGTTAGACGAGCACCGCATGTGGAAATATCAAACATTATTTGTAGGATCTTCTCTAGCAAGACCTTCAAACTTGGGGATGTTAGAAGGGAGCTTGGTTGCCATAGCAGGCCAACCAGGATCATGGTGTATGGGGTCATTGATAAACTGGTTAAAATTGGGAAGACTGAGGCTTGCCATATAAGGGAGCAAGGGAGTAGCCAGGATAGTTCCTGTTGTAGTCCCACTAGTAGTATTCCTAGCATTAGGGTCGGGGCTACCACTAGCATTATATATTGAACCAGATATGGTGAAGGCGACATGGGGAGAACTGGGGATAGAACCATAAGGGGAACCCAATGAACTAGAAGCGGAGTTAGAATGGGGACTTGGTTGAGGAATACCTTGAATCCTATGTAGAGGAGCAAGTATTCCTATCGGAAACTGAGGATGAAGGCCAAGAAGTCTCCGAGATAAATGCCTTGGGGGCGCAATGATGGAAGAAAAAAGACGGATCACAAAAGGAAGAGAGACCAACAAGGGCAAGGAGGTGCAAGATCAAATGATTACAATGTTATAGTCTTTTATTGGAAGTGTAAACCAGGCGCTCTTCACTTAGGGTGTGTGTGTTAAGTGTGTTAATTTTAATTTTTGAGCCCAGACATGTCTAGAGAGAAATAAAAAAGTGTGTTTTATAACTGTAAATATATCTTCAAATAAAAGTAAAGTAAATTGAATATAACAGAAAATAAACAGCTAAAGATGCATCAATCTAAACCCAAGGAGGCGGGCTTCTCAACAACTAGTATGTGGGTGGAAGTCAAAACACACCAAAATGGCCAATGGATCTAAAATTAGGAGTGAAAATGATCTGAAGGTCAGATCTACTGGAAATAGGTGCAAAAAACAGCAAAAAACCAAAGGGAAAAGTGCTGCAAATGAGGAGGCGAAAGGCTACAACCTGAAGGGAAACGAAGGGTACCCTAGAGGAGGACCAAACAAAATTTAAAAGAAGTGTTTTGGATGGATGAATAACCAATCTGAAATGGATCTGAAAGTACAGGATGAAATCTGAATAAATGGCTGAACACACTCAAATTTCAGATGACCTGCTTTAGCTAAACTCCTACAAGAAAGGTGGAAGTGTACTAAAGCCCTAGGGGGCTAGGTTCCCACTTCAAAAAGTAGAACAGAGAAAGTATAGGTCCAAAATGGGTGGAGATGGAGGTCATACAACCCTGAAAAATAGCCTAGAAAAACCCAAAAAAATCTCAGAAAAATTCCCGCAAAAAGTACAGGTCACGGTTTCTGACCCATTTTTTTTAGAGGTCGTAGGTTTGAGGCTTTTTTCTGTGTCCAGAAGGTTGAGGTGAAAGGTTTTGGCCCAAAAAGTGCAACATGCACTTCCGGCACTCTTAGGAGCAGGTTTCAGAAAAAAGTGTCGTCTCAGCTGCGGCTGATGCATCTCACCTACGCAATAGGTCTAAAAATAGATGAAAGTTAAAAATTTTACAATTTTAGGGTTTTAAAGGTTAAAAACAACACCAAGAAATAAAAAAAAGAAGCTGAAGAAAAACCTTAGGATTTGAAGTAGGTGTTTTTTCTTGAGCTGGTCAAGTAGGTATCTGAAAAATGACAGTGGTGGTAATCCTAAACCCTTGTGGAGTCACCAGTTTTTAGTGTGAATTCTAATCGCAAGTGTATGAAAAAATTTCACTTTAGTTGTTCATAACAAACAACCCTAACATCAAAGATGGCTGTCAATTTCTTTAGATCTGCAGTTATTTGACCAATACAAATGCTACAAAATCCAGATCTATGTAGTAAAAGACATTAAGCAGTAAATAAAAACAAGAGTTTCTCCATGCATCCAATAGACAAGATAAGGATATTTTTAAATAATTTTTGTAATAATGACAGCTGGGAAGGGAACATAGAAAGATGTTACTAGTCCCCCTCAATTGGATTGGTTCTTGTATGTCCTCAGTACTTCAGATCTAAGATCTCTCTCTCTTGATAGTGTAGAAAAGCCAGACAAAAACGGAACTCAAAGGGAGTTCACAAGCGAAAGGGTAGAAAAATATGATAATGATGGAGGATCAATGTCAGAACAAAAGTATAGATCCAGAGTGATCTTTAGGCAACAAAAGATTATGAGTGAATGGAAAAACCCTTCTATTTACAACAAAATATTGACTTATTTTAGATATTGGTGCATATTTAAAATATTACTAACCAAATCTAGATCCAACTTTTATGGAATATTTTATTATATTTATTGAAGGGAAAAAGAATTCGAATTTGGTCAAAACACTTTATTTGTAAATAATAAATAAATAAATGATTTATTTATTATTTTAAGGATGTGGTTGAATAATAATTAAATAAATAGTGATTTATTCAATTATTTATAAATGATTTAGTCAAATTTAATAAGGAATATTGTTTAAATAATGTTTAAATAATTATTCCTAGAAAATAATAAGATAAATGATGATTTATCTCATTAATTTTCCTGTTTTGGGTTAAATATGACCTGGAATATTAATTAAAATGTTGTTTAACTAATTATTCCTTGAGGAAAATCAAACAAACATGGATTTATTCAATATTTCCTCACTGGGTTTCCTGTTTAGACCATAAACAACTTAATAAATTATGGATTACAAAGTTATTTTTCATAGTGAAAGCAATTTTACATAGGGAAAAACTGGTCTTAGATGGTGTACTTTGGTCAATCTAATAGTAACAGGTAATATGACCAAAAATTAGTGTAACAACTAAAACCAACTAAGGAGGTGGCTGACTTGACACAAAGGAAAGCATTGTTCCAGATTGTGTGCAAGTCGGATGGAAACTGTTGGAAATTGATTATAGATAACAGAAGCACTGATAACCTGGTAGCCAATGAGATGGTAGAAAAACTGGGTTTGAAAATTTTGAAGCACTCAACTCCCTATAGGGTGTCTTGGTTACAGAAGGGACACCAATTGTTGGTTGATGAGCAGTTCGAGGTGGAGTTTCACATTAGCAAGTACAAGGACAAGGTGACTTGTGATATTATGCCTATGGACTTGTGCCATATTTTGCTGGGAAAACCATGTCAATATGAAAGAAATTCCGTCCATGATAGGGAAAAGAATTGTTACAACTTTCTAAAGGATGGGATAAAGCATAAGCTAGTTCCCTTGAAAGAAGAAGATACTGCAGAAACTAGTGGAACAAAAACACTGTTGATATGCGGAAAGGAGTTTATACCATAGATTGAGGAGAATGAGGTGAATTATGCAGTTTTACGGAGGTCAATAGCAGTATTTATGCACACAAAAATCACTGATTTTCCTGTGGAAATATAGGACATGATGCAAAAGTTTACTGATATTGTGGTGGATGATCTACTAGATAAATTATCACCAAAGAAGAGCATTAGCCACCATATTGATTTTGTTCCAGGAGCCATTTTTTCAAACAAGGCTGCTTACTAGATGAGTCTAAAATACAATGAGGAGATCAAGAAACAAGTACAAGAATTTTTCGATAAAACACTGATTTGGGAGAGTTTGAGTCCTTATGCTGTTCTGACCATTTTAGCTCCCAAGAAAGGAGGCGAATGGCGGATATGCACTGATTACCGAGTGATAAACAAGATCACTATCAGGTACATTTTTCCTTTACCTCGGATGGATGATATGATGGATTTTTTGAACGGAGAAACATACTTTTCAAAGATAGATCTGAAAAGTGGTTATCACCAGATGAAGATAAGAGAAGGTGACGAATGGAAGACAACTTTCAAGACCAATGAAGGCTTGTATGAATGGTTGGTCATGCCATTTGGGATGAGAAATTCTCCCAGCACATTCATGTGTTTGATGAATGAGATGTTGAAAGAATTCATTAGCAAGTTTATGATTGTATATCTAGATGATATACTTATTTTCAGCAAGACGAAGGAAGAAAATTTTCGGCATGTGAGGTATGTGCTAGAAAAATTGTAGCAAAATAAATTGCTAATGAATTTAAAAAAATGTTCTTTTTTCAAGAAATAATTGATTTAATTAGGATTCGTGATTTCTAAGAATGAGTTCAAGATGGATCCAGAGAAGGTTGCAGTCATAGTTAGGTTGCCATATCCTAAAATTTTGTTTGAAGTGAGAAGTTTTCATGGATTGGCAAGTTTCTATCAGAAGTTTATTAAGAACTTCAGTGGTATTTTTTCACCTATGGTGGATACCATTAAGAATGAAAATCAACCTTTTCATTAGAAAGAATCTGCTGAGAGAATTTTTCAGTTTTTGAAGAGGAATATCACTGAAAAACCAATCCTAAAACTATTAGACTTCAACAAAATCTTCCAAGTTCATTGTGATGCTAGTGGGACAACCATTGGTGCAGTACTCAGCCAAGAAGATATGCCAGTACCATACTTCATCGAGAAGTTAAATGACAGTAGCAAAAAGTATACATCTTATGAAAACGAGTTTTAAACAGTCGTGCAAGCGTTGAAGCATTGGAGACATTATTTGCTGGCTAATGAATTTGTCTTGTTTTCATACAATTTTGCATTAAAATACATTATGCAGCAGCACAAGCTGAATCATAAACATGCAAAGTGGGTGTAGTACTTGAAGAGTTTTAGATTCGTGTTGACAACAATGTAGCAGATCATTAAGCAGAAGAAGCTTGATATTACAAGAAAGCATAGTGAATGTATTGGGATTTGAGCATCTCAAAGACTTGTATGAGGTGGATGTAGATTTTAAGAAAGCTTATGAAGCTTGCCAAAATCCACTATTGAGAGAAAATAGTTCATGGTTAGACTATAACATGCAAGAGGGGTTTCTTTTCAAAGGAGGGTAGTTGTGTATTCCAGAATGACCTATGCGAGAGAACTTAATTCATGAAAAACATAGTGGAGGTTTGGCCAGACATTTTGGCATAGAAAAGACTTTGGATTAGTTGAGCCACTTTTACCATTGATCTAGGATGCGAAGATATGTGAGGATATTTGTGATCAGGTGTAAATATTTTCAACATGCAAAGGGACACAACAAGAATGAAGGGTTGTTTACACCCTTACCTATCCTAAATAGACCATGGGCCTCAGTTAGCTTGGAATATGTCTTAGGTCTGCCGAAGAGACAACGGGGATTCGATTCCATCATGGTGGTGGTGGATCATTTCACCAAGGTGGCACATTTAATTCCATGCAGAAAGAAAAGTGATGCCACACATGTAGCACAATTTTTCTTTTCAGAGATAGTCAGATTACATGGCTTGCCGAAGTCCATCATCTCGGACATGGATGTAAAGTTCATAGGCCATTTCTAGCGAACAATGTTGAAAAAATTAGACACCAAAATAAATAAATTTCTCCCTATCACCCATAGTCTGATGGGAAAACTAAAGTTGTGAACAAGAGTCTGGTAAATCTATTGAGGAGTCTGGTTGGTGAAAATTCCAGGTAGTGGGGTCATGTTCTTGCAAAAGAAGAGTTTTCCTACAATGACTCACCCAACAGAAGCATAGGCATAAGTCCTTCCAAATCCTATATGGAATGCACCCACGTGGAGTATTTGAGTTGCATGATTTTGGTTAGTTGGAGCGTAGGAGTGTTTATGGCAAATATTTCGTGAAATAAATCAGTGATCTACATGAACAGGTCAAATTGAAGCTCCAAGACAACAAAAAAAAATATAAAAAAAGAGTAGATTTTAAAAAATGGGAGGTACAATTAGAAGTAGGAGAACTGGTACTGGAAAATTTGCACAAGGAGGGGTTTCCTAAAGGCGAATACAACAAATTGAAGATGAAAAATATCGGGCCTTGTAGAATTCTTTGAAATTTTTTTTCAAATGCTGATGAGTTGCAGTTACCTTTAGGTGTAGGAATCTTACCCATTTTTAATGTGGCAGGTCTGTACCCATAAATTGTTGTTGATGAAAAAGAAATTTCGGAGAGACGAACATGGGACACCCAAAATGAGGAGAGATCATGGATTAAATATATGCCTCTACCACAACCTTTGGAAATTGAATAGATTTTGGACACACAGGTAGCCATGAAGACACGCGAGAAAGAATATTTAGAGTATCTGGTCAAATGGAAGGGCCATCCTTTGGAGGATTGTTCTTGGTTGGACACTGCCCAAATTCAAACCACAGGGTACTCTATTGAAGAGCTCATGGAGAGGATCCATGAGTTTAATTTACCAGGAGAGCCTGATGCAGGAGCATCCAAATAAAAGGCTACATATGGAGTTGATTTCTTCTTCTGGAAAGAAGAATAAGTTCTAACTTTATTTTTCCTTGTTTTAAGTGGATTTGGGCTAACACAACTATTGTAATTTGTGGAATAAATACATAGTTGAATTAGTATTAGTTAAGTATTTAGTTTTATAAACTATTCTGGAACTGAATGACAATTTATCAACCATACAAGGATTTTGGAAAGAAATAAAACCAAACCAAATCCACCATTGTGGGGTTTGTCCATCCATAGCGAGAAATGATAGAATTGAGAAGTAGAATAAGTGTAAAAAAACCAGCCATCTGAGATCTTAGCTCTATAGTTTTCATTTCTAAATTAATTCCAAGTTTTTTTTGTTTGATCAGACTCTTTGTCTTTAAAAAATATTTCATTTCCAAGATTAATCCAAGTGTTATGTGCTTTAATCGGGCTCCCAGTTTTAAATCAATTTTTTTAAATCTCTGTTAAAACCGCACATCTATATTTAATCACACAAGCAAGAATACTAATCGGATTTTCTAGCACAACAAGGCCATAGATCTTGCATATCGTATTAACCGCAGAAGGAATACCAATCAGACACACAAGCTCAATGAGGATCGTAGATACGATACCGATCAACGGTGATAAAAACACATCACAACTATAACGTTTTCACACATTGCACAAAATAGAAGTCACGGTTAAGATTTTCGCGAGTTAAGTTTATTAGTTTGCAATGAGAAGTGAATTGGTAAAGAAATCATGTGGACCATCAGATCTAGAATAAGTCAATGACGAAGATTTCAATGCCCCAGAAGAAATTTCTCAAATCGCAACATTTAAAAGTTAACGTTAAGGTCATCACACGGTAAAGGATATTTTTTGCGATGTGAAATGGAGAGAACCATGTGTCAACATACCACAACATCGCA
Source organism: Pinus albicaulis (assembly GCA_034641835.2). Taxonomy (NCBI): domain Eukaryota; kingdom Viridiplantae; phylum Streptophyta; class Pinopsida; order Pinales; family Pinaceae; genus Pinus; species Pinus albicaulis. The sequence continues at coordinate 780,741,669 of CM076583.1, forward strand.
GATCAAAAAACATAAGTTTTAGTGCTATGTTAAATTGTATATTGTGTGAAGTGCTATTGTCCGCGATTGGTCGGAGTTGTTTGGGACCTAGTAAGAAATCCCTCGTATTTGCATTGGTTTGGGTTTCTGAATTGTTTTGGGCTTACGTATGAGTAAACTTTGTGATCGCATATGTCTGTATGTTTGGAATATGTAAAGTTGAAATCCCCTTCGAGTAATGTATATATTCCACATGCATTTTGATATTTATGCAGCTAGTTTGCATCACTTTCCATGTCAATAAGGTATTGCCACGTGGAACCCATGAGGCTCCAAGTGTTGCCCACATGTATATTCCACCTAACCTGGTAGGTCTACATCATCATGCTCAGTCTTCGATCTACCACCATGGTGCTTTCTAGATCATCTCCTCGCTTGGGCCCCATCAGACCAACACTTTACATGTTTTGTAGCTCATTCACATTATATATCTTTTAGGCTAAGTCATGCCCCACTTCAAGGCATGTAACACTTGGATAAAACTACAAAGGTGGGACAAAAAAAAATTTAATCTCTTGTTGGGAAACTATTTTCATCTCTTTGCTCCATTAGCCTTAATTATTATTTTTGTGTTTGCTACCATAATGAAAAATCCCAAAATTTGAACTCCCATGACACCAAATTTTCCAACTAGTGCTAAGAGTACTCACATTCCTCGACGTCATCTTTAAGTTTCTCTCGTCTTTCCTTCCAAAGTTTGAGATGATTCCATCATGAGATTATGTCTTGGTAGCATCATAATTGTCCTCAAACTTTGTCGTAGGCGTCAATGGTTTCCAACTCTCTGTACAAAGAAACCATTACCCATTATAACAATTAGGAGGTTTTGGTAGAGCCTCGTGACATACTATTTATTTTCGTCCCTTAACACTACCATACTAAGAAATCACCCCCTCCTAGACCCCCGACTATGACACACATTTTCTGATTTTGTGATGTGAATGACCTCTCCATATCTTTCCCCACTCAATATTGATGGAACAAATGCACGGGGATGAAATCCATTAGGGCCAATGGTCTTGAGACATGAATATATACATATCATGATAGCAACAGTTCTTCATCAATTCCCTTTCAACATTTATATCATTTGTAGTTATCTCTCTCAAGCTTTATTATTGATGGGGACTCCCTTCAACACACAACCAAATTTTCCTATATCTCATGAGATTTGTTATCAATGGGGACTCCCTTCGACACATAACGATATTTATTATCTCTCTTTTTCTTATAAAATAGATATGGGCACCCTTGATACTTAGAGGAAATTAGAGAATCCTTCGTGAGATGAAGTGGATATTAAGAATTTCATGTTATTATAGTCATGCATAGAGAGGCACAATTCCTTAAAAATACTTCAACATACTAGAACCATATAATAAAAAAAATATTAACAAAATAAATCTAACAAGTTAAACAAATATTGAAAAAACATCACACCATGGTACGAAACACACATGAATCCATCAATATACACAGTAATATATATTCCTCATCAATAATACATGCATTTTAACAATAGCAACAAGAATTTACATTGCATCAAACACACATTGACATAAGTATGCAACTTGTATTTTTAAATAGATGATTGAAATTTTATATTGGGACTTCAACTATCCACCTTACCATAGGTTGGATATATTTTTGTTTATTCTTACAACCAACCACTCTCCTGAGCCTGATTTAGAGCTTGTGAATGGAATTTCTCAAGGGATATTTACACAATTCATATACACATTCCCATGGGAATCCAAATTCCAAAAATCATCCCCTTGACTTCGAACAATGCACTATGACTCCACACAAACAAAATCAAAATGAGGAATCCAAAGAGTTTAGGCTCCACCCCACAACTAGATCAAGGAATTTAGAACTACTCAAGCTCCACCCCATAACTAGTTTAGGGAATATAGAACTCTAGTCTCCACCCAAACAACATTAAAATATTCTAGAGATCCAATAATCTATACTTTACATACTAGGAATGAAAAACCTAGTTCCTCCACCTGTCTCCTGTAGGAATCTTGAGCACAGTGGTCATTCCACCTAATGGCCTCCCTGGCAATTGAAAGATCTAGCCACCACCTATTAAAAGAGAAATAGGATCTATATATCTATTCAAGCTCCATCTAATATATAATAGGGGTCCTTAGCACTCACTCCCCACTTCAATATTTTATAACTCCCCCATTTGTCTCATGCACAAAACATTATTTACAATGTTGTTCATTATCTACTTCCATGTGTTATTCTTCCCTTGTTCTTATTTTGTATCTGCCTATTTCCTTTTCCAACACGTTGTAATATAGCATATTGGCTAGATTTTCCCTTTCCACAGTAGTGGGTTGGTTTTTCCTTCTTTTTCCAATCCAATATGCTTCCTTTAATTCCCTATAGATTCATTCTCCCTTCTCAACATTAGTCCATACATATGCTTAAATTCATTCACCTTTGACTTGTTACTCCATTGGGTTTACCTCTAGGAACACGAAGTAAGTTTCCAATGGAGCACTATTTTCGATCCTTTTACTTAAACATTTGCAAACAACATCATTCCTCAATTCGGAGAAAACAAGTGAAAAATTAAAGGGAGGCTTAGGGTTCCACAAGAAATACTCCCTCTTCACTTCCATAGACTCTAAATAAATTTCCCTCTCAGTATAGTCATGATTTTTATTATTTACATTAATTTACATCATTATATGCATTCATGCACATAAAAATATTTACAAGAGGGTGACCATGGGGTTGTTATAAATCCCACCCTGTTAGAGGAACACACACAAAATATACAATGATATTTATACATGTATCTCTATTTATATTTACATTTACATTTTGTCACTTAGTAAAAAAAAATGGGTATGTCACCATCATATGATTAACCATCTCCAATTTTCCTTCCTCTGATTCAATGTGTCTCCATTGTAGCTTAACTTGTTCTATGACTTAATTTAGGAGCTTGACCTGCCTCTGATCTATAATTCCTAGTGGTATTAGCTGAAACTCTCCATTTGTTTTTACCTATAGTGCATACCAATCAATCACATGATCAACTTCCTGCAGATATATTTTAAGTAAAGAAACATGGAAAACAACATGATATATCATTGTAGGTGGAAAGGCCAATCGATATGCTAATGTACCTATTCTCTCTAAAACTTGAAATGGTCCATAAAATAGTGGTGCCAATTTGGTGCATGAACCACTTCTTAGTGAAATTATCTTTGGTATCGCATGATGTTCCACTTTAAGTTCTCTATGCACTTTATGATATTCCACATAACTATTATTCCTATAATTATCCACCTTTAAGTTATGATTGATGGTAACCATTTATTGTTCCATCTCTCCTACCATATGAGGCTCAATATGGAATTTATTCACTTGATCATTGTTAAGAAATCAATGTTCTTATGTGTTAGTGTTGATTTCTATTAGCATGGTAATTATTTGTGAATTTGTTGGCTTACCATATATTTTAATGCGTTCTTTTGGGAAAATTTTTTGTTAGTTTTCATATTCTTTTATGCTGTACCAATTACTACAAATTGTTAATTTTTATATTGTTTTATGCTGTATAAATTACCTACAAAATTTTGAGGCTACATATCTAGAAAAGTGCAAGATTCCTAGGCTATTGAAGATGTGAATCAATGCAAATAGTCTGGCCTTGAAAAGTTCTAAAACAAGAGAAAATTTTATGTGGATTTGTAGAGGGCTTGACATGACTTCTCGGAGGATATATTAGGGTCTTGTATTTCTCACTTTGATCTAATTCTATAAGAAGTGATATTTTCTTGGTTTTACAACTTGACATTAGGAGTGTTGACTTTAATTCTTGGGGTAAATTTACACAAATTACATGTTTCTTAAATTTAATTTTCCTTTTTCTTTATGATGGGTCCAAATAGGAATTTGACTCTTTGAATTAAAAAATTATAGAAGCATGAAGACCATGCCTATCTAATAAAATAATAATACAAAATTATTTTTATTCCTTTTTATACATAATGATACAAGTACAATGTTAATTGTGAACACTGAACCTAGTTACAGTTTTAAACAATCACTCTAGCAAATAGGAGTATTAGATCTCCTACCATAAATAACCTCAAGTGGAATCATCCTAAAGGATTCTTGGTACCCATTGTTAAAAGAAAACTCCACTAGTGGAAGGAACTCTTCCCAATTTCTTGGTTGACGCATGACATACATCCTCAGCATGTCCTCCAACACTCTATTTTTACTCTTAGTCTGCCCATGTGTTTGTGGATTATATGATGTTCTTAATGCTAATTTTTTCCCTAGACCAACACATAAATCCTTCAAAATAATTGAATTAAACCTATCATCTCAGTGTGGAATAATTTTCTTAGGTACCCCATGTAACCTAAATATCTCTTTTATAAAAACTTGGGAAATATAACTTGTTGTATGAGTGGATTTGATAACCAGAAAGTGAAATGTATTTCTCAACTTGTCTTCCACGAACATAATGGTGTCATTTTTATTGGTAGTCTTTGGAAACAAAACAATAAAATCCATGGAAATGACTTCCAACTTCCACTCTAGAATGGGAATTGGCTGCAACAATCCTAGTGGATGTTTACATTCCATGTTTACCTACTTGTATTTTATGCACTTGGCTATGTACTTGGAAAATAAATTATTCATGCTTGGCCAATAGTATGATTAATTTATAGCAGCTATCATCTTTTGATATCCTAGATGACCATAACATGTAATTTTGTGATGCTAACCCATAATGAGCTTCTTCAAATTGCCTATGCTGGATATATACCATCTCCCTTTAAAATTTAATAGTATACCCTCCATAATGGAATAGTCCTTACTTAACATCCCCTCGGGTTCTTGCCCTAAAAAACTTATTTATTTTCTAATATTACTTGTCTTCTTGTTCAACCTCTTTAATATTTTCTTGAATATTAAATTCACATGAAATCATAACATCTATATGAGCTAACTATAGCCTCCTATTGAGTGCATAAACTATATTATTCTCCTTCCCTTTCATGTATTTTATTTAAGTCAAACTCACTTATTAGAGACAACCATCTTACTTTCCTGAAATTTAACTTTGGTATTTAAAACAAGTATTTTAGCCCTCCATGGTCTATCATCGATGTAAATTATCTCCAAAGCATTAATGCCTCAATGTATTTAATGCATGAACACTTATACCAATTTCAAATCATGTGCCACATAGTTTTGTTCATAATTATTCAACTTCCTAGACTCGTAACATACTACTTGTCATTATTGCATGATAACTTCACCTAGTCCTTCTTTCCAAGCATCTATGCACACCATGAATTCCTTGTCTAGGTCAAAAATCGTTAGTAATTGTCCATGAGTAAGTAATTGATTTAATTGCTCAAAGCTTGTGGCATATTTGGAAATCCATTGAAACTTAACCCCTTTTCTTTCAAATGCTATTATTGGATAACCAATCTTAAAAAAGTATTGGATAAACATCTCAGACTAATGAGTTAAACACATAAAAGTAAGTTACTTCAAACAAATGTTGAGGAATATGCCACCTGATGACTGCCTTAATATTTTATGGGTCAAGTGCCACACGCTCTGAGAGTGTATGCCCCATGTATTGAATATAGGACTAAAATAACTCACATGTGTTGAGTTTTGCGTAGATCTTATGATCTCTCAACATTTTTAGCAGCAATGTTAGGTATTTCTAATGCTCTTCCTTTTTCTTATAATACACAAGTATGGAATTAATGAATACTAGCAACAAATAAGGGATCAAAAAATTATTCATCAAATACATGATACTATTGGGAGAATTTTTAAGCCAAAATGGTACAACCATGAATTCATAGTGCCCATACTTAGTTTAATATTTGGTTTTACATACATATTCATCCCTAATGTGTATTTTATGTTACCCTAATCTCAAGTCAATCTTTGAGAAGGTCACTACTCCCTTCAATTGATCAAATAGATTATGAATCTATAGAAATGGATATATGTTCTTAATGGTGGCTTTGTTGAGCTATCTGTAGTCCATGCATATGCTTAATGTCATATCTTCATTTCTCACAAATAGAATTTACGATCCCAAAGGCGATAATGCTCAACCTAATGTGACCCCTATCCAACATTTATTTTAGTTGTAGCTTTACCTCATTTAACTTAATCATGGTGATTTTGTAAGATTCTTTAGATACTGTGGTTTTTCCAAACATTAATTCAATTGGGAAATAAAACTTTATATGTAGTGTAAATCCTAGGATTTCCTTGGGAAAAACATCTTCAAACTATTTTAAAATTGGTGTTCCATTATTTCATCCTTACTACTTTTCAGTTGATACTTATGTGGACAAAAAGTGACCTACACCCCTTCTGGCTACATTGATCTAGTTGTAGTGCAATCATTAGTCTAACTGATGTCTGTTTCAATTTTCCTTGCAACACCAGCCTTTACCATCCTCGTTAAGGAATTCAAAAAAATTTCGAGAAAAATTAAATTTTGTCCTATGGATAGCCAACTATTCCATTCCAATGAGGGTGGCATAGATGCCAAAAGGTAGAAATTTTAGGTTCATGGTCATGGAAATTTATCATATGATAACTGAGAACAACTTTTCTATGATCTCCACTCATTTATTCATCCCTATGACCAGATAGACTAGCCATGAATCCTTTTGTGGCTCCTTTTGTAAAGCACATTTCTCGGCTACTGGTAGACTTAGATAGCTAAAAATTGAACCTGTGTTAAGTAAGATTGAAAGTGTTATTCTATTGATCATACCTTCCATTTCAATATTTTATCTAAGATGATCATCCTATATATTTTCCATTACTACATATATGGATGGTATACTTTGGTCCATGTCATTTATAGTCTCATCCTCTTGCATATTATATTCTCTTGAGCCATTCTATTGTCGTTGTGGGTAGTCCCTCAGTTGATGGTTCCCCCCACACCTCTAACATTTCATGGTTCCTGCTATAATCATGTTAGCCTAATCTCCATTAGGAATTTTGAATCCATCCTTATTTGTAAATATAGTCATGTATTAATTTTATCCATTGACATTAGTGACTAGATGATTACTTTCTCTTGTAGAGTTTGATCCTTTCCCTCTAAATCCATGATTTCCATTTTCCTTCCAATATGTTTTGAATTTTGACTTATGCTTTTAGTTATCATAATAGAGTTTCTATTTATTGATATCTTCCTCCAATTTTTTTTGGCTCATCGAATTATATTATTTCCATTAAAACCTAGATGTCCCACTAGAAAATCGTTGAATCTTTTCCATTTCCTTTGTGATGTAAGGCATGTATATTGATAGATCCAAGAATCTGGTGGTATATTCATGGCGTGTCAGCTACCCAATTTTAATCTCATATAAATATTTTTCCTTATTATTATAATATCCTTCAGATAGATACTTATTTCTGAAGCATCTCTCAAATATTCCCCAAGACATCTCCTCTCTAATATCCATCACGTTCCTTAAGTATTTCCACCAAATATAAACCGTTCCCTTTATATTTAAGATGAATACTCATTCTTTCATGTTCTTAGAGGAATAGTGGACTCTAATTTTTTTTTTTCATCCCTAGCATCCATGCCTCTGCTTATTCATAATTCTTTATATCTCAAAAAATCTCTGGGGATTTTCTTTGAACTCTTCTAGCACACATTCATTTCCCCTCCTTTCTATTATAATATTGTATCCTAATTTATACAATAGGTAGTTACTCATGGTTGAATTTCTTCTTCTCTAGATTACTTAGAGGAGTGTCACCCCTTATTATGTCTTCACTTTCATTCCTATGTCTTTTCCTAGATCTACCTCCTTTTACACCACCAACCCTAAATTCTTGTCTTCCACATCCCGATGAACTTTTCTTGAACTTATAGTTGTGTCCTAGTTCAAATTTCTTTTTTCATTTCATATCTGACAAGATTTTCAGTATATTTGTATTCAATTCCTGCTTTTCTTGTGCCCTAAAAATATTGTCATTGATAGCATTGTAGCTCCTTATCTAGGCCAGTAAGCTTCTCAATGCATCCAGGAAATTATGACAACCTTCCTCCCCTCTCTTTTCTACTGACTCTTATTCATTCTCGTGCTGATATCTTGTTGATGGTTCTAGAAATCCATTAACTAAGGGGGTCTCCCTAATATGAAGTCCCAACTAGACCTCACATTATTTGGAGTATGAGCCCCAACTCGAAATATGGATAGTTTCCATGATCCTTAGGAATTTTCCTTGGATGAAATTATCAACATAAGATATCATACAAACAATATTTGGATCAAGCAAGTAAGTCGACACTGTGAGGCATATAATTTCAATGTATATAAGGTACTTTCACAAAAATAAAAGAGAGGGTGCACCTCTAGAATAAAATTAATAGTACTATCCTAAAAATGACCCACAAGAGTGTGAAAGAATCATTGATTAACCTAAAAATTATTTCACAAGATAAAAACGATGATAAAGAAAGTAGAAACACACATACAACTAGGGAAATATGAAAGAGAATGGAATAGTTCATTTTCGTTAGTATTTATTAACATAAACATACATCACAAACAATAAAATAATAGTCTCACAATCATTCATGACATATGCACGAAAGTGCATCAACTATGATATCTGCGTTTATTAATTGAAATTCCCAAGTTATATAATTAAAATGATGCCACAATAGTCCCAATAATCGAACATTAATTCACCACTTGATCCAAAGAAACATCTTCTCTCCTATGACAAACTAGAGAAGACAAGGTAAAAATTCTAAAGTTGCAAGTCACAAGTATTTAGCTGTGAATGTGTATGTACAAAAAATGAGATGAATATTCACCTCCCATGTGAATATTGACCTCCCTCATCACTCTTGAGCTTCTACTATGAATTTTCAAATTCATATATCACCTTTGAACTTCTAATGACTGTAAAAAATTCTAGTGACTTTTCACATTCCATGTGGGACACTTGGTCTTCCACAAATTTTACATTTTATACTTTTTGAAAATACAATAATTACATTCCAGAACTAATGTGGAAATACAAATTAACACAAGACTTTGTGATGACACTTTTAAAATCCATGACTTCGAATTTATGACATGGAAATTCATTATGATGTGTCCAAGACAATCCTTTCTCCTTCCTATTGTGAATTTGACTTCTTACTGATGGATATTTTATTTCTCATATTCACCCTCCAAAGGGTATAAATTAGCATTAGAAAGTTCCAATTTATCATGAGTTTCCACCATCCTATCATGGTCTAGGATTCCTTCAAGATCTTCATGATGGTTCCTCTTTTGCTTATTCTTCACAAGTTCTCTCTTGTAGCTTCTTCTTGGAGACATCCCTTGTATTTTCACAATAAGTATTGCATGTGTTTCATATTCACGCTCATATATATTGTATGATGTGAAGTATTTCTTTTGATTTTGATCTTCAATATTCCATCGTGATATAGTGTCCCTTCATATTCTTGCTTGATAGTATCTTTGCCTCTTTAACTTCATAAGTGTGTTCTTTCATAACATCCTTTGTACTCTTCTTGAGCATCATAATGTCAAGTTAAAATATAATATCCATAGATCAAATTCACTCATGAAAATATCATATCAATATGGAAATATCCTAGTCTAAATTCTTCTTCCAGTTTAATGATTTAACCTAGGACAAAGTGCAGGACTGAGGAGGAGGCTCAGGGATTGCACAATTTTTAATTCCAGGAGGGAGTGATGAAGTATTAATAATTATTAATGTGCAATGCATAGTGGCTGAGGATCTAGAATACATAAATGAATATTTTATGGAGACAATGATATAATGAGGTAGGTTTGTTCATTGTAATTTCAAAATGCACAGTTCGGGGAAGACTAAGACAATTGATTGCGTATTTTTGTAGGTTAAGGAGAATGTGAGGCCTAAATGTTGAATGAGACTATGAATTGTGCAGTGGAATACTGGTTAAGATGGAAAATTGCACATTTTTTAGGGACAAGAGGTAGACACTAATCATTGTGATTGCACACTGTACAGTCCTTGGAGAAACGATTGCATAGTGTGTAGCTCGAAGAGGTAAGGATGTTTCACTATGACTTAGGACTGTGTAGTGCATAGTTACAAGAGGGAGTTAGCAAGCTGGAAAGACTGTGAATGCTCCAAAAATGATGAAGTTTTGGATCAGTAAGAAAATACAGAAAAGACATGAAAAAGGTCCCAAAACAATGATCTTACACATAGATATCATGAACAGGTGAAAAAATAATGCTCAGTACAAAAAATCAACAAGAATACCTTCAAATGATAGGAAAGCGACACTTATTTCTAATTGCGACACTTGAAATGTATCTTTGTGACACTTAAAATACAAGTTATGACACAAGTGTCAACTGCAACTAGAAAGTGAACTAAGCTATGGGAATGTGTCTAAAACATATTCTTTTGATATATAAGATTAGATAATACAAAAGAGTGCACTAGATCTTCCTCTATTGACACACCAAAATTAAACACATGTTAGAGTTAAAACAATCAAAAGTGACACTTGCGGTAGTAAGAAAAGTGAAAATGAAAACTGAAAAAGCTAAAAAATGTGAAAGCAACACATTCTAGAGTGAGGAAAAAGGAAAATTGACATTTGTTAAATTGAAAGAAAGGAGAAACAAAATTGAATAAACTAAAAGTGAAACTTGTGAAAGCCAAGGTGCAGAAAAGAAAATGTTGAGAAAATTCACTGGAATGATGATACAATTGCAATTAGGAGTGAGAGATATTTTAGGTTGCACACTGAATGTCAATATCGATTGCATAGTTATTGTTATTATCGATTGTATAAATATTTTCATAAAAAATTTAGCAATACCTGGGTGTTACACCATTTTTTGGTCATCTAACCTGTTACTATTGGATGGACCTAAGTATACCATGTAATACCAATTTTACCCCAAGTAAAATTGTTTACACTAGGAAAAATAACTTGGTAAAACACCTTTATTAAGTTTTTTATGGTCTAAACAGGAAACCCCATGAGGAAATATTAAATAAATCCACATTTATTTGATTTTCCTCAAGGAATAATTAGTTAAACAGTAGTTTAATTAATATTCCTGGTCATATTTAACCCAAAACAGGAAAATTAATTAGATAAATTATTATTTATCTTATTATTTTCTAGGAATAATTATTTAAACCTTATTTAAATAATATTTCTTGTTAAATTTGACTAAATCACTCATAAATAGTTAAATAAATCATTATTTATTTAATTATTACTCAACCACATCCTTAAAATGATAAATAAATCATTTATTTATTTATTATTTACAAATAAAGGGATTTGACCCAAGTCAAATTCCTTTTCCCTCCAACAAAAATAATAAAATATTCCTTAAAAGTTGGATCTTGATTTGGTTAATAATATTTTAATTATGCACCAATATCTAGACTAGCTCAATATTTTGTTATAAATAGAAGGGTTTTCCCATTCATTCATCACCTTTTTTTTCATAAAGATCACTCTGGATCTATACTTTTGGCCTAACTTTGATCTACCATCTTTGTCATATTTTTCCATCTTTTTCCATCTTTTTTCTTGTGAGCTCCCTTTGAGTTCCATTTTTGTCTGGGTTTTCCACACCATCAAGAGAGATGAATTTTAGATCTGAAGTGCTGAGGACTTACAAGAACCCATCCCATTAAGGAGAACTGGTAACATCTTTGTATGTTTTCCTCCTAGGTGCCCTTAATATAAAATTCATTCAACATATTCTTGTCTAGAGTATTCGATGCATGGAATAAATCTCATTTTTATTTATTTCTTAATGTCTTTCGATGCATAGATTTAGATTTTTGAAAAATTTATCTTGATCACCTAATTGCAGATTTGAATATATTGGCAACCATATTTGTTGTTAGGGCTGTTTTTTCTGCACAACTAAAGTGGTATTTTTCCGTACACTTGCAATTATGATTCATACTAACAACTGGCGACTCCACACAGGTTTACGATTATGACCGCTGTCATTTTTCAGATCCCTACATATCCAACTTCTTCAAACCCTAGGATTTCTCTTCAGCTTCTTGTTTTGATTCTCTTGATGTTGTTTTTAACCTTTAAAACCCTAAAATATTAAAAATTCTAACTTCCATTTGTTTTCGGACCTATTGTGTAGGTGACAGACATCAATCGCAACTAAGATGACACATTCTGCTGAAATCTAGCACCGAGAATGCCAGAAGGGCAGGTCACACCTTTTGGCCCTAAACCTGTGACCTGGAGCTTCAGGACACACTTTTCAACTCAAAAACTGTGACCTTTGCAGAAAATAGGTCAGAAACTGCGACCTAGATTTTTTGCGGGAATTTTTATGAAAGTTTTCTGGGTTTGTCTGGGCCTCTACTCATGGTTGTTTGACCATTGTCTCCACCCATTTTGAACTTTTAACTATTATTTTTTACTCAAATAAGTGGGAACCTAGCCCCCTAGGGCTTTAGTACCCTCCACACTTTGTGGAAGAGTTTTAGCTGTTACAGGTTGTCTAAAATTTCAGAGTCTTCAGTCATTTTTCAGATTTGATACCTCACCTTCAGATCCAATTCAGATTGGCTATTTATCCATCCAAATCACCTAATTTAGTTTTGTTTGGGTTTCCCTCTAAGGGTCCATTCTGTTTCCCTCCAGGAGATAGCCTTTCGCCACCTCATTTACAACAATCTTTCCTCTGATTTGTTGTTGTTTTCTGCACCACTTTCCAGCAGATTTGACCTTTAGATCCGAGTCCCCCCCCCCCCTGACCTTAGATATATTGGTTATTTTGGTGTGTTTTGAATATTTTTTTTCCCACCTACAGACTACTTTTTGAGACGCCGGCTTCCTTGGGTTTATATTATTACATTATTGGCTATTTATTTACTGTTATTTCAGTTTCATATACTGTTATCTGTAAATTTATTTATAGTTATACAACACACATTTTCTTTTTCTCTAAAAATGTGTGGGTTTAAAAATTAAAATTGACACACTTTTCACACACACCCTGAGAAAAAAAGAGCTTGGTTAACATCACCAAGAAAAGACTCTAAAACATCGAAATCAATTGATCCTGCACCTCATTGCCCTTGTTTTGACATTGTAATCAGATGATCCTACACCTCCTTTCCCTTGTTGGCCTCTTTTTCCTTTGTACCATGTTTGTGTCATCATCATTGTGCCACCAAGGTGTTTATCCTGGAGACGTCTTGGCCTTCATCCTTAGTTTCCGGTAAGAAGACCTACTCCTGCGCGTAGAATTTGAGTTAGTCCTCCACCGAGTCTACACTCCAACTCTTCTTCTGGTTCATTGGGTTCTCCTTCTAATTCGAACCCTGTTTCTCCTCCTATCACCTTCACAATGTTTGGTTTAGGACCTAATGCTGGTGGTAGCCCTGGCCCTAATTTTGGGAATACTACTAGTGGGACTGCAACAAGAACTATCTTGGCTGCTCCCTTGCTCCCCTATATGGCAAGCCTTAGTCTTCCCGATTTTGACCAGTTGATAAATGACCCTATAGACTATGACGCTAGTTGGCATGCTATGCCTACCAAGCTCCCTTCCGACATCCGCAAGTTTGAAGGCCTTGCTCGAGAAGATCCTACAAATCATGTTCGATCTTGCCACATGTGGTGTTCGTCTAACTCAATTACTGATGAATATGTCTATCTTCAATTTTTCCAACATACGATTATAGGCACAACTTCTAAGTGGTATGTTGATCAGGCCTCATCCTCTCATACCACCTTTGCGACTATTTCTCGGGATTTTTTGTCTTACTTACAACTTCCCCTTCGTTATGACACTGGTACCAAACTTTTGACTTCTTTCCATCAATTTTCTGTGACCTGCCTATCCGATCATGTCCAGGAATGGTAGAGAAAAAAGAGCCTATGTCGAGCCCCTACCTTTGAAGACAGTGTCTACATGGACTGGTTCCTTAGATATCTCTTGCCCCATATCGGCAAAGATGTCGCATTGCATTTCCCTGAAACCGAAGAAGACGCTCTCCAAATTGCATTAAAATATGACGTGATCTATGCTCAGTCGGGTTATGTTTATACCATTCTACCTAATCTTCATAGACCCGGTGGTGCCAATGCACCGGGGGCATCTCATGCCGTCAATGGTATTTTTGGAGCTCTCTCTCTCATCCATACGCTCAGCCTCCCATGGACTACGGTTTTCCTTAGGGGTGGGGGGGGGGGAGGGGGGGGGGGGGGGGGCACGGCACCTCCTGCACTTTTCCCCCTCCCGGTAGCATGTATCCAAGATAGGACATAACTCCTCCTTTTTCCCAACCTCCTATTTACCACATTGTTACCCAACCTCCTTATTATCCGTAATCACAGCCTCGTTCTCCATCTCCTCCAGCATTAGCACCTCCTCCTCCCTTGCCTTCTCAACCCCCGTAATAGCAACCACCACCCCCTCAGGGGTAGGAGTATGCACAGCAGGGCGTGACTAATCCTCCTCCTTAAAAAAAAAAGAGGAAAAAAAATCAAATCCAATATGATCCCGGTAATCCTGGACCTAATACACAGAATAATTCTCCTAACACTACTAACCAGCAACAGGGAACTCAACCCAAGCAGGACAGGCCCATTCACATGAACAAACCTTGTTCTTTTTGTGGTGTTTATGGTCATTACATGCATAATTTCCCTCTTTTACCACATATGAAGTAGATGTGGTAGTCTCAAGCAACATTGTGAGGATAGCAAGCCTCCCCTTCCATCCCTCCCAGTGTTGCGCCTAGTCAGCTGGCTGCATTTACTAATCCTTTCCCTCAGTAAGGATTTGTGGCTACCCAACCACCTAAAGGTCAGGTGGCCACTCAACCTCTTCCATCTGGTACCTATGACTACCAGATTCTCATGATAAATTCTGATCAACCTCTAACCATAGACATAAATCTTCAGACTCAGTCCCATCAGTACAACAAGCCTCCCACTACATATGTCCCCGAGCCACCTCCTTTGGTCTCTACATAGCCTCTTTCGACACTTGATGGTCCCTTGCAAATCCCTCAGCCTAAGGCAGAAGTTCATACTAAGATCCCTAAGGGACCACTACACCAAAATGATGCTTCTTGCAAAACTACCCATTCATATAGTATAGTAGATGATTTGGCACAATCTCCTGCTACCATTTCAATGCTAGAACTCCTCCAGTCATGCCCTTCACAACAAAAATCTCTACTATCTGCCATGGGCGTTGTAGATTATTCTGAAAATCGATTGATTTTATTTAATGTTGACCGGTCAGAAAATCCTCCTCTTCCTGGTTCCGTCGCCTTCCAAATCCTAGTCAAGATCTAGAACGCCAACATTTTCTGGTGCATTATTGATGAGAGGGCATCCACTTGTGTGATGTACACTTTGGTTTGAAGCAACTCAGATCACCTGAGTTGGCTCCTTCCATAATCACTCTCCAAGCATGGGATGGCCATGCCTCCCAGCCCATTGGCCTATTCCACAACTGTCCTATTACTCTTGCAGGCAAGACTATTTATGCTTTGTGTGATCTCCATGGCCATTATACCCACCTCTATCCCCACCTCGAGGACTTCCGCACCTCTCTAGTGGCAGTTTGCCAATTCGAGGGCAAGCACAACGAGTCTGCCACTCCCTGATTTGCACGTTTTACTTCAACAAAAACATAGGACACATCGACTCCCATAGACATTCGCCCTCTATATGTCGAAATGAAAAACTCTTCGGCCACTGTCCACTACCTATCATCATTCATGAGGTCCACGGTGGAATCTCCCTCTGAGACTTCCCCTTTTGTTTCGCTCGACCTCCCTTCAGCGATCACCCTGGGCTCAACATCAGTGGATCCCTTATCTTCTTGTTCTTCCATCACCCCCCATGACGATGCGCATGTGAACCTCTCTTCTCATGATGATGAGTAAGGTAGCTTCGCCATGTGAGGTGGTCTTTCTTCCACCAGTCACCCCATCTTCTATTACGATGATGACATTATGGAAGTATTTACCACCCCTGACTTTATCTTCCCCCCCTTACATCAAACCCAAGCGTTTGAACCACATACACCTTGTGGCCATTACATTGACACCTAATGTTTGGGTAAGGGGGCATCCATATATGAGAGACTAGGAGAAGCAATTATCCACAACTCTCCTAGTGTATCTAGTTGTTTCGACTCTCGTACCATTATTATTCCACATTTATAAGAACCTATAGAGTCCCATATCACTTCAAATCACTCTAGGGATGATTCCCCTCATCATTCCTTCATATTCCATCAACAAACCACTCCCCTATAATTTTTTGTTGAAAAACCTATGGGTTTTCTAGGAGAGCACTAGTTCACTATCTCCAAATCCATTCTTTGGGATAGTAACACCATGTATGCCAACCCAGAAACTTAGTACATTTTGCTTCATATATGTAGTACCAAAAGAGATTGGTAATCCTCCATTCCCTTTCTGAAACTACATAACCATCACGAAAACAAATGGTGCACCACATCATTTAAATGTGTTTAGATTCCCCTTTTCTAAATACATTTTGGCATGACCATAACATGCTTGGGGGAACCTATGCCCCTCAACTAGAAAAACCCCAGATCTCAGCCAAAAACAGCACTAAAACCCCCTTTCTCTGACAAGTTGCACTTTTTAGGTCATTTCCTGGGACAGGTTGTAGTTTTTTGCCTAGTACCTGCTACCCAGGTCGTAGAACAGACCCCAAAAAGTGCGACCTGGCTTGCTCATGAGCTTTGCGTGCCTAAACTGAAATTTTTATTCTCCCAATTAAAAGAGTAGGGTTAGGCCTCTTACCTGCAACTAACGAACCTCGATTTCAATGATCATTTTGACTGCTACGATCACTGCAAGATTTAGGGTCTTCTCTCCTCTCTACATTCGCCACATCTACAGTTGCAAAATAGTGAATTTGGAGGAAAAATGTCTTATTAAAAGAGGAACCCCATATTTTTATTTTGCCTGCTGTGGCTAACCCATAGCTCAGTTTGAAAAACTGTATGTACCATTGGAAAGCTCTCACCGAGCCCTCAAATAGGTATCTATTAGTTTTTTTTTATTTGATACTTCACCAGGACACATTTTGTCCAAGAAGAATCGCTTCACCACTCCTCAAAATTGAATTTCTTCACTTGCAACACTTGTACTTGGGGCACCACTTTTCCGTCATAATTGTCCAATATTGTGGTAATTTTAGTCATGATAACCATCTTGTACTCATATTTTTATGGTCCCCATTAGACCTTTTCTGTGTGGTAGCATCATCGAGTCACCCTTGTTTAGAGCATCCAAGTTGAGTCACCATCGCATTCCTCGAGTCTATCTTGAGTCCCTTTGTATCTCGCTATATTTCTCCATACTTCATTACTTGGTTCCTCTCTCATGTCACACATTATGGCCTTCAGTCCTACTGTCCCCTGTCCCTTATGATATTCTGTCAGTCGCTGCCAGGTCATCCATGCCCTTTATGCTCTAACAAGGGAAGTCGTTTGTCTGCTACTCAATACCCCCCCATTTCATCATTATCCCTGGTGTCAGTATGTCAGTCGCTCTATTATTTCCTCTCATGCCTTAGTTGAGGATCCCTTATTGCTTCATGTATGTCAGAACTCCTTCTATCGACATCAGATCATTCATTCTAGAAGACAGGTCTAGAGGGCAGTGTACCTTGGTTCTAGTTTCCTCAAGGAAAAATTAGTTAAACAACAGTTTAATTAATATACCTAGTCATATTCAACCCAAAACAGGAAAATTAATGAGATAAAATATTATTTACCTTATTATTTTCTAGGAATCATTATTTAAACCTTATTTAAATAATATTCCTTGTTAAATTTGACTAAATCACTCATAAATAGTTAAATAAATAATTATTTATTTAATTATTACTCAACCACATCATTAAAATGATAAATAAATCATTTATTTATTTATTATTTACAAATAAAGGGATTTTACCCAAGTCAAATTCCTTTTCCCTCCAACAAAAATAATAAAATATTCCATAAAAGTTGGATCTTGATTTGGTTAATATAGTTTAATTATGCACCAATATATAGACTAACTCAATATTTTGTTATAAATAGAAGGGTTTTTCCATTCATTCATCACCTTTTGTTGCATAAATATCACTCTGGATCTATACTTTTGGTCTGACTTTTATCCACCATCAATGTCATATTTTTCCATATTTTTGCTTGTGAGCTCCCTTTGAGTTCCATTTTTGTCTGGGTTTTCTACACCATCAAGAGAGAGGAATTTTAGATCTGAAGTGCTGAGGACTTACAAGAACCCATCCCATTGAGGAAAACTGGTAACATCTTTGTATGTTTTCCTCCCAGGTGCCCTTAATATAAAATTCATTCAACATATTCTTGTCTTGTCTATTGGATGCATGGAGTAAATCTAGTTTTTATTTACTGCTTAATGTCCTTTGATGCATAGATATAGATTTTTTTCAGCATTTATCTTGATCACCTAATTTCATATATGAAGATATTGGAAGCCATCTTTGTTGTTAGGGCTATTTTTTATGCACAACTAAAGTGGTATTTTTTCATACATTTGCAATTAATATTCATACTAACACTTGGAGTTGTGAAATTCCTACCATTGATAACTATGCAATCAATATGTCTAAGAATTGCACAATCATTGTTTCCAAATACTGTTTAAGCACCATTTTTAGATATTGCATAGATACTGATTCCAAGGGCTTCACAAGAATCATCCTTAAGGACTACACAATTCTTCCTATCAAATTTATACTTTGATTGTTGAGATTTCATAGGAAAAGTGCACTTTTGAATAAATCAAGAACTATGAATGTGTAAGAAAGTGGTTTCGACAATTAGAATATTAGAAGAAGACTTAAACACATAACAAAACATGAACCAATCATGAAGCGACAATAGATAAACTTGAAATGTTAGATAATAAAGTCATAGGTAGGCTCCAAAATTCAAGTGTAGTCTAAATTTTGGAGGGTGTTTGTCGCAACAAAAACACTTGGTGACACACTAGAAGAACTCTAACTTATCTATTTAGGTATACCTTTGAGCAGAAAGCCTTAGTATTTCAGGAAGTATTGATTCATCATGTGGACAAACTCAACTTACTATTTATCATAGTTATAATTATAGTCTCTCCTATCCCCTTCCCCATCTAAACACATTTACAAGGCTTACGATATCTCAATTGTTTTGATCTGGGAGAAGGATAGTATATATTCATGAATTTAAGACCATCAAATTTTTAGTTCAATATCTAGTGTTAATCCCCTACTAGAAATCCTATTTAGTACCCCGACATAGTCACTCCTGGAAAATAAGCATTTCTTCACTCTTAGTGAGGTTTTTCAGTACCCCAGGGAAGTTGCTTCACCCCTCTGCGTAGGAAGTCTTTCTCTTCATTCACCGACTACTTTGTTCAATTATATAGATTGGCATTTTATAGGAATTTATATCTCGAGGGTGGAAGAGGGATCCCAAATTATTAAGAGAAAGAGAGGTTATTCCTTCAGATATTTTTATAGACCTAAGAAATCAAAATTATATCACTTAGTTTTCTCATTTACCTTATCTACTTGAATGGATTGGCAAGAAAAACACCATTCAATTACCATACCAAGTCAAGGAATTATTGTACAATAGATACCAACATCATGATTCTTCTTATGGATTTATGTTCGAATGGATCATATTTTCCATTCATTCATCATTGAAATTAAAATATGTGTAGGCCCAAATAAAGAAGAGGAAAACATATTAGATAAGAGTTACTTGTAAGCAAAATTGTTTTTTCAAAACTTTTCCACATTGTTCTCTTGAGCTAGAAAAAATAATTTATCATGCATGATATTATTAAACAATATGTAAAATAAAAGACATGACACAAGAAGAAAAAAAAAAAGAAATAGAATAAATCAAATGCAAGACTTGAAATAAAAACACCATGCAAGACGGGAAATAAGAGATAAAGAAAATGCAACAACTAGATGAGAGGAAGAATGCACCTGTTCAATTTAATGAAAAAAGGAAACTATTGTGCAAATAGGCCTACTCCTAACCTAACCAACTAGAAGGTCAAGGATAAGTAGAGTGACATTTCCAATATAGAAATTCAATTTTCTCCCAACCTGCAAATGAAAAGATATGAGAAATTAAACACAATGTAAAGCAATGTGCAAAAGTACAAATAACAACTTCAATATATTGCACAAGGAATTGAAGGTGTTTCCTACAGGAGAAAATATGTCTCATAACAAAAAACTTTAACCAATATTCAATCTTACCTTTTCGATTAGAAAAACAACCATACAAACCTCAAAATATTATTTTGGATGTTTCTTTGTCCGTATTTTAATCCTTAACAAAAATTAAGAAAGATAAAAACTTATTATTGAAAAAAGATATTGATATGTAATATTGTTGTAGCTAATCATATATTTGACCATGAAATCTAAAAAAATCATTTTTGAAACCCTAAAATCCTTGAGAGAATGGCCTTTCAATTTGTGCATTAGAATCATAAGGAGAATCTTGTGAGGGGGATTTGATCTGATATTATTCATAAGCCTTGTCAAGATTGTGAGTGGTTGACATAACCATCAGCAAAGGTTTAAGTGCATCAACTTCTTGACAAGTATATGAACCGTGAAATGATAAATCACAGAGATCAATGGATTCAACAAGATCAATCGAAGTAAAAAAACTAGCATCATATATACTAGTAGGAAAATGATAATTGGAATGAAAATTTCTAGACCTAGTTCTATGATCAGATTAGTAGCTTGACATACAATATTCTTGTTTCCCAATCAGTTCTCTTTGTTTGCAACCCCATCCTCGACCAGTAATATGAAAGACTTGGGAATTTAAAATGATTTTTGGCCGTGTAAATATGGGAACCCGATTATAATATCATGCTGACAAAAGGTTAGAACAATATGTCAGATCAAATCTAGTATCCATATCAGCATGGAGGTTTTGATCTACTAAATTATTAAATCATTTAGTGACACTCAAAAGGATTGATTCATCTAGAACAAAAATTATTAGATTCATAACATTCACAACAAATATTAGGCGCTTATTGTTTACAAAACCACTTAACAAATATGAATTATTCAGCTAATGATGATCTCTATCATGATAATCATAATGATATAATTTTTAGCTCTCTGAATCCATGAAAGATATAAATTATAATCTTGGATTAAATGAAAGAGTTTTCCAAGAAGATGAATTAAATAAAAAAAAATCCTCTATCTGACAAGAAACCTAATCTTGAAAAACAGAAAAATTGTCTTGGAAATACATAAATCTTTCAGGAAGGAGTTTGCATCCAGTTAAACAATGTAGAGAAAATAATCATGCGAGAAAATATATATCTAACCGTGTTCATAGATCTCATCAGAATCACAAGAACCTGACATAAAAATAAAAAAAAATTTAAGTCACTTGACGCCATGATAAATCCAAAAAATTTCAAATTTTGGACAATTACATTTTACAGATAAGCTAGATCGTGAATTGCATGTGGACATATACTATCAGTTAAGTCAATAGGATCACTATTTTCAAGATGTAATCCACCTACATCACCAGTTTGATCATATTTTACAACCTCAACATCTATATTACTATAGTCAAAACATTGTTCTCAGTGAGTATCTAAGGATGAATAAATCGAAGAAATCACATGAGAAACCTGAACTGAAGAATTATCCTAACACAAGACTGGAATTTGCAAAGCATGGAATGAATACATGATGAGTTTATTACTTTATTCTTGAGCATGGATGACCTTACTGTATTGCATCACTTCAAAACTCAACTCGTTGATTTGTGAAATCGAAGGGAGTGGTATATTTTCATCATAAGTTAATTCATTAAAAGAAGTAGGACACAAGAGACAACGAGCTGAAGAAGAAGTGTCCATTAAATAATTTTCTTGAGAAATAAAAAGATTGGATAGTATGCCCAAGAAATAATCACCAAGCACATCAATGGAATAATTTTCATTAGAAGGATGGTTGACTAGGGATTTTTCTTGATTAAGAGTTTTGATTTTGTTTGACTAATTACTGAGATCACTAGATTCTAAATCCGCCAGGAATGAAGAATCATGATCTTGACATATAAATTTGAAATAAGGAAGAGAGATAAAAAATATTTTCACCTTTTTTCTCCTCTACCTATGAAATGTGACCACTGTGTACCTGATCACTCTTTGGACCAAACAACTAAGGATGAGGAGCATCTATAGAGCATGCTCGAAAAGTAGAATGATAAAGTTAATTAGGATACAAAAATATATGAGATGTAGATGATAGAGGATGACATCTATCCTATGAAGAACCAATATTTTAAATTTAAACAGATTCAAGATTAGTATTATGTACATTGTGATGTTGAAAAATAAAGGGATCAATCTCCACCTTAGGTTCTATGAATTCATTAGAACATCGAAAGTTTTCTAGAATAAGATCTTGACCATGCGAAGAAAAATAAGGTGGAAGAAGAGGATCATCAATTTGATTTTCATATTTCCCAACTTCAAAAATTAAACTAGAGACAACCATGTTAGGAAATGAAAAGGGAGGAGGACAAGGGAAAAAAGGAATAGTATGCTCCTCCTTTTGGATTATAAGTGCTTCATAATTAATAAAATTTTGGATGGAGCTAGTAACCAATTATTTAGATTCAGATTGCTTCAAGGAGATTTGAGAAAAGCGCTAAAAAATTTCTTTGAAGAAATCCAAATCCATATATTCTTCAGAAAACTGATAACACAAGTGAAGAAATCTATTAGAAAAATACTCTATTGGTTCATCAGGCTTCATTCTAAGTTTATTAATTATTTTACAAACGTATCAATAATCATACCTATGAAAGGCTTCATGAAGCTCCTTCAAATTTTTTTCAAATGAATGAGTAGAAGAAGATGGTAAGGTATGACATCATAGTATGCTCATTAATAAATTGAGATGTATTCTCAGTTATGGATATTCCACCCTCACCATCAAACTTCAATTGAGACAATTTGTAAAGGCATTCCACAATGAGTGTAATATTTGATCTATTAGAAAAAAATCCTATGATTGTGATTTGGGGAGAAGCCATTTAAGGTAAGAGATTCAAAGTAAACTTCATCACCTTAACTTATCATTTGGCCCTCCTTCTAGTGCCAACTATTGATGGTTCTAGAAACACGTCAGCCAAGGGGGTCTCACCGATATGATGTCCCAATTAGACCTGACACCATTTGGAGTAGGAGACCCAACCAAAAATATGACCAATTGACACGATCCTTAGGAATTTTCCTTGGCTGCAATAATCAACATAAGGGATTATAAAAACGATATTTGGATCAAGAAAGTAAGTTTACAATGTGATACATACAATTCAAATGTATATAAGGTAATCTCATGGAAAGAAAAGAGATAGTGAATCTCTATAATAAAAGAATTATTTTATCCTAAAAGAGACCCACAAGAGCATGGAAGAATCGTTGAATAACTTGAAAATTAGTTCACAAGATAAAAATGATGATAAATTCAAGTAACAACACACATACAAAAATATACATACCAAATAAAAAAAAAATAGTTCATTTTCATTAGTATGTGTTAACATAAAAAAAAATAAAAAAAAATGAAAAAATAGTTTCACAATAATTCATGACATATGCATGAAAGTGTGTTGGCTTTAAGAGCTTCATATATTAAGTGAAAGTCCCAAGATATAAAATTACAATGTTTCCACACTAGTCCCAATAGTGGAACATTAAGTCACCTCTTGCTCCTCCAAAAATATATCTTCTCTCCTATGCCAAACTAAAGAAGCCAAGGTGAAAATTCCAAAGTATGAAGTCCCAAGTCTTGAGCTATGAGGGTGTATTTACAATAAATGAGGTGACTCTTCACCTCCCATGTGAATCTTGACATCCCTAATGACTCTTGAGGTTCTACTATTACTTTTAAAATTACTATATGACCTTTTAAATTCTAGTCTCTCTAGAAGTTTATAGTGACTTTTCACATTCCATTGGCACCTTGGTCTTCCACACATTTTTCATTTTCTCATTTTTTTAAATAAAATAATTACATTGCATGAGTTATGTGTTATCAAACGAACTCCAAAAATAAAATAAAAGAGAGATCAATGTCTTAGAAATTAGCCACTTTGAGGGGCCAACCTCCAATACATTGCATAAATGAAAAATTATTGGATTATACAAATTAAAAAACCTCCTTATATACATAGGATTCCATGAGGTCACAATATAATCCTAGTTGACATAACAATAATAATGTAAGGGCACAATAATAACAATATTAGGGTTACAAGGGTACAAAAATAACAATATTGGGGTTACAAGGGTACAACAATAACAATAAGGGGGTTGCACTAACAACAATAAGGGACTATACTAGTAATATAGGGACCTAACATGCCCCTGTCCTTAAAATAAGTGTTGTCCTCAATCCTTGAGTAGCTATGGATGCCTCTGTATAAAATTTTCATCCTCCCATGTAGAATATTTAGTGGGTAAGCTCTTCCATTTGATGAGATACTCTGAAATTGATCGAATTCGTACCTGTCGATTTCTTGTTTCCATGACTGCTTCAGGTTCCAATAATATTTTTCCTTCTTCATCAAGTTCTAGCAATATTTTTTGAACTGGAAGTTCTTCCCCTATAACCTTATTTAAGCATGAAACATAGAAAACTAGATGCACTCGTGAAGAAATAGGAAGCTCCAATTTGTATGCCATAGTACCGATATTTTGCAACAGCTTGTAAGGACCATAGTACTTTGGCGATAATTTATTATCCTTCTTAGCTTGCTTGAGGGAAAATTTTTTGTATGGTTTTAGCCATAAAAATACCCAGTCTCCTACATCAAAACTTCTCTCACTGCGATGTTGATTTTTTTGTTGTTTCATTCGATTTTGTGCCAAATTTAGGAACTTATCCTTTAAGAGTTGGAGAACTTCTTGTTGATGCTCGATGTGATCTTCCACTTCTTGAACCTTAGAATTTTCTCTTAAAGAATATGTGATGGATGGTGGATGATATCCAGAAAGTACCATAAATGGGGTCATTTTTACTGCAGTATGGAAGGAAGTGTTATACCACAATTCAGTGAGATGTAACCACTTGACCCATTGCATTTTCTTATCAGATACAAAACAAGGAAGATATCCTTCCAAAAATTTATTAACTATCTTAGTTTGACCATTGGATTGAGGATGATAATATGAGCTATGAGCTAGTTGAGTACCCAAATAAAAAAATAATTCCGTCCAAAAATTTCCAGTAAAAATGGGATCTTTGTCACTTACAATAATCTTTGGGTTTCCATGTAGCTTTTGAATTTTTTCAATAAATTGCAGTAGCAACCGTACTTGCTTTAAATGGATGAGATAATGCACAAAACTATGCCTACTTGGTAAGTCTATAAACTACCACCATGATGACACTCTTTCCTTCAAACTTAGGTAAACTTGTGATAAAATCCATTGAAATCTCCTCCCAATGTTGACTTGGAATAGATAAAGTTTGTAGAAGACCCAGGGTCTTAATTGTCTCAACTTTATTTTATTGGAAAACCAAACATTTTGCAACAAAATTTTGAATATAAGATTTAATACAATCCCAAAAAAATTATTTCTTCAGCATGTGGTAAGTTTTTAAAAATCCTGAGTGTTCTCCTAAAGGAGAAGTGTGCAATTCCAAAAGAATATTTTGCTTTAGTTGGAAATTATTACAAATATATAAACGATATTTGTAGCATAAGGAATTTTTTTTCTAGCTAAATGTATTATATGTACTAGGATCTTGTTGCAAATTTTGAATTAGTGTCCACACTTCTTCGTCCTTCTTCCATTCATCCCTTGCTTCGGTTATCCAATCTGGTTGGATAATAGAAACGGCACAAAGAAATGCTTCCACCTCTTCATCCTTTCATGAGAGTGCATCTACAACAACATTTAGCTTCCCTTTTTTGTAGATGATTTCAAAGTCATAACCCGACATCTTTGTGACCCATTTTTGCTGCTCTTCTAAAGGTAGCCTTTGTTCCAAAAAGTGTTTAAGACTATCATAATCATTTTTTACCTCAAAGCATATTCCCATTAGGTAAGGTCACCATTTATTTAGTGCATGTAGTATTGCCAACATTTCCTTCTCATAAATAGCTTTCTATAAATACTTCCCTTTGATTCGAAGACTTTAAAAAGCAATGGGTCTTCCGTATTTCATTAAAACATTACCAATTCCATTTTCTGAGGCATCACATTCCACAATAAAGGTTTTTGTGAAGTATGTCGTAGCTAAGACTGTTGCTTGGCACATTTCGTCTTTAAGATGTTTAAAGGCCTTACTTGCTTCAGGAGTCCATGAAAATTCATATTTCTTAAATAATGTTGTTATAGGTGCTACTATTCTCCCATAATTCTTAACAAACTTGTGATAATACCCTATTAACCCGATAAATACTTGCAACTGCTTTATGGTTGTGGGAAATTTCCATTCCTTAATGGCTTTAATTTTGTCAGGGTCTACCTTAACACCCTCGTGAGATACAATATGACCTAGATATTCCACTTCTTGTACTCCAAAGAAACATTTGGATGTTTTTTCATATAATTGTTTCTCCTCCAATAGTTGAGAACCCTATCAACATGTTGAACATGATCTTTCCAACACCTGTTGTAGATTGGTATGTCATCAAAAAATACTAGCACAATTTTTCTAAGGAAGGGTTTGAAAATGGAATTCATCAACCCTTCAAATGTAGAAGGTGCAATGGTAAGGCCAAAAGGCATGAAAAAAATTCATAATGACCCTCATGAGTTTGAAATGTCATTTTCTGAATATCTTCAGTGTTCATTCTAATTTGATGATATCCTGAACGAAGATCCAACTTGGTAAAATAAATTGCACCATGTAATTTATCCAGTAAATCATGAATCACAGGAATGGGAAAATTATCTTTAACAGTGAACTTATTGAGCTCCCTATAATCCAGACACATGTGCCATCATCCATCCTTCTTGTGAACCAATACTAATGGAGCAGAGAAAGCACTTTGACTAGCTTGAATTATACCATGCTCTAACATTTCTACAATCATACGTTCAATTTCACTCTTTTGGACATAAGGATATCTGTAAGTCCTGATTTTTGGAGGAACACTTCTTGGAATCAAATGAATAACATGATCATGATCACGAATAGGTGGGATTCCTTTAGGAGTTTCAAACACCTTGGAATGATTTTCCAAGGCTTTTTGGATATCTAGAGAAATAAATGATTTTGATGTTGGAACTTCTAGTGAGCATAATTGTGTAATTATTCCTCGTTATTATTTCTTCAGAATATTTTTCATGACATTAGAGTTATTATCTTTCCTGGCTTCCCAGCGATACCTCGTAATTCGATTTCCTTTCCTTCGGGAAAAACAATTCAAGAAAATTTCTTCAAAATTAAAATATATCGTCCCCAAATATTGTAACCATTGTACTCCTAGTACAACATTAGCACCTCCCATTTGAATGGAAAGAATTAGAATATTCAATGCATATTCCCCCATGGTTAGCTTGATATTATGACATTTTCTAGAGAAATTTATAGTTCCTCCATTTGCAACCATCACTTGACATTCTGGTGTTGGGCATAGGAAACAATTCAATTCCTTGGCTGCCTTAAAATGAATAAAATTATGGGTAGTACTTGAATCAATCAACACTATTACCTTTTTCTTCTTGATATGTCCTTCTATCTTGAGAGTTTGAGGAGTGGTAATTCCTACCAATGCATTACAAGATATGGTTAGACTCATTTCTTCTTCTTCTAAGGTTGGTTCCTTGTGTATATCCTCTTCTTTTGAACTTTCTTATTCATTTTCTTCCTCCTTCATAATCTATGTAAAATAATTTCTTCTCAGCAGACTTATGACCTTTCGTGTATTTGCTATCACAACTGTAGCAAAACCCTTTTGATGTTTTTTCTTCCAATTGTTGTGGTGTCAACCTTGTAGTTTGTGGAAGTCTAAGAGTAGCAACACTTCCATCTTTATAGATGTGAGTGGTAGGCTTCCCTGTCGCCATAATTTTACATTCAATTTTTCTTTCCATTATGAACGCCTTCTCCAATGAATTAGGTTCACAAATGTGAAATTCATGTTGGATGTTATCCTTTAAAGTTCCTATGAAGACATCAATCCTATGTTCCTCTGGAATATCAATTACTCTTATATTAAATTTTTGGAAGTCCTCAATGTGCTCCACCACTCAACCCTTTTGTTTGAGATTTATCAATTGGATAAAGAAGTTTTTTCTCTTTGTATCCTCATAATGTGATATCATTTCCTCTATAAAAATGGACTAAGTGACAATTTTTTTACAGGAGAAAAGCCATTGATACCATAAAAATTTATTTTGTTCTAAATGTAAAGTTCCAATGTGTACCTTTTGTGTGTTTTGTACATTATTGAGATCAAAATGTTGCTCCATATGTAGTATCCATGTTAGGGGATCCTTGCCATCAAACTTCCGCATGTCCATCTTTGAAATATGGTGGTTCTTCAATCAAACATTAGGGTTTATGAAATCATGATTAAAATTTATTTTTTTCTCATCATGAGTTTCCTCTACTATCTTTTCGGCATTAGGAAAAATTTCTTGCATGAAATTTGTCAAACCTTCCATGCCTACTTTTAGATCATTCTTCATGCTTTCCATATTGTATTTCATTTTTTCAAGCTTCCATGTCATTCATATTAGCTTCCACGCCTTTCTTCAAACCATCCATATTATTCTTCAAAAATTCATCTTCGCTTCCACGCCTTTCTTCAAAACTTTAATTTCAATTTTTGTTTCTCTTTGCGAGAGCGAAATTTGGTGCACTTGCTCTTGTAATTTTGATAAATCATGTTGCAATTCTTCATCTTCATGAGTCATAGTAGAGTATTTTGAGGGCTTCATGGGTGCTGAATTATTTTTAGGGTGGGATTTTAGAACCCAATACTATGCTCATTAGGCCCTTGGAATCACTTAAAATTGATTTTTCAAACAAGAGTTATGCAATTTGAAAAAAACAAATACACACCTTTTTCTTGCTTTTGAGGTGCTCGATATGGAAACTGAATTAACTCTATAATTGTCGATCTTCAATATCTAAAATATGGTCCTGTACTATCCCTATTAATATTCTTTTAAATTCCACAAGTTTGACCTAATTTGGATACTTCAAGACAAAGTTATACCCAATCTCCCACAATGACCTAATTATGGACTGGTTCAATAGAGCACACTTGTACATTGTTCCATGTCTCACTGTTATCTCCTTCGGATTTAAAATTGATACACAGAAAACTACAGTCCATTTACTTATGGCTGCTTTTTATATCATTCCAATCTGATCATCAGAGAGAGAGTTATGAAAATTTTCCCTAGGTCACCTCTTTGAGATGAAATTCGAGAGCCTAAACAAACCCTAACTTCCATAGATCATATATTTGAAAATATTGCGAACCAAGATCTCAAATTTTTATAGGAAGTTCCTCAGGCTTTCGGCTTTGCTCTATAAACATTTCTGCTTCTTAGCCTTCGCAGAAAAAATTTATAGTGAAAATTACGTGATGTCATGTTTAGGTGAAATTCGGGAGCCTGAAAAAGGCCTAAATCCCACAGATCATATCTCTGTAAATATTGAGAACCAAGATCTCAAATTTTCACAAGATGTTCCTCAGGATTTTTGATTCACTCTGTAAAAATATCAGCTTCTGAAACTTTGTAGAAAAACATTATGGCGAAAATTCCATGATAACCTATTTGGTGCAGCGAAACCCTAGAATCCAAAGCTCTGATATCAAATGTTATGAATCCAAATCCAAAAATAGAAGAAAATAGAGATAAACTCCTTAGAAATCAGCCACTTTGAGGGGGAAACATCCAATACATTACATAAATGAAAAATTATTTGATTATACAAATGAAAAAACCTCCTTCTATATATAGGAGTCCATGGGGTCACAATATAGTCCTAGCCGACCTAGCAATAATAATGTAAGGGCACAATAATAAAAATAAGGTGGTTAAACCAAAAAAAATAACCGACTATAGTAGTAATATAGGGACCTAAAATTATGTGCCAACATACATTGACACATATGACTATGTGATGGCACTTGGACACGCCATGACTTGCCATTGATGTAATGGAACTTCATTGTGATGGGTCCAGGCCAATCATTTCTCCTTGCTACTATGACTTTGAATTCTTCATGATGGATATTTTCTCACTCATATTCACCCTCCAAATGGTATAAATAAATGCTAGAGCCTTCCAATTTATCATGGGTTTATAAAATTATGTCATGGTCCATGATTCCTTCAAGCTCTTCATTATGGTTCCTATTTTTCTTCTTCTTCACAAGTGCTCTACTGTAGCCCCTCCTTGGCAACCTCCATTGTATTTTGATAATATAGCTTGGATGATGTGAATTCTTCCTTGTGTTTTTATCTTCAATTTTCCTTCATGATCTAGTGCCCCTTAATCCCTTAGCATCTTTTTCTACCCATTGATGTTATATAAAGTTTAGGCTAAGTCATTTCCCCCTTCAAGGCGTGTAACACATAGTCAAAAATATCAGGGCCGAATGGATATATTTTTCATCTCCTACTGGGAAACTATTCCCATCCCTCAATATTGTTAACCTTTTCCTTTATCTTGTGCATGCTTCCACAATGTAACACCTCGAGGTCTAAAGTCCTCAAAAAAAAAATTTCATTAGCTATTGGGAGAATTCTTGTCCCTCTGCTTCCATTAACCTCGACCCCTTACTTAATTCACTCTCATGTTTCCTTATAATTTTGGCATCATACATGTCGCCTCATCCTTTAGCCTAGGTCCCAATGAAAGTCGAATCTATGTGTGAAGTGACCATTTCCCATTATAACACAAGTGTTTTTGGTAGATCTTAACAACCTTCTATGTATTCATATCCTTTAGCGCTACCATACTATTCAACCAACCCCTCCTAGGCCCGCGACCATGATGTACATACTTTCCAATTTTTCAATGGGATAGGCTTCTCCATCTCTTTCCCCACTCCATATTTGTTGAACACACACACGAGGATGACACCCATGAGGTCCCATGGTCTTGAGACATGAATATCTCCATCTCATGATAGGAATGGTTCTTAGTAAAATCCATTTTGATATTTATATCATTTTCGGATATCTCTGCGAAGCTTTATTATCAATGGGTATCCCATTCAATACACAGCCATATTTTCCTATCTCCCTTGAGCTTTATTATCAATGGGGGATCCCTTTGACACAACCAAATTTTCCTCTCTCTCTATAGATTACAAAATAGATATTGGAACTCCTGATAGTTAGAGGAAAATAGGAAATCCTTCTTGAGCTATAGTGGATATTAAAAATTCCATGTTATTATATTCATGCATAGAGAGGAAGGATTCCTTAAAAAAAATTAACATCTGAGAAACATATAATACAAATAATCTCAACTTAAGAAATTTAACTAGTTAATTTAAGAATCCACAAATCTCACACCAAGGTGCTAAATAGACATCAATCCATCAATATACACAAGAATATATATATTCCTCATTAAAAACACATGAATTTTAATAATAACACCAAACATTTACAATGCATCAGATACATAATGACATAAGTGTGCAACTTATCTTATAATATAGATAATTGGTGTTAATGATTTTTCAAGTTTATCATACTTTAACTAACTAACTCCTCAAATCTCATGATCACAACGACATAATGAGACATAGTGCTTAGAAATAAGAAGAGGTTTATGTTTTCTGGGGTCTTGTGATTTTTTTAATGTTTTATAATACATAAATGTATAAAGGAGAATTTACATCAGCAAAGAAAATGAAAATATATACATTAGAAATACATCATTTACAAAACACACATGACAAATAAATAGAAAAAAAAAATCATAAAATATAAATTAGACTTACATGAAGCAGTGAGCTAGTCAGAATTCTGGTTTGGAGACCCTTAATTATATAGAGCATAAATTGCATTATGTAGCAAGGAACAAAGAGAAGATGCTGAATTAAATTAAACAGTCAAAAAAATATATGCAAAGAAATAAAGTTGTGAAACAATGGGTGATTTTATTAATCATAAAAGGTACAACCAAAATCTCAAAAATAAAGCTCATGTGAATGCGTATGACAAGTATTATCACAAACTACTACAATTTCAATGAATCCATATACAATATCTTGGGAACAAGTAATAATGACAACAAATCAAAATCCTTTATAAGAGTGTGAGTATGCCAACTTTTTTTCTGTAAAAATATAGTTGTTATCACTAGTAGAAGATAACCCTGCCTTGAAACATTAGTAAATGAATCAGAAGACATAAGATACCTAAAAATTTTCCTTGGAAATATTAATGGAGTCACCTACTTTGTTTCCCCTTGGTGAAATAAGAATGTTGTCACCATTAGGATTATCATCTAACTTATAAGAAATTAAAATCAGAGGAGAAATGACAACTAAAACTTTTATAGCATACCTCTCTTTGGAAATCTCCCTCTCAGCCTTCATATATCCTTCCTCCTTTTAAAACACCTTGAAACAGTTTGGGAATTTTATTTGTTTAAATTATTGTATTTAATTTAGTTTCTATTATATTTGATTAGAAAGCGATATGAAGGATGTTTTAAAGGAAACAATTAACCCATTATTTTTTGAAAACCTTTTAGTTTTTTATTCTAGTATGTGGGACCTTTGTATCCATAGGTTTGGTAATTTCTTTGTTTTAAATATGTAAGGGAGTTTCATGACCAAAAATTATGTCTCACACAATGCCCAACCATAGTCATAATATAGCATATAATGCAAAAAATCATACCCATTTTTCATGTGTAATCAACCAGCATATGTGTCACATCATTAAAATTTCATTGTATGTAAGAACACGTACAAAACATATCATAATTAAACTTGAGTGGCTCCCAACATTCCTTATTCCTCCATCATTATAATCCATACATATAAAATGTGCCATAAAAAATATAGTGATGTATATATAACAAAGAGAGCTTCAGAGAAATGATACCATAAATATAATAATAATAATAATAATAATATCTAATTTTAAAGTCATGACCAAGCTAAAAACTGAATTAGTGTATAATACCCCTATAATATAACATCATAAATATCCATATGTATGTGCAGTGTACCTTAACAAACTATCACATGTGTTATTGAAAAGAAAACTATATACAAGAAAATAAGGACATGTCACAAGATCATACATTTAAAGGGGATGGAGCAAGCATGTTTGAAACTCATTAAGGATGATCCTTAATTGCGATGAAACCATAGGAGGGTTTATATCAAGAAGTGTTTCCGATCTCAGTTTCATGTCGTCATCTTTGAAACCAATAAAAATGATTTTTTATAGATGGAAAGTAGAGGTGAACTCTTTAGAAAAATCATGAAGTGGAACAAAAGTAATGGCACATGAATTGCAATATGACCTGGTCATTACAATAGTGGTTCAAATCATTTGAAGTGCAGTAGAAAATGCGTAAGGAGGAAAGGTGACTAGACTGATGGGATATCATACAAGTGATGTTGCATGATGAGGGTGAGGCAAATAGACACCACGTGAGTACTTTGTGGCACTGATGGTGGAAATCACTTTGTCAAATTAATGGTTGAGCATTAAATCAAGTATACAATGTGAATTAAATGTGTTAACTGGTAAAATTCTATTAAAAAATTATTGCAAGAGGAAAAATATTTTTTATTAATGTACATTTATTTGATTAACCATGTATAAAAAGGTTATGGTCAACTTTATCTTAATAAAAAAAAGGAATTACACATTTTTTTGTAAAATGAACCATTTTTCTAAATAAAATTCACTTATATATATAAAGAAATGAATGTTATAAATAATAATGAGAAACTTGTCATGGATGAATTTATTAGAATTGGAATAATCTCAAATATCTAGGAAATTGGTGGGTGGGAGCCACATGGCAAGAATCTAATTTTTTAAATTTAATAAAAGTAATGGACCATTTTACTAAATAAAATTTATTTATATATATAAATAATTTTTATAAATAATAATGAGGGACTTAACATGGAGGAACTTATTAGAATTGGAATAATCTCACATCCCTAGCAAATTCGTGGGTGGGGAGCCACTTGGCAGCAATCTAATTATTTAAATTTATTAAAAGTCAATGAAATATAACAAACTTTATAATACACTACAGTCATTGATAAGCATGAAGAATAATCATATACTGACCATATTCCCTTCAAAATAAATTTAAACCCTTAATATTTTTTTATTTTTAAAATCAATGTATTCCCATCCACATTAAATTGAAATAAAAAACGTTAAAAGAAATAAATATATATGCACATATTTTGTTTGTGATTAATTGAGGTTGTGGAAAATTAGCATAAGGTAGGGGAATAAAACATTGAACTTTATCCAATGTGCCTTCAGGCCATGGTAATTAAAAATTTTATTCGAACATATATCTATATTACAAAAGTATCGAAACCCGATACCTATAATATTATGTGGTAGCTTCATGCGAACCATAATATGAAGTGGATGATATGAATCTAACCTAATGAATTTTTCATGCTTACAGAAACCATATATAACATATATGCAAATAACTTAAGAACAAGTAGATAGTTGGTAGAGCACATCTTCTTTATTGTATTTCTTTTGATGATAGTTTGTTTTTTAGGATTATATCATTCACATTCAAACATTTTCCAAGAAAAAAATGGAGTCTTGTGGACTCTATCAATAATAAGAATGGTGACTCAAACTTATGTCTAGATTATAATTTTTTTTAGTGGATCCCACCTACTAGGTCGTCTTATTATATTTCAATAAACACAGGCCTAATATGAGAATAAATATTTAAGGGAAATATCACAGTGGATTTTCCAACTTAAATAATATTGATGAGTGTAAAAAATTGGCAACTGAGATTCGGACTTCAACTCTCCAGCCAACTGTAGGTTAGTTGCGCTACTATTCTTTCTTATAGCCAACCACCCCCAAGCCTTATTTAGAGCCTATGAAAGGAATTTCTCAATGGATATTCACACCACTCATATGCCCATTAACATAAGAATCTAGATTCCACTGAGGCTCCACCTAACTTCCAGGAATCTAGAGTGCACTGTCTCCACCCAAAGAAATTAGAAAAAAGAATCCAGAGCATCAAAATCTCCACTCCAAAATAGATTATGGGAATCGAGATTTTCCATAGATCCACCCCATAACCAATTAATGGAATACAAAACTTTAGTGTTCCACTCAAAAATGACCAAAATAGGGAATCCAAAGAGTCTAGGCTCCACCCCATAACTAGATCAAGGAACCCATAACATCTCAAGCTCCACCCCACAACTAGTTTGAGGAATCTAGAACTCTATTTCTCCACCCCAATATCACTATAAGAGTCCACAAACCCAATCCTCTCCACCCATTGCCTACACATATCTCCTATAGGAATCTAGAGCACACTAGCCATTCTAGATTAAAGTCTCCATGGGAATTTATAGAAAAAACCTCTACTTGTTAACATCGAACTAGGAATACTAAACCCTATTCAATATCAACCTAATACAAAACAAGGATTATAATCACTCACACCTCTATAACTTTCCATAGTATTACTTTCTTCTTCCCTGCTAGGTCCCTATAATACTAGTGTATCCGCTTATTGTTATTATTAGTATAGCCCCCTTATTGTTATTATTATACCCATGTAGTCCCCATATTGTTATTATTGCATCCCACAAAAGCCCAATATTGTTATTTTTGTGCCCTTACATTACTATTGTTATGTTGGCTAGGATTATATTGTGACCCATTGGACTCCTACATATACAAAGGAGGTTTTTTCATTTGTATCATCCAATAATTTTTCATTTATGTAATCTAAATGAGGTTTACCGCTAAAAGAGGCTAATTTGTAAGTAGTTGATCTATATTTTCTTCAATTTTGTTAGCTGGTTTCATAAAATTTTGTACCATAGCTTTGGATTCTAGTGTTTCACTACTACAAACAAGTCATATTGGAATTTTCTCGATAATTTTTTTTATACGAAGGTTCATAAGCTCAAAGAAAAACCCAATAGAGCCAAAATCTGTAAAAACTTTGTGTTAAAATTTTAGACCTTGGTTTGCTATATTTTTTAAGATATGATCTAAGGAAGTTAAGGTCTTTGAAGGCTCCATAATTTCATCTCAAATAGGTGGCCGAGGAAAAATAGTCATAACTTTCATTTCAGACATCGAATTGGAATTCTATAAAAAGTTTTTGAAATTTCACAGTTTTTAGTTTGTTTTATATTGAGTTTAGAGCCAAAGGACGAAACGGTGACATGTGGCACGTCAAACACATTCACTCTATTGAACTATTCCATAATTAGGTCATTGTGGGATATTGGGAATAACTTTGTCTTAAAGAATCAAAATTAGTTTTGACCTATGGCATTGAAAATAAGAATCATAGGGCTACTATAGGAACGAAGTTCAAAACTTAGGGATCTGAAATCACAGAGACACATCATGTTTGATATCGAGCTCCTCAAAAGAAAAAAATAGTTGTGTGTTTTATTTTTAAAAATTTCCTAACCTTTGTTTAAAAAATCAATTTGAATTAATTCCAAGGGCATATTGAAGCATTGTTATTAGTATCGGGTTCTATAATTCCTCCCAACAATAATTCCACACCCATTAAGCGCTCATAAAGCACTACTATGACACATGGAGAGGAATAAGTGAAACATGATATAACAAAATTACGAGACCAATTGCAACAAATTTCACTCTCCCAAAAAGTAACAAAAAATGAAATGGAAGCTAAAATGGATGGTTTGAAGAAAGGAATGGAAGATCATATGAATGGCATGGAAGCTAAGATGAATGGCGTGGAAGGTAATATGGATGGTATGGATGATAAGATTGATGGTATAGAATAAATATTGAAAGGCATCATGGAAGACATGAAGAATGATCTAAAAGCAGACATGGAAGGTTTCAAGGAATGTTTGAAAAATTTGCTACAGGAAATGATTCCTAATGGTGAAAAGGTAGTAGATGAAACTCATAATGGGAATAAAATAAATGTTAATAATGATTTCATAGAATCTAATATTGTATTTAATACCCACCATATTCCAAATATTGATATGAGGAAGTTTGATGGCAAGGATCTCGTAACATGGATACTACAGATGGAGCGATACTTTGATCTCCATAATGCGAAAAACATGCAAAAGGTATAAATTGCAGCTTTATATTTAGAGCACAATACATTTGTATGGTATCGATGGATTTTATCTCGTAAGAAAATTGTCACTTGGTCAATTTTTACGGAGGAAATGATAACACATTATGAGGATACAAAGAGCAACACCTTCTTTAGCCAATTGATAAATCTGAAACAAAAGGGTGCAATGGTGGAGCATATTCAGGACTTCCAAAAATTGAATATAAGGGTAAAGGATATTCTAGAGGAGCACATGATTGATGTCTTCATAGGGACTTTAAAGGATAACATCCAACATGAGGTTCACCTTTGGGAACCTGAATCATTGGAGAAGGCATTCAGGTTGGAAAGAAAAATTGAAAGAAAAATTATGACGACAAGGAATCCTACCACTCACAACTATAAATATGGAAGTGTTGCTACTCCTAGACTTCCACAACCTACAAGGTTGACATCACAACAATTGGAAGAAAAAATATCCAAAGGGCTTTGATATACTTTTCATACAAAATACAGTAAAGGTCATAAGTGTGTTGAGAAGAAATTATTTTACATAGATTGTCAAGAGGAGGAAGAAAATGAATAAAAAACTTCAAAAGAAGAGGATATAAATCAAGAACCAACCCCAGATTAAGAAGAAATGAATCTTCCATATCTTGTAATGCATTGGTAGGAATTACCACTCCTAAAACTCTCAAGATAGAAGGACCTGTCAAGAAGAAAAAATTAATAGTGTTGTTTGATTAAGGTGGTACATATAATTTTATTCATTGTAAGATAGCCAAGGAATTTAATTCCTTCCTATACCCAACACTAGAGTTTCTAATGATGGCTGAAAATGGAGGAACTATAAATTTCTCTAGAAAGTGCCATAATATCAAGCTAACCATGGGAGAATATGTATTGAATATTCCAATGCTATCCATTCTAATGGGTGGTGTTGATGTTGTACTAGGAGTACAATGGTTACAATCTTTGGGGATGATAGCTTCAATTTTTCAAGAACTTATCTTGATTTTTTCTTTATTTTTTCGGATGGAACGGAAGTTGAATTTCAAGGTATTGCAGGGAAACTGGGAAAGACAATTAGTTATATTTTCATGAAAAATATTCTAAAAAAAGAAAAATCGGGAGTGATTTCAAAATTATGTTCACTAGAGGTTCAAGCATCAAAATCATCTATTTCTCCAGCTCTCCAAAAATTATTGGACAAGCATTCCAAAGTGTTTGAGAATCTGAAAGAGCTCCCACCTATTTGTGATCATGATCATGATATTCATTTTATTCCAGGAAGTGTTCCTCAAAAATTCATGCCTTACATATATCCTTATGCATGAAAGAGTGAGATTGAACATATGGTTGT
This sequence comes from Pinus albicaulis, assembly GCA_034641835.2. Taxonomy (NCBI): domain Eukaryota; kingdom Viridiplantae; phylum Streptophyta; class Pinopsida; order Pinales; family Pinaceae; genus Pinus; species Pinus albicaulis. The sequence goes on from CM076583.1 coordinate 780,780,503, forward strand.
AGAAATGCTAGAGGCTGGTATAATTCAACCTAGTCAAAGTTATTTCTCTACTCCATTAGTATTGGTGCACAAGAAGGATGGATAATGGTGTTTGTATACAGATTATAGGGAGCTAAACAAGATAATTATTAAAGATAAATCTCTCATACCCATCATTGATGAATTATTGGATGAATTAAATGGAGAAATTTACTTCACCGAGCTGGATCTTTGTTCTGGATATCATCAAATTAGAATGATGGCTGAAAACATTTCGAAAACAACTTTAAGAACTCATGAAGATCATTAAGAATTTTTGGTCATTCCTTTTGGCCTTATTAATGCACCTTCCACATTTCAATGTTTTATCAATTCCATTTTCAAACCCTTCCATAGAAAATTTGTGTTAGTATTTTTTGATTATATATAAATATATAACAAGTCTTGGAAGGATCATGTTCAAAATGTTGACAGGGTGCTCAAACTATTGGAGGGGAAACAATTATACATAAAAACCTCCAAATGTTTCTTTTAAGTATAGGAGGTGGAATATTTGGGTCATATTATATCTCATGAGGGTGTTAAGGTAGAAACTAACAAAATTAAATCCATCAAGGAATGGAAAATCCCCACAACCATAAAGCATCTTCGAGGATTTTTGTGGTTAACAGGGTATTATCGCAATTTGTTAAGAATTACGGGAGAATATTGACACCTCTAACATCATTACTCAAGAAAGATGCATTTTCTTGGACTCTGGAAGAAACTAATACCTTTGAACATCTTAAAGAGGAAATGTTCCAAGCAACGGTCTTAGCTACGCCAAACTTCACAATTTTTTTTATTGTGGAATGTGATGCCTTGGGAAGTGGATTTTTTGCGGTTTTAATGCTAGAAGGAAGACCCATTGCATTTTAAAGTCATCCAATCAAAGGAAAGTATTTACAAGAACCTATCTATGAGAATTAAATGTTGGCAATACTACATGCACTAAAGCAATGGCGACCTCACCTAATGGGAAGACACTTCAAGGTAAAAAAAGAACATGATAGTCTTAAATATTTTTTGGAACAAATATGATCTTTAGAAGAACACCAAAAATGGGTCACAAAGATGTTGGGTTATGAATTTGAATTCATCTATAAAAGAGGGAAGAAATTTTTTGTTGCAGATGCAATCTCAATAAAGGACGAGGATGTGCAATCGTTGCTTTGTTTCATTCCAATTGTCCAACCTCAGTGGATAACCAAAGCAAGGGATGAATGGAAGAATGATGAAGAGGTGTGGACATTCATTCAAAATTTGTAGCAACATCCTAGTACATATGAAACATTTAGATAGAAAAATGACTCTTTATGATACAAATATTTCTTATATATTTGTAAGAGTTCCCAACTCAAACAAAATCTCTAATGGATAGTCAAGTGGTTACCTTTGGTTGAATGGTGGTATAACACTTCCTTCCATACTGCAACAAAAATTACCCCATTTATGGCACTTTATGGATATCATCCACCATTCATCACATCATATTTAAGATAAAATTCCAAGGTTCAAGCAATGGAAGATCACATCGAGCATCAAAAAAAAAATTCCAACTCTTAAAGGATAACCTCACTTTGGTGCATAATCGAATGAAACAATAGGAAAATAAACATTGTAATGAAATAAGTTTTGATGTAGGCGACCGGATATTTTTATGGATACAACCATACAAACAAATGTCCCTCAAGCAAGCTAAGAAGGATAATAAATTTTCACCAAAGTATTATGGTCCTTACAAGGTGTTGCAGAAGATTGGTACCATGGTATACAAACCAGAGCTTCTTGCATCTTCCCGAGTGCAACCAATTTTCCATGTTTATTTCTTAAAGAAGGTTATAGGTGATGAGCTCCGAGTTCAAAAAATATTTATAGAACTTAACGAAGAAGGAAAAATAATATTAGAACTTGAATCAGTCACAGAAATAAGAACATGACGGCTACAAAATTGATCAATTTAAGAGTATCTCATCAAATGGAAGAACTTACCCACTAAGGATTCAACATGGGAGGATGAAAATTTTATACAGAAGAATCCATAACTACTCAAGCATTGTGGATAACCCATTTTTTAAAGGAGAGGGTCATGCTAGGTCCCTATAATACTAGTGTATCCCTATTAGTATAACATCCTTATTGTTATTATTGTTCCCATGTAGTCCCCATATTTTTATTGTTGTGCCCCATAGAAGCCCACTATTGTTATTGTTTTGCCCTTACATTGGTATTGTTATGTCAGTTAGGATTATACTGTGACCATTGGAATCCTACATATATAAAGGAGGTTTTTTCATTTGTATCATCCAAGGATTGTTCATATATGTAATGTAAAGGAGGCTTCCCCCTTGAAGAGGCTGATTTCTAAGTCATTGATTTATCTTTTATTCTATTTTGTGAGTTGGTTTCATAACACTCCCTGCTTTGTCTCATGCACAATGCTTTCTTTCTTTTTTTTCACTGTCTTCTTCCCCACATTCTTCTTCCCTTTTCTTTATTTAATTTGTTTCAGTCATATTTTCCAACACATTGTCTATTGGTGTATTTACTAGAGCTTCCCTCACCACAGTAGTGGGTCAACTCATCATTCTCTCGCCAATCCCATGCGATGTCCTTAATTATTTGTACATTCATTACCCCTTTTCAATAATGGCCCATACACATTCTTAATGCCTTGACCTTTGATTGAACTACTCCATTGAGTTTAACTTAGGGGAACGTGAAGGTAGTTTGCAATGGCACATTATTCTCCACCCTTTTACTTAAATATTACCTAGCAAAAACATTCCTCAAATTAGAAAAAATAGGTGAAAAATTAAATGCAGCCAGGGGTTCCATAAGAAATCATCCCTATTAAAATTCACAATCTATAAACTAGTGTCCCTCTTAGTCGAGTCATCATTTTTACTATCTAAATTAATTTAAATCATTATACACATTCATGCAAATAAGAATATTTACAAGAGGGTGACCATGGGGATGTTACACTTGGTGTGAGCAGGAAATGCTTCAGTTGTGACTGAAAAGGTGAAGTTGTGAGAAAATTAACTAGTTGATATTATAGTTAACATGTTTTATTCATTCATTTTAAACTTTTACTACAAATTTCTACTTCTCTTCCAATATGTCTTCTCCATATGTTCTATCTTCCCATAATAGGGACATGTATTATTCTTTTGATTCTTCTTAGATGGTGTTGACCCATAATATTTACCTTTATGTTTTTGGTTAAGACATCCTTATTTGTGTTTACTATCCTTCTTATTCAAACTATCCTTTCCATTGGGAAAGTTCACTTAGTGCTTACCCCAAGCTTACCTTGATCAATTAACTTTTATTGGTCCTTAATCAATAAATTAAAAATAGTATCAAAGGTGTATTTCTTAAGATATTCCTTGCATGATCTCCAATTGTTGTGATATGAGTAAAAAAGGACAACATAAATGACAATTTCAATGTACTCTCCACTCTTATTCAGAAAGATATTCCCCTATTCTCCTAATTTCAACTTCAACTACTTGAAATGAATTAGGTAGTCTTCAATTATTTCAATGGAATGGGGATGAAGAAATATCAACTCTTTCTCTAATTACATGACCTTACCTTCATCAACCTTGTTTGAAAATGTATTTAGATTCTTCACAAATCATGGAGATAGTTATTCCCACTTGTATGAAAATTAATTTCCCAATAAATATTGGTCATAATGACCCCAAAAATCTCATATTTATTTTCATTGATGAAAACATTCATTTTTTCATCATTCATATATGGATTAGTGGTGTTCATATAATAACTAGGATCTTTGTTCTTAATTGGGGTTTGAACCACGTCTTGTGCCAAAAAAAAATAATTATTTCATTCAAAATCACTAGATCGATATTGGAAGCCAAGTTAAAAATTCTGATAGAACTGGATTGTTTACAAATCAACAAATTGATGAGCCTAAAGTCAATCAGTATAAGGTTTGAATTAGCATAATTTGAAGAAAATAAAGTAAGGGAAAAAATAATAGCGCTAATAACATGTTGGGGAATGAACTTGAATAGATAATAAGTAACATAATATAAAGGAATTGAACATAAGAGTAATAATAGTCTAAGATGATGGTTGGAGTCTAAAGAAACAGTTACAACACTTAAGAACCTCACATTATGTTTAGAATGTCAGAATGCATGATTGATACAAATCATAACTATTTTCATACAACTTTTGACTAATATTCAATATATAGGGTTATTTATAGTGTTCACGTCTAACCAATTCCCTTGAAATGTAGGAGATCTAGTCAATAAACAAGAATTGAAGGTACGAACCATTTCCTTGGAATCCACCATATTAATTTAGCTAGATGACTATTCAAGTTAACTCATCTTTCATTGGCTAGTCGAGTGCACATGTTGAATCAATTATTTTTTTGATGCCAACCACTTAAATCATATGGTCGACTAATTTTTTGGTTGGCCACTTGACTATCATCATCCTTTCAATTATTGGCTACTTTTTCCCCATCCTTTGACAAATTGTTTCCAAAAATTCGAAAGGTGTGATGAACCAATAAGACTTAGGTTCCAAACAAAAAAAATTGGTATTTTTTGATGATATACTAGCCTATAGAAAATATTAGGAAGAGCATATAAAGCATATTAATAGGGTCTTAAAAATATTAGAAGATAAAAATATATATGGAATTCATTCCAAGAGTCCCTTTGGGGTTCAGAAAGTGGAGTATTTTAGTTATATTATGTCTCATGAAGGTGTCAAATTGGACCCTAAGAAAACTAAAGCTATGATGAAATGGTAAAATCCATAAAAACCTAGAGAAACTCTAAGAATTCTGGGGATCAATAGGATATCAACATAATTTTGTCAGTAATTACAATCAAATAGAAACACAATTAATAACAATTGTTAGACCATTTTTTGGTCATCTAACCTATTATCATTAGATGGACCCAATTACATCATGTAAGACCAATTTTACTCCAAGTAAAATTGTTTTCACTATGAAAATAACTTAGTAAATCACCTTTATTAAGTTGTTTGTGGTCTAAACAGCAAACCCCATAAGGAAATATTAAATAAAGATATATTTATTTGATTTTCCTCAAGAAATAATTAGATATAAAGTAGTTTAATTAATATTTCTAGTTATATTTAACCCAAAACAAAGAAATTAATTAGATAAATAATTATTTATCTTATTATTTTCTAAAGAATAATTGTTTAAATATTATTTAAATCATATTCTTTGTTAAATATGACTAATTCACCCTTAAATAATTAAATAAATCATTGTTTATTTGATTATTACTGAACCATATCATTAAAATGATAAATAAATCATTTCTTTATTTATTATTACTTAATCACATCCTTAGAATAAAAAATAAATCATTTATTTATTTATTATTTACAAATAAGGGGATTTGACTCAAGTCAAATTCCTTTTCCCTCCAACAAATATAATAAAATATTCCATAAAATTTGGATCTAGATTTGGTTAACAATATTTTAATTATGCACCAATCTCTAGACTAACTCAATATTTTGTTATAAATAGAAGGGTTTTCCCATTCATTTGTCACTTTTTTTTGCCTCAATATCACTTTGGATCTCAACTCTTGGTCTGGCTATTGATTCATTATCATAGCCATATTTTTCCATTTTTGTCTGGGTTTTCTACACCATCGAGAGAGAGGAATTCTAAATCTAAATTGCTGAGGACTTACAAGAACCCCTCCCATTGAGGAGAACAGGGAACACCCTCTTGTGTTTTCCTCCCGGGTGCCCATTAATAAAAATTTCATTGGATATATTCTTGTCTAGTCTATTGGATCTATGGAGTAAATCTTATTTTTATACTGTTAATGTCTTCTAATGCATAGATCTAGATTTTTGTAGCATTTGTCTTGATCATCTAACTGTAGATATGAAGATATTAGCAGTCATTTCTGATGTTAGGGCTATTTGTTATGTGCAGCTAAAATGGTTTTTTTTCGTACACCTCGAATCAAGATTCATACTAACAACTTATGACTCTACACGATTTTACCATTACGACCACTGTCGTTTTTCTGATCCTTGCATATCTAGCTACTTCAAACCCTAGGATTTCTCTTCAGCCCCTTGTTTTTCTTATTATTGATGTTTTTTTAACCCATAAAACCCTAAAATGATAAAAATTCTAACTTCCGTGTGTTTTCAGACCCATTGTGTTGGTGAACGACTTTAGTTGCAGCTGAGACAAATTTTTTTTCTAAAACCTACCTCCGAGAGTGCTAGAAGTGTAGGTCTTACTTTTCTTCCCAAAACCTGTGACCTGGACCTCTAGGGCGCACTTTACTGGCCAAAAAGTGCGATCTCTACTGAAAACAAGCTAGAAACTGTGACCTGGAATTTCGGCAGGGATTTTTCTAAAAGTTTTCTGGATTTTGTTGAACCTCTATTTAGGGTTGTCTGACCTCCGTATCTACCCGTTTTTGACCTGTACTTGTTCTATTTCACTCAACTAAGTGGGAACCTAGCCCCCTAGGGCTTTAGTGCCCTCCACTTTTTGTGGAAGAGTGTTTGCTGTTGCAGGTTGTCTAAAATTTCAGAGTCTTCAGCCTTTTTTTCAGATCTGATACCTCATCTTCAGATCCACTTCATATCAGCTTGTTATCCATCCAAATATCCTCTTTTAGCTTTTTTTGGTTTTTCCTTGTGCACTCCGCTTCCCTCCTGGAGATAACCTTTCGACACCTCTTTTTACAGCAATTTTCCTCTGATCTGTTGTTGTTTTCTGCACCACTTTCCAGCAGATTTTGTCTTTTAGATCTCTGCCCCTCTTGACCCAAGATATATTAGCCTTTTTTTCTGTGATTAGATTATTTTTTTCCTCACCTATAGACTAATTTTTGAGAGACCCGCCTCCTTGGGATAAGATTATTCCATTGTTAGCTATTTATTTTCTATTTTGCAGGCCTATATACTATCATTTGCAGGTTTATTCACAGCTCTACAGTAGATTTTTTATTTTCTCTACAAATGTCTGGGTTTAAAAATTAAAATTTACACACTTTTACACACACACCCTAAGTAAAAAAGGGCTTGGTTAACACCGCCAAACAAACACTCTAAAACATTGAAATCAATCGATCCTCCACCTCCCTGCCCTTGTTTCAACATTGTAATTAGTTGATCCCACACCTCCTTTCCCTTGTCGGTCTCTTTTTCCATTGTGCCATGTTTGTGTCTTCACCATTGCACCACCAAGGCATTCATCCCATAGACTTCTTGGCCTTCATCCTCAGTTTCTGGTAGGGAGACTTACTCCTCCACATAGGATTCGAGTTAGTCCTCAACTGAGTCCACACTTTGACTCTTCTTCTAGTCCTTTGGGTTCTCCTTCTCCTTTCACCTTCAGTTCTCCCCTTGTCACCTTCACCCTGTTTGGTGCAGGACCTAATACTGGTGGTAACCCCATCCCTCCCGCTGGGAATACCACTAGTGGAACCGCAACAGACACTACCCTGGTTGCACCCTTGCTCCCTTTCATGGTAGGCCTCAGCCTCCTCGACTTCGACCAGTTGATAAATGAACCTATACACCATGATTCTAGTTGGCCTTTTATGCCAACAAAGCTCCCTTCAGAAATCCCAAATTTTGAAGGTCTTGTTGGACAAGATCCCTCAAATCATGTTAGATCTTTCCACATGTGGTGTTTGTCCAATTCCATTACCAATGACTATGTTCGTCTTCGATTATTCCAACGAACGCTTACTGGTAAAGCTTCTAAGTGGTATGTTGATCAGGTCCCTTCCTCTCATACCACCTTTTCATCTCTTGCCTGGGCATTTTGGTCTTCTTTCCAGCTCCCCCTTCATTACGACACCGCGATGGAGCTCTTGACCTCCTTCTGTCAATCATCTGTGACCCGCTTATCCGACCATGTTCAGGAATGGTGAAGAAGAAGGAGCCTATGTCGAGCCCCTCCCTTCGAAGACTGTGTCTACATGGAATGGTTCCTTAGGACTCTCTTTCCACCTATCAGGAAAGATGTCGCATCGCACTTTCCTCAAACCGAAGAAGATGCTCTCCAAATTGTGTTAAAATATGACCTGATCTATGCACAGTTGGGTTATGTTTATACCGTTCTACCTAATATTCCCAGACTTGGTGGTGCTAACACACCGAGGTCATATAATTCTATCGACGTTATTGTTGGAGCTCTCTTTAATCCATATTCTCAACCTTCCATGGGCTATGGTTTCTCTCAGGGAGGTTCCAACTCCTCCAACACTTTTCCCCCTCCCAGTAGCACGTATCTAGGATATAGCATGCCTCTTCCTTTCTCCCAACCTCTTTTTTACCACACTGCTACCGAACCTCCTTATTATCCATATCCACAGCCTAGTGCTCTAGCTCCTACAACATTAACACCTCCTCCTCCCTTGCCTTCTCAACCCCCACAACAACAACCACCACCCCCTCCGAGGTAGGTGTACGCACAGAAGGGCATGACTAATCCTCCTACCTCAAAAAGGAAGAGGAAAGGAAATCAAAATCAAGCTGCCTCTAGTAATCCTGGACCTAATCAAGGTAATGCTCCTAACACTACTCAACCCAAGCAAGATAGGCCTCTTTGTACGAAGAAGCCCTATTCTTGTTATGGTGTTTATGGTCATTATAAACATGATTTTCCTCTTCTGCCAAAAATGCGATAACTATGGGAATCTCAGGGAACATCGAGAGGACATCAAGCCATTCCTTCTATTCCTCCCGGTCCTGCACCTAGTTAGTCGGTTGTGCTTACAGATCCTTTCCCTCAACAGGGATTTGTGGCTACCCAACCACCATAAGGACAGGTGGCCACTCAATCTCTTCCATTTGGTTCCCCCGATTACTAGATTTTCATGATGTCCTATGATTATTCTTCTGAACCTTCTTCTCCTAGCCCTTCACCTTCAGTTGGTACTCATGACCCCCTTTACCCTCCTGGGATGGTTCCTCCCAGCCTCAACCATCTTGGCGCCGTCCCACTTGGTCATTACCCCTGTGGTCAGATACCATTCCTAGCTCCCCCACAAAGAGTGTACATAGTACGTGTTATGTCCACCCTCTCTCTTCCTAACCTGACCCTTGGGATTCCCGTCTGGTACCTCGTTCCTCCATCCACTACCCCACTTGGTCAACCTAAACCTTATCTCGCTTTGACCCCGGTTCAACCGATTCCTATGACTTCTCCCACTGCAACAGTGCCTCATTCAACTCAATAGTAACCACCTCCTATTGCGACTGCTTCGGCTAAGAAGGGAAAATCTCACAAGGGGGCATCAAAAGATAATGCTACCACGACAAAAACTACCCCCTCTTGGCCTCCAAAGCGTACTCTCCAGTGTGCTTTGTGTGATGGTGTCGACCACGCCACCCATACTTGCCCAGAATTGCCTCACCTCAAGTCCATGGTCAATGATTCATTTCCAGAATCTGATATCCCAGAGGTATATGTCACTATACCCGATTCAATCCCGAAACTCAAAAAATTGGGCACAAATCACCCTTGTTCTTTATGTGATTTCCATGGCCATTACACTCACCTGTGTCCTCGCCTCGAAGAGTATCATTCCTCTTTAGAATCCTTACACCAATTCGAGGCCGAGCACCATGAGTTACCCGCTCCCTTATTTTTTTGTCGTGCTTTGGCAACACTGAAGGACACAGATGCTCCCAGTAACTTTTCCCCTTATGATGTTGAGATAACGGGGCCTTGGTCAGAATTTCATGATGAGACCTCCCCTAATGTTTCGCCTGACCTCTCTTCAGCCCCCTCCCTAGTCTCAAAATCAGTGGATCTTTTATCTACTCACTCTCCCGGTACCCCTTGTGACAATGTGCATACGAACCTCTCCTCTCACGATGAGGAGTAAGGTTGTTTCATCATGTCAGGTGGTGTTTCTTCCATCAGTCACCCCTTCTTCTATTACGATGATGACATTATGGAAGCAACCACCACTATTGACTTTATCTATCCCCTTTACATCACACTCATGCATTCGAACCACATGCACTGTGTGGCCATTACATTGACACCCAATGTTTGGGTAAGGGGGGCACTCATATTGGAGAGCCTAGGAGAAACAGTTCTTCAACACTCTCCTAGTGAATCTAGTCGTGACGACTCTAGTCCCATTATTCTTCCACATTTATAAGAACTTCTAGAGTCCCATATCACTTCAAGATCACTCTAGGAATGATACCGCTTATCATTCCTTCATTTTTCATCAGCAACCCAGTCTCATAGACATTGCAGTTGACCAACCTATAGGTTTTTTGGGAGAACATAAGTTCATTATCCCAAATACTATCTTTGGGGTATTAGCACCATATATGCCAACCTAGAAACTTAATGTCCATTTGATTCACATAGGTAGTACCAAAAGATATTGGTAATCGTATAATTCCTTTCTCAAACTACGTAACCATACCGAAAAAAGTTGGCACACCACATCATTAAAATGTGTTTAGATTTCCCTCTTTCTAAATACATTTTGCATGTCCAAAACATGCTTGGGGGCACCTATGCCCCTCAACCATAAAAATCGTAGATCTTAGCCAAAAACAACAATGACAACCCCTTTTTCTGATAAGTCGCACTGTTTAGGTCATTTCCTGGGACAGGTCGCAGTTTTATACCCAGAACCTGCTACCTAGGTCGTAGAACAGACCCCAAAAAGTGTGACTTGACCTGTTCATGAGCTTTGGGTACCTAAACTGAACTTTCAATCCACTGAAATGAAAGAGTGGGATTAGGCCTCTTACCTACAACTGATAGATCTCAAATTCCAATGGTCGATTTATTTGCTACAATGCCACAAGCCTTAAGGCCTCCTCTCCTCACAACATTCACCACAGCTCCACCAGAAAATAAGTGAATCTAGAAGGAAAATTCCTTATTAAAATAAAACCCCTGATTTTTCTTTTTCTTACTGCAACCAAACTATATATCATTTTGACGAACCGTATATACCATTGGAAATATTTCACCAAGCCCTCAAATGGGTATCTATTAGATTTTTTGTTTTGATACTTTACCAGGACACATTTTGTCCAAAAAATGCCACTTCACCCCTCCTCAAAACTGAATTTATTCAATTGCAACATTCGTACCAGGGGCACCATGTTGCCTCCATACTTTTCCACGCTCGTGTCAACTTTCGTCATGATTTACCATCTTGTACTCATACTTTTATGGTCCCCATTGGACCCTTTACATACATGGCAGCACCATCGAGTCACCCTTGTTTAGAGCATCCGAGTTGAGTCACAATTTCTTTCATGGAGTCTATCCTGCGTTCCTTCACACCTTGCTATAGTTCTCCATCCTTCATTGCTTGGTTTCTCTCTCGTATCGCTCGTTATGGCCTTCAGTCCCACTATTCCCTATCCCCCATAATATTGTGTCAGTCGTTGTCAGGTCATCCATGATGTTTATGCTCTAAAAAGGGAATTCATCCTTTCGCTACTCATTTCCCCCCATTTCATCATCATCATTGGTTTCAGTATGTCAGTCGCTCTATTATTTTCTCTCATGCCTTAGTTAAGGATCCCTTATTGCCTCACCTATGGAAGAACTCCTTCTGTTGACATCAGCTCATTCATTCCAGAAGACAAGTCTAGAGGGCAGTGTACCTTGGTTCCAGCTTCCACTCTTTTTCGGTACCTCGGATTAGGAAAAGGGACTCCTGATTACCCTTTGACTTGATTTCTTCTCAGCTCTAGCTCCTTTCAGCATGATCGAGATCCGTATACTTGATGGTTCTGTGATGTAGCAGCTGACATCGATGATTCCCGGGTGTGTGAGAGATGTCTTAGTCCTTATGAGGGGTGGCCCTATAGGTAGCCCCCCACACACTCAGGTGACATCTTCATTACAGCCTTCGATGCAGCTCCTTACATTTGATGACGTTGGCCTCAGCCGCCTGCAACGCCTTTTTGTTTTCATGTATCAGTCAGATTTTTAGAGGCCTTTCTTGTTTTTAGGGGCATATGGGTTGTATTTATATCTCATGTACTCAGATATATTGTACAAAGTCCTAGTTGTTATCCTGGGCACAATATGTATGAGGGATTCATTATCGTGTTATTTATTTGGCTCATGTTTAGGCTAGCATATGCTTTATTATTATGTTTCGTGGTTTTTCGGGCACCTTATTGTTTTTACTATTGCCTTGGCGGGCATAGGTATGCCTCCCCCTCCACCTATAACAGGTACTCACTCATCAAAAAGACTTTTCGCACCTACAAGTTTCCTCCTCAGGGTCTAGTTCTTTTAGCACTTTGGTTTACCTTATACTTCTCTCTCTTTGACTTCCCCTTCGATGTCTAGTGATTGAGTTCTTACAGTGTACTTTGGTCATACGATTAGCTCCTAATGTTCGCATGCTGGGGGGAAATATGTTACACCATTTTTTGGTCATCTAACCTATCATCATTAGATGGACCCAAGTACATCATGTAAGACCAATTTAACTCCAAGTAAAATTTCTTTCACTATGAAAATAACTTAGTAAATCACCTTTATTAAGTTTTTTGTGGTCTAAATAAGAAACCTCATAATGAAATATTAAATAAAGATATATTTGTTTGATTTTCCTCAAGAAATAATTAGTTAAACAATAGTTTAATTAATATTTCTGGTTATATTTAACCCAAAACAAAGAAATTAATTAGATAAATCATTATTTATCTTATTATTTTCTAAATAATAATTGTTTAAATCTTATTTAAATAATATTCTTTGTTAAATATGACTAATTCACCCTTAAATAATTAAATAAATCATTATTTGTTTGATTATTACTCAACCATATCCTTAAAATGATAAATAAATCATTTATTTATTTATTATTACTTAATCACATCCTTAAAATGATAAATAAATCATTTATTTATTTACTATTTACAAATAAGGGGATTTGACTCAAGTCAAATTCCTTTTCCCTCCAACAAATATAATAAAATATTCCATAAAAGTTGGATCTTGATTTGGTTAATAATATTTTAATTATGCACCAATATCTAGACTAACTCAATATTTTGTTATAAATAGAAAGGTTTTCCCATTCATTTGTCACCTTTTGTTGCCTAAAGATCACTCTAGATCTCAACTCTTGGTCTGGCTATTGATCCACCATCATAGCCATATTTTTCCATTTTTGTCTGGGTTTTCTACACCATCAAGAGAGAGGAATTCTAAATCTGAAGTGCTAAGGACTTACAAGAACCCATCCCATTGAGGAGAATAGGGAACACCCTCTTCTGTTTTCCTCCCAGGTGCCCATTAATAAAAATTTCATTGGATATATTCTTGTCTTGTCTATTGGATCTATGGAGTAAAGCTTATTTTTATACTGTTTAATGTCTTATAATGCATAGATCTCGATTTTTGCAGCATTTGTCTTGATCATCTAACCGCAGATCTGAAGATGCTAGTAGCCATTTCTGTTGTTAGGGCTATTTGTTATGCGCAGCTAAAGCGGTCTTTTCTCGTACAACTTAAATCAAGATTCATACTAACAACAATATCAAATAAGGAAACATTTTATGGGACTTGAGAAGCAACAAGATCTTTGAAAAATTAAGGGGGATATGTTCATGACTCCTACCTTGAGAACACATGTATGAATTCACCAAAACCTTTATTGTCAAGTGTGATACTTCAAGCCATGACATTGGCATAGTTTTAATCCAAGGAGTATGGCCCCCTGGCTTTGAAAGAAATCGAGTTGAAAGGAATTTTTGTTTTCAAACCAATTTAGGAAAAGGGAATATTGGCCATACTGTGTGAAATTAGAAAATGGTCCCATCAACTAATAGGAATACAATTATAAGTAAAATTAGATTATTATATTTTGAAGTAATTCTCGGAGAAAAAATTATCATCTGAAATGAAACAAACATGGGTTACAAAAATGTTATTTTATGACTATAAAATTATATATAGGAAAAGGAAAAAAATATATTGTTGTAGATGCATTTTCAAGGAAAGAAGAAGAAATAGAGGGTTTACTATGTGTTATTTCTATTCCACATTTTGATTGGGTAGTAGAGGCAAGGAAATGATGGAAGCAATATTATAAGGTTTATGTTATCATTCCACACCTATGAGAGGACCTAAGTGCATTAGATAAATTTATGTGGAGGAATAATATAATATGGTATCAATATTTCTTGTATTCATGTAAGAATTCTAACCTCAAACAAAAGGTTCTCTTGGAATTACATGCTACTCTTATAGAAGAACATTTAGCTTTTTTTGAAAAATCACCATAAGATGAAGAAGGAATTTTCTTTGGGAGGTCCAAAAAATAATGCTCAAAATTTTGTGGCCAGATGTGTGGTTTTCCAATAGAATAAGGGATATAAAATCAAGACCAATAGCTACACCAAGTCAATTTTGGGAATAATTTCAATGGGTTTTGTTACAAGCTTACTCAATTATAAAGGGAGTAATTTCATTATTGTATTAATAGGTTCATTAACAAATTATGTCCAGTTTTTCTATCTTTCTCAACCTTTTAAAGAAATTTATTGGTAGCAGCATTCATTGAACTAGTCCAAAATCTACTTGGGATCTTGATGATTATTGTAAGTGAAAGAGATCTAATTTTCGCTTGGAATTTTGGGCTAAATTATTTTCTTGTTTGGGTACTCAATTCGATCATAGTCCATCTTATCACCCTCATTCTAATCGGTAAATGGGGTTGTGAATAAATGTTAGAAGGATATATTTCGTTCTTTGCATACAATACACAACACTTTGGGTCAATTGATTCCCCTTGGTTGAGTGGTGGTGCACCACATCCTTCCATACATATAAAAAATTTCCCCATATATGACACTTTATGAGTATCTACCTTTCTTGATCACGTCAGCCTTGAAAGAGACTGTAACGATTCAAGTAGTGGATGAACACATATGCCACCAACAAGAGGTTCTAAATTTTTTGAAGGGAAACTTGGTTATAGCACAAAATAGGATGAAGCAACAAGTAGGTCAAAATCACAATGAAAAAAAATTGAAGTGGGGGGTTAGGAATTTTTGAAGCTAAAACCATATTAATAGATGTAACTAAAGAAAAAAAATACATGAAAATATATTAGATTACGAATTGGATTTTCCTCTATCTAATAGATGGAATGAAAATTTTTTGGGTATTTCTTATGGTTATTTTTTCCAAAATTCTGGTAGATATTTTTAATAATGATAACCTTAAATTTTTGTGATTTACAAAATTTTAGTGCCCTATAAGTTTTTCCATGAACTATACGTTCAAAAATACATTTCAAACAACAAAAAATAATAATCATGCTCGAAATTATATTTCCAAATCCTAAAAGACAAAACACAACCATATGTTTATTTTTATTTTATTTGTTTAATATATTTTTTTCTACTTTAAAAAATTAAAAAAACCAAACACTCACCTTTAAATTATATAATAATAATTAATCAATATTATCTTTTTAATATCACACGATTTTGTTTCAACCGACTTTTGAATATGATGATAAAACTTTTACTTCTTCATCATGAATATTAATTCTTTCAAGTAAAACAATATCATTATGTAGCTTTATATTATTAATCCTATGATTTTATTGATAGCTTGTGTTAATAATTTGGAAACTTCATAATATTAGCATAGATCTATTTTAAATATGGATCTAACATGAATCCAGAGAGACTAAATTTGTTTATGTGCAAATATTTTTAGAGTACAAATATAATTTGTAATTTTTCATTGTTTAAATTGTATTTTTAAATGCTATATATAATATAGATAGGACCAAATAAATAGTTTAACCATAAAGTATTTTTTTTAATGATATATACATAATTTTTTTATTATAGCGGACATTTTTTTCTATTTAGAGTATAATTTATTTTTATTTTAAAGAGACACTTATCAACTGGAAGGACAAATTTACGCATCCCCTTCGCGTCATACTAAGTTACAGAATGAGCCTTTAAACTCAATTAATAATTCATTAGTTTCTTAATCTCTTGATTTGTAATATTAATCTGTTGAGTTTATAATTATTAATACTTATAATTATTATTTATTAATTAATTAATAGTAATTAATTTATTATTAATTAACTAATTATAAATATTTAATTAATTTAATAATTATATATTTTTAATATATATTAATCACATTTATTAATATAATTGTGTTAGTAATTAATCAATATTATATTTTAATATAACATGTTTAATTTCAACTCGCTATAGGAAAAAAAAACTTCATCCTGATTAATTCTTTCACAGTAAAACTAAGCATGGGACACTTTTTTTTGTGAAAGGCTATCCCATAACGAGAACAAATCACGTGGTTTCCAAATAAAGATGGCACCCTTTCTTTTGTAGAACGAGAACAAATTAAGACAAAATGGTTTACTTAAATGCAGATACGAAATGCAAAATACATTTCGCACACACTTGAAATGATAATTAGAATTTCAAAAATAAGAGGTCACCTGTAATTTATAAAGTTTAAAAATATATAATTTTGTTAAATTTAGTTTTTAAATATATCTATATTTTTTTTTGCATAAACATTATTTTATGTTTTAAGATTTAAAATAATATTCAAATTTTAAAAAATTGGTTTTATGGCTATTTGAAAAAATAAGTTAATAGCCAACACTTAAAAGTATCAAGCAGCAAGAAAAAGGCTTCCTCCTTCACTATTGTTGGATTATTTGAGGTGTTGTTATTCATTTCAAGTGATAAATAAAAACACATTTATATATCACAATAAAAAATGATTGTAGTCATTTTTTTTATTATTTGAGGTGTTGTTATTCCTTTCCAGTGATAAATAAAAACACATTTATATATCACAATAAAAAATGATTGTAGTCATTTTTTTGATAATTAAGTTATAATAAGTTTGAGAAAAGAAAAGAAGAAAATTCAATTAAAAAAAGAGTTATTTAAATTTTTTAATATATATATATATATATATATATATATATATATATATATATATATTATTTAATATTTATGAGTAACTTATCTTAAAATTGATTTAAGAATATAGTAATATAATTTTTAATTAGATTATGATTTTTTCTTATTTAAAATATATTTTGGAATGTATAAATTAATTAGCATCTTGAAAAATATCAAAATATTCTATTTTTTTTTTTTTTTTTTTTTGCTAATTAAACAATTTAAAATTAAGATTTTAAAAAACATATACATGATTTTGAACATAATTAATAAGAAAAATGTCTAGAAAAAAATCATTTAGTCTATTAATTAAACTACCCAATATTTTACATTCTTAGCCACATATAATTTAACACTAAGTAGCTTAGATCTATCTTAATTTTGGATCTACCAAGGGTAGAGAGAGATCAAATCCCTTGAGATGCAAACTTCTTTTTAGAGTGAAAAGAGATCTGATCCTTCTTAGATCCAGTTAACATGGATCTAGGCTCGTTTAATTCCCCCTTTAAATAACTTATATTCGAACATGGTCCATACCATAAATTATAAATACCATGTGCCAATACCATGGGACATTTTTATTTTTATTTATTTTTATAATGTTTACATGAAATTAAATTTATTTATTTATTTATTTTTATATAATTTGACTTAGTCAAAATGTTAAACATTACATCTCTACCACATTGGGATGGAGAGTGGATCTCCAAGAAATATATATATATATATATATTGAAATGGGTTATGGTTTTTGGGCATGTAATATTAATAAGCCATGGTATTTGCTCATAATATTGTAAAAACAATATACTTGAAAGTTAATAATAACCATAGTAAAATGAGGGTGAATATATGTGGTTAATAATTTTATTATATTTGTAAGTTTATTCTAAAAATTGATTTTGTATGTGTTTATGAATTAAAATTGAATATGGCTATGGAATAATTTTTTTACACCACTGCATCTCCCCAATATGTTTTTGCTTTTAGATCTAATTTAAAATGTGTTATAAAATTAAACAAAACTAAAATATAAAAAAAAAAATATTTAAAAAATTGTTGACATACAATCTTTCTTACATTACACCTAAAACATACTATGATGCAAAATTCTATTTCTCCTTCTATAGATCGACACTTGATGCATTTAGGTTGGTTTAATTCCCCCTTTAAATAACCTATCTTCCACACTAATACCATGAGTAAATACAAAAAATTATAAATATGATATTCCAATATCATGGGTCGTTTTTATTTTTATTACTATTATATTTTTATATGGTCATTTTTATTTTGCTATTGTTAATTTTTTCTTTTTTTATAATTTTTATATGACATTACATTTATCTTTTTTTTTACATTAATTAATTTATTTTTATATAATTTGAATTAGTCAAAATGTTAAACATTACATCTCTACCATACTAGGCTAGAGAGTTGCTCTCCATTTCATAAAAATAAAATAAAATATATATAGAATATATCCATTTTGAAATGAGTTATGGTTTTTGGGCATGTAGTATTGATAAGCCACGGTATTAGCCCATGATATTGTAAAAAAAAATTATTTGCAAGTTAATAATACCCATGGTAAAATGGGGGTGAATATATATGGTTAAGAATCTCATTATATTTGTAAGTTTATTGTAAGAATTAAGTTTTTACATGCTTATTAATTAAAATTAATATTGCTATGGAATCAAATTTTTACACCACTACATCTCCACAATAGATTTAATTTAAAATGTGTTATAAAATTAAATTAAATGAAAATATTTAAAAATATATTTAAAAAAAATGTTGACATACAATCTTTCTTACATCACACGTAATGCCTACACTAATACTGGGATGTTAAAAGAAAATATTTTATCATAAAATATTTTAATATGAATTAATATTGGAATATAATGAAAAATATAAAGCATTCAATAGTAAAATTTACTGGGATGTTAAAAGAAAATATTTTATCATAAAATATTTTAATATGAATTAATATTGACATATACTTAAAAATATATAGCATTCAGTAGTAAAATTTAAACACCAAAAAATTAGACATTGTTTTTTTGCACTTTAAAACAAATTTTCACTGGAAGAAATTTGAACCATCTCCACCCATGTTAGATCTATTTTTAAAATCATTGCCTAAAACCATTGAATTAGAATATGAAGGAAAAATCTGGCAGTAGCTCCTTGACTATGAACATATCCCTTTCATATGCCAGAGATGCCATAAGTATGGGCATATTTACAAAGCTTGTCCTCGAGGATGGATTCATAATAGCTATGAACAAGAAAATAAATAATAAATCAACTTCAAATCAACAGAGTTTGCCTATACAAAAAACATCAGCAAACCATTATGACATTTTTCAAGAGGAAGGGGAAGCTTTGCATGCAGACGGGGATAACTATGGGGTAGTTAAATAGACAGTTAATCATAATACTCAGGCAGGAAAAGGAAAGACACCCCAGGAAATAGTTGAAGTAGAAGATAATAGTATGGTCGAGCAAACACAAGTGGATATAGAATACAATAAATAAGATTTAAGCGCAGAATAAAGGGTACTCAAACGTTTATTGTATGAATGGAGGAATATGGATGATCAATTCATTCCAGAAGAAGAAAAGAAACTTTATAAAGAAACATTTGAGCACTACTTGATAGCACAAGTGCAAAAGGAGGTAAGAAAATTTGGCCAAAATGCCCCCAAGGGACCAAATATACAGCAAAAAGGAACAAAGAAAAGAGGTAGAAGGACATTGCATGACCCAATACAATTGGTTGGAGAAATGTTGATAAATACAGGAAGGATAATGTCGTTAACAATGGTATTCCAACAAATTCCCAAATTTAACCAATGAAAGTAGTCTCCTAGAATATAAGGGGTCTTAATAGTAAAGGCAAGCAAAGGTATCTTAAGGAAAGATTGAAATTAGAGAAACCTCAAGTAATCTTGATATAAGAAACTAAATTCTCTGGTCAGAAACTTGAAAATATTGTTCATTCGTTTAAACCTCACTTTGAGGTTATGGCTATAGGTTCAAGAGGAATGGAAGGAGGCATAACTATTTTATGCAACCCTGCAGAAATAATAGTGGACGCTTGGGTAGGTCTTCCAAGAATCTTAACAAGGAGGTTTCGACAAATTGGAATGAAAGAAAATATCCTCATATTGACAGTTTATGGGCCCCCAATTCCAGGAGAAAAAGAGGCATTCTTACAAAGTATTAAAACTTTAAATGAGATGCACCAGGAAAAATATTGGATCCTAGGTGGATACTTTAATATTTTATTAAATTTTTCATAGAAAAATGAGGAATAAGGAGAGAAGATCCAGAGATGGAACTATTTTAGGACTTATTGACAGATCTTAGATTGGTAGATATACCCACAGTGAATGGGAAGTTCACTTGGAATAATAGACGTGGAGAAAGACATCAAATTGCATCAAGATTGGATATATTTGTAGCCTCAGAGGATTTAGTAAGTCTTGAAGTTTACTATGAAGCTACGATCTTACCAACGCTTGCCTCGGATCACTAGCCGATCAATATTGAAATAATATCAGAGAAGGACCAAAGAATAAACCCTTTTGATTTGAATTATTCTGGCTGAGAGACCCTAGGTTTCTGGAAAAAGAAAAGCATTGGTGGGAAACTAATTAGATTAGAGGAAGAAATAAAATGTATTCCTTTCAACTCAAATTGAAACAATTAAAGGTAGAAATAAAACGTTGGAATAGAACAGAATTTGGAGATATTCATCATGATCATGTTTTCCTGAGAGAGAAAATGAAAAATATCCAGCAGAATATGATCCTTAATGCAAGAATAGAGGCTCTTGCAGAGGAATTAGGAAATACTATCAGTATCCTTGAAGAATGTAGGAAGTCGGAAGAAATATTGTAGAAGAGAAAAAATCCAGGATCCAATGGCTGAAAGAAGGGGAGAGGAACACAAATTTCTTCCACAAAACCATGATACAACGAAGACAACATAATATAATTTTCTCATTAAAGATCAGAATGGTAATCATTTTCTCCAACATGAGGATATGGAAAAGGTACTTATTGATCATTTAAAAAATATTCTAATGGAACCTGATCAGAATATGCAGAATGCTATTGATATAATCACTAGAAACATTCTGTTAGTTGTAACAAGAGATTATAACTTAGCCCTCTTGAGAGAAATAAGCTTGGAAGAGGTAGAAGAAGTAGTCATGCATTTACCTTCGAATAAGGCCCGTGGACCGGATGGTTTTAGAGCTAAATTCTTTAAGGCGTCCTGGAACTTCATGGGCAATGATATTTTGGATTTGGTAGAGGAACCAAGGAGGAATAAAAATGTTTGTCCGACACTGAATTCCACATTCATAACCCTTATCCCAAAACATGAAAACTTGGACACTCCTGTAGGGTTTATACATATAGCATTATGTAATGTAATTTATAAAATATTATCTACTATAATGGTTAACAGACTCAAACCTCTATTCCCTAGACTGATCTCTCCTGAAAAAATAGGGTTCGTGAAGGGAAGATAGATATTATATGGAATTGTTACTACTCGGGAATAAATTCACTCCTTAAGAATGCTAAAAGTGAAAGGAATTCTTTTAAAATTGGACCTCTCAAAAGCTTACGATCGTATCAGCTAGCCTTATCTAATAGCTGTGCTCAAAGCATTTGGTTTTGATAATATATGGATTCAGTGGCTGCAATATTTCATCTCATCCCCTAATTTTTTTATTTTGCTAAATGGAATCCCATCTCAACCTTTTAATATGTCCATAGGTCTCCGATAGGGGGATCCTTTGCCGCTATTCTTATTTATTCTAGCAGCAAAAGGATTGGGAAGGTTAATCAAAGCTCACTTGGTGAATGGTCAAATAAAGGGTTTAAAATTATGGGTGCCTGATCTATGTTTGACACACCAAAAGTTTGTTGATTATATCCTCTTATTCTGTCAGGCATCGGTGACAGAGGCAAAGGAAATTCTCAAAGTTTTAAAATTTTTTATGGAAGCTTCAGGTACGCTAGTCAATGCAAATAAATCTAATGTTTACTTTTTCAATATTAATGATGATATGCAACTATTTATAGCTAGAACACTAGGTTTTTTTATAGGTACTCTCCCTATGAAATACTTGGGTGTTCCGCTTAATAATTCTTCTCAGATTGGAAAGACCTTCTTACTAGATTGAAAAAAAATTACAAAATTGGACATTTAGATCTCTGAATGCTCCAGGAAGATTAATCCTACTTAAATCTATTCTCCAATCACTTCCTGTGTATCAACTATTAGGGAGGATAGCTCCAAAAAATATTTTCAATCAAATGGTAACTTTCTTTAAGAAATTTCTCTGGCAAGGAGAAAATGAGGCTAGGAAATGGGCACTCCTGTCATGGGATAAATTAATAAAATCAAAACTAGCAGGAGGACTGGGCCTTCTTGATCCTTATGTCTTAAATGGAGTTATGGGGGGGAAATTGTGGTGGAGATGGCTTCAAGCAGGACAAGGCCTATGGAAACTCATTTGGGACAAGAAATATGATATGCCCCAAATAGTATCAGGTAAATTAAAAGTGGATATTGTCCCGAAGGGATCCAATATATGGAATCTAGCTGCAATCAATAGAAATATAATATGTTAGCATAGTTTTTGGGAAGTTAGAGAAGAAATATCGGCTCTCTTTTGGGAGGATTCATGGCAACGACGAGAAATTTTTTTCAGTCGGCTTGATCTAGGGGAACATTTCCTATTTACAAACATTCCTTCTCAAAGAAAAATAAATAATTATTGGTGTCAGCAACAAATTAGTCAATGGAGAATATGGAAGGAAAATTTTCATTAGCCAGGAGCACCAAAAATGCTACAATGGAATAATCTTGAAAAATACTTGAAAACAAGGAAATTAATGACAACAACAGGAAGTGATATTTTTAGATAGGGATATCAAAGTAAAGGTATGTTTAATATAAAGGAAGGATATAATGTTCAAGCTCACAATACCCCTGAAGTAGCAAGGTCCATATGGAGGAAGATTTGGTCAATCAATCATTGGCCAAAAGTAGAATATTTTATATGGCTTGTCAATCATAGAAAATTCCTGACGTGGGATCAGTTACAAAAGAAAGGAATGCATGGGCCTTATCTTTTCTATATGTGCAGGAAAATAGATGAATCAATATAACATCTTCTAAACACATGTGAAATAGCGAAAATGATATGGAATAGCAATGCAAGCCTATTTATGCAAACTTATAGAGATGATGCAAGCATAAATGAAACGATCATTAAATGGAGAAAAGGGGGCTTTCAAAGCGAATTTTTTAATAGAGCATGGCGGTTGTCTCTAGGATTTATACTATGGGGTATTTGGAAAGAAAGGAACCACTCTGTTTTCAGAGGTGAAATCTGTCACAATACTCAAATATAGCATAAGATCATAGAGAATATTTGAGAGACCATATTAGTTGAGAGATGGACAGATGATGAGTGGAAAACTAAAGGTATGGAGTCTAATATCATGGCTAGATTAAATTTGAAGCCTGAAATGCTATCAAGAAATCTCTGGAAATTTAAGCCCCATGAGGAAAATATCAATGATAAATGGAAGGCACCACAGAATGGTTTCATAAAATTAAAATATGATGGGGCATCAAAACGAAACCCAGGTCACGTAGGGGCTGGAGGGATTTTCAGAAATGCTTAGGGAGGAACCTGTAAAGTTTATGCCATGGATATTGGATATGCAACCAATAATGAGGCAGAACTTGCAGTAGTCAAACAAGGACTAAACATAGCAATAAGAGAAAATTATCATCGAATTATAATAGAGGGTGATTCTGCAATGATCACAAATGTGTTAAGGAAATTACAACAAGGGATGCCATGGGAGAAGATAAGTAAGACATGGAGGAAAACAACTCTTATTCAGCAAACAGAATCTCTTTTACAACAAATTCAGTATCTGATTGCTTCACATGTGTGTAGAACAGGGAATGCAACAACAAAGTATTTAGAAAATTGGGGATGTCACAATATTGGAAGACAGTTAGATGCCACTCCAAGTGCTATAATTTGGAATGTTGAATTACATCCTCTTTAGATTATTGCAGATCGTGATCTAGAAAAAGGCCCCCGATAGGGGTGTGTGATGTCTAGTGCCACATAAGAGGAGGGAGGTGAACTCAATGAATGAACAACAGTTCAGGCGTGAGACCTCACTCGGCATGCAGTTCACTGATATGCGGCAATCATCGAAATGAAGGCATATTTAGTAACCCAGGTTGGCTTGTCAAGAGCACGTTGGGACGAGAGAGAGCATGAAAGCTTAAGGGGGAAGAAGGGGAATGGGCATGAGCCATTTCAAAGCAAGAGGTGCGGCGATCTCATACTAGGTTCTGGTGCAGACATTCTTCAAAGGATTTCACTATGGGTTCAGGGGCACTCAGATAGAATACACATGTTTTAATCACAAAATTAAGAACAAAACAATGGTGAAAAGGAAACAAAATAAGAATAAGGTCAATACTCAGGATAAAGGTAAGAAGAAGCTGGTTAAACCCAAGGCTGAGACTAGTAAAAGAGGAAGAAAGATGAATAAAGAGACTTTATAGAATATCTTGCAAACATATTTTCTTGGTAATCCACCCTAGATAAAAAATAGAATCTAGGGATGGGAAAGAGAGAGTCACAGCAATGAGGAGGATAATGAGGCAGAAGAGGAAATAATGGATTTCATTACTGATCCTGGCAATACATGAGGGCGTCTCTCTCTGTTCAATCAAACTATGCATACGTATTGGATAATGAAATGTGTTGTGGCTCAAGCAATGCAAAGTCTTCATCCAGGGCAAGGGAATGAAATCCTGTGAATTACTACACTTTTTCAAGATATTACCATTCAGCTTTAGTAAATTAAGGTGTCACAATACCAAATGTCAGCTCAAATAGACCACATTGAGAAGCAGCTTCAGTAGATACAACAAGTGGACATGCCTGGTTCCACAGCTAAGGATCCTGCACCAATAGATTCTTCAGATGGGTAGTAACCAAACATATGTTTAACGATTTTTGTGGATAGTGTTTATGTTGTTAATTATCTTTTAGTTTATGCTTTAAACAGTAAACTGGCCATAGCAGCATGTAGAAGAAGGAAACAATTCCAATTTTGGATGGTTTTTAATGCGTTAAGGTGGCCAACAGACCTGGTTTCCTACGGGTAGGTTGAGGCCTCTAACTCTGTATAGGATGCAATCTACTTTTGATAATAGAAAATAGTAAGGCCCTACCAAATTCAACAAAAAAAGAGAGAGTATATAATTCAATAATAAAATTCAAAAAATGAAAAATTAAACATTTTTTTCAGTCTAAAATAAGTTTGCACTTGAAGAAATTTGATCCCTCTCTACCCATATTAAATCTGTTTTTAAAATAAATATATATTGATTTTTAGCTAAGAAGGGCTTCATAAAAACTAGAAGTTGAAGCAACTTGTTTTAGAATTAAGTGGTAAGAACACATTGTTAATATTTAGGAAAACCATTGTATACTTTAGCATTAGTGACTCTAAAACTACTTTGCTATAAAAGATAACTATTTTAATCTAAGGTTATTAATCTTATGAAATTTTGACTTGACTAAGGAAAATACTTCGCATCACCACCTCATGCGGTTTCTGGTGGCATACCACATACCACCAGAAACATATGGATGATGATAATCCATTACGAATTATATTTTAGAAAAAAAAAATCAATGATTTGATTCTTCAAAAACCTACAAGTTTATGGTATGATTTGCTTCTTCAAAAACCAACGATGGGTATGTCCATTGAGAGCATAGCACATATCATTTGAAACATCTGGATGATGATAATCAATTAGGAAGGGTATTTCCATTGAAATAATACTACATATCATTTGAAACATTTAGATGATGATAATCAATTAGGAATATCTGTAAGAAAAAATCAATGATTTTATTCTTCAGAAACCTCTACAAGTTCAGGGTATTATTTGTTTCTTCAAAAACCTTTAAAGGGTATGTCCTACCGGGAGAAGATGAGGATGAATACTATTAGATAGCTACAGGAAATTCTTTGGCGTTAAATCAAGGAATTCAAGAGGAAAAAATTACTCCAGCTCGATACCGACAAGAATTTATAGTTATTGCATGGGAACAAATCCATTTTAGAAGTATTTTTCCTTTCCAATATTTTTCCGTTGGAGTTTCCCTTATTCCTTTTCTCAAACATAATGATGTTAATCACGCTCTAATGGGTTCTAATATGCAACATCAAGTAGTTCCACCTTTTCAACCGGAGAAGTGCATTGCCGAAACTGGGTTGGAAGCTCAAGAAGCTCTAGATTCAGGAAGTGTAGCTATAGCTACACAAGAGGGAAGGATCAAGTCTATCAATGCTATAAATATAACTTCATAGATTAATGGAGACACTGTACGAAAAGAATCAATTATATATCAACGTTCTAATACAAATACTTGTATGCATAAAAAACCTCAAGGTCGTCAAGGGGAATGTGTAAAGAAGGGACAAATTATGGTAGATGGTGCAACTACGGTAGGGGGAGAACTCTCTTTGGGAAAAAACATTTTAGTACTTATATGCCATGGGAAGGATACAATTTCAAATATGCAATACTAATTAGTGAACATTTGGTATACAAAGATATCTATACATCTTTCCATATCATAAGATATAGGATTGAAATTGGTATGATGAGCCAGGGTCCTGAAAGAATCACTAGAGAAATTCCTCATTTAGATGCTCATTCACTTCGTCATTTGGACGAAAATGGTCTTGTAATGCTAGGATCTTGGATAGAAACAGGTGATGTTTTGGTAGGTAAATTAACGCCTCAAACAACAGAAGAATCATTATGTACCACAGAAGGAAGATTATTACAAACCATATTTGGTATTGAGGTATCGACTGCGAGAGAAATTTGTCTCAAAGAACCTATAGGTGGAAAGGGTCGAGTTATAGATGTGAGATGGATCAATAGAGTAGATGATTCTGGTGATAATGCAAAAATAGTCCACGTATATATATCACAAAAACGTAAGATACAAGTGGGTCGTAAAGTAGATGGAAAGCATGGTAATAAATGTATTATTTCAATAATTTTGTAGAGACAAGATATGCCCTATTTGCAAAATGGAATACCAGTTGATATGGTATTGAATCCATTTCGGGTACCTTCACGAATGAATGTAGGACATATCTTTGAATGTTTGGCTAGTTTGGTAGGGAACCCAATGAATAAACATTATATAATAACACCTTTTGACGAAAAATATGAGCGAGAAGCTTCGAGAAAACTAGTGTTTCCTAAAATTTATAAAGCTAGTGAGAAAATAGATAATCCATGGGTATTTGAACCAGATCATCCTAGAAAACATAGATTAATTGATGGAAGAACAGGAGTTGTTTTTGAACAACCTGTTACAATAGGAAAAGCTTATATGTCGAAATTGATTCATCAAGTTGAT
The DNA here is from genome assembly GCA_034641835.2 of Pinus albicaulis. Lineage (NCBI taxonomy): Eukaryota > Viridiplantae > Streptophyta > Pinopsida > Pinales > Pinaceae > Pinus > Pinus albicaulis. The sequence goes on from CM076583.1 coordinate 780,808,053, forward strand.
GAGAAAATACATGCATGTTCGAGTGGACCTTATGCACGGGTTACACAACAACCTCTTAGAGGAAAATCCAAACGAGGAGGGAAACAAATAGGAGAAATGGAAGTTTGGGCTCCAGAAGGTTTTGGTGTTGTTTATATTTTACAAGAGATGATTACTTTCAAATCTGACCATATTAGAACTTGTAATGAAGTACTTGGTGCCATTATCACTAGAGGGCCAATACCTAAACCTGACACTGATCCAGAATCTTCCGATTGCTCATTCGAGAATTACAATCTTTAGCTCTAGAATTGAATCATGCTATTATATCTGAGGAAGACTTTCAGATAGATAGAGAGGAAGTTTGATCACATAAATTGAGATATTTTATGAACGGTATGTCCATCGACTAGAAAACCAAAACCTAGAACTTAGAGTTGGGGTTTCAACCATCCACTGGAGCAAAAATATTTTCATTCCAATAAATCCTAACCTATGTATTTCAAGATATCAAAATTTATTTTTCCATACAATAAATTTATATCTGATAGACATAATGATCTCTATAATAAATTTATAGAGGAATCATCTAGGTGCATCTAACTACTAGTTATGCAATGAAGAAACACAAAAAAAATAAAACATGTGTACCTCCCGAGAAGCATCACTAGAAACGAGAAATGGGTAGTCAGTGTGCATATTTTTGCCCAATTTTTTTTTTAATCTTTACATATTAAGAATGACTGAAATTATCACTAGTAGATGATTTGGTGTTCAGAATAATAATCTTTACAGATTAAGAATGGCTGAAATTATCACTAGTAGATGATTTTGTGCTTCAGAATAATAGAGAATAAAATTCACAACAAAGGTCAAACAATTTATTACTGCCATTTTATTTATTAATCAATTTTAATATTCTAACATCTCTTCTAATAGTTTTTGCTAATAATTCCACAATTCCATTGGATTACAAATATTTTCCCTCTAGTAAAACCTAACATACTCATTTTAAGATATCAACATTTATATTTTCATACAATAAACATTTCCGTCTCAAATATAAATTTCGATATTATATACGTACATATGGGTGCATCTAACTACTAGTGATGCAATGAATAAACATGAAAAAATAATTAAATACAAAAGGATAGGAATAAAACAAGATGTGGACCGGGCCAACTCATCACTAGCAAAGAGAAGTGGTAGTTAGTATGGGTTTTAAAATTTCTTTAATATTTACGCATTAAAAATGGCCAAAATTAGTACTAGTAGATGATAGTAGATGATTTAGAGATAGTGTTTTAGAATAATAGAAATTAAAACTAGAAATTGCACCATATGTTGCAAACGAAACGCTGTAAAGCAGTAACATAGGAAAGAGTAGTATAGAGGAAAAAATATGTGATATGTTATGTGATTTAATTGAATATTTAACTTATTAATATGAATTATTTGATTTAAAAGAAATTATAGGTTTGGAGAATTGTTTGGATAAATAAATTGGGTTTTTATAAACTACGCAAATTCATCTTCAATAAATTTCATCTAATTTTCATTAATTTTAAAAAAATTCATTGAAGTGAAGGAAAACTACACTAAATAATCCTGGATCTGAGTTCATTAAAAAATAACATGATAAGATTTGAGTAAAAATTAACATAAGAAGCTTCTAATAAAACCTTTCGATCCTCTTTCGAAGCCCATGAAGAAAACATTCATTATCTTCGTCTGCAATAATCACAATTCTTTCTTCATTCGTCAAGTTATGGAAAATACATATTTTGGAATGGTGTTTACCTCTAGACTGAACCTATGGAGGATAGAGACCACAATGGACTTCATCTATATGAAAGCCATCTCTTTTCCCAAACATATGCGAGGCCCTGCCTGGAACATAGTAAATTTGTAAGGATTTCCCTCCACAAATTCCCCATCTTTCAGCCATCTTTGAATCCATAGGAACTGGAGGCCACAACCTCATGGAATCATAGAACCCAGCATGGAGACGAAGACGACCTATTCATATTTGGGATGTATGGAATTTTCGCTACATTTAACAAGAAAAATTTCACTGCGAATGGCTTCTTGGAAATGATGCCGAGACTAAATCATCTAGAAAAACCAAGATAAGGTAGTCGAAGTGGTATCCTTGCCTTCCATCATAAAACTAACCATCATATCTCTGACAAATAATTCCAACTTCTCGGTTGCCATGGCCATCTTCTGCGAACCTTTCTGATCACATTTTGTCTCAAATTGCTTCGAATCAGACAGAGCTGCCGCCATGAATCTTGAAAGCAAGTCTTCCCTCACATGCCCTTCAGAGATATCACTTCTCCTGGAACAAATAATTTCCATGGAAAATGTTTTCACTACATTTATCACTTCTCTTAACTTCCTCTCAGAACCAATGTCAAGAATTCGCTTAATTCTCCATAGAAAGGGAAAAATGGAAAAAACCTACCTATGCTAATATTAGTAGCATCGTTAAAAGCCTCTACAAATTGGGACCTGGGCAGAGAAGGGTGGAGGCAATCGAGATCGACAACGAATGCCACCTTGCAGATATTTTCGAATGCAAACCTCATCATAACATCCTTCAAGTCTATGATCTCTCCCCCTTTGCATGTGTTCTTGAGCACCACCATTAGTCTATTCTTGATTTCCCATTGAACAAACTCCGCCACGAAGTTCCAGAGCGACTTGGTATTGAATTCAAAATTTTATTTTCTAACCATGTGAATTTGTTTTCAATCATTATAACTAATTTTATCCTAGGTTATGCTGCTCTTTATTCTCTTGTTTTTTCTATTGAATCGAAATGGTCATAAAAAATTTCTAACATAATATTTCCTAGCCTCTTCTTGCTAGATTAAAATAAAGTGATAGTGCTTAGCTTCCCTTTCTTAAATTAAAATTTTGATATATCTAAAAAAATGCTCAACTTAAAATAATATTAATAATAATTAAAAGAAAAAAAAAGGGTTGATAAGAAAAACGTATGCATCTAAGTTATGAAAGTTATGAGTAACTACAAAAATCAAATAAGGTTAAAAAAATCCATCACAACGTATTACAAGGATCCACTAAAAAAATCAATCACAGAATATTACAAGAATATATTTCAGTCCAAAAAAAACATCAAATATAAGGTAAAAAGAATCCATCACAACGTATTACAATGATCCACTAAAAAATCAATCACAAAATATTACAAAAATATAAAGAATATATTTCAGCCCAAAACAAAATAAAAATAATCGTGGCAATATACACCTAAATCCTGATTAATTTCAAACATGTACTAAACACATAAAAAGAAATATAGTCCAAAATATATCAAACCTTTCCACAATTTGATTACTAAAATTGAGATAGATAGATATACCATATATATACTTTATTCTCGTTCTAATTTAAACACGTCAACCCATTCACACTATACGTTTCATATAAATTGATTTCGGTGCTCGAGGCTTCCATAAAAACTTCCAGAACTTTGAGAATAGTTTTTCATTCTTTAAGTGAGGCCATGCAAAATAGGAGGGTATCATCAACAAATTGTTGATGAGTTAACGGGAGCTGAGGTCCCCACAATTGCAATCCATATAGTTGTCCTTCTGCTACTTTAGCTTTAATTAATCTTCCTAATCCTTCTGCTGCAATGATGAAGAGAAAAGGAGACAGGGGGTCTCCTTGTCTTAGGCCTCTCAAACTGTTAAACGGCTTTGATGGACTACCATTCAAGAGTATTGAGAAATGCGGAGACGAGATGAATGAGTGTAACGATTGCAACCATCTTTCTTCGAACCCAAAAGCACGCATCACTTCTCTGAGGTATTTCCAGCTGATGCGGTCGTATGCTTTTGATAAATCCAATTTTATTAGCAATCCTTTCTTTTTATCCTTCTTGAGAGTATGTATAGCTTCCTGTGCCACTACTATTCCATCCAAGATTTTCCTCCCTTGCCCAAAGCCTGTTTGTTCCGGGGCTATTAGCACTGGCATCAAGGGCTTGAGTCGGTTAACCATAATTGTTGAGAGGATTTTATAAATAACATTGCAGAGTGCAATCGGTCGAAAGCCAACTGGAGTATCTGCATTTTGTTGCTTAGGGATAAGTGTCAGAAAGGTTGCGTTCAGAGCTGGGGATACCTTTTTATTTCTCCGGGATTCCTCCACAACTTCTAAGATCTCCTGACCCATAAATGGCCATGCTGCTTTGAAAAATTCACTAGCAAACCCATCCGGCCCTGGGGCTTTATTCTGTGGTAACTGCATTACCGCTTCTTCAACCTCTTGTAGTGTAACAACTCTTAGCAGTGCAAGGTTTTGTTATCGAGTGATCAATTGAGGGATGTGCGCTGTGATCTTCTGAATAGCTTCCTGGTGATTTGGGATTGGTTCAGTTAGGAGATCTTGGAAATGCTGAACCAGTTCTCGTTCCATATCTTCGTGTTTGATTAGTCGTTCTCCATTCTCTGTTTTTAAAGAGATGATTCGGTTCTGTTGGCGTCTCTGGATCATTGCTCGATGGAAGAATTTTGTGTTACGATCTCCCTCTTTGAGCCAATTGACACGAGATTTCTGTTTCCACAGTATCTCCTCTTGTTTCCTTCTTTCTTATTGCTGACTCAGGGTACGACCTTCCTCCAAGGCCAGTTCCTTTGTTATACCCTGAAGAATGATTTGTTGTTGAATTTGCTTCATTTTTTCATTTAAACGGATTTGTTCTTGGTGTATATTGCCAAATTCCTGCTGATTCCACCTTTTAATTTCCACTTTTAGCTGCTTTAGGCGTAATTGGAAGGAGTGCATCTTATTATGACCTCTAACCGGATTTTCATTCCACCAATTTTTAACTTTCTCCATGAATCTTGGGTCCCTTAGCCAAAAAAGTTTAAACCTAAAAGGTCGATTTTGGCGGCTTGCTTTCACCTCGATCTCCAGTCTGATCGACCAGTGGTCTGAGCCCAGTGCTGGGAGAATTGCAGCTTCATAGTATATATCCTGGCTCACTAAAGCTTCAATTGCTAAGAAACAATCCAACCTGGAGGCGATTTGATGTCTTTCTCCTCTGCGATTATTCCAGGTATATTTTCCATTAACTGTTGCAATATCTACTAGACGGAGATCTTGAAGGACTTCTTGAAAAAGAGTCATTTCCGGTTCCTCTCTTCGTATCCCTCTTTTTTTTTCCAGAAGATTTAGAATAATATTGAAGTCTCCGCCTATCAACCAATATTTTTCATTATGCATTGTACTCAAGTTATGGATGTTCTGTAGAAATGATGCGCACTCTCCTGGTATCGGGGGTCCATATACTGCCGATATAAGAATCCTATCCTCTGCTCCAATCTGTCTGAAAGTTGCTGTTAAAATGCGGGGCAAGCCTATCCATCCCTCTGCTATGATTTCTGCTCCATTCCAAAGAACATCTATTCCTCCTGACATCCCCCTTGCGTCAATTTCCATGACCTCATATTGCATTTTGAAAGATTTCAGTATTGATTCGAGCTTCTGCCCTATGACCTTAGTTTCTTGAAGCATCATTACTTGAGGTTTCTCAGTTTGTAATTTTTCTTTCAGATATCTCTGCTTACCTTTTCTGTTCAATCTGTATTTCTTTAATTGAACAATTGAGTTGCAGAATCACCTAGCCAGAACCTTAGGATTTCAAAGGGGCTCTTTTCCCCTCAAATACCTTGGTATGCTCTTAAATCCAGGACCTATGCGTCTCATAGATTGGAAAGAAATAATAGTAAGAATAGAGAAAAGAATTCAAAACTGGGCCTTTAGAAATCTGAATGCACCAGGATGCCTCATATTACTAAAATCGGTGATGCAAGAATTACCAATCTACCAGTTGTCGGGGAGGGAATGCCCGAAAGGAATTTGTACTCAATTAATAGAAATCTTTAAAAAATTATTGTGGCAAGGAGCCCAAGCCAATAGAAAGTGGGCGCTTCTGTCTTGGGACAAATTACAAAGATCAAAGGCAGCAGGTGGACTGGGACTTCGCAACCCCTTTATTCTCAACAATGTGTTGGGTGCAAAACTCTGGTGGCGCTGGCTTATGGGAGGGCAAGACCTCTGGAAGAAAATTTGGCAAGTGAAATATGAAATGCCAACAACAATAGCTGGATGTCTGAAAATCGACAGGACACCAAAAGGCTCCACAATATGGAATCTAGCAGCCCTGAACAAACACTTAATCCGTATACACAGTTTTTGGGAAATAAGAGATGGAAAAACAGCTCTGTTCTGGGAAGATTCATGGAAACAGCGTGACAAACTGTTTACACGGTTGGAACTGGGGGAAATCTTCCTATATACGAACACTCCTAACAACCGGCTAGTACAGCAGTAATGGTCAAACAATCTAAATGGAATATGGCGACAATGGAAAGACAAAAATAGCTAGCCTCAAGCCCCACCAACGCAGCAATGGAATAATTTTGCTAAAGAACTCAGCACACAAAAGCTTCGCAATATCTCAGGCCCAGACATGTTGCGCTGGGGCCATCAACCTAGAGGACTGTTTACCATCAAGGAAGGTTACCATATTCAAACTCAGCAAGTGCAGGATAATGCTCATCCAATATGGAAAAAAATATGGGATATGCGACACTGGCCAAAGGTGACATATTTCTTATGGCTAGTAAGTCATAGCAGAATTTTAACATGGGAGAACCTCAGAAAAAGAGGTATGATAGGACCTTCTCGATATTCTTTCTGTACCATCGAAGAAGAGAAGACAAAACACCTTCTTATCCTATGCACAAAGGTACAAATGCTTTGGGAGAACCTAGCTCAACTTTTCCGACAGACAGATAAGAACAATGATGGCATAAAGGAAACAATAGTCAATTGGAGAAAAGGAGGATTTCATTGTCAGGTAATAAATAGAGCATGGACCCTTTCATATGGATTCCTAATCTAGAACATTTGGAAAGAGAGAAATTAGAGAATCTTCCAAGACAAATAGCAACCAATGAATAATATTTTGCAACAATCAATAGGCAACATCCGAGAAACTATTCTAACAGAAAGTTGGTCAGATGAAGATTGGAAAACTGTGGGGATTGAATCCCAAATTCTAGAAAATCTCAATCTCAAACCGCAAATGCTGAACCAGGGCTTATGGAAATTCAGACCACCCAATCAATCAAGTCAAGAACAATGGACACCCCCACAACAAGGCTTTCTAAAGCTCAATTATGATGGGGCCTCAAAAGGGAACCCAGGGCAGGCTGGGGCAGGTGGAATCTTCCGAAATTCTCAAGGGATAGTATGCAGATTCTATGCTTTTGACTTGGGCCATGCTACTAATAATGAAGCAGAATTAATGGCGGTCAAACAAGGCCTCCAGATCTCAATAAGAGAAGCATATCAGAGAATTATAGTGGAGGGAGATTCAGCAATGGTCACAGAGATGTTGAAAAAAATTCAAAAAGGCACTCCCTGGGAGAAAATCTCACAAAGTTGGAGAACAACAGGTCTTGTAGAAGACATAATTCATCTGGTGAAACGAATAGAGTATCTCATCCCTACTCATGTTCGTCGAAAAGGAAACACAAAAGCAGACTACTTGGCCAATTGGGGATGTCAAAATGTTGAACGTCCAATAGAAGGTCGCCCTGTGGACCCAATCTGAAATGTAGAACTACACTCTCTTCAACTGATCGTCAACAAGGATCTCCAAACCCCCGATCGGGGTGCTCAACCGACATTAGGAAATACGCGTCGTGGCAACTGGGCACACGATCCAACTCCGAGTCATTAAGAGTTTTAATGATGGCAGGACTGGAAAAATCACATCATTCTATCATGGGGAAATGTGGCCAGGCTGTTTGGACAGCTCACAGACGGCAAACCACCGCGAAGGTAAGAGTCATTCCTCCGCTCTTCCATTCATTCATGCATGGGCTTTTGCATGCACTTGTTTGGAGACGGAAGCGGAGGAGAAACAACAGCATTCAGTCAAATTTTCAAGCGTTCTTGTCACAGTATGTAAGCATCATTCTCATTGCTATTATGGAGCCTGATACAGTAAGTTTCCTTAGACGTCTATGTAATCATGAAATTAAGGGTCTTTGCAAAATTCTGTATCTAGTAATCCCCATTAAGCAACCAGTAAGGCCTTGTTTCAGAGACCCTAGTGCAATACCTGTCCAAAAAGTTTCTTTGGTCCTGTCTTCGTATGTAATTTTCAGTTTCATAGTGATTATGGAGTTAATCAGAGAAGGTATCCATTGTTTACTGTATAAGCATGCAAGGAGAGGTTGGAGCGAAACTATGTCTTGGGTAATCTAGATAAAGCAATCTGAGTTGCCTTATTACAGGGACCCTAGTTTATTACCAGCCCAAAACGCTTCTTTGTTCCTGTTTCGGTATGAATTAGTCATTATCATTGATAATATGAAGTCAACTGCGATAAGTTTTCTGAGTCTTTTTCATAAGCATGCAAGGATGGGTTTCAGTAAAATCCTGTACTTTGTATTCCCCATAACACAATCTCTGTGCTCTTGTTTATGGGACCCTTGTTTATTATTTGTTAAGGGCGAGCCCTCCGGGAACAGTCATCAGAATCAAGGCTTCCAGTTACAGGGGTGTCATGTTACAAGAAACTTTTTACATACCCGAAAGTATACCATCTGCTTCAGAAACCAGTATAGCCAAGACCAGTCGGGGATTAAGGTAGATATTAGGAAATGCATAGTGCATGGGGACTATATTATTCAGCTCTGCCCTATTTTCGATGAGTTCTTGAGGCCCTGTATCCTTCAAGACCTGAATCCTAGACTTTTTATCCCTCATCTGCACCCTATTAAGCATATTGGCCACAACCATATATACAATGATGTCGCCCACAGAGTCAATCAGTTAACTTATTTTAATGTTCTTTGGAACCTTAAGCCGAGAAATAGCCTCTATTATCCAACCTAGAGTCCCAAGGCCCATACTGAAGTTCTGTCAGAAAAATTACAGATTTTAATCTTTCGGTTTAAGTCTCATAGTTTGTATGACAACCATGAGTTGAAAGCCCAAAGGTGGCGCACATACCACAGCCATCTAACTCTTTATTTTGTTGTTGTTCCTGTTGATGTATCAATGCATGCATATAGATGCTCAGCAGACATGGGAAAATGCCGAGTAAAAACAGAGGCTGCTAAAGGAAAACAGCCAGAGCAATCTGAACCAGCCCCGAAGAAAAGAGGACGCAAGACCAACCAGGAACATTTGGAAACGTTAGTTGCTACCTATGTTATAGGAAATTCTTCTAACACAAGGAAAGTCATTCGAGGATGGGAGAGGGATATCCAAATAGATCTTGAGGATAATGAGACAGAAGCAGATATTTTGGATTTTATCCAAGATCCAGGTAACACGAGGGGCCGCCTCACCTTGTTCAATCAGACTGTCCACACATATTGGATAGTGAAATGCTTAATAGCAAAAGCCATTCAGAGCTTTCATCCAGTGCACACCCAGGCAAAAACTGTAAAGCAGGGGACAAGTCTACAGGCTCAAATTCTAGAAATCCAAGACCAGCTTCAGCACATAAAGATAACTCAATATTAGACTATTGACAGAGTAAGTAGACTGGATGATAAAGTGGGAAGGATGGAAAAAATCCTTCAACAGATCTTACATTAGATACAACAAGCAGACATGCCTGGCAGCAGTGCCAAGGACCCAGCCCCAGTCTCTTCTTCAGAAGCATAATATTTATGTCTTTTAGAAACAGTGAAGTTAGTGTTGTTTTAAATTTTGATGATATTACTGTTTAGAAATCAATCTGCAAAATGCTCTAGGAAAGCAAATATAGGAATCATAGAACAGACAACTCAGGAGAAGTTTAGGTGTATGAAACAATTCCAGTTTTGGACTGCTTATCATGCATTTAGATGGCCAACAGACCTAGTTTCCTGCGGGCAGGTTGAGGCCACAGTTTAACTTTTATATTATGTAACCTACTTTCAAATATAAATAGAAAATGAAATGGACCCACAGAATTTACAATATATATATATATATATATATATATACACGTTTCATATAAATTATAAAACTTAAATTAATACTTAATAATTTTATATTAAAATTTATTAATTATTAAACGTAACATTCCAAAAAATAAATATATAATAACTATATATAGAAAGATAGAAAAAAAACAATGAATCAAATTAATGCTTTGTTTAAGTGTGTTGAAAATAGATAACCAACTAAAACGAAGTTAGTAATTGTTTCTCGCCCAAAAGGTATATTATTTTGTTTGAAAAATGGAATTCTACTTGGAAAAAAAATAATATAAAATAGACGGAGATGACGCCGCAAAAGAAAAGAAATAGTTGTGTGTGAACGGTATGCAACCATGCCAACCCCTAAAGCATTCTCATTCTATTTCTCTTCAATTATGGGAATTTTCTGAAATGGTCGTATTTATTTGGAACTTCCGAAGTATCATCGCACAGTAATCTTGGGCGTTGTTTACTCCTCACAACTATAACCCTAAATTTCTGTCAGATTTTATAAAAATTATGTTTGAAATGATGCGACAGTCCCGCAAAATAAAATCAAGTATGCAACATTTCGTTGGAAAAAACTCCAACCTTCCAACGGAGGAATTTGGAGATCCACAAATTGATTAGGCCTGTGCTAACCTTAAACTGAAGAAAATGTTTTGCATTTCGAATAGTATGTTTGCATTCATTCATTTAGAAAGTAGTACACAAATAATATGACACTGTTTCAAAAAATTTACAAATAATAGGCTAACACAACAGAAAACCCTAAATCCGCAATGCTACAATATTGTTTCAAGAAATTTACAAAAATAGGGTAGCACAACAGAAACCCTAAATCCACCAATACTATTGCAATATGTTAAATTCTAGCATTCTCTCAAATTCAATCAATGTCATTATCGACATACAATAGGATTGAAATTTCCCTTTATTACTGAAATGGTTCAACAAAGATGCACCTCATACAACATAGTGTCTCTCTTCCACAAAACCCAGACCATAATGTCCGCCTCCCTATGATCTTTTGCGGCCATTACTGAGACCAAAAATCAGCAGCAAGAGATCTCAGTTTTCAGTAAAATCGAGAGGCCAATAATGGAATGAATGACGCCATGAGGGCGGTGATCAAAGAAGCTCTGGTATCAAAGATTATGGAGAAATTGAAAGGATTTTTAGACTTTTTTTTCAATTTCATGGCATGGGCAACGAAAACGGTTTTCTTATTTTAACTGAAAAATAACAATATTTAATCCTAAGGTTCATAGTATTTTAATCGTCTAACATTACAATGAACGCTACACAATAGTACACGTAGCAGTTGAGGAAAGTTGTTTTCAAATAAGTACGCTTTACAACGTAATTAACAACAAAATATCAAACAATTTATTTACAGACATTTTATCTAATAATAAATTTTAATATTTCTCACCATATCATTGCATTCCTCTTTCTTTCTCTCTGCTCACTATTTTCTAGCCGCATTTACCAATGTTGCTCTCTAACGCCTCACAACAACTAGACATTTCTACTATTCTTCTTTCTTGGTCGATGGAAAGCATTCAAACTTTAGCGAATGATGCAATGCTGTCGAAATGATTTCTGTCGGCCAAGAAATAAGAGTACTAGACATGGGATGTTGTTGCAGTGAGGGGTTAGGTAGCAATATTATTAAATGTTGATGGAAAATAAAGAGTGGAGAAAGACTTGGATTATTCCCAACCTTCTCCACCTTCAATGTTATAGCTTCGCAACTCTGCCTTTTTCTTTGCGACCATTGTAGGTGATGGAGTAACAAAGAACCTGAAGTAAGGGTTGATTTTTTTGCTTGTATTTTCTGAGAATATTTGTTTTCTTATATACTAGCTTAGATTTATCTTAACTCAAGATTTACCATGGGTTGACATCTCAAAGCTATTGAGATGAAAATTTCTTTTTAGAGTGAAAAGAGAGTTGATCCTTCTCTATATGGATTCTCAATACCATGTGCCAATACCATGGTCATTTTCCCTTTTAAATAGGTTATATTCCACATGAATACCATGATTCATTTTTATTTTTATTTTTATTATATTTTTATATGGTCGTTTTTGTTTTGTTATTGTTATTTTTAATTTTTTTTATAGTGTTTACCATTAAATTTATCCTTTTATTTATTTTTATATTAATTGACTTAGTCAAAATGTTAAACATTACATCTCTAACATATTAGGGTTGAGAGCCCAATAAAAATAAAATAAAAAATATATAGAATATATTGATTTTGAAGTGAGTTATGGTTTTGGAGCATGTGGGCTTAATAAGCCATGGTATTGGCCCATGACATTCTAAAAGCAACTTATTTCCAAGTTAATAATACCCATGGTAAAATAAGGATGAATATATATGGTTAAGAATATTATTATATTTGTAAGTTTATTGTAAGAATTAAGTTTTTATGTCCTTACTAATTAAAATTAAATATGACTATGCAATCATTTTTTTACACCACTACATCTCCGCAATAAGTTTTTGCTTTTAGATTTAATTTAAAATGTGTTATAAAATAAAATTAAACTAAAATATTTAAAAAATTATTGGTATACAATCTTTATTACATTCCACCTAATGCCTACACATCTCTCTAATAAATGTCTTTGTCGTTGTCTATTATTAGTAAGCTAAACATCCAATAATTTATTCTTAACAATTCATTCAATTTTAATTTATTTTTTAATGCATACAAACTATTATAATTTAGTTTTTAAATGATTAAAGATATATGCAATTTATTACTATTCATATGATTGCGCCGAGAGGCGCTCTACAACCCAATATATAGGGTTGTGTAGATGTAACGTGTGTAATGTAAACTTTTGATATGTCGGGCCCAATATATAGAGATGTGTAGATGTAATGTGTGTTATGTGAACTTTTGATATGTCGGCCCAATATATAGAGATGTGTAGATGTAATTTGTGTAATGTAAACTTTTGATATGTCGGAGTGTATATAGATGTGTGGATGTCATGTGAGTAATGTAAACTTTTGATATATTTACCACTTTAATACCATGGGCTAAATACCATAGGCCAAATACCATATTTATAAAAGAGGTATGGTATATAAATAAAATATAAATAAACCATATATATGGTAAATAAATATAAAGGCTTTTTATATTTACTCCATAATCCTATTTATATTTATAAACATCAAAAAGTGGTTTTATTTAGGTGAATGCTGAGCTAAATACCATTGGCCAAATGATTATTAATACATGCCAAAAAAACACTATTCACCCTAATATTAATATTAATATTATTATTAATTTTAATATTCACATTATTATATTATAATATTAATATTATTAAATTTAATTAATGTAAACTTTTGATATGTCTGAGTGTATAGAAATGTACCACTTTAATACCATAGGCTAAATACCATGGGCCAAATACCATATTTATAAAAGAGGTATGGTAAATAAATAGAATAGAAATAAACCATAGGTATGGTAAATAAATAAAATGTCTTTTTATATTTACTCCATAATCCTATTTATATTTAGGAACACTTGAAAAAGTAGTTTTATTTAGGTGAATCCTCAGCTAAATACCATCGAAAAAATTAAAGTACACTATATGCACTTCCTATCTTAAGTAATAATAAACATGTAAATGTAAATGTAAAAATAATGTTTAATATTTACATTTAAAATTTAATATAATTAATCTAATGTGGGTCCTAATGAAAAAACACTTCTCTCCCTACAGATATAAATTTAACACAGTGGTCCAAATACCATATTTTTCTATTTCTATTCAATTTTATATTGGAGGGAAAAGAGAGAGAGAGGGAGAGAGAAGAGAGACGGGGGAAGAGAGAAGGAGGTACGAGAGGAAGGGAAAGAGAGGAAGGAAGATAGAGAGGAGGAGAGAGGGAGGGAGATAGGAGGAGAGAGGGAGGGATATAGAGATGGAGTTGAAGGGTGAGAGGGGGTGGGAAGAAGAAATACATAGAGAGAGCGAGAAGTGGAGAGAGAGAGGGAGTGACAAGGGAGAAATAGAGAGAGTATGTGTATGTTTGGGGGTGATATAGAGAGAAAAATATGGAGAGATGGAGGGAATTGGGGGAGAAGGAGAGAGGCAAGGATATATTAATATAGTTGGAGGGTGAAGAGAGGGAGAGAGAGGGAGATATAGAGAGAGAGAGAGATGTGGGAGAGAAATGGATAGAGGGGAAGGAAGAGAGAGAAGATGTGAGAGAGTGGAGAGAGGGAGGGAAAGAGAGATGGAGTTGGAGGGATATAGTAACATAGTTGGAGGGTGAAGATAGGGAGAGAGGGAGATATATATATATAGAGAGAGATTTTGGAGAGAAAGGGATACAGGGGAAGGAAGAGAGAGAGGACGTGAGAGAGTGGTGGGAGGGAGGAAAAAGGAGATGGAGTTGGAGGGGAGAGAGAGGGAAGATGATTTCTTTCACTCGATGCATTGATTTCAGTGTGGATGGTGATTTATAATTCTATTTTTCTTGCACTATATGCATTTATTTTAGTGTAGATGTTGAGAGAGAGAGAGTGTGTGTGTGTGTGTGTTGGGGGAGGAAAGAGGATTGGAAGGCAAAGAGAGAGAGAGAGAGGGAGAGAGAGAGAGAGAGAGAGAGAGAGAGAGAGAGGAAAAGATAGATGAAGGTAGGAGAGGAAGGAAAAGAGAGAGGACATGAGAGGGGGAAATCTCAGGGAGTTTCCATTTCATGCGAGGGTTGGTTTCTTCAATATTTAAACAAGCAATGTTGCAGGAATTTAGAAATATAGTTAAGACTACCTCAGAATCTCTGAAGCTGAGTCTTATCTAAAATCTCATCAAGAAAATGATCAACAAAATTTAAAATTCTTTGAATAACTCCATAAGATCCATACTGGATATTGTATCCCAAGAAATCAATCATGGATCTGAACAATTTCATTTTTGACTCAAACAAAACAATGCCCATTTCTTTGACTCTTTTCAAAAATATCCTGAGATGTTTGATATGTTCAGGAATATTGTCTGAGTGTATCAAGATGTCATCAATTTATTTCTTCAAAAATTCATCCATCCCCTCAAAGGTTTCATCCATTATTCTCTGGAATGCAGAGGGTGCATTGATCAAACCGAATGGCATGATGTTCCATTCATAATGACCTTGAGGAACAGAAAAAGCTGTTTTCCATTTGTCTTCTTCCTTAATTCCTACTTGCCAGAACCTTGACTTAAGATCAAACTTTGAAAAGATCTTAGAATTTGAAATTTGAGCAAGTATCATTGAAGGTTTAGGAAGAGGATAGGCATCATAGTCCAAAATATTATTCAGAGGTTTATAATTAACAACTAACCTTGGTTTACCTCTGGCAATTTCTGAATGTTTATTCACATAAAAAGCAAAGCAAGCAATAGGACTCTTGATTTTTCTTATCAAACCTTTCTGCAACAGATCCTTGATTTCTTCTCTGCATAGCTTCATCTGTTCTGCATTCATAGGGACTGCTGCTGATCTTCGTAATTTTCCACTGAAATCCTTCTTCAGTGGCAATTCCACTTCTTGCTTCTTAATATGCTAGAATTCATTTGGATCATCTGAGCAACACTCTTTAAACTTAGCAGTGATATCTGCTATCTCTTTGGCATATTTTCCATTATCCAGCAATTCTTCTGTCTTCAGAATTTCTTTCTTAATCTCCATCTTTGCAAGGAGATTCTCCATTCTTTCAATTCTTTTCAATCTATTAGGTGAGTTAGAATTGATGAAAGGGAAAAATATTTCCTTATTGTTTAGACTCACAAAGTATCCATATCTCTGACTCACCTGTTCTAGCTTTGCGCCATGCTTCTCAAAATTCTGAAAGAATGGTGTTCCAAGGTACATTGCACAATCCATACCTGGAACAATTGGAAAAACAATATGTACTCCTATTTCCTCAGTAAGAAATACATCTACTTCAACTTCTGAAACTGTTGTAATGTCACCACTGGCAGTAGTGACTCTTGGACATGCTGTCGGTCTTCTGAGATGTGTGCTTACAACAGTATTATTAACAATGTTAAGTCGAGATCCCGTATCCATCAAAACTTTCCAATACTCAATTTGGGATCCAATTCTAACCTTCATCTTGACACAATACATAACATCTCTGTTAAGTATATTACATCCAAGACTAGTTCTTTCTTGTTCATCATCAGAATCTTCTTTCTCAATGGATTTTTCTGATTTCTGTGCTTGTTCCCATGGAGGAGTACCATGAAAAGTCCAATTTTCAGTTTTCCTAGATATAGGAGGATTCTGAGAAGATGAAGCTTGATTTATGCCCATGAATTTTATATCTAGTTCTTTGTGTCTTTCTAGGCATAATCTTCTGTTTTCTTTCACTGTCTTCCTTAGTTCTTTAATTGCCTGGTGGATGCTAGGCAATGTCTGTGGTAGATCTTCTCCAAAGTCTTCATTTCTGAACTGCCTGGTTAGAGCTTCAACTGAAAATAATGATGCAGGTGGAACATACCCTTTGTTTGACTGATCTGTTTGCTTTGAAGGAGTTTTCTTCAGATGATTCATCAAAAGTGTTTTATACATTTCTTTGATTTGTGGATCAGTAGCAGCAATCATCTGAGTGAAATAGTTTCTGCTTGTTTCTTCTTCATTATCATTTGTCTTCATCATGTTTACAGTATTACAACTGCAAACATCTCGGTCACTGCATTCGCATTCTCTGCATTCAATACAGTGAGGATCTCTGCAAATATCTTCTTCAGAAGATTCATTAGAATACATAATGTTCAAATCATTATCTGACTCGGATTCAGATGTTAGAAGTTCATCACAACTGCTAGCAAGATCAAAGAAATTGACTTTACCTTTTTTATTTCTATATGTGACTTTTTTCTTTCCTTTGTCTTTCCTCTTCTTAGGACAGTTATTGGAGGTATGTCCTTTTTCATTGCAGTTGTAGCAGATGATTTCCTTTTCTTTCGAAAACATTTCTGTATGTTTGTAGAGCTTTCTTTTGAAATTTTTTTTGTGGGAATGCTGGGAATTCTTTTTGGCATGCTTATACTTGTGTTTGCTATGCCGTCTACGCCCCTCTGAATTGCCAGCTTTGCCAAGATTCCACTTCTTGCAGAGTTTTTGATATCCATGAGGTTTTTTGGGATTATTTGCAGCACGGGCAATTTTCATTTGAGAGCAAAGTTCGACAATGACAGCTTTAACAGCCTGTCGAATAACACCAAACTTATAATCTCCCATTTTCCCAGGGAGTTTATTGACTATGACCGAGGGTACCCAGTGAGGAAGAGAAGACACAAAAATCTCTTTCCATTTGGGTTCAAGTATCAGATCTGGAGTGAGAGAATGAAGCCAATGTAAGAACTCATTGAAATATTCATCAAAATGTTGCATGCTATGCAACTTCATGGCCAAGAGAGTTATGGTAGTAATTTCATTAGTAATCTGAGGGAAACCAATGAAATTCACTTGAATACCATACAGAAAACAACCTATCATATTATTAATAGGCAGGTGAGTGACTGGATCCATATAAGTGCTACCATCAGAATTTAGAATGACAGATTGTTCCCATTGTGTGATAAGAGAAGGATCTTTCAGGGTTTCTTCTTTTAACCAAGAGTCAAGGGTACCTTCAAATCCACCAATGATTCGTCTGGTTGCATTAATAGGACCAATGTCATCAGCAAGATAGGTCCTATAGCAGACAATCATGGAATGTAATACAGACATTACCTCTGCTTCTGTGAAATTGTCTATATTCCATGAATATGTGGAATTGGCAGACCAATCTTTATGCCATTCTGCTTTCATCATGTCTCTGCGGTCAGGAGCAGGATTCCAAGAAGAATCATATTTATATCTAGATGTAGTAGCATGTACTTGAGTAGCATCTAGATCTGTGGGCGTTTCAACACCAAACTGTATTTTGTCTTCTGCTGAAAAATTATTTACACAAGTTTCTAGTTCTTCTAGACTTGGATCATCAATCTTATGAAGACTGGTCTTCTGATTCTATAAATCTTTTATCACTCTTTTTCTCAGACTCTGAATCAAAATCATGCAAGAATTCAGACAGACGGACGGCTCTAGTATCAATATCCTTTTGGGCTTTTCCAAAGAAACTAGGATTAGCAAAAGAAGAATAGTTATAGGAAGTGTCTGCTGGAGGAAAGCTGATAGTGCTAGGAGCCTTAATCAAACTCTGAACTGAAGGTGTGATTGAATAAGGCAAAGACACTTTTGGATCTGAGAATAGAGTAGAAGATTTATACTTCTCTGAACTTTTATTCGGTCTTTTCTTTAATGAATCTATACTAGTAGAAACAGTATAGACTTGTCTCTTGAGGATGTCAAGGCTAGTATTAACCTTAACCAATTCTTTCCCATGAGCCACTGCTGATTCATGGATCTTCTTGTCTGTCTGGGCTATAGCATGATCATTTTCTGTTAAGATCTTAACGTTTTCATTCAGACAGGTTGTATTATAGTCTTGTTTCTGCAAGACTCTACCAATCATCAACTTGATTTCAGCATTTGCAGCTTCATTAGATGAGAATTCTTTTCTGATAAACTTTTCCAAACTGGAAATAGCAAGATTAGTCCAGTTGGTTGCTGCAATTGATTCTTTTGTAGATAATGAGGTATCATCTACATGGGATGGAAGTAATTTATACATCTTTCCATCCTGTTGTCTGATCACAAAATTTCTCCAAGGAGGAAATTCTGTATCAGTTTCAAGCATCGAAACATCAAGAAGTTCCCACTTGTGCTTACTTGGTGTTCCTTGTCTGATCATATTTACTTTAAGATGCAAGCAAACTTCTTTAACTAAAATTTCTCCTTTTGTTCTAACTACTATCAAAGATTTAGGAAAATTTGGCTTGGATAGCATAGACTGTATCTTAGGAGAAAATACTGGCAACTGTAGTGGAGATGGAATTACTACAGGCTGTTGTGCAATTTTTGCATCAACATATTCTTCAGACTGTTTGATCCTCTTTTGTTTGGCTTCGTTGCGGAATTGCTTGATCAAAGAGTCTTCAATTTGGTTTATGGAAGGATAGTACCATTCATAAAATGATATCCATTGGTTATTAGCTTGCATCCAAGCTTTCCACTCATAATCATTTTGACTATTAAAACTTTTCCTATCCTTCTTATCCAGAAGCTTTATTTCCTGTATATACAAATGTTCTTTCTCATGGGTGTAGATGTCCCAGTTGAACATTTTCTTTTTCCAAGGGTCTTCTGAATCATAAGGCCCTATGCCTTTGAAGATTTTCAGAAATGAAATTATTTCTGAATCAGAGGGAATTTCAACAGACTTTGGAATTTTGTCAATAGGATTTCGTCTGTAGGCAGGAATAGCTGTAGGATCAACAAATCCTAGACCATGAGAAGTAGTCGGACAAACAGACTGTACAATTAGATATTCATGCACATTAAAGAATGTCACTTGTCTGTAAGTTTGTTCTGAAGAGTCTGAAGAAGGAACAAACTTAATCATATTAATTCTCCTGGACTGATCAGAGGAAGATCCATGGGGCTGAGGAGGATCTGAGGAGAATTGACAATGAGTTTTGGAGCAGTGTGGATGTTCACATACAGTAGCTAAAGGAGGATTTACATACTGCACAGAGGCAGTAGGAGATATCATTGGCTCAGTCAACAAAATTTTTAGCTTTGCAAGAATATCTGGATCAATCATTACCATTGGTTCTTTGGAAGATGCAGGCTGAGCTTGTGTAAGAGTCGGAACCAATTGGGAAGTAGAAGACTGACCTTGCTCAGAGATTTGTTTTCTTGGGAATCTAGTAATGACTTGGTTATCAGATTCAGATATTATTGACTGGGCAATTGCAATAGGCTTTTTGGTATTGCGTTTCCAATTAGTTACCCACTCTTCTGGAGGAACAAGGGTTCTCTTATTTATTGACAAAGGGGCAACTGGATTGCATGAGGAATCATATTGGATTAATGTCACAGTGCCAGATCCTTGCTCAGGAGCATGTAAAACAGCAGGAATTGTTGTGTTATAGAATCTAACACAAGTAATATAGAAGATAGTCAAATTTTTGGACTTATTATCAAACTCATCATAGCCTTGATTTTGAACACCTAGAGTTAGGCATTTCAGAATGTTGGGATCATCAAGGGCGACTGAAAAATCTGGAAATACATCATACTGGACTGGTCCATCAGACAGAGTTGTCTTGATGCCACCAATGAGGGCTTTTGTAAAGGATGACCATCGATTATCAAGTAAGGCCGAAAATACAAATGCAGTTTGACCTTTCCTATGGAGAGCATTAAGGCCTACTCTCACCATCCCCAGATGGACATACTTGTAACCAGACTTTAAAGCAGCATGGATGTGTTTTTGTTCAAGCAAGGGAACAGTCATCATGGTATTACAGTTAAGCTCGGTGCGAATAGAATTTTCTTTGATTTTAATTTGACTGAGAGCCCGAAACTGGAAGGGAGAAATACCATGGTATACATCAGAGGGAGAAATCTCAGGGGAAGGATGGGTCACTAGTAATTAAATTTACTTCGTGACTCCTCCAACAATTCTTCAATTCTTCAATATCATTAGATTCAAACATGCTATATGATGTAACATACCTTCTGTAAATTTACTCATGCCTTGACCTCCTGGAGCAGTCGTTTTCTTGAAACCATAATTCACAGAATACACCCAGCCACTGCGATCCAATAACGCCCACTGCTTCATTGAAACATGGATTCTTACAGGTTTCCTACGCATCCAAACACCACAATAATCACCTTACAGAGTTTATATTTCATGGATATTTGTGTTCATTTCTTGTCAACCTCCATATCGAAAAAAAAAGTGGTGGCTGGCAGCTTTAGGCAGGGCAATGAAAAATACCCAACCTTCCAAAATAGTTTCTCAATAGAAAGCAACATGATCAAAATAAAAATCAAACACACCCCCCATACCTTCACCATTGTGTCATATGCCACAAGTGTAAATTCAATTGTGTATTTTAATCTCTAGAAAAAACACATTAACACTGTCAATGTCAATGTAGTTCTCATTGCACTCACCATATGCAATAATTCTAGTGCAGGCAATGGCGTAGAAGAACACAGCAAATTCATAACTGCTGCTCAGAACTCCTAGGGCATCTACAATCTCTGGTCATTCGATATTCTCCTTAGTGCTGGTCGTATACATCGACAATGTCTTCAAACTGACATGTAAAATGAAAACATCCATGAACAGTTTTTTCTCCTTGCTATCTATGTAAGCTCCCTCTCTCTGGCCACAAAACTAGTGACTCACCTTAAGTAACAGGCCCATAAACAATCCGTTACATTCTCAATTAACAGATCATCTTACCCGCTCTGATACCATTGTAAGACACACAACACACAAACTAGAAACAATCTTCAACAATATATTAATGAATGTCTCAAGGAATGATGTACAATGTGTACACATATAAATACATCAAGAAACAATTGAATCATTTCCCCAGGTTTTTTGGACTCTAATAACCGATTACGTAACACAAACTAAGCCAAGGATTAGTTTCCTAACAATAGGAAGCTTATGAAAAACCCCATTAATAAGGTTTCTAAGATGGTGGCGGTTGCTATAAAGTTGTGTTTTGAGTTTGATTTTCCATAAGCTTATGGAGAGCAACCTTATCACTCTTAGGATTTATGGGCTTCCCAAGTTTTATAAAGAACATGTCCCTATCAGACCCATTGTAAGTAAAATTGGTGGTCCAACTTATCTCTTAGCAAATTTTTTAGCTCGTAGGCTTAAGCATCTTATTGGTCATTCAGGTTATTTTGTGAAGGATTCTTCCTACTTTGTCAATGAGTTAAAAAAATTTAATTCTAATCCGGATGACACCCTTATTAGTTTTTATTTTCTCTATTTTTATACTAACATTCCTATCAATGAAGCAGTTGAAGTGATCAATCACATCATTGATCATGGAAGTACCAAATTGGTTGAGATTTGTCTTACCTCGAGCATATTTAGCTTTGAATGGGGATTCTATGAGAAAATTTTTGGTGTGGCCATGGGTTCCCCACTATCTCGTGTAGTGACCAACCTTTTTATGGAATATTTTGAATCAAAATCCCCGGATTCCGCTCCTCCAAAGCTTAATATTTGGAAGTGGTTTGTGGA
The DNA here is from genome assembly GCA_034641835.2 of Pinus albicaulis. NCBI lineage: Eukaryota > Viridiplantae > Streptophyta > Pinopsida > Pinales > Pinaceae > Pinus > Pinus albicaulis. The sequence goes on from CM076583.1 coordinate 780,830,265, forward strand.
TGACACTTTCATAAACTGGTCTCATGGCTGTCAAGGGTTGGATTCTTTTCATCAACACTTCGATGATCAGTCGAACTACATTAAGTTCACTATGGAGACAGATATTTATGTTAGCCTTACTTTTCTTGTTGTGCTAATCTCTGGAATGATGATGGAAATTTCTCACACAAGTATATCGAAAGAAAACCCACACTGAGAAGTATCTTCATGCTAGCTCTCATCATTTTCTAGGTCAAAATGTGGGTGATCTCAACACATTGGCCACTAGAGCTCTCATGGTTTCTAACGATGATCACGTGGAGGATGAAAAGACCCATCTCCTTGGGGTCTTTGCAAGGAATGGCTATAGAAGGCATCAAGGTATTAAGGATTTCTTAAATGCTAGTAGAGGCCCTAAACCAAAAAAATATGTTGGTGAATTAGCCGGTAGTTTTCATCTGCATTTTATTCAAGGCACTACTAACAAAATTGCTCAAATTTTAAGGAAGCATAAGGTCTCTTCCTCCTTTAGACCTTTGAACACCATTCATAGTTCCCTATGATTGGTTAAGGACCCATTGGACCCCGGGAGAATGGAAGGTATATATTTGATCCCCTATTCTTGTAGGATTCCCTACATTGGAGAAATTGGTCGGTCTATTAATAAGAGGATTCAAGAGCATGTTGCTGATATAAGACATGGTAGGGCTCGGTCCTCAGCTCTTTCCGAACATGTAGGTAAGACTAAGCACCACATTTGTTTAGAGGAGTCCAAGGTCTTGACTAGGGTTGAGCATTTCCATCACCAGAAGTTTAGGGAAACTATTGAAATGGAGAAAAGATCTAATACTTTGAATAGGGTTGACGGGTGGAAAATTAGTAGTTGCTGGATTATGTCTCTCTACTCTTAGTTTGTTTATTTTTCTTTGGTTCGTGGTGTTTTTTCTTGGCCTTTTTTCCTCTTTTTTGATTCCTTTATCTCATATGTTTTTTTCTTGCTTGGTTTTCCTTTTTAATGTTTATCCTTAGTAGTTTTGTTATTTTTATTATTATATTTATTTGTGTTTTCATTGGTTATTTATGAGAATTTTGCTCGTTATTTTTTGTGTTAATTTAATGATAATTTATTAGAATAGGTAAAAATAATGTGGTTTTATTATGTATTGGTTAGATTTATTTTTGTTTAATGTTATTCTCATTGTATTTTATTATTTTCCCTTATGTTCATTGGTTGGTCTATTTTTTGTTTTAACCCTTGTATTATGGTTTGTGAACTAAAATATTGTTTCTTATCTAAATTTAATATTATTTTATTTAAACCTTGTTTTTTATTTTAATTTTGTTTGTTATGCTTGGTGTTAGATTAATATTTTATTAGAAGAGGTAAAAATTTTGTTAGTTTTTTTATTTGTTGATTCAGATTTCCTTTTTTTAGTATTTTAAATTTTATTATTGTTTACATATTTTGATTGGTTTTTATTGTTTTTATCTTTGATTTTATTTAAATAATTATTATATTATCTAGGTTTATTATTATTTTATGATATATATTTATTATTCTCTTAACATCCGAGCTATATATATATATATATATATATATATATATATATATAGGTATTTTGATCACCACAATAATTATTCTCATGATGATCAACTACATTGAGTATTCTAAATGCATCTAATTATAATGTGATTTTCCAAGATGATTTTAGTAAGAGAGATGGATCACAAAAATTTACACTCATAAACAAAATATAAAAATTTAAAGTGTTCATGATATATACATAAATTTTTTTAAATGATATCTAATGTATACTTAATTTAAATTAAAATGTTTTACATCAAATATACATGGGACAATTAATCTACGAGTTAAAATGGTTTTTATTATTAATATATTTTTGAGTATATGTCAATATTAATTCTTATTAAAATATTTTTTCAATAACCAAATCATAAGATTTAAACATCTTACTCACACATTTTTTTCACATCTAATTACTTTACAACATTTTCTTATTATTATTATAGGCCACATTATTTTTTATTTATAATATAATTTTTAACTTTTATTTTTATTTTAAAAAGGAACGAAAAGATAAACAAACTTACAAATCCCTCTCATACTGAGTTGTAGAATAAACCTCTAGCCGTAAAAATCAAATACTTATTTCATTTATATTCTTATATTTTATAAAAGCAAATATTTAATTCTAGATTAAATCAAATTTATTTAATTTTTAAATTAAGAATATTAAAAATAAATATTTTATAATTAATAATATAAGAAAAACATTATTATAATATAATTTAAAATTTTAAAAATATGATTAATTTGAGTGTTTTTAATATTATAATAAACATTCCAACTTCAATCATGATTCTAACGCTATTTTTAATATTTAAGATTAATGAGATACACAATGCATATTATAAATTTAAGAATCAAAATGTTAAAAATTATTTAAAACTTTTTATTTGTGATTTAATATATATATATATATATATATATATATATATATATATATATATATATAATTTTGAATTTTTTTTTATTATATTTCATATTATATTATTAATACTCATAACTTAATAATTAACTTAATAATTAAATAATGTCACTTGAGTGTCATTATATATATAGTATAATATTATTTTATAATATTTTAATTTCTATTTATACATAATAAATTATAAATATATATATTTCAACTATTTCTTTATATATTTAATAAAATTTATAATATCACATCAATCGAAAGTTGAAAGTTTAGTTGGTAAATTATGTATGGTTGTCTTATGGATTCAGCATAGAAACCCAAAGAATCATCTTTAAAAAAAAATTAAAAAATTTCCCAAGGACTAAATTTGCCATCTGCTATCTCTATGTATAAAGTATCATTCACTCATATATATATATATAATTAAAATTACTTATAATATTATATTAACAGTTCATTCATTCATATATATATATAATTAAAATTATTTATAATATTATATTAACAGAAATTTTGGTTGGTAATTTATTCATTGTTGTATCATGGACTCAATATCTCAGAAACAAAAAGAATAGTTTAAAAACAAAAAATTTCTAACAACATAAAAAGAAAAGACTAAATTTGTCATAACTAATTGCAGTCTCATGAACTCAGTATCTTAGAAACAAAAAGAATCATCTTAAAAAAATAATTCAATCTAACGCCATGGAAGGAAAGACTAAATTTGTCATGACCAAAATTGTCATATATCTATCCATTCCTCATTAATCATTAGTAACGTAAAAGTTTTTAAAGTAAGATGTGGGTAAGTAAAGAAATTTCATCACAACCTTTTAAAACTAAGATTTATGGAAATATTCTATAATGTAAATTTGTTTATTTTCTAATATTTTTTTAGACTTCATTGTCCAATGTGAACTAACTTATAAAATTTCATATTACCTTCCTATTCGAGGAAGTATACTATAATTTATTTGATTTCACTCACATATCCTTTGTAGATATCTACAAAATTATGAAAATTGATGTACTTGATTATACAAAATTAGATATTCTTGGAATAGGGGGGAGGTAATGTGAAATTTTATAAGTTGGAAATGAGTTATTAGGAAGGGTTCTCATAAATGTGTAAATTGGAAATTCTCTCTTATCATGCCAAACATAAAAGTGAGTTTGAGAGATATCCTCTCACAAAAGTTTTATTTCATTTTTTATGGTAGCAAATAAAGATATGGAAATATTTGATAAATTAAGAAAATCTCTGATTTTTCATGGAGAATTTCTTTGAGTTGTCCCATTAGAAAATGTATAAGGCATGTCTCTATTACATTACAGGGTATAAGTCTCATTTTTTGGAAACATTGAAGGGAGAGGCTTAATCAATATTTTAGGGAAACACTGAAGGAGGTTAATCAATATTTTAGGAATTATTATAAATTTATTCTTTGAATTTGTTTAGAAATCAATCATATGAGCATAATCATAAAGGGAATAATCACTTATAAACATCAAGCACTTATAACACAAAGATTTTAGGTGGAAACTCCTAAATAGAGAAACCCACCATTATTCTTCTTCTCTTCTTAAATCTTTCTTTATATATATTCAATGTCACCAACATGTTAGAAGCACCAACTTCCTTGCCAAGTTTTGTTGGCACCCACTAGCAAGAACCACCACTCCCTTTCACTATTTTTTTGGCACCCACCAACAAGAAGTAGCCACTCCATTGTACTATTTCATTGACACCCATTACCAGGAAGCACCCACTCCCTTTCATTGTTTTTCTAGAACCCACCAAAAAGAAGCATCCACTCCCTTGCACTGTTTTGCTAGCACTCACTTGCAGGAAGCACCTAATGCCTCACACTGTTTCATTGGTACCCACCAAGATGAAGCACCTAATCACTCAAATCAGTTCGCTGGAACCAACCAACTAGAGTCACCAACCCCAAAAATCAATGTCGACCTCCATTTCATCCATCTAGATACACATACTTCAAAATAAATTATCAATTCCTCTATTCTAAACAACACATTCACTCCTCTGTTATCAACAACACATGATTAGTAACGAGTTCAACATCATATATGTATTAGCAAACCTCTATCATTACCATGCATACATCCTTGCAAAATTAACTCTGAACAATATATATCACAACATATCTTGTATCATCAATATTCTAATTCTCAAATCAAACCCTATCATCAACATACATAACCTAGAGAAAGAAATGAACCAATTCTGAACTTCAAATAGCAACTTTGTTCTACATATAATCTTCATTGGTAAGTAATATTCCTATAATAAGCCTTTCGAACATAAACCTTGGATAATTAAAAGTAAACATATGTTGCAATACACTCCCCAAACCACCACAATCATGATAATAGCCACAACTTTATCACCTTCAACAATACACAGAGTCAAAACTCAACATTGCCTTAACTCTTAGCAGTAGACTCATTTCATACAACCCTGTCAAAAGATCAAGCTTATGAGTAAAATGAATACATGTTTTTGTATTACAAGGCGCACAACTCAACATATTCCATTTAAAAGCATCTCATTGATAACATATTTTACAAACTGAGCAAATGCATGTAGTTATGGCATCAACACTTACTCTCTCATCCAAAACATACTTATCATCACAACAACTCATCTTCTATAATTAAAATTACCCTCATTATTTCATTAGTTAACACAAATCATCAACCTTACACTGAAAAAAGTAGTAACTTTTATATCTGAAATTATAACATTGTGAATTCAACAAACTCAGGCTTTAACATCAGGATACAAGCATCCAAGAATGATATGACATAAAATAATATAGAAATAAACTCTAATCCATGTTACAATTGTAGCAACTTGAATTACTCTTCTGATCACACACTTTAGCACCACTAACCTCACTATAAAACAAGTAGTTAGATAACAAAAAATGAGAATATGCATGCAGGTTTTACAGTCACAATATTAGGACAAGCAAATTCATCACTTTAGCCTACTATTTAGATCCACTAATCTTCTAAAAACTTTTTTCTCGTTCCATAATGGTATCATGCAATCCACACACCATACTGAGCAACAATTTGGAATGAGTTTGTATAAAGTCATAAATATAGTAAGGGCATTCGGTTCCTCCTGCCACGGATCATAGGCCACTAGAATCCAAAATCCCTGTAATTCCACATTGTCTAGAATGCATGTAGTATGAGATTAGATCACATTTGTTGTCATTGTTATTTTCTTATTGGACTAAACGTCAACAAAATTAAGTACACATCGAACCTGATATCGTTTTTTTTTCCTCTAGATCACACCAGAACATAAAAGAGAAGGTAACTGTCACAACCAGACCCGTGATTACACAAATTCCACGCAACAGTACACTGCACTTCTCCAAACGATGGACCAGGCTACCACTGATCATAAACCCATGACACACTCATAGGATGAATATCATCACCGGTTGACGACCAAACTATCCACGATTAAACATCGTTGATCCCTTGCCTTGATTGATCGTCCACACCACAAAACATGATCCCAATATCCGAGTACCATTTAGGTCTGCGATCAAACCATTACATGAATTAATACTGAAACGATACACGACTCTGATTGATTCACTCTATACAAGTTAGATCAGACGATCGAAACATGCAATGAGAAGACACTCCTCTAGGTCACACATCGCACCATCATTTCACTAGGGCATAATCTAAAACACTTGATTTATCACAATTTTTCCATAACATATGGTGCGGGACCATATATTAACAAGCTTAGAACAAGCAGGGCACATGTAACACCTTCGTTCCATGGCTTGCAACCAAACTTGATTACTCCCCATGCATGGAATCTCGAACCAAGTTACTCCCCATATGTTAAAACAATTGACAGAACCCATTACCTTGATCAAACCACATGGTAATTCATGTGACCATATACCATATCACACACTTCTCGATCAATGATTCAAGTGAAAATCGTTGATGAATTATATATTCTTATTATCACTTCACTAAATTAATCCAACCAACAATACCTTGGGAATTTACGATGGTGAATTTTACTGTAATTAAGTTCCATCATGGGATAGAGAAGACATTGGTTTTCGAGGCACCGACTATTCTTTCACTACTCAGTAGCATTTACACATGTTATATATTTGAACCGTGCATAAATTATGAAATCTTGACAATGTTGCTTAGGGTAATTATGCAGCCTTGCTAGGAAAATCCATTGTAAATGATGCTCTTAAATAATTCTTCAAATGCCTTATTCTTTGATTACTCTCCTATATCATCAGCATTAAAGTCATGTCAATATGTTTGTGTCAACGATAAAAGTCTTACTACATCATTGTTGACATCAATGTCAACCCACAACTATGCCAACATCATTATCAAAGAGTGTGTCTTCAAGTCTTAGGGGAATACTAATAGGATCTCCCTAGATATGATAACTATATGCAGAACCAAAAAAAAATAGAAACAACAAACTTTCTCTAAGTTTAATTATAATCAAATTATAAATCGAAATGAGAGTGGGATGATCTCATACCTTTTTATAAAGGTTGTACTCATTAGTTGTTTGTTGTAGCTTCTAATTTCATCCTCAATGCTCAAACAAATGATCTACAAATTAAAAAACAAATCATCAAAGCACCAAAGCACATATAATACATTTTTTTTTTTTTAATAAAAACTTGTATGTATGATCAATGAATTATATACCAAATATTACCAAACATATCTACAAGTATTTGTGGGAAATACATATGTAATTATATTATAATAAAGAAAATGTTATAACTTGAAGAGGCCTTGATTTTTTAGATCTTCTTTCGGTCATTATATTTTTCAATTACTTTCCTTCAAAAATATTGAGATCAAAGGTTTGATATTTTCGTAGAGTTTCACAAAAGCCAAAATCCTTTATGAGACTTTCTAACTAACCATCCTAAATGAATATGGTTGTACCTGTATATTTAGGAAAGGCTTTGAGGAGGATAAGGGACGGAGGTTGAGATCCAGAATTTTAGGGACACACGTTACGTTCATGTTGCTCAGAGGAGATTCCATCCCTGAGATTTCTATTCTAGAATATTTGCATTCCTTTCACTTTTACCTTCATTAGAACAATGTCACACACTATGAAATAGAAATAAACAACACTGTTGCACATTAAAAATTATAATGAGACATGTCATGGATTTTCCATTCTCAAAATGTGACATCCTCTTGAATTTGGGTCTCTTAAGGTATTTGAACAAGATTATTATCTTCAAATAATTTTTTTTTCTTTCATCTTCTTCATGTATTAATGGAAATGATACTTTGGATGATGGAGGATAGGGGTATGACATTTTTTTCCATGATTGTGAAAAAATAATGTGTAACAAAATTATTCCTAAAGTATGAAGTCGGGAAATGAGTGATGATCGAAGTATTTCAATTATAATGCAAAGGCACTAAAGAAGGAAGAGACCAGTCAAAACATTGCCAAAAACAATCAATGAGTTAAATTACAATAGGATAATATGAGCATCTGTAGGCATTCCCATACTCATAATACAAGTGACTCAAAGAATATTTATGGACATGCATAGATCCATGTAAAATGAGGAAGTTCATGGCCACTAAACATAAATCATGGATCCATGCCCACATGACTTAGTATGAACATAGCCACTAGACATATATTGTGGATCTATGTAACAATCATAAATGCTCAAATAAATCCATCAAAACCTAGATATAATGGACATGATCCACAGTCTTCTTCTACATCGAGCCATAGTTTGAATATAACCATGAGAATAAATTTATTGAGGTCAAACATGGTAGAAACTACCTGATTATTGGTTAATGATTAAAACCAAATGGATGTTAATGAAACCACCAATAATGATAATGATTTTTAAGGTACACAAGTACATTATATTAAGTGTGAATAAATTATCTGAAGTTTAACACTCATAGAGTAAATAAATATAAGGAAAATGATGTAAACCTATAGTCAATGGTGAGGAAACCTTCCATTAAGGCATGAAAGCGCCTAGGTATTGAATGATTTCTAAATCAACTTCCTAGATAATGTATTGAAGTTGATTGGAAGTGATTCTTACTAGAAGGGCCTTGATGTATCCCCTATTAATGAAACGAAAAATGTATAAATATGTGAAATATAATAAAGAAGAAAGTGATTTACGACTGAATCGGGGATCACTGATGCAATGTAAGGCATTAAGGAATGTAAGAACCAGATAACTTAGCTTGAACTTACCTCAAAGATATTGATGGCATGATAATTGTCTTAGCAACACTGACTCAAAAAGTGGATCTGAGACCAATGTTTAATACTTTTCAAAGGAGTATTACTAACAAGAGACAAGTGGATTTCCGAACTTTGACATAAGGAGTGAGAAGCTATCATGTTGAAGAGAAACTTGTTTCCATTAAATGTATAGAAAGTTTATATATATTCCCCTCCCAAATTCACCCCACCATTTCTGGTGAGTACCTCTTTATTTTTACACGAGCTTGAGGAGGATAGCATATAGGGAGTGGATTAGTCCCAATTTACAAATGGGCCCTTCGTTGTTTAAATTTTACATGTCCAAGGAAGGCACAACTCAATTTTTTTTTCATGTTTAGAGAGTTTGAAAAAAAATAAAAATGAAACTCCAAAATGACATTTTTTTTTTTCGATTTAATTCCATTTGAAAAGAGGATAAAGGATGACTCGGTAGATTATTTCAACGTAAAATTTAACTAGCCAAGAGAAAATAAATCTCTATGATTTTTCATATTTAGAGAGTCTAAAAAGAACATAGAGAAGACTCCAAGGGATTTCTTTTTCATAATTTACTCTCTTAGGGCCAAAAAAGTATAAATAAATACAAAGGAGAACTCTTCTAGCCATTATGGACTAGAGTATTCCTTTTAATAATTAATTTTTTCATTCCAAACAAGGGATAAAATCATACCAAATAAATGTCCATTCAATTACTTTAATGAGTGTGAAAGGAAATAAGCTCACTCAAAAAAGTTTTCATTTTTAGGGAGTCTAAAATGACCTTAAAGGAAACTCCACAGGGTTATTTTTTTGTATAGTTTTTATGAGTAATAAAAAGTGATAAAAGTATGCTCGCTAATTTATTATGATGTATATATGAGCACGAGAAGGAAAAAATACTAATATTGATATATGTTTCATTTTTTAGATGAGCTTGAAACACAGAAAAAACTATGCTTGATATAGGTTTCATTTTTACAGAAGCTTGAAATAGAGAAAAAACTATGCTTTAGATAGATTAATTTTCCCCCAACATGACCTTTAAAGGCTACTGGCCTAATTAATAATGATGAATAGAGGGAAATTCCCTCAAGACTTTATGGAGGGAAATCTATTTAATTTTTTAACGAGATTGAAACAAGAAAGGAACTATGCTCATGGTGACTTGTTTCAATTTTAACGAGCTTATCACAGAAAAGGAACTATGCTCATGCTCACCTAATTTTTTTTTTAACAAGATTTACATGGAGAAGGAACAATTCTCATGGTGACTTGTTTCATATTTTTAATGATATTGAGACAAAAAAGTAACTATGCTCATGCTGACACATTTCATTTTTTAATGAGCTTGACATAGAAAATGAATTATTCTCAGGACAGTTACATTGATCATGGATTCTAAGAGGACAAAGCTGTATATGTAATACATTTTAAGGGACACAACTCAATCATGGCTTCCAAGAGGTATTGATCATATGGAAGGATACTTTTATATAAGGAATACATGTTAAGGGACACATTACGGGTAGAAATGTCAGGTTATAGTGTCCCCATTGAAGGGTTCACCATGTCATCTACCAGATCTAGATAAAAAGAAGTTAAGAAAAAATGAGAGGCTCTTTTTCAGTTGAAAGTGAAGACATGGGAGAGGTTTCCACAAAATTAACTCATGGTAGGGGGAATACCACTTGCATGTAGGGAACATTCATGGAAGTCATATGTTTGGCAATGAGATAAGGAATAATGAATGAAAGTTGGTAAATAGCCACAATGCTTCCATTATTAGGAAAATATATCACTTTAAAGATTGTGGACAAGAAAATTTTCATGGCATAGACATAGTCCTTCCCAAGGAGGAACTTTAAATTCAAGGAGCCTTGGATTACCATAAAATCAATACCAACAAATTTTCCTTCCAATGTAATTGGAAATTGAGGACTCGCTCTTCTCTTGAAATCCAACAAATGATAAGTAACGCACACAAGTTGAGGGGAACCTATATTTTTTTTAAGAATTCAAGGATATAATTCTAATAAAACTGCTTTAATTTATTATAGTGTGATGTATGTCTTTATCAAAAGCTTGCACAATAGTTCATAAAGGCATGCAATAACAGAGACAAGTTTTTCCAGACTACTCCAGTAAAGGGAAGTGACCTGAGTACATGGAGGTGGTTATGTTCAAACAGGTGAAAGGCTCCCTTATTTGGAAAGATCTGAATCGACCATAAGAACATGAGTAGTATGGGAGTATGAAACGTAAAATAACTATGCTTTAAGATTTCCTTTATTTTTATACGGCCTACAAAAAAAATTATGCTTGAAGGTTAGTGGCTTAATTTGAACATGCGATTATGGGTTCAATCATTGGTATTTTTACCAATTTTATCAAGGGAAAAATCCATATTGAAGAAATGAGAAATATCCCTAGGTATGGTAACGAGATCTAGAACAAAACAAATAGGAACAAGAAACTTTCCCTAGGTTTAATTGCAATCAAATTATCAATGAAAATGACAGTCAGATAAATTCATACCTTTTTCCAAAGGATATCCTCACTATTTGTTTGTTGTATATTCTAGTCCCATCCTCAATGCTCGTATAAAATACCTACAAATAACACAAACAAATGGATCAAAAAATCACATAAAATTAGAAAATGATTTGATCAAAACCTATATATATGTTCAAGCAATTCTATACCAAATTTTGTGTAATAGATAGAAAACGATTTGTGGGAAAGAAACACTGTGTGGTTCCAATTGATGATGTCAATTAGAGTTTAATTTAATGTCAACCCGGGAAGGTAAACTTAGAAGTGCTTATCTAAAATATATAGATCTAGAAAGATTCCTAATTTGTCCAAGATCTTAAAATCCCCTTACAAGAACATATTCATTAAGATCTCTTTCAATAACTAATCAAACCTAGATCTAACAATTGTTTGAGATATATGGTTCTCTTACAAGAACATATTCTACAAGATCTCTTCCAACATTAGAACATCTAATAAGAACTTAAAAGCTGAAATGAAGTAAACCTAGATCTAATCATTGTATGAGGTCTTACAGTTCTCTTACAAGAACTATTTCAAATAAGACTCTTCCAATATTAGAACATTTAACAAAACTTAAAAACTGAAATGAAACAAACCTAAATCTAATAATTGTATGAGATCTTATGGTTCTCTTACAAAAACACTTTCAAATAATATCCTTCCAATATTAGAACATTTAACAAAACTTAAAAGCTGAAATCAAACAAAAACATAAAATAAATCATACCTAAAATAAACAAATAAGCATGCAAGTGAGGCCATGGGGGCCCTCCATAACTCCACAAGCACACCAATTCAATGGAGACTCAGATGTAGAAGAAAAATTGAAGTATGATCCTTTATTTCAAAATCTCCATTACAAACCAACTCTAAGATTACAACTCTAAGCTTCTAAGATTACATACTCCAAAATTCTAAGATTACAAAACTTCAAGATTCTAATATTACAAAAACTTCAACATTACAAATGGAGGAGATTGTACTCCTATTTATACAATGGGATGAGTAACAAACTCATAATGATCATCCACTAATCTCTCTTTTAGTTCCATACATCTCTCAACCATATAGACACATAACCCCTTTTGTCCTTTATCTTCTCCATGACATCATAATCTTCTCCATGAGGTTTATCTTCTCAAATTCGAATTTGATCCTTTAAGGCCACATAAAGGTGTCTTGGAAGCTTCCTTGGCACCTACACATGTCACAAAAACAACCCACTTTCCATATATAATGTAAAATATATTATTTTCTAATATTCAATCAATAATTTCTCTCAAAAATGCTTAAAAATAAATAATATTTGGAAAATATAAATTAGACCCATTAATGGTGAATAATAAGGAAAATGAAGTGACATGGTGGTGAATAATGGGTGATAAAATGGAAGCATAGGTGAGAAAATGTATGGTAATGAGTGACATTTTGAAACCCAAACATACTCCCCAACTGAAGCTCTTGCATGTCCTCATGCAAGCTACTACAATGACTTGTTTAATTTGATTCTTGGATGAGCTTCCTTTTACAAGATGTTTGGTTCTTGTGTAACAAACATCTTTCAATCACGGACTTCCTTTTTAACTTTGCACATCTATAAAAAGCATCTTTCAATCATGGACTTCCTTTTAAATTTGCACATCTTTGGATAACTTTTATTTTGGCAAAGCATTTGCATCTTTTAATGATTGGTTCTTGTGTTACAATCATTATTTACTTTGTTGAGATCTCTGTTTAATGATTGGTTCTTGTGTTACAATCATTATTTACTTTGTTGAGATCGATCATTTCAAGAAGTCATTTAATATGCTCATCATTTTTAAGAAGTCATTTAATATGCTCATCATTTTGTAGTAGTTTTATTGTGGGAAAACTATGTGGGTTAAGATGTAATATGAATGAAGGAAAAAAAAATGAAGTGTGAAGTGTGAAATTCCCCCCTCCCCAACTGATGGTTTTTGGAAATTTTTTTAATGAGAAAGGGAATAGTGGAATAGTGGAATATTTTCCAAATATCATCATTTTAGCATCTAAAAAGAATTTCAAGATTAAAGGTTAGAAAACATCATACCTTACTTACCTATAGAAGTGGATGAATCATGCATGTTTAGTTGCTGCAATTCTGATCTGAAGCTTCTTGTGCAAGTTGTGGATGAAAGATGGATCTGTATTGTCGTATCTGCTGCTGGATAGTCTGATGAATCTGATGAGTCTGCTGAATATGGCTGAAAATGTATAAGGCTTGGAAGGTATACAAAATATAGAAGTTACATTTTCCTCCCCCCAACATTATTTATTGACTTGTCCTCGAGTCATGACAAGCTGAAAAAGAAATGAACAGAAATCTGCTTCATCTGCTACAAAATATGGGTCTTCAAGTCTTCAACGCTCGATGGCACAAATCTTACTATGTGATTAAATGTGCTGGTGTCGAACATAGTAAGAAGTTGTTGGCTTAGTGGCCATTAATGAATGCCACTAGTCAACACGAGAGCTCCCACCATTGATTCCAATGGGAGTCAAGATGCCTAACACATATTTGTAGGTACGAATATGTTTGTTGTGGTCGAGTCACCTACAAGATCCAACGAACAAGGGATATTAATGTACTCCCATTGTTCATTGGCAAGAGTACTTGCCATTAGGGCATGCAAGCCTCTAGGTGTTTTTACAAAGATAATTAGACTCTAGGACTTTGACTCAATGATATACATAGAAGCAGGGTTTTATTGGCAGAAATGAAAAATGGTATGAAAAGGGAAATGGAAATGGAAAATGGCTTTTATCGATGAGTTAGGAATAGATTAAAGGAAATGCATGGTGAATGAAGAAGAACTCTTGCTGTGAAAAATGGACATGGAAATGATATGCTTTATGGATATACAATTGGTGGAATTCAAAATCTTTTTCAAAAAGGGAGGTGCAAGGTAGTGGTTGTGGATATGGATTTGTCTTTAGAATTTTACATGAATTTAGTCTTTTGAAGACCAATTGTCGTCACAATTTAATCTCCTTAATGATCGCTTGATTATCCTATAACCTGTAAAAAAAACTTGGCAGAAAGAAACATAAGTGTGTTTAGGAAGGAATACGCATTTCCTTCATGATTCTTACACAAAAATTTCATACCAAATAAAAAAAATTAAGGACAATCAAAGTGTTGAAATTAACTTAATCATGATATTAAAATCAATCCATTCGTAAAAATAACCATGAAAAATAATACTCCCTGTTTGTGTCAGATGAAATATGCTCGGCAAAAATATTGGCATAGAAAGACCTGTCGTGTTCTGCATATTAGTATGTCACATAAAACCATTCAACAGAAAGACGTTATGAGTTTAATGCCAACCTGAAGCTATCTAAATAGGATAATCATCATCTATAGAATCCTCCAAATGTTTGATAAATCGATCCTCAAAATTTGTTTCCAATTGTTCCATTATTTATTTTCAAACCTTCATGAATTTTGTGGAAATTTTTTAATTAATTTTTTTTTATTTTTGCACTTGTACCAATTCTTGCACTTTCAATCAGTTCCTGTAATTCTCATGATTCTCTCAATTTGCATACCACCAGATTTTTTTTTTTATAGAATGCCAATATCCTTCACTTTATAAAATGCCAATATTCGCCCCTCAAATCCTTCAAAACAACCACTATCACAAAACACAATTTTTTATTTTTTTATTTTTTTTAATAAAAATCATAACCTAACAATATATTAATACAATCATTTAACATAACAATATATAACAAACATAACAACAATTATATACAACAAATTAAATATAAAAAATAATAGCAAACTACAACTATAACAATTAATACAATTATATCAATATATAATATATTAATATAATTAATATATTAATACATTAATATATTAATACAAATATAACAAACATTAAATAACAATTAAATAACCTAACAAACATTAAATAACAAACATATACATCAACTTATAATATAACAAATTACAATTAACAAATATTAAATATATACAACGAACAACAAAAAAACATATTAATATATTAATACAATTAATATATCAATATATTAATTATAACAACAAACATTAATAAATTATAACTAAATATATAATGAAAACAAATCAAAATAATAAATACAAAACAAAATAAATCTAAAAATACAAAACGCACAATAAAAAAAACGGGATTTGTGCTTGGAAGGCGGCGGAATAGGAACGACCGACCGTGAAAGAAGAAGGACATGAAGTTGCTTTGTTGGGATCTCCAATGCCGGATGGAGGCAGGTCCATTCATAAATTCAGCAATTTTGCCAGCGCTTTCCAAATTTAAGCAGAAACAGCACTCTGTACACATTGCCCACAGACAAAATCGTGCAATCACTTAAATCGAACCAGCAAACCTGTATTAATTCAGCAAGCTCCTTGAATCTGGAATCATAGCGAGAAACCCAACGCCAATAACGTCAGTCGTCACCCCAGGCAATGGATAATTCTCTTGCAGATAACACGTAGCCAATTTTTCCCTGTGGATCACTCCAGAAACAGTCTCTTTCTTTCCTTGTCTATGAGAATCGAATCGAAGAGGTGAAAGTAGAGTTGTTTCTTGGAAGAGGGCGGGAAAGGGGTAACTGCCCTGCGCAGGATTTGGTCAAGAGGCAAGAATTTGTCCCAGACGGAGTCATTATTGCCTGCAGATCTGAAGTCTTTGGATACAGCTGAGAGTCTACAGATATCGCGGGGAGTGGCGAAGGATAAAATATGAGATATCCAGTTCTTTGGCAACTCCTGCGGATTTGTCCCATTCTCATGAGCCACCTCCATGATAATGTCAGCAACAGCAGCGCATCACAGGTTAAAGCTACTAAACTGCAATGGCAGATTTATCTCATTATCCTTCTGATTCATACCCACCCCCAATTAATTGTTTCAAGAACAACAACGCTTCTCAAATCTGTGGGTGAGCATGAACAAATACGAGATACTAGTGGGCGATTTGCAGGTTAAGACCATAGTTACCAAATTGACTTCGAATTGGATAGGTTCTGAAAAAAAATGTCAGTGGATAGGTTCTTATTGTTTGTTCTAAATTTTTTTTTTATGTTTTTTTTTTTTTTTTTTTTAAATCTAAATTTGTTTTCAATGTTTTGCATTTTGTGTTATGGTTTGTATTTTTTTTCTTTTTTTTCTTTTCTTTTCTTAATGTTTTAATGTTTTGTTTTGTTGTGAATTTTTTTATTTAAATGAAATCTAACCTATCTTAAAAAAATGGGCTATTTTTTTCAAAAAGATTTTTTTTTTAAATAATAATATATATATATATATATATAAGATATATATTATTATTATATGGGATTTTTTTTTTTTTTTTTAATTAATTGTTTTGTTGTTTTATTATTTTTATTTCTTTTAAATCTAAAAAAATAAAATAAAATGGAATTAAACCTATTTAAAAATTGTTGTGTTTTTTTTTTTTTTTTTAATCTAAAAATAAAGAAAATAAAATGGAATTCTATCTAAAAATGGTTAATTTTCAAAACAATTTTTTTTTTAAAATAATAATATATATAAATGATACATATATTATTATTATTTTGTGAGAATTTTTTTTTTTTTTTTTTTAGTATTTTTTTTAAAACTAAAATTAAAACTAAAACTAGATTTTATCTAAATTTTTTTAAGATGATCTTTCTCTTATTCACAAAATTCTTTATTGTCATATCGCAGATTAATTTTCCAGCAAGAGTATTTTTTATTTGAAATAAATCAATAGATTTTCTGATCTTCTTGATCGCACGAAGCGCAGGAAGAGAGCATACTAATCCCTTGATTTATTTATGCAGGTTAGCGTGGATAGATAATAAACACAATTAAGATCTACGATCAAAATTCGCATTGTCTATACTCTTTCTACAATGTCACGGGGGCGTTTAGACTCTCGGAAGACAAAGCTTTCCGATAATCAGGCTCCTGGCTCACCCGTGATATAGAAACAAGACATAGAAATGCGAATTTATTAATTTATTTATGATGATTTAAAATAAGCCTAAAAGAAAATTCTAACGAGAATGACTTCTAACAACTTCTAATGACTTCTAATGACTTCTAATGAGATCTCATTTTTATTTTTCTAATCTATTGTACATTAACTTGAAAGATGTTTTATTTTCTAAGTAAAAGAATGCTTCCAATGAAGCCATCTACGGATTAAAAGTTCGAACATGCTCACATCAAGATTTAAAAATTTTACATTATGTTTTACAAGTATGTGAGTAACCTGTCTTAGAGTTGGCTCAAGATTATTGTCCTTTCTCTCCATAAAGTACCTGTCCAACATTTTCAAAACCCTCATCCGTAGATGGATTAGTGAGAAATAGGGGGTTTAAAATAAAAACTGAATTTAAATTAACTATGTGCGAAAATAAAAATGCTCCAAACTTTGAACTCCTTTATGAACGTGCTGTCACCAAGTTCCACAAATTAGTCCATAAAAACAAATGCATAAAATAAATACTAAATCCTTCTAGTTGCACTTCCCCGGCAACGGCGCCAAAATGTGTGGTTCCAATTGATGATGTCAATTAGAGTTTAATTTAATGTCAACCCGGGAAGGTAAACTTAGAAGTGCTTATCTAAAATATATAGATCTAGAAAGATTCCTAATTTGTCCAAGATCTTAAAGTCCCCTTACAAGAACATATTCATTAAGATCTCTTTCAATAACTAATCAAACCTAGATCTAACAATTGTTTGAGATCTATGGTTCTCTTACAAGAACATTTTCTACAAGATCTCTTCCATCATTAGAACATCTAATAAGAACTTAAAAACTGAAATGAAATAAACCTAGATCTAATAATTGTATGAGGTCTTACAGTTCTCTTACAAGAACACTTTCAAATAAGAATCTTCCAATATTATAACATTTAACAAAACTTAAAAACTGAAATGAAACAAACCTAAATCTAATAATTGTATGAGATCTTATGGTTTCCTTACAAAAACACTTTCAAATAAGATCCTTCCAATATTATAATATTTAACAAAATTTAAAAGCTGAAATCAAACAAAAACATAAAATAAATTATACCTAAAATAAGCAAATGGGCATGCAAGTGAGGCCATGGGGGCCCTCCATAACTCCAGAAGCACACCACTTCAATGGAGACTCAGATGTAGAAGCAAAATCGAAGTATTTTCCTTTATTTCAAATTCTCCATTACAAACCAACTCTAAGGTTACAACTCTAAGCTTCTAAGATTACATACTCCAAAATTCTAAGACTACAAAAACTTCAAGATTCTAATATTACAAAGACTTCAACATTACAAATGGAGGAGATTGTACTCCTATTTATACAATGGGATGAGTAACAAACTCATAATGATCATCCACTAATCCCTCTTTTAGTTCCATACATCTCTCAACCATCTAACCCCTACCATGTAGACACACACCTTGACCCTTTTTGTCCTTCCATCTTCTCCCTTGAGATCCATAATCTTCTCCATGAGGTTTATCTTCTCAAATTCAGATTTGATCCTTTAAGGAGCCACATAAAGGTGTCTTGGGAAGTTTCCATGGCACCTACACATGTCTGCAAAAACAACCCACTTTCCATATATAATGTAAAATATATTATTTTCTAATATTTAATCAAAATTTCTCTCAAAAATGCTTAAAAATAAATAATATTTGGAAAATATAAATTAGACCCATTAATGGTGAATAATAAGGAAAATGAAGTGACATGGTGGTGAATAATGGGTGATAAAATGGAAGCATAGGTGAGAAAATGTATGGTAATGAGTGACATTTTGAAACCCAAACAAACACATAACTGTATTATAATGAATAAAAGGTTAAAACATGAATCTTCCTTGATGTTGTAGATACCTTTACAATATTTCTCTATTCTAATGCATTTCCCTCGAAACACTTGAGATCAAAAGTTTTGTATTTCAATAGAGTTTCAATAAAGCCAAAAGAATTTCTGATATTTTCTAACTAGCCACCTTAAAGGGATATGGTTGTACTTGAAGTTTTAGGAAATAATAAGAGGAGGATAAGGGATGGAGGTTTAAAACCAACAAGTTACCGATGTGAGTACAATTCGCACTGCTTACAGGAGATGCCATACACTAGGTATCTATTCTAGAATATTCTCGTACTTTTTATTTTTAGCTTCATTAAAACAATATTTCACCCTATGAACTATAAAGCTATGACACTATTGCACATTAACATTTATGAAACTTGCAACAGTCAGATATGTTACGGGATGTCAATGCTCAACATGCAACATCCACTTGAATTATTATTTTAAGGTATGTGTAAAATATTTTCATATTATAGGAAAATGTTTTCCTTCCACCTTCTTGAGGGTTTAATGGAAAAAATACTTCAGATGAGGAAGGATAGGGCTGTGACATCAATTTCCATGAATGCAACAAAATGATGTGAATCAAATTAGAAAGCATGGTGAATAGTAATTGGAATATATTTATAACTAGACATTGTTGGCTTAGAGATAAAATATTTTGGAAGATCATCTATTCCATATACATTCCATTCATTTTTAAACCCTATAATTTTGTCTACCACTCTTCAAACTTTTAAAGTGTAATTACAATGTACAATGAGACAAAAAAAAATTCTATTGTCCCACTTACATAGGAGCCATATTCCTTGACCTTTAGAGCTCCTCTTTCATAGTTATTCTCATGTGAGTTGCTTATTTCTTAAAATAAGCCACATTAGGATTTATGATTTTGTTGGATATTTGAATTTCCAATGCAATTTTCTCCTCCAATACTATTGGTTTTTCTATCCTCTTTGTATAGACCAATGTATCTAAAGTTTGGCTCATAGTAACTAGTTGGATTCAATGACCAAAAAATGTGTCATATTTTTTATTTAGAGCCACAAAAAATATTCAAAGATTTTTTATGTAAAATTTCATTAAGTTGCTGCACCTTACTATTCAAGTTCAATTCCTTTATAGTATGACCATATATGTTTCCCTATGGTCTAATTCCATTGGTTTACTTGTTATATAGTGTAGAAACCATTGATTTGAAGCCTATATAAAAGATGTGGTGGGAATTTATAATATTATGTACACCCTATTGAGGTTCATATTGCAATGAGTACCTTTTCTCCACTTAAATTTCCATATTGAGTAATTTCCAATCAAGTGAAAATCATATAGAATTTCTTTGCTAAAGACTACACCATTTTGTAATTTTTTATAAGACTTGTAGATTTCGTCCTCAACGGATTCCTACCGAAAATAATTTTCGTTAATCACTTATGCCTTGTATTAGCTTCCAAGCATTCTTAGCTATGAGGTATTTTGAGAATTAGATATTATTTTCATCTCACCACCGAGATATTTTTGGATTAATTTCCTTTTATAGGAGGAAACTAATATTTTTTTCTTCCTAGCTCCTTCAAACCAAAGTGATAATTTTTTATTTTTTTTTGTTTAATACTCTCCAATATATTTTTTTTTATCAAATATACTCACATAAAATAAACTGATATGGATCCTAGCACTAGCTTGCCTAGTACCAACCTACAATATTAAGAGAGCTATGATAATGTTTGGCATTTACCTTCTTCTATAGTTGAGATAAAATCCATATCCCATCATATTTCTTACACTAATTTTCATTTAGATGGAATCCTACGTATTCAAATCTAACCTTGAATTATCCTATTTGAAAGGAAAATATTTTAGATATACCTCTAAGAGTCCCTAGGATTCAGCATGGAATTATCCTTGTTAATTTACATTCCTGTGCCTTCATAAAAGATGTTTATGATCTCACGTATTTCTCAATCATGCTCCTTGAAACATTGGATTATGTGATCCACATATATGATATGATTTATTTTTCATGAATATAATATATTTATATTTTTGAGGTTACTATAAATAGTGGTTTCCTTAATGGATTTTTTCTGACAGTCAACTATAATTAGAAACAGAAGTAGCAATAGAGAGAAACCTTGTCTTATTTCATTTTCAACTTTAAAGAATATGTATTTTGAATCATTGGGTACAATTAAAAGGGATGTGTTGGTTTTAACCATTTATATTTAATTTCTCCAAAAGATTTCATAATGAAAAAAATAATTTGTGCACACACACATATTTAACAAAAAGGTTTTACCCTAGAAACCTAAAACTAAGAAAACTATAGATATTATTCAATATATCATAACTTTACAATGTTACATGAAATATGTATATCATGTGGCATCCATAAACCATTAATACATTATCATTATAATAGAATAATACTTCCATAACTAAAGTTATAATACCATGGACTAAAGCACCATGTTCCACAAAACTATTAAAAGTGAAAAATATGTGTCAAAAATCACCAAAACATCAATGCAAAATATCACCCACATTTTATATTAGGCACTCCACCACACCTATGACTCCCTTGCTAAACTTGGTGAACACCTATCACATTTGGGGATAACCGTGCGAATAATAGAACACCCATTCAACAGTCACCCAGTTATAGTTTTATTTCCATACAGAGTGTTGCAAAAGTACATGATAAATAATCTAGGCCACCAATGCCCAATATTTATTTGGACCAAGAAAACTTCCCAATGCTACAAAATTTGTTAGCTAATTTAAAATTTTCTTTAATATGCCCACTTTCACCAGCAACACCTTCTTATATTCAACCACTTCTATCACATAGTTACATTAAATTTGATTATGATTTTTCTTAGAATGACAATCTAGGTTCTTCACTATGGAGACTAGAATCCCATTGTCACAATATATCCTTACAAATTGCTATAGCAACAAAATACCTAAACACAACCATACTAACCATACTACTTTCTTTCTGACATGAGTGGGTACCATGTATTTAGCTTCTCTAGTTGATATTTCCATTACAAATTGTCTCTTGCACATCAAACTAATAGATCCTCCAAATAGGCTAAACACATATCCACTTATATATATATATATATTATATGATCCATATCTCCAACATACTTTATATCAACAAAGCCATGTATATAAAACACTTGATCTAATCTTGGTCTTCCTTAGTAGCATAATCCATAACCAATAGTGTGACAAAAATACATGGAATTCCTCTTTTCTTTTTCCCAATTCTCCTTCTTCACATTTAACATAGACCTATTCAATACTCCTATTACATTTGCAATATCTATTCTAGTAAAATCCATTGCATACATAGAACGAAAAATTTCACTATCATATAAAAAACAAGACATGTCCTCTTCCTATTCCTGTGTCTTAAAAAACTAATCTACAGATAAATTTACACATATAGGAATAGGGTCCTCACCAATTTATAGTATTTCATATTAAACCTCTATCATATTTTCTAACCATAATTTCCCTAATTTTCCTATACTTTCTTATTTTCTGAGTCTCTTTAATTTATATCCCTAAAATGAATTTTTAAACACAAGTATCCTTCATGTGAAATTTAGAGGATAACTAAATTTTCACATCCCTGGTGATTTCCTTGTTGTTTCAAATCTACAATATATCATCCACATACATGGCCAAATTAATGATATGATCACCAACTAATTTGAAATACATTGTGATATTGTTTTCTCCTTCTCAATCCAACTCCTAATATATAAATGACAATTTTTTTATACCATGTTCTTTGTGATTATTTTAACCCATGTATGGGATTTTTTAGACAACCAGGTACATGCTAGTTGTTTCTTTCCCTTCAATATAAAACCTTTTGGTTGCTTCATATAGTTTTATTCCCCTATATCCCTATGTATGAATTTTTTCATTCATGTCCATCTATTATACTTCAAGATCAAAATTAGTGGTAATAGTTAAAATAATCCATTATAAGTTAACTTGGAAAAGGGATATAAAATATCACCAAAGACAATTCACTCTACCTGGGAATAATCGTTTAATACAAATTGAGATTGATATTTTTCCATTGTACCTTTTACCATCAACTTCTTTCTAAGCACCCATTTTCTACCAACATTCTCTCTTTAATTGAAAAATATAGTATATCCCAAGTCTCATTCTTGTCCAAGTTTTCCATTTCTTCAACCATGTCCCTTTTCTATAGTTTTCCATCCTACAAATCCAATACCTCCCTAGTAGTTCTAGGATTAGTATTAGTAATAAACAAAATAAAAATTATAACTAAGTACAATAGAATATAGCTTTCCATTTTCCTTATTTATTTAGTCCAATCTCTTTATTTCTAAAGCATGAAACTCTTCTTATTCTAATTCATGCTCCCATGTTGAGTTTGATTCATCATCATTTAATTCAAAATATTTTTTTTTCTAGTTATATTTCTCTTAGATCGTGATTAACAACATCATTGATTTCTCTAAATACCATATCTCAACCGTAGATAACATTATTAGTATCTCGGTTCCAAATATTATAACCTTTGAAACATTTTCATAGCTAATAATGATACACTTTTCAAATTTATTATCTAGCTTACTCCTCTTTTCATTTGGAATGTGTACATAACCATCATATCCAAATACCCTAATATGTTTAGGATGTGGATGCCTATTAGCATATATCACTTGTTGAGTCTTTTCATCCAACGCTAATAATGGTGTTTGATTTAGTAGGTAACATGTTGTATTAATTTCCTCTATCTAGAATTATTGTCATAACCTACCACCAATGTGAATGGTCCTTTATTTTTCCCTTAGCATCTTGCTGATACTTTATATAACTCCATTTTGTTGAGGTTTGTATGGATTAATATTCTACCTTGCTACAACAAAATTATTAATAAATTCCTCTAATTCATTCCCATAGAATTCTCCACCATTATCCTTCTTGGATACATTAATTTTCTTCTCGATGGTCTTCTACCTTGCTCATGGATGTTTCTTTATTGATGATATGTTTGCACAAGAAACTACAATGAAGAAAATAAATACATAATTTTTTTTTTCCTTTTATGTTTATTAAAGAAAGCTTGTGTCTATCAATTAAACAAATTCTATTGCTTGTGTGAATAAAATTTGTAAGCAAGTTAGTAGCGCAGTCGATAAGGAGGAGAATCGACTAGTCAATAGATAAAATGTTGTGTGAGTGATGTGTGTTAGTGTATCTGATTTGTTTAGAAGGTGAATTATTATATGCTAAAGAACCTCTTTTCAAGAAATGACAATTTTATACATATGTATAATGTGCAATGTAATGATACCATATTTTTTCATCATTCACCCAATTAGTGATTGCTGACTAATTTTTCTAGTTGACCAAGGTTCAACATTTTGTTTTTTTCTAGCTGAGATATGGGTTTAGTTGATCAGGATTATGACTAATTCATAATATGTTTTATGTATGTGTAGAGTTTATTTATCATCTAAACAACAATATTGTGAACGAGTCTATGTCGAAAAGTGGAGGGGATGCTTGCAAGATTTTTCAAACTCTTATTTTTGTTAAACCTCCCACTCATCATCACACTAAATCATAGATCCTTACAACCCTTTATACCTCGAAGTAAAAACATATTGATGTTGACTAGTTTTCTAATCACTGGACAAGTCAAAGACTTCACTTTCACTTATCCAAGTCAGCTAGAAGCAAACATTCAAGTTGGTTGAGTCAAAATTATTGGATGATGGCTCATAATGCTAATTAGGAAGTAATGTTTTTTTTTCATGATTCTCTTAACACATTAAAACTTGGCTCCCCTGTAATTGACACAATATTCATGAGCTACCAACATTTATGCTAATGTTACATTGTCAATGGCACAATTTTACTTCTAGAAAAAGCATCGAATGCCATACCTTTGGTTTTTTTTGTTTCTAGATAAGTGGGATCTAAAAAATCCATTAGAAGAGATTTCATCCTCAAATCAGCCTCCTAAGGAAAAAAATAAATAATATTTAAAATAATAAAATAAAGGTGATGAGTTTTGGAGGGAAAAGAAGAAAGCTACTTTTTTAATTGTATTTTTGTCTTATCTCCTTATAGGTTTACTCGAATTTCAAGTGTAGACACTTTTTCCATGCATAATTAAATTCCACATCCAACGAGTACCCATTATTCATACTTTTGAGGAGACCCAAATTGATAAATATTGAAGATACATTAAAGAAGTGTGTTGAACACATTTTTTTAATATATCTTCAATTTTTAGCCGTGAGATTATTCTCAAACGTATGTATAATGACTACTCATTGGATGTGGAATTTTATTCTGCATCCAACGTGTGTCTACACTTGAAATTTGAGTAAATATACAAGGCGATAAACCAAAAATACAGTTAAAAAAAGTAGTTTTTTTATTTTCTCTCCAATATATTTACATGTACCTCCTTTTAAATTTAAAGGATTTTTTAATGGTTTACAGATTATATACATGAAAATTTCATGGGAAATTTTAGGCTAAATTTACTCTAATTTATTACCAAAACAATAGTATTATATATTATTTTTTCAAGAGACAAATGAGCAACCTGATTTGTGATCATGGGTTCGAGAATATTCCTTTATGCTTTCAATAATTATAAAGGTCTCATGCTATCTAGAGGATGGAATAGATCGTGCATATGTTTTTTGGTGATTTTTCGAGTAGAATACTTAGAATTAAAGATTGCAAGAGAATTTATTGAAAAATCTAGTTGGTCAATTATACGTGATGCACTAGACTATTTTCAAGGCCTTAAGATGGTTGGAGTCATGAGAATCAAGAGAGTACTTCCCACAAGCACTACTTTGATTATTTTCAACAATAAAATATGATATAGTGACTACTTTAATCCAACTATGTATTGTTTATCCAACTAGGTCGCAATGTGATTTCTATTATATAATTATTACGATATCTAATATACTAAAACTAAATTTTTATAACAACCCATTGTCACTGCTACAACACTGTTACACGTCATTTTTTCACTGTGATATTTGATGGTCAATATCGACCTATCACCATCAATACTCATGCTTTCTTAGAGGTCAAAAATTTATGTTTCTTAACAAAGTCCTCAAAATTGGAAAAATAGATCTTAAATACTCTTAAAGATGGCATGCACACTTCTTGCAGTCACTTCCTGTGCATGCATGGACATTACTAATATTACCTACATATTTCTGTGCTTTTTTATTATGTTAAAACCTACGAAACTCTTTTAAAATAAAGTAGATACAAAAATTAACTTATAGAAGAATAGCTAGGTCCATATTCTTCCAACTAAAAGCCTCAATGTCGCGTTAGTTCGAGCATAATCCCTCTAATCATGGAACTTATTGACCAAGAGTTCATAAATTTTGCTCAAAATTCAAAGTTATAGGATTCAGTTGAAATTGGGATGTTTGCTTAGATCTCATCTTCCTGATTCTGGTTATGTGAACGGTTCAAAAAATCGATGTCGTATGAGGGAGATATCGCATTCTGATCGAAATGCCAAATAGGTAATTTTTGCGACAATATGACCAGGGTTGACTAGGATGCCCAGTAAGCAAGGTCGGTTGCACAGTCAGCAAAAGGAATATTCTGAGGAATATTCCTTCCTCAGATCCAACCGCAAGATGACAAGCGGTAGCCTTCTATTGTTTGAATGGCTGTAGATTGGTTTGGAGGAACAATTAAAGGGTGCCACGTGGCTAGTATTGAGGTTGCCACGTGTCCCCTTAAGGGTGTATCAAAATTATTGTGGAGGTCGAGGAGTTTAACCCTGGACCATCGACAGGGCATGTGCATGGCTTACCACCCGCACTATGTATTGAATCTTAATAATCAATGGTCACAAGTTGTATTTAATGTTGACTGCAATTTACATTGGGGGTTAGGGACCACCATCGGTCCCAACCCACCAGCAGTCCCCGTGGTGGTCACATGACAATGTTCAAAATCTAAAATAAAATCTAACCTACAACTAAATTTCTACTGATATTTTTTTTATGTTGTGTCACATGCCATGTATCAAATGACTAAACCCTCTGCGCGGTCTCCACTTAATAACACGACTTCAACCCTAGTTTCAAACCTTAACTGCAGTTCAAGCCTTGAGTTTCACTTATCCAATAGTTATGTAACTGTGTTAGGTGAGTCATGTGCCCAACTAAAATCATTAAATGTAAACGGTTATTTTGGCAGAGGTTTGGCCAATGCGCTATTTTGGGTGGAGTTGGATAAGTGGAGTTCTCCACTTTTAGTGGATTTTTTGAAGGTGTAACGTGGAAAAAGAGTAGGAGACTAATTGTTTTCTCATTCAGAGTGAATAAAGAGTAAGTCTTAAATAAATGGATCATTTTATAGCCATTGTTTGAGAGAAAAAAACCATTAGAGGCCCGTAACTACATGTAATAGCAAAATTTTGAGCATAATGAAAGATGGACATACCATTGGGAGCTGGACCAACAGATGTAGCCCAAGAGGGGTGAACTGCTTCACCATGCCTACTATGTATATTATATGTGGTGACGTAGTTCTGTATTTTACACTTTTGTTTGGTTTTATTTGTGCTTATTTCATGCTTCTAATTCACTAAAAATCATCTACATTTCATGGTTAAAATCCTCAATCCTTAAGCAAACTAATGAGACAAGTATGCACATGTTTATAACTGAAAAGACACTTAGCACAAGAAAACCAATACAGTCCTTTTAAATGAGATTGGAATCAGAGCTAGAGTTTATTATCTAGTGTTCTTTTGTGCAAATAATTGTTTAACTATTTGCAAGTTTTCAGATGCTTACTAGGCTGAAGCTCAAAAGAGGAGAAGGAAAATTGGTGGGAGCATAAGGGCATCAAGAAGATCCAAAGCAAAGGAGAGCAATATTGCCACAATCTCCACCACCTAGTTCACCTCTTAAGGAAGCAGAAGCTACATTAAGCATGTCTAATAGAGAAGGAGAATTCCGTGAAGAAGTTGATCCCAAAGAGGAAGAAATGGTTTCTAGGAAAGCATTCCTTAACATGACTGAGATGATTAGAGTCCTTATCAAGAAAGGAATGAGAGACTAGAAGGAGAAGGATCCAAACTTCACGAGGAAGGACAGGGATCTTCCGGAGGTCACAATAAAGAAGGTAAGTCAAAGAAGGGAAATGGAGGAAATGGAGGCAATGGAGAGCCATCATCCTCACCCTCATCATCATCATCCTCTACATCTTCTTTACTACATCAGCCGGACAAGTCAAAGAACACTGGTAAAAGTCCTTTTCTAAAACTTGATGTTAAGTTTGAATTATAAATTTTTAATGGTGAAGTCAATGCAGAAAAGCTTGATATTTGGATTAGGAAATTGGAGGTCTATTTGAGAATCCAAAACCTTCAAGATGATACCAAAATCCAATTAGCTTCATTGAGAACATAAGGTGAAACACTTGTTTGGTGGGAAGCCAAAACAAAGGAGGAGATCAAGAAACATGGTAATATTATTCTATGATGGTCATATTTCATTATTGCTATAAAAAAAAAAATTTATCCATTATCTCATATGCAGAAATCCATAAGGAATTGGAAAAAATTTATGCAATTGAAGGGACAAAATGTACAAGAATACACCCAAGAATTTAGGAGAATAACTATCTTATTAGCGGTAGATTTGCAGAGCCAATATACTTTGCTAAACTACATAGGAGGCTTACATAGCTACCTAAAACATACTATTCTCATGTTTAATCCCACAAATCTAGATGAAGTATGTGTTCAAGCCACACATCTAGAAGCTAGAGGGAAAAACATATCTGAAGATGGTAGAAAGAAACATCTTAAGGGTTAAAACAAATAGAAGAACTCAAAAGGTAAAAGAAAAAATAATGCATCTGTTAAGAAAGAGGTGGAAAAAGTGGTTTGTATACATTGTTCAAAATAAGGCCGTTATGAAACTCATTATTAGAAATTACATCTTGAAATGAGACCAAAGAAACCCAATAACAAAGGGAAACATAAAACTGCAGCTACAACTCAACATGATTTAAGAGATGATTCAGGTGATGAATCTAATATTATAGCCACGGGATCGAAGAAAATGGAGGGAAAAAAAAAAAAAAACTAAACCCAGTACTAGTACATGAAATTGTCACATACATGCTCCAAATGAAGAAGAAAGAATAGAACCGTTTCATGTGAGGGTCATATCCAAGAAAACCAAGATTGACACATTGTTTGAAAGTGGGTCACAAACAAAATTAATCTCTGAATAATCAGTCAAGAAACTTAACCTTGATACCATACCACATCCAAAACCATATCCACTTGGTTCGATGTGTAAGGATGAAAATTTACAGGTTTCAAAGAAATGCATATTGGAGTTTGCAATCACTACAAATTTTGTTGACACAGTTGAATTAGATGTGGTTCCACTTGACATAACAGGTATTGTGTTTGGGAGTTCTTAATTTTAAGACAAGAAAGCGATCTTCCATTGCCATGAGAAAAATATCATTTATTCAAATATGGCAAGGAGTACATTGTTAAATCACATCACAAGAAGACAAACATTGCTATAGTAAATGCTAGACATGTAAAGAGGCTGGTAAATTCAAGTAAGAATTTTGTTTTTCTAATAATTAAGCCTAAAGTCGATGTTAATCATGAATCATTTGAGGGGTGTGATCCTAATTTGAAATAATATTTATATGATGTAGTTAATGCACATCATGAGATGTTTCAGGAGCCAACATGATTGCCTCCTAAAATTGAGATTCAACATGAGATTCAATTGCAGCAAGATTTTCCTCTTCGAAACATTGGTATGTATCGCATGCTGATAATGGAGAATGCTGAAATAAAGAGGAAAATCAAAGAGATTTTGGACAAAGGAATCATAAGTCCAAGCACCTCGCCATGTGGTTCACCCATAGTCTTGATTCCAAAGAAATATGGGACTTGGTGCATGTGTGTATATTTTCGAGCTTTGAACAAGATAACGATAAAGAATCATTACCCACTCCCAAGAAGAGATTATTTTCTTGATCATTTGAAAGAAGAAAAGTTTTTCACTAAGTTAGATTTACAAAGTGGATATCATCAAGTAATAATTGCAGAAAGTGATATATGGAAAACTACATTCAAAACCAAACAAGGACTCTTTGAGTGGTTAGTTATGCCATTTGTTTTGTGTAATTCACCAGCAACTTTCATGCATATTATGGATAGTGTTTTGCGTCCATTACTTGATGATATTTGTGATTTTATACTTAGATGACATATTTATTTTCAGCAAAACAAGAGAAGATCATGTCTTGCTCGTGAATATAGTGCTTCATATTTTGAAGAAAGATAAATTGTTTCTTAAGATGTCAAAGTGTGAGTTTGGAAAGAATTCTTTGGTTTATTTGGGACAAATTATAGGAGGAGGAGAGTTGAGAATTGATCCTTATAAAGTGGAATCCATTGTGAATTGTCCCACACCCAAAACAATAACCGAGGTAAGAAATTTCTTTGGTGCAGCTCAATATTGGAGAAAGTTTATTACTAACTTTTCCTCAATCGCAGCTCCTATGCATGCAGTGACAAGTGTGAAGAAAGTCTTCCAATGAGGAGGCAAAGAAAAAAAATCTTTCAAAGCTTTAAAAGAAAATATCAATTCAGCTCCAGTCCTTGCATTACCAAATCTGAGACAACCATTCGAGATTCAAACCAATGCTAGTGATTATGCCATGGGCGCAGTACTTTTGCAGCATGGTAAGCCTATTGCTTTTCATTCTGAAACATTTAATGGTGCTGTGAAAAGTTATCCTACATATGACAAAGAACTATATGCATTTGCACAAATTGTCAAGAAGTGGAAACACTACTTGATGGGTAAAGAGAGTGTTGTGCATACCGATCACCAACCATTACAGTACTTGCAGTCACAAACAAAATTGTAGCAATCAATAAATTTCAGGTGGATGTTATTTCTTCAATGGTTTCACTTGGTTATAAGGTAGAAGAAAGGTATTTTCAATGAAGTTTCTGATATGCTTTCAAGACCAATCATTAGTGCATCTACTTTACTAAAAAATGATTCTATTGTACATGAGCATTACATAGAACAATATGCACATGACGTTTATTTTCAAGATGTGTATGCTAGTTTGAGTGAAGACAATCAAGACGAAGAGAAATATTATCACATGAATAACAATTTGTTGTTTCATTTGGGCAAGCTGTGTATACCACAAAGAGAGAGGCTAAATGTCATGAGATAATCTCATTCATCTCTTATTGCTAGACACTTTGGGGTAAGAAAAAAATTGGTGCATCTACAAAGGTATTTCTATTGGCCTCACATGGTATATAGTGTGTCGCATTTTATAAGAGGTTTTTCTATGTGTGCAACACATAAGCCTAGTAATAGGAAGATTGGGTTGTACACACCACTATCGATACCATGAAGGCCATGGGAGAGTGTATCCATGGACTTTTTTGGAGGTCTACCTATGTCAAGAAGACAACATGATTATCTTTATGTAGTTGTGGGTAGATTCAGTAAAATGTGTATACTTATGCCATGTAAAAAAACAATTACTGTTGAAAAAACTACTGAAATTTATTTTCAACATGTTTCGGTTCATTTTGGATTTCCAACTTCTATTGTTAGTGACAAGGATGCCAGGTTCATTGAGAATTTTTGGTCCAATCTATGAAAGAGTACGGATTTTCATCCACAAACAGATGGAAAAACTGAGGTGGTAAATAGAACCGTTGTGCATCTATTGAGAGGATATTGCAGCAAACATCCTAAGTTGTCGAATAAGCAATTGAATTACATTCAACATGCTTACAACCGGGCAAAGAACTCTTCAACTCAGACATCACCTTTTAAAGTATGCTTTGGGTATTTGCCAAAATTTCCATTAGAATTCATCTTTGGGAAGGATGTTGCAATAGATAGCCATAGTGATATTGAAAAGGCTTGAAATTGCATTGAGTGAATTTAGATTATACATCAAAAGGTTCAAGAACAACTTGAGAAAAGTAAAATAAAATACAAATAGAGGCATGAAAAAAATAGATTTGATCACAAGTTTCAAGAGGGAGAGGAGGTATGGTTGCAAATTAGCAAAGAAAGGATGCAAGGGGAAGGTAAAAATCTCAAACCCATTCACTATGGTCCATTCAAGGTCATAAATCAATTTGGTAATAATGCATTTCAACTTGACTTGCCTTCATGTATGCAAATGTATTCAGTTTTTAATGTTGAAAACTTAAGTTTGTATGAGCTACCTTTGATCGATTATCAAGGAATTGATGTTCAGATACCTTCTATTGAATATTTATCGCCAGAATTCCTGGATGAGCTCAAGGAAGATACAATTCTTGAGAGCGGGACAAGAGCATCCAAGAGGGGAAGTGTTGATTACCTTCAATTTGGGCTCAAAGGCACTAAACCAAGCAAGGAAAAATGGATTGAGATTGGAAAGGTGAGGGAGTTGTACCCTCATCTACTAAACATGTAATCAAGTATTTTGGGGTCCAAAAGCTTTCCAATGGGGAGGAGTGATCAGGAGCTCATAAATTTTTCTCAAAAATCAAAGTTACAAGATTGGGTTGAAACTAGGATGTTTGCATAGATCTAGTCTTCCTGATTCCGGCACTGCGAATGGTTTGAAAAGCCAATTTCATATGAGGCAGTTATCGCATTCTGATCGAAATGCCGAAAAGGTAAATTTTTTGACAGTTTGAATAGGGTTGACAAGCATGCCCAGTCAACAAGGTGGATTTCACAGTCAGCAAAAGGAATATTCTGAGGAATATTTCTTCCTCAGAGCCAACTGCAGGATGAAAAGTGTCATCATTCTATTGGTTGAATGGTTGTACATTGGTTTGGAGGACCAATTAAAGGGTGCCACATGGCTATCCCTGAGGCTACCACATGTCCCCTTAATAGTGTATCAAAATTATTGTGGAGGTCGTAGGAGTCAAACCTTGGACTACCACCAGGGCATGTGCATGGATTACCACCTGAATTACACATTGACTCCTAAAAACAGTGGTCACAAGTTCTATTTAACATTGGTTACAATTTAAATTGGGGGTTGGGGACTGTTGGCAGTCCCAACCTGCCAGCGGTGCCCATGGTGGTCACATTTTAAAGTTCAAACTCCAACATAAAAGCTAACATCCAACTGCATTTCCATAGGTATTTCTATTATGTTTGTTCACATGCCATGTATCAAATGGCTAAAATCTCCTCATGATCTCTGCTTAACAACACGACTTCAACCCCGGTTTCAAACCTTAACTGGAGTTCAAGCCTTGAGTTCTGCTCATCGAATGGTTATGTAACTTTGTTAGGTGGGTCATGTGCCCAACCAAAAACATTAAATGTAAATGGTTATTTCAGTGGAGGTTTGGCCATCACACCATTTTGGGCAGAGTTGGCTATTTTAACTCCAGATAAGTGGATTTCTCCAGTTTTAGTGGAGTTTTTCTAGGTGTAATTGGGAAAAAGAGTAGGAGACTCATTTTTCACCCATTCAGAGTGAATGAAGAGTCATTCTTGAATAATTGGAGAATTCTGAAGCCATTGGTGTAGAGAAAGCAACCATTACCAGCATGTAACTACATGTAATAGCAAAATTTTTAGCATGATGAAAGATACACATGCAATTGGGAGCTAGACAAATAGATGTAGCCCAAGAAGGGTAAACTGCTTCATCATGCCTACTGTGTAGATTATATATGGTGACTTATTTCTTTGTTTTACACTAATTTTCAATGTTATTTGTGCTTATTTCATGCTTATAATTCACTAAAAATCATCTACATTTCATGATTAAAATCCTCAATCCTTAAGAAAACTAATAAGACAAGTATGCACATGTTTATAAACTGAAAATACACTTAGCACAACAAAAATAATATAGTCCTTTCAGATCACTTATCCCCTTGGATCAAGGAGCCCTAATCCCCTCATTTGTGGATCACACCCCTCTATTGGTGGATCTAAAACCTCCTCAGCTTCTCCTATAAATTGAGATGAAACTTTATGGGTTAGGGTTTCACTTATGATAATCTTATGCTGGTCATTCTAGAGTGAAAATCTTGTTAAACCAAGGAGAAGTACTAGCAAGGCATATGACAGGAGTTTTTATGACGTCAAGGCTCAGTTGTAAGATTGATCTTTATATTCTTAAGTAATACATTTCGATACTTTTTATCATTATTTTGTTCTCAGATTCATTAAAACAATTACAATTCTTAATCTCTATGATCATTAAGTTAAGCTAGTATTTGAATTATTACATAGTGAAGGTGCTTTTTCTTCTTTGCATGTTTGTGATTGCTGGTTTATTCTCAACATTGAAGTACTTATTAGGGACAAAAGGCAAGGTATTCAACAAAAAAAAAATTCAAAGGTAAGATCAGTATCATCTCTTTTCCTGTTTTCATAATATGAATGCTAATTTCTTCGGGAAAGAGATATTCTTATGTCTGTTTGTTTCTAGTTATCTATTGGGATACTAGGGAGATCGCTTTTGTCCATGAGAGGGATTTATCCGGGTAAAAAACACCGTCCAAATTTTATCCCATATTCAAAATTTGGATCCTCCCTTTGATCATGTGAACTGTAATTTGTAGTTGTTAGATTCATTTCTTGATTGCTTCCTAAGTTTCTAAGTCCCTTTTTGAAGGAATTCCAACTGTCGTCTTTTGATAAGGGAAGTGTCACTCTTTGTGATAGATTGTTATGGAACATATTTAAGATGAACCTTATGTGCTTTCTCTTGAATTAATTTGTTATATATATCATAGGGACATGCATTGGAATCATTCTCAAGGTATTGCACACATTCTTGTTACAATCAGCAGTTGTGTCTAAAGGTTGATCAAGTGTCACGCTTAGAGGTAAGTGTCGTCTTATTGTAATTTCAATGGATTCATATTGATTTTGGATGTTGAGTGTTTCATTATTATCTTTTGGTCATTTATGAGTGTGTGATCGTGATTAAGTCTTGTTACATGCTCTAGTATCTTCTTTCTTCCTTATTGATCCCACACTTAGCCAATTTTGGACTTTTCTTGCCTTCGCAGCTTGTGCAACAATGAACCTATCTCTATGCCCCCTAGAACTACACATTTCATAGTCACGAGACTCATTCAAGCATACTCTATCAACTATAATTTCACATTTGGTAATCATATTAAGTATGCCTATCATCGTTGCCTCCCTTACTTCCTCAACTATGCATTCATGTCTCCCTCTCTCTCAACCATTGCACACTGTGTAGTCACATAGCCTAGACCATCATGCCCTTGCTCTTTCTCCGATGCACTGAACAATCCTTCAGCCTCCTCCTCAATCTTACACATTTTTCCAACTCAATCAGTATGTTGCATGAGAAACATGATAAGCTAGGTGATTTTTGTACCAACTTTGTCTTGTCATGAGTTAGTTCCATTTATAGTTGTTGCTAGCTTGACATGACAAGATTATGTTGAAGTAGAATAAAAAGGAGAAGATACAAGAAGCCACTTACGAAGTTGAAAATATAAAGCGATCATGAAGAAGAAAATTGAAGGGACACTAGAACACGACAAAAGAATGAAGATCAAGATCAAATGGAGGACTTTATATTCCAACTGGCCTCTTGGAGGATGAAAGTGGAGAACATGTAAGACCTATCATGTATATTTGAAGTTAGCAATAGGGAGAAAATATTGGCATTGAGACACCATAATCAAGTTTCATTCCATGTCACCATCACTAAGTCATAGGTTATTAAAGTGTAACCATCACCAAGTCATAGGTTATTAAAGTGTCACCATAAAATTAATATGTGCCACTGTATTTTACTACAAAATTGTGGAAATGTAATACTGCATTTTCCAAATAAAAATGTGAGATGTAAAATATGTGGAAGCCCAAGGGTCGCACATAGAATGTGAAGAGTCATGTAGAAGCTCAAAGGTTTGTTAGGATTTTAAATGTCATAGGGGAGCTCAATATTCATTAGGGAAGTTGAGGAGTTGCATCATTCGTTATATATACACCCACATAGCTAAAGAAAAGGACTTTCCACCTTATCTTCTCAAGGTAGACAAAGGAGAGAAGATTAGCCTTTTGAGAAGAAAGTAGTTGCTTAACGTTCCACTACTGCAATTAGTGTTTTATCATTGTAAGGATGTATCTTGGGATTTTTAATTTATAATTTCATTCTCTTGGAGACAAAAAAATTTCATGCATATGTCATGAATAATTGTAATTTTATTCATTATTTTTTTGCGGTGTATGTTAATGTTTCTAGATACTAATGATAATGAACTATTTCGATTAATTAGTATGCATATTTGAAATGTGTGTATTTTTATTTCATGAACGTTAATTATTTGTGAACTATTTCACAAGATAACTAACGATTCTTTCATATATAAGTGTGTTTCTTTACTAGGATAGTACTATTACTGTTTTCTAAAAGGATCAGTTTCTTTTCTCTTCCTTGAAAGAACCATTATACATTTTAAAATTGAATACAACAGAAGGTTAACTTACTTATTTATCTTGAAAGTATATGTTCTTTCTCTTGTGTTGTTTATTTCAGCCAAGGAAAATCATTAAGAATATGGTTGTCAGGCCTATTTCCTAGATGGGGTTCTTACTCCAAATATTATGAGGTCTAGTTGGGACTTCATATCAGGTAGACCTCCTAATTTTTGGAAGGATCCAACACCGCCAAATATTTTGTCGTTGGGAGGAGGGAAGCCATTTTATGGCCGATAATTCACCACCTTCACCTAAAGAATATTCTATGCAAGGTAGCAATTTTTTGATCCTAACTTCGACTCATATATTTGAGAAATAAGAGTCATCTCACCAAGTTCTGGACTATGCCTATGAAGTCACTTACGAGAAACTCTGGAAAATTTGGCCCATTACTCATAGTTTTCTAGAGCTCTTGGATTACTCCCTATCATATTCATTCTTCCTTATCAACAAACAAAGATAGATATAACCTAGCATGGTGTGTTGGTTTCTTTTGTGGAAGAATTATTAACACAACCCTTGAATATTTTGGTTTTCTTTCTTGAAGAAACTAATTAACAAGGGGATATTCCACAACCTTTTGGGAGAAATATATAAGGTGATGGGGAAGACTTTCATTTTTCTGAAAAAGAACAACTGGAAGATTGCGAACATCCTGATAATAATGTAAAGTTAAATGATGAAGAAGAATAATATTCAAAAAAAAATAGTGAGGAGGAGGAGGAGAATGAAGACATGGTCCCTAACCAATTGTATTGCATGGCACAAGGAATTATTTCTCTTCTAGGAAATATCCATCACTTTGCAAAGCACCCTGAAAGGTTGATCGCGAAATAAAATCTACATAAGAAAAATAAGGTTGAAGATCACATTGATGACTTCTACTTACATATATGAATTTTATAGGTACAATTTGATGATGTTAGTTGTAGATTATTCTTGTACACTCAGAAGGTAGGGAATCAATTTGGTATGATAGACTTCCACCAATTCAATCTATAATTGGAGGGAGTTTAAAAAAATGTTTTTAGAAAATTTTGTTGATGACAAAACTCCAGCCATGTTACTTAAAGAGCTCAGAAACAATAATATGGGGGATAAATAAAAGGTTAAATGTTTTACAGAAATATTTACATGCATTTTGAATAAGTTCCCCACTAATGTGCAACCTCACAATTCAATTACTAAAGATTATTATAATCTTTCCTTGTCCACTATCATTTTTGTTTTTTTTTTTAAGCGTGATGTAAAAGAAAATTTGGCTCTGAACTTTGTAGAAAAAATTTCCATTGAAAAGGACTTAAGGTACATTGGGGTCATTGTTGATCAGGAAGATTCAATGGACTCCAAAGGCACTAGTAAAAAGTCCCAAGCCTCTTTTTCTAATACCAAAGAGAAATATCCTTTTGGGATGGATAGATTGACTAAATCCTTGAAGTTGTTAACCAATGAGGTATCTAAACTCAAAAGTAAGTGAAGTGAGGCTTCTACTAATAACAAATCTTTCAAGTCATTTTTGAAGAACAACATCAATCAACTAGAGAATTCTACACAAAGATCTAATTTTTTATTCAACGTTGATAACTTGTGCATGAATAAATACTATAATTTTCATCAAGAAGCACATTTAGTGTGTGAAACCAGCTCCAAAAACAGAAGAAAAGAGATATCAACGCCTTATAAATAAGCCACTTCGAGGGGGTAACCGCCAATACATTACATGAATGAAAAATTCTTGGATGATACAAATGACAAAACCTCCTCTTTATATAGAGGAGTCCATGGGGCCACAATGTAATCCTAGTCGGCCTAACAATAATAATGTAAGGGCACAATAATAACAATATGGGGGTTACAAGGGTACAAAAATAACAATAAGGGGGTTACATTAACAACAATATGGGACTATACTAGTAAATAAGGACCTAACATGCTCCTCCCCTTCAAAAACGTGTTGTCCTCAATGCTTGAGTAGCTCCGGGTGCTTCTGTATAAAATTGTCATCCTCCCATTTAGAATCTTCAGTGGGTAATTTCTTCCATTTGACGAGATACTCTCAAATTGATCAATTTCGTAGCTGTCGAGTTCTTGTTTTCGTGACTGCCTCATGTTCCAATATGGTTTTTCCTTCCTCATCAAGTTCTGGCAATATTGTTTGAAATGGAAGTTTGTCCCCTATAACCTTTATTAAGAATGAAACATGGAAAACTAGATGCACTCTCGAAGAAGTAGGAAGCTCCAATTTGTATGCCATAGTACCAATCTTTTGCAACACCTTCTAAGGACCATAGTACCTTAGTGATAATTTATTATCCTTCTTAGCTTGCTAGAGGGACATTTGTTTCTATGGTTGTAGCCATAAAAATACCCAGTCTCCCACATCAAAAATTATCTCATTCCCATGTTGATCTACCTGTTGTTTCATTCGATTTTGTGCAAAATTTAGGCTATCATTTAAGAGTTGGAGAACTTCTTGTTGATGCTCGATGTGATCCTCCACTGCTTGAACCCTAGAATTTTCCCTTAAATAAGATGTGATGGATGGTGGATGATATCCATAAAGTGCCATAAATGGGGTCATTTTTGCTTCAGAATGGAAGGAAGTGTTATATCACCATTCAGCGAGAGGTAACCACTTGACCCATTTTTCTTGCTTATCAGATACAAAAAAATGAAGATAGCCTTCCAAATATTTATTCACTATCTCTATTTGATCATCAGATTGAGGATGATAAGATGACCTATGAGCTAGTTGAGTACCCAAACAAGAAAATAATTCTGTTAAAAATTTTCCTGTAAAAATGGGATCTCTATCACTTAGAATAATCTTCGGGTTTCCATGTAGCTTTTGAATTGTTTCCATAAATGCAGTAGCGACTGCAATTTCTTTAAATGGATGAGATAATGCATAAAAGTGTGCATACTTGGTAAGTCTATCAACTACCACCATGATGACACTCCTTCCTTAAAACTTAGGTAAACCTATGATAAAATCCATTGAAATCTCCTCCCAACGTTGACTTGGAATGGATAAAGGTTGTAGAAGACCCGGGGTCTTAATTTTCTCAACTTTATTTTGCTAGCAAACCAAACATTCCGGCACAAAATTTTGAATATCAGATTTAAGGCCATTCCAAAAAAAATCTTTCTTCACCCTGTGGTAAGTTTTTAGAAATCTCGAGTGTCCTCCTAAAGGAGAAGTGTGAAATTCCAAAAGAATATTTTTTTTTAGTTGCGAATTATTGCAAATATATAAGCGATATTTGTATCATCAGGAATCATTGTTCCAACTAAATGTATCAGACATACTAGGATCTTGCTGCAACTTTTGAATGAGTGTACAAAATTCTTTGTCCTTCTTCCATTCATCCCTTGCTTCGGTTATCCAATCTGGTTGGATAATAGAAATGGCACAAAGCAATGCTTCTACCTCTTCATCCTTTCTTGAGAGTGCATCTGCAACAACATTTAACTTCCCTTTTTTGTAGATTATTTCAAAGTCATAACCCAACATCTTTATGACCCACTTTTGCTGCTCTTCCAAAGATAGTCTTTGTTCCAAAAAGTGTTTAAGACTATCATAATCAGTTTTTTCCTTGAAGTTCCTTCCCATTATGTAAGGTCTCCATTTCTTTAGTGCATGTAGTATTGCTAACATTTCCTTCTCATAAATAGGATTTTGTAAATAATTTCCTTTGATTGAACGACTTTCAAAAGCAATGGGTCTCCCTTATTGCATTAAAATAGCACCGATTCCATTTCCTGAGGCATCACATTCCACAATATAGTTTTTATTTAAATATGGCGTAGCTAAGACTAGTGCTAGGCACATTGCCTCTTTAAGAGGTAAAAACGCCTTAGTTGCTTCAGGAGTCCATGAAAATGCATCTTTCTTCAATAATGTTGTTAAAGGTGCTGCTATTATCCCATAATTATTAACAAACTTGCGATAATACCATGTTAACCCAAGAAATCTGCGCAACTGGTTTATGGTTGTGGGGACTTTCCATTCCTTAATGGCTTTGATTTTGTTACGGTCTACCTTAACACCCTCGTGAGATAAAATATGACCCAGATATTCCACCTCTTGGACTCCAAAGAAACATTTGGATGTTTTTGCATATAATTGTTTCTCCTCCAATAGTTTGAGCACCCTGTCAACATGTTGAAGATGATCCTAACAAGACCTGCTGTAGATTAGTATATCATCAAAAAATAATAGCACAAATTTTCTGAGGAAGGGTTTAAAAATGGAATTCATTAACTCTTGAAATGTAGAAGGTGCATTGGTAAGGCCAAAAGGCATGACCAAAAATTCATAATGACCCTCATGAGTTTGAAATGCTATTTTCAGAATATCTTCAGTCTTCATTCTAATTTGATGATATCCTAAATGACGATCCAACTTGGTAAAATAAATTTCTCCATGTAATTCGTCCAATAATTCATCAATCACAGGAATGGGAAATTTATCTTTAATAGTGAGCTTATTGAGCTCCCTATAATCCGGACACATGCGCCATGATCCATCCTTCTTGTGCACCAATACTATTGGAGTAGAGAAATAACTTTGACTAGGTTGAATTATACCATCCTCCAACATTTCTGCAATCATACGTTCAATTTCACTCTTTTGGACATAAGGATATATGTAAGGACGGATGTTTGGAGGAACACTTCCTGGAATTAGACTTAAGCACATGATCATGATCACAAATAGGTGGGAGTCCTTTGGGAGTAACAAAAACCTTGGAATGATTGTCCAAGACTCTTTGGAGATCTGGAGAAATAGATGATTTTGATGTTGGAACTTCTAGTGAGCATAATTGTGAAATTATGCCTCGTTGTTCTTTCTTTAGAAGCTTTGTCATGGAATTATAGCTTATTATATTTCCTGGCTTTCTTATGATACCCCATAATTCGATTTCTTTTCCTTCCGAAAAAATTTCAAGAAAAATTCTAGAAAATTAAAAGCTACCGTCCCCAAAGATTGTAACCATTGTACTCCTAGTATGACATCAACACCTCCCATTGGGATGGAAAGCATTGGACTATTCAATACATATTCCCCCATGGATAGCTTCATATTATGGCATTTTCTAGAGAAATTTATAGTTCCTTCATTTGCAACCATCACTTGGCATTCTGGTACTGGGTATAGGAAACAATTCAATTCCTTGGCTACCTTACAATGAATAAAATTATGGGTACTACCCGAATCAATCAACACTATTACCATTTTCTTCTTTATATGTACTTCTATCTTTAGAGTTTGAGGAGTGATAATTCCTTCCAATGCATTACATGATATGGTCGGACTCACTTCTTCTTCTTCTAGTGTTATTTCCTGGTGTATATCCTCTTATTTTGAATTTTCTCGTTCATTTTCTTCCTTCTCTTCACAATCTATGTAAAATAATTTCTTCTCAGCACACTTATGACCTTTAGTGTATTTTCTATCACTACAGTAGCAAAGCCCTTTTTCTCTTTTTTCTTCCAATTGTTGTGGTTTCAACCTTGTAGGTTGCGGAAGTCTAGGAGTAGC
Source organism: Pinus albicaulis (assembly GCA_034641835.2). NCBI lineage: Eukaryota > Viridiplantae > Streptophyta > Pinopsida > Pinales > Pinaceae > Pinus > Pinus albicaulis. The sequence goes on from CM076583.1 coordinate 780,872,618, forward strand.
AACAATTCCATATTTATAGATGTGAGTGGTAGGCTTCCTTGTCGCCATAATTTTACATTCAATTTTTCTTTCCAACCTGAATGGCTTCTCTAATGAATCCAGTTTCCAAACGTGAACTTCATGTTGGATGTTATCCTTTAAAGTCCCTATGAGGACATCAATCCTGTGTTCCTCTGGAATATCAGTTACCCTTATATTCAATTTTTGGAAGTCCTCAATGTGGTCTGCCACCAAACCCTTTTGTTTGAGATTGATCAATTTTCTAAAGAAGGTGTTTCTCTTTGTATCCTCATAATGTGCTATCATTTCCTCTGTAAAAATTGACCAAGTGACAATTTTTTTACCGGAGCAAAGCCATCAATACCATACAAATTTATTTTGTTCTAAATGTAAAGTTGCAATGCGTACCTTTTGTGTGTTTAGCACATTATTGAAATCAAAATATTTCTCCATCTGTAGTATCCATGTTACGGGATCCTTACCATCAAACTTCCTCATATCCATCTTTCGAATATGGTGGTTCTTTAATCCAACATTAAAATTTATGAAATCATGACTAACATTTATCTTTTTCTCATCATGAGTTTCCTCTACTACCTTTTAGCCATTATGAAACATTTCTTCTATCAACTTTTCCAAACCTTTGATGTCTACTTTTAGATCATTCTTCATGTTTTCCATTTTTTCGTCGATCTTAACTTCCATGTCATCCATCTTAAATTCCATGCCAACTTCCATGCCATCCATCTTAGCTTCCAAACCACTCATCTTATCTTCCATGCCTTTCTTCAAACCATCCATCTTAGTTTCCATGCCTTTCTTCAAAACTTCCATTTCAATTTTTGTTGCTCTTTGCGATAGCGAAATTTGGTGCACTTGCTCATGGACTTTTTATATCTCATGTTTCATTTCTTCATCTTCATGAGTCATAGTAGAGCCTTATGAAGGCATAATGGGTGTTGAATACTTTTTAGAAGGCATTTTAGAACCCAATACTGATATCTATGCTCAATAGGCCTCTGGAATCACCTAGAATTGATTTTTCAAACAAGACATATGCAATTTGAAAAAAAAAATACACACCTTTTTCTTGATTTTGAGGAGCTTGATATTGAAACTGAATTATCTCTGTGATTTAGGATCTTCAATATCTAAAATTCGGCCCTGAAGTAGCCCTCTGAAGCTTCTTTTGAATGCCATGTTTCTGACCTGATTTGGATTCTTGAAGACAACGTTATGCCCAATCTCCTACGATGACCTAATTATGAACTGGTTCAGTAGAGAAAACTTGTATGGCCTACCACATGTCCTCGTTTCCTCCTTGAGATATGAAATTGATATAGCAAAAACTACAGTCTGTGTACTTGTGGCCATTTTTTATAGAATTCCAATCCAATGCTCAGAGAGACAATTATGAATATTTTCCCATGATCACCTCTTTCAGATGAAATTCAGGAGCCTGCAAAAGACCTAACTTCCACAGACCATATCTCTGAATAAATTGTGGATCAAGCTCTAACATTTTGCGATGATCTTCCTCGATATTTCTTCTTTTCTCCCTAAATATTCAGCTTCTCAACCTTCATAGAAAAAATTTTACTGTGAAAATGCCACGATGACCTGTTTGGGTTAAATTCAGGAGCCTACAAAAAGATCTAACTTCCACAGATCATATCTCTGCAAATATTGAGAACCAAGCTCAGAAATTTTATGACAATGTTCCTCAGGATTTCAGCTTCGCACCCTAAAAATTTCAGCTTCTGAACCTTCATAGGGAAAAATGTTATAGTGAAAATTCCAAGATGACCTATTTGGGGCAGCAAAACCCTAGAATCAAAATCTCTAATACCAAATGTTGTGAAACCATCTCCAAAAAGCGAAGAAAAGATATATCAACACCTTAGAAATAAGCCACTTTGAGTGGGAAACCTCCAATACATTACATGAATGAACAATTATTGGATGATACAAATGACAAAACCTCCTCTCTATATATAGGAGTCCATGGGGCCACAATGTAATCCTAACCGACCTAACAATCATAATGTAAGTGAACAATAATAACAATATGGGGGTTACAGGGGTAGAACAATAAAAATAAGGGGGTTACACTAACAACAATAAGGAAATATACTAGTAATATAAGGACTTAACATTTAGAGAAAAAAAGCTCGAAATGGAAACACAAAATGAATGTTATGGTTTCCAATGTTATAGAAATATTGTCAAAATAAGAGCGTTGAAGGTAGAATCAAGGGGCTGAAAAACTATCCTTGGCATAGGAAAGCTAAAGTGTTGGTGATTTAATTTTCATGTTTGATATTGTCTTGAAAAATGACCAAAAAGGTGTTGGTGAGACCCTAGTGGGTGATGTTCCTCATCAATACCCATCTAAGGAATAAAATTTGAGCAGAAAAAACTGGTGGCTTAGAAAGATGTGAGGAAGAAATTTTTGAGAAATATTTAACCTCCCTGAAATATTTCTTAGAGCATTCAGAAAAAATCTAAAAGTCCATAGCGGCAGAAGAATTCTTCTGGAAATAATAAGAACAAGTTTGTCACTCCTTAGGTGTCAAGAAACGTTACACCACCTACCACTTCAACACACAGTGCCCAAGATGAAGACATAGATTATAATTATGTTGAAGACATGAAGAAAGATCTTGCTAATATCTCCACATTTGAGCTAGGAATGCTAGCAGGAAAATGTGAGTTGATCATCAAATCATTCGCGTCTCAACCTCTGTCAGGTACAATGTTTTCTACTTCTCAAGAATTGTCCAATAAGTTTCCTACCATTCACAAATCGGTTGTTAATGTAGATAATAAAAATAATATATCTACTTTCACCCATTTTATTTTAACTTTTCATATTTTCAATTATAATGTCCATAATTTCCTAGTTGATTTTGGCGCCTCTCAAAATGTTATGTTGTTATTTCTTGCAAAGAAAATCAATGCCAAATGGGAAAATATTGATGCAATATTCATCTAGTTATATGGATTTTTAGTATAGGAAATTTGTGAGCTTAATAATGTTATAATTAATTTATGATCAGATCATAAAGCTCACCAAGGTATTGATATTCTCATTGTGCACATTCCATAAGCTTATGGGTTTCTTTTAAGTAGAGATTGTTATGGAAATTTACAAGGATACTTTTATACTCACTAGTCACATTTTTAGCTTCCTTATAAGGCCAAGGATAATCAAATATGAGTCAAGAGTGAACTTTTCATAAAGCATACTATTATGAATCTTGAAGCCCTATTGACCCTATTATATGTGCACAAGTAATTGTCATAATTTTTATTTTAGAAGTTGATTATGGATGTTGTTAGCTCCTTAAATGTTGTCGATGACCAAATGAATTTTATGCAATATTTTAAATGTGTGATCTTCATACTATCCCTGCTCTGCAACGTCTTTGTTTCTATTCGAGAAGTGTCACAAAAATTCTCATTGGTATTTTCCCTCTTTTTCTTTGGAAGTACCTCTTACAAATGTTTGTGAAGCTTTCAAAGTACCAAGAGTGATGGTGCAGTCTCTCCAAGAAAATGTTAGAAGATTTTCCTCTATCATTTATGTTTTTTGCAAGAGACTTGGATAACATGATCTGGAAGGATTAGTTTCAAAATTTCAAAATCATATTTCCTTTGGTGTAAGAGAATATATTTCTGAGCTAACCTCAATTCCATTTGTAAAGGTAGAAAGGGCCAGAGAACTTTATAAGTCTTTTCTATGTACTCCACAAGTAGTTGTTGAAGCAACTCTTCTAAAACTTGTAAAGGCTCTTTTTGAGGCATTTTCATCGGAAACTGAAGATGGTTCATGAAGTGATGTTCAATATTGAATCCAAATGGGAGTAGAAAAGAAAAAAAATAATGGTGCATGCCATATTGTACTTGATTAAGCGGAAGAAGCTAGAATGTCTGCTTTTTCGACATTTAAGTCTCTTGGGTTGAATGTCCTTGTTGCTCTTTCTCAACCTGTTGATGCAAATTCCTTTAGAGCTTCCACAATGTGGTTTTTTCTAGTGAATCAGTTGTTGAGAATAATTTTGATGTGAATATTTTGAATGATAGAGTGTCCAAGGATCCTATTTCTAGTTTACTGGACATGACTACTCATACTACTACTGTGGGAGCCTACACAGATGATGGTGAAGAAAATGGGAAATATAAAAGTAGTGTCATTGATTTTGAAGGATGAGATTGACATATAGAAAAAATATCGTATTCGTTGATGCTAAAAATGAATGAGAACAGGATGATGGAGACGCCGAAATACAGATGAATATCTAGGAAGAGCCTGCTGATTTTAGATTGCCTACTGCTGAAGAGTTGGAACAAGAAGGAAAGAAGCCACCTGATCTTTAGAATATGAAGAGGAGAATAAAATTGTTCGAGTTATATCCAATTTTAAGGCTTTAAGGTAGGAATGGACTATGTGCAAGGACTATGTTAACTATCTTGTTGTATATTTATCGCTCTACTATGGATATAACGAATATTTAATTTATACTTTCCTCGAGATGTTTCTTAGTTCCTGAGGTGGTAGAAATGATCAAAGAAAAATAAATTAGTCATCCTACTTACCTTCGTACAAACACTTTAAAGACTAGAAGGCATGATCTTGCTGGTGTTCTGATCAATCAAGGGGTCAACCTTAATCATCTTGGTAAATGGTCCAAGGTTGGGTTGACAGTATATGATTCTAAAGTGCCTATAGGTTCTACTCTAGAGTACATGGCTGGCCATTACATGCTACAAAGTGCTAGCTCATTCTTTCTGGTAATGGCACTGGCTCCTCAATAAAAAGAGTGAATTTTAGATATGGCTGTTGTAGCTGTAGGAAAAACAACATACACTTTTTCTCTTATGAAGAACACATGAATAATATGAAAATGAATTGAAAAACTAGAGGCTTAAATATTTGTCTTGAATATTCATCAAATGGGTGTGAAAGACATCATAATCATAAACTATGATGGCAAAGAGATTCCAAAAGTGTTGTGTCTAAATTCACTTGATAGGGTGTTGTTAGATGCACACTGTAGTGGAACTTGTATAACTTGGAAATATGAAAATGTGAATAGTAAAAAGAGTGTGGAGGATATAATTAAATGCACTTTTCTGAAAAGGAAATTACCTATTGTAGTAATTGAAATTATGGATGTAGGCTCAAAATCAGGAGGTTGTGTAGTATACTCAACTTGTTCAACCACTGTTGCAGAGAATGAGGCAGTTGTAAACTATGCACTTAGCAAGAATGATTTAAAATTTGTCCCATGTGGTGTGGAATTTGTTCAAAAAGGGTTCATATATTTTAGGGAGCACCGCTTTCACCCCTCTTTGGAAAATACAAGGCATTTCTATCAGCATGTTCATAACATGGATGTATTTTTTGTTGCAAATATGTAAAATATGAGCAACACCAAACAAATTCCAAAAGCAACTAAAGCTAAAGAGAACATTCCTAATACTGTTGAATATGAATATGGTGAAATAAATAATGGAAATATTGTGACTGATCAGAGTGAAATATTAGCTTCAGAAACTTCCACAATAAGTGAAAGGCCCGGGAATAGGATGATCAAAGCAAAAAAACATGAAAAAAGGCAAGGATCATAGTATTTCTGTAAATGGAAAGGACGAGTTTACTACCATGAAAGATGGATTCTTCTAGTTCTACCCGTTGAATGCATTTTATTTTTCTCTGCTTGTCAATATTTTTTGTTAATAAGGTGCCATATGTTACTCTGAAACTCTCAATTTGATTTGATTCTAGTAGAGGATATTTTGTTCCAGATTCGATGGAGAAAAGTGAGTAGGAGGTTGCAAATTTCAACAAGAGTCCTTCTGGGACTGTTTTCAATTTGATTATTTTGGATAGTTTTTATTTAATTTAGATAATTATTTTGATTATTTTCCTAGAAGCTAGAAACAACTACCTATTGTAATAGTTTATATATTTTTAGGATTTTTGATGAAAAAAGGCATTCGATTTCAACAGAGTGAGAGGCTATTGGACTGTGCATTTTCCTTGAATATTTTTATGTAATTTAATGCATGAGTTTCTCTCTTCTCTATTTTGAGATTCATCATGGTGTTTATGTTCAGTATGTGTTCCAGTATATCATTTCCATGATTATGTTTTTCTGCTAGTATTGTCTGAGAGTAAGTGATAGGAATTCATCCATGTTAGATGCTCCTTTCACACTGATGATGCTTATTATATGTTAATAGTTATATTTACAGAATTCATCCATGTTTTATGATCTTTTTTGTAACCTATATCTGTTTTATTTCTTCTAAAGATGCATTTGAGATTCATCCATTGATAGATTCCTGTAGTGTAGTGGGATTTCTTCTCCTTTCGATTTCTCATTTCATATAATTTATCTGGATGAACATAGTGCCTAAATTTCCTCAACTATGTAGAAGAATCCATCCTTGACGCCATTTCCCAATGGTACTTTCTCTCTTGTTGTTTCTATGTAGAAACCCTAAATCAAAACCTTAAAGGTTATCATATGTAGCCTAAGATACATTTCATATTGCAATCATCTCCTCTGATTGAGAGTTTGCATTGGAGAGATCCCTTTCCGAGCTTGGTAGGGCTAGATACCAAGCCAAAATAGGTCTGAGGTTACCTCATTCGATTTCCTCCTCATTCTTGAAGATGGTTGGGGTTAAAATTTTGGCATCGTTTCCAAGTGGCGAGGTGACATATCCTCCCCGAGAAAGAACGAAAAGGATTAGATCTGGTTGTTGATGGTGGAAAACAGTTGGAAACAAGTAGGCTAAATCATCCACCCGACGACTCCACACAGTTCAGGCTGATCTAAAGACTCCACCGGAAGAAGAATCCAGATATCAAGGCATTCATGGTGCCTCCATTTCTAAATGATCGGGTCACGTACTAAAAAAATATGATTGGGTATGTGGCAAACCCTATATTTTGTGAAGTTGTGAAAGAAGTGAGGGATCAGTTAGCAGATATTCAAATAAATGAGGTATTGTCAACGGCTATGCTTCATTGTCTGAGATCTATGAAGATTTCTCCTGAAGGTAAAACTGACTTCTCTGAATTAGTTGTTCAAAGGTTTGAGAAGGAGATTAAGCTTTTAAATGATAAAATCCAATCATATAATTTACAAGATCCTAAAAATTTCTTGGAAAAACTCCCTCTTCCTGGACAAGAATAAATAGTGCTACATTTTGATGTCGAAATCAAGGATTGTTTTGACAATGAATTTTCTAACTCATATCTGAAACTATATGATGATATATAAATCGAATTTACAGAATACTTTGAAGATGAAGAGATAGGTCATGAATTTTATGATCCTATTTATTTCTATATGAAGGAGTTCTTCCCTATAGAGTCCCAATTAATTTCCAGTACATGGCATTCTTTTCATTATCTCATGGCTTGTTTTTGTGGAGATGAGACTTACAATCAGTTTCTAGTGCCCTTGCAAGCTCTAGTTCTGATTTTTGTTAAAAGAAGAGAAGGGGCTGAAGTATTGGATCAGATTTTTGAAATCAAGCATCTAGTATTAGAATAGGTTATATGTACATAAATAAGCTTGTTGTACAAGCATCTCCATCAGCATCTACTTTATAGTGTAGAAATTATACAACATGCATGTATATATTGGATTCACTCGATCTAACAATGTACTAAAGTTAAAAATTGAATCGCTTCTACAAATATTTTTCGGAATTAAAAGAACAATCACTAATCAGATGAAGTAAATAAGAATAAAATCAAACACAACAAAGATAATTTCCCAGGGAAATCTTGTTGCTCAAAACCCCACTATATTCTATTGTATATTTAACATGGATCATGAAACAATTATATAAAAAAATCTTCTCACAAGAGCCCTCCAGTACTTAGCTAATTGTCTCACACCATCATGGAAAAAAAATACCAACACATAGCCAATTCTGAGCCTCTAGACAACCGGCCTTTCTTGCACAATCCATGATTAATGCAATCCCTAAAAGATAGGAATTATGGCCTTCCTTGACTATGCAAGTATCATGGGCACTCCAATGGGTGTTTGGTTCCATGTATGCAACCAATAATCCTACAACTGATAGTCAACTTCCCTTTCACTTAGATCTCAACTTGGTCTCCATTGGATCTGACATGCATGCAACTAATAATAGTAAATCATCAGTTGCATGTGAGATCACTGATTGTGAATTAATTAATGTTTAATTCACTCAATATCTCACTAGTGTATCTTCAATTACAACTAGCACAACTGATTTTAACTCACTTAACTGAGTTAAATTGATTGCAACCTACATTAACTAATGCACCACTACAGTTTGAACTCCATTACAACTAGAATTACTCTACAAGCCTCACTAACTACCTCTAACTCGAAAAACACTAGCTAACTGAGTTTATCACTCCGAGTTAACTATTAAAAGTCATCATTGAGAATATATTACATTTTATTGTCCATCTCAATTAAGGGATAACCAAAATAAACATGCATAAAAAATAGCACTGTGGGCCCCACCCTAGTGTAGGTGGTTAACGCACTAGGTGTGGGTGCTGAAATTTTCTTGTTGAATCTCAACACTCCCTCTCAATAAGAAAGGGATCATCATTCACCCCGATCTTGTCTCTATGGTATTCAAATTTTCTCCTAGTGAGTGCCTTCGTCTGAATATCTGCATCCCGATCTTCTGTGGGAATGTACTGAAGCAACATTATTCTTCTTTGCACACAATATCTGAGATGATGGTACTGGATATTTATATGCTTCGACCTATCATGAAACACAATATTAATCAAGATTTTAATGCAATTTTGATTATCACAATGTATCACTTTCGGATCCATATGAGAACCAAAAAAACCAACCAATATCTTTCTTATCCAGATAGCCCCACATGCAGCTTGACTTGGTGCAATGTATTCCACTTCTACTGAATTAACTGCCATAGATCATTGTTTCCTACTATATCAGGAAACTATTGTCGATCTTATGTTGAAGGTCCCTCCTAATGTGCTCTTTCTGTCTGATGGACTGCCCGCAAAATCTGCATCCATGAAGCCTTGAAGCTTCACTCCCTTTTTTCATTTGTACCATAGACCATACTCTGATGTGCCCCTAAAGTATCTCAAGACATGCTTCCCCGCCTTATAAAAGAGGTTGGTAGTCTTAACCATGGCTTGAATTAGCTGGTTAACTGCGTAGAAAATGTCTGATCTGGTGTTCATTAGATACATCAGTGAACCAACTAACTACTTGTAGACAGTAGCATCCACTACCTCTCTAGAAGTAGCATCCTCTTTCCTCCAATTTCTTGGAAGAGGAGTATCCATGGGTTTGTAGCTCTCCATGTGAAACTTACCCAGTATCTCCTTTGCATACTTGCTTTGAGACAAAAATTTCACCATCCTACTACCATATTTGCAATCCAAGGAAATAATAAATGAGTCCCATGTCCTTCATTTCAAACCCCCTTGCAATATCCTCCTTGCATGAGTGTATCAACTGCTCATCACCAGTCAAAATTAGATCATAAACATAAAGAAAAATATTCAATAGCTGGCCCTCAACCACAATCTGGTACAGGTTTGCATTTGCTTCACTTTTGCTGAAGCCAAGTCCGGTGAAATAGCTATCTATCCGAGTGTACTTAGAACGAGGTACTTTCTTCAACCCACACAGTGTTATTTTGAGTCGGAACACATGTGACCCACTATTGTAGATCTCTAAACCTTCAAGATTCTCTATTTACACCTCTTCATCAATGATCCCATTGAGAAAATAAGTTTTCACATCCATCTAATGAATGCGCCAGCCCATATGCACTGGGAGTGAAAGGATGGATCTTATGGAAGAGTACCTTGCAACATGTGAAAAAGTATCATCATAATCTATCCCCTTGATTCGTGAGAATTACTGGGCCACAAATTTGGCCTTATATTTCTCCACACTCCCATCAGCAACTTTATTTACCTTGTAGATCCATATCGATCCAACCAATGATTTTTTTATCGATCTTGGGACTATCTCCCATGCATTATTCTCGACAATGGCATCATACTCATCCATTGTTGCATCAACCCAAGTTGGTTGCTACATTTCTTCCTAAAATGAATATGGTTCAGTCGTAATACATTTTCTCATAAGATCCATGGATCCAGTAAATTAGTCTAGATAATGTCTCTATCTCTGTTGTGAAGTAGGGGCTCCTACCTTCTCTGTAGCATCAAGTCTCAATCTATCAGCTTCTGTGGTGCACCTTCTACCATTTCTGATGTATGGCTCTGCATGAGTTTTTTCCTCCACTCCATGATCCTCCACATGTGAATGATCCAAATATTGAGGCTCATCCTTGGGAACCAAGAATTCCTCCTCTGCATGCAAGTCCAGCTCCCTCTCAAGGGACAACTGCATGGATTTCTCCTCATAAAATTTATATCCCATCAAACAACAGTCATTATGTTGTTTATAAAATACACACGATAATTATGTGGTGTTTCAGTGTACCCCACAAAAATCCCAATCTCAGCTATCGGTTCCAGCTTCTTCCTCACATCCTTGGTCACATGCACATAAACAGATGAGCAAAAAATATTCGAGTGTGAAACATCATATTTCTTACCGTGAAATCCTCTTCGGGTGTACCCATGCCAAGTATCCTATGAGGAAAATGATTCTACACAAATACTACAATTTGGATTTCCTACGGAGGCTTGAGATAATGTGGTCTCATACTCCCTCCAATGGGATCATCCTCACCTTTGCCACTTTCTTTACCCATGTATCAAGATTTGCAGCATCTGTCACAACGGGTTTAGGAACATCATTGTGAATGAATTCCCTCAAGCCATTCTCTTCAAGTACTGCCTCCATCCTGTCCTTCCAAGCAATATAGTTTGAGTTTCCCTCGAGTGCATACTCCAACCTCAAGCCATTGAAATCCATTTCAGTCCTGAATCATTTCTAGCACCAAGAAATTATTTCTACAAATTCGAATTCTATCAAGTCACAAACTCAGCTCCTCATTAACAATTATGATTTCCTGTGCTTTGATACCATGTAGAAATTATACAACATGCATGTATATCTTCGAACCACCCGATATAAAAATGTAATAAAGTTAAATACTGAATCACTTCTACAAACATTTTGTGGAATTAAAATCACAATCGCTAATCACATGAAGTAAAGAAGAATCAAATCAAATACAACATAGGTAATTTCCTGAGGAAATATTTCTACTCAGAACCCCACTATCTTATATTATATATTCAGCATGGATCATGAAACAATTACATAAAAAACTCTTCTCACAAGAGCCCTTTAGTACTCAGCTAATTGTCTCACATTGTTATGGACAAAACTGACCAACACATAGCCAATTCTTAGCCTCTAGACAGCCTTCCTTGCTTGCACAATCCCAAATGAATGAAATCCCTAAAATATAGGAATTATGGTCTTCCTTGACTTTGCAAGTATCATGGGAACTGCAATGGGTGTTTGGTTGCATATGTTCAACCCAATAATCCAAAAACTTGTAGTCAAGATCCCTTTCACCTCGATCTGAAATGGGTCTCCACTGTATCTCACATGCATGCAGCTAATAATAGTAAATCCTCAGTTTCATGTGAGATCACTGATTGTGAGTTAATTAATGTTTAATTCACTTGATCTCACACTATTGTATCTTCAGTTATAACTATCACAAGTGATTTTAATTCACTTAATTGAGTTAAACTAATTACAACCTGCATTAACTAATGCACCGTTGCACTTCAAACTCTGTTACAACTAGAATTACTTTGCATGCCTCACCAACTACCTCTAAATTGAAATCCACTAGGTAACTGAGTTTATAAATCTTATTTTACTATTACAAGTCATCATTGAGAATAGATTACAGTTTATTGTCCATCTTAATTAAGGGATAACTAAAATAATCATGCACCAAAAATAGCAATTTGGGCCCCACCCTAGTGTAGGTGCTTAATGGACTAGGCATGGGTGTTGAAATTTTCTTGTTGAATCTCAATATACAGTTTCCAGTATGTGTGTTTTCAGTTTGTATAAGTGGTTAGGTTTCAGAAATAAAGATTATTTTTTAGCTGTTTTTGACTCCACACCCAATAATAAGGCACTAATCTATGAGTTCCTAGAGGTCTGTAGTTCTTGACACCTCCTTCAGAGCTATATTCCTTATTTGGAGCAAATGTTAGCTCCTGAAATGTCGTCGACAATCAAATGCATTTTATGCAAACTTTTAAATGTGTCATCTTCATACTATCCTTGCTCCACACCATCTAATTTTATGTTCGAGAAGTGTTGCAAAAGGTGTTGTTGGTATTTTCCCTCTTTTGGTTTGTAAGTACCTCTTACATATGCTTTTGAAGCTTTCAAAGTACCAAGAGACATGGTGCAATATCTGCAAAAAAGTGTTGGAAAATTTTCCTCTATGGTTTTTCCTTTTTGCAAGAGCTTGGATAGCATGATGTGGAAGGATTGATTTCAAAATTTCAAAATTGTGTTTCCTTTGGTGTAAGACTAGAGATTGTTGATATTACTTCATTTCCACTTTTAAAGGGAGCGAGGGCTAGAGCACTTTATAAGGCTGGTACGCGTACTCTTCAAGTAGTTGCTAAAGCATCTCTTCCAGAACTTGTAAAGGATATTTTTGAGGCATCTTCATGGGAAGCTCAAGATGATTCATGAAGGTATGTTCAATATCAGATCGAAATGGGAGTATCGAAGAAAATAAAGAATGGTATGCAACATATTGTACTTGATCAAGCGAAAGAAGCTAGAATGGTTGTTTTTTAGGAATTTAAGTATCTTTGGTTAAATGTCCTTGTTGCTCTTTCTCAACATGTTGATGCCAGTTCCTTTGTAGCCTCTTGGATTGAGGACCATAGTGTGGTTTTTTCTAGTGAAGAAATTGTTGAGAATAATTTTTATGTGAGTATTTTGAATGATAGAGTGTTCAGGGATCCTTGTTCTGGTTTATTGGACATGGCTGCTCATACTACTACTGTGAGAACCTACACAAATGGTGGGGAATAAAATTGGAAAGATAAAAGTAGTGTCATTTATTTTCAAGGAGGAACTTTACATAAATAAAAAATATTATATTCTGGATGCTGAAAAAGACGAGAACATGAAGATGTAGTCATTGAATTACAATTGAATATCTAGGAAGAGCCTAATTATTTTAGACTTCCCACTACCGAAGAGCTGGAAAAAGAGGGAAAGCAGCCACCTAGTCTTCAGAATCTGAAGAGGAGAATAAAATTTTTCAAGTTCTATCCAATTTTAAGGCTTTAAGGCAGGAAGGGACTATGTGCAAGGACTATGTTATCAAGCTTGTTGCAAATTTGTCTCTCTACTATGGATATACCAAATATTTAATTCAAACTTTCCTCGAGATGTTTCATGTTGCTGATATGGTAGAAATGATCAAAGAAAATGAAATTATTCATCCTAATTACCTTCATATGAACACTTTAAAGACTAGAAGGCATGATCTTGCTGGCATTATGATCAATCAAGGGGTGAACTTTGATCGTCTTAGTAAATGGTCCAAGGTTTGGTTGACTGTATATGATTCTCAAGTGCCTATAGGAGCTACTCTAGAGTACATGGCTGGCCATTACATGCTGGAAAGTGCTAGCTTATTCTTTTCAGTAATGGCACTGGCTCCTCAAGAAAAAGAGTGAATTTTAGATATGGTTGCTGCACCTGGAGGCAAAAAACATACGTTGATGATATTATGAATAACAATGGAGTGATATATGAAAATGAATTGAAAAACTCGAGGCTTAAATATTTTTTTGTGAATATTCATCGAATGGGTGTGATAAACAACATAATAAGCAACTATGATGGAAAAGAGTTGCCAAAACTGTTAGGTCTGAATTCACTAGATAGGGTGTTATTAGATGCACCATGCAGTGTCACTGGTATCATTTGGAAAGATGAAAATGTGAAAAGTAAAAAGAGTGCAGAAGATATAATGAAATGTACTTTTCTTCAAAATCAATTTCTTCTTCCAGAAATTGACATCGTGGATGTAGGCTCAAAATCAGGAGGTTATGTAGTATATTCAACTTGCTGAATCATTGTTGCAGAGAATGAGGCAGTTGTAAACTATGCACTTGGAAAGTATGACATAAAATTTTTCCCATGTAGTTTGGACTTTCGTCAGCATGGGTTTATAGGTTTTAGGGAGCACCTCTTTCACCCTTGTTTGGAAAATACAAGGTGTTTCTATACGCATTTTCATAAAATGGATGGTTTTTTTATCGCAAATCTAAAAAAGATGACCAACACCAAACAAATTCCAAAAGAAACTAGAGCTGAAGGGAACATTCCTAATACTATTGAAGATTAATATGGTGAAATAAATGATGGAAATATTTTGACTGATTAGAGTGAAATATTAGATACAGAAATTGCCACGATCAGTGAAAGTCCCCAGACTAAGATGATCAAAGAAAAAAACCATGACAAAAGGAAAGGGTCAAAGTATTTCTATAAATGGAAAGGATGAGTTCACTACTGAGAAATTTTGATGGTGCTAGTTCTACCCGTTGAATTTTTTTTTTTTCTCTCATTGTCAATATTTTTTGTTAATATGGTGCCATATTTTAGTCTTGGAATGCTCAATTTGATTTAATTCCAATAGAGGATATTTTTTTCTAGATTCAATGGAGAAAAGTCAGCAGGAGGTCGCAGATTTCAAGGAGATTCCTTCTAGGAATTTTTCCAATTTGATTATTTTGGATATTTTTTATTTAATTTAGATAATTATTTTGATTATTTTCCTAGAAGCTAGCAACATCTAGCTAATTGTAATAATTTATATATTTTTCAGGATTTTTTATGTCAAAAGGGGTTTGATTTCAACAAAGTGAGGGTTTTCCATGAATATTTTTATGTGATTAAATGCAGGATTTTCTCTCTTCTTTGTTTTGAGATTCATCATGGTGTTTATGTTCAGTATGTGCTCTAGTATATCATTTCCATGATTATGTTTTTATGCTAGTATTGTATGAGACTAAATGATAGGAATTCATCCATGTTAGATGCTCCTTTCACACTGATGATGCTTTTTATGTGTTAATGGTTATCTTTATAGAATTCATCCATGTTTGATGCTCTGTTTTGTAACCTATATTTGTGTTATTACTTCTAAATCTGGACTGGAGATTCATCCATTGAGAGATGTCTGTAGTGTAGTGGGATTTCTTCTCCTTTCCATCTCTAATTTCATATAATCTATCTAACTGAACATAGCACTTACTTTTCCTCAAACATGTAGAAGAAAGCATCCTTGAATCCATTTCCCAATGGTACTTTCTCCTTTTTTGTTTCGACCCAGAAACCCTAAAGGCTATCATACCTAGCCTAAGATACATTTCATACTCCAATCATCTACTTTGTTTGAGAGTTTTCACTGGAGAGAGCCCTCTTCGAGCTTGGTAGGGTTAGATAGCAAGATAAAAGAGCTCTGATGTTACCTCATTTGATTTTCTCCTTAGCCTGAGATATTTTTACGGCTAACATATGTTATCTTGTGCAACCATCCTCTATACCACTAGATACACAATTTGAACTCCTTTCTTGCAACCCACATGGAACTAATGAATTTTGTAACATATATGTAAATAGAATTAATATAGGAACTAACCCTCTGATTACTAGCATTTGGACTTTATATTTTGATCGTTCAAAAAGACAGGACAGTTTCAAACTTGTTTGTATTTTTATTGAAACACAAAATAACAAGTATATGTTCTCCTGAATATTGGAATTTAAGTGCATGAAAAACATTTCTTAACATGAAGCACACACTCTGGGATTAAACAAGTCCATATACCTCAAGGTGGAACCACTAAATGTAATAGGTTACTCAGATATTTCCAAGTGTTAGGTACACAACATTATTCATTGTGTTTCATCTAATCTGAAAAGCTACTAGCAAGAGGTATGGCATCTTATTTCTTTCTTTCAATATTTTACTCTCAATTATGCTCCTATAATTCACATTGTAGTTGCAGATGTAGGGTGTGGAGCCTGAGTATCTTGTTTACTTTGTATCATAGCATTGGACCCCTGTACCTTAAATGGGGTGGCAACGCCACCCATCAATTAATCGTTGTCATGGGGGCTCCAGGGGGGGTCCCAAAGCTAAAAATAGATGTAAAATTGCCTTGTAAAAGTATAGTAATTTATAGTCAATCTGGGTTGTTCATTAGGCAGATGATCTGACGGTGGAAGTTATGTTTAGTTTAGGGATTTTTTCCCTAGAAGGAAACCCCTCTCTTTGTATGAGGGTATTGTATTGCGGCTATGTATTACATGTGTATTCTCTGAGCGGGAAATAGATAAGGAGACTGTGAGAGAGAACAGAGGATATTACATTAGATCTGTTGTAGGTTTTGTCTCTTCTTTTTTCTGGATAATAGAAACGAAGGACTGGCTTTGATACCAGTTGTTAGAAATTACAGCAGAAATAATAAAGAATTTACCGAGAGAAATAAACATAAAAGGGCTAGCAGCAAATCAGTAACATAAACACAGATGTTTATCCGGGAAAACCGCAAACTCCGGGGAAAAACCCAACCAATGAAATTTCATTAACCATTGGCCAAAACCCTGGCCAATCTGGCCAAGTGAGCCTTCACCGCTCACCTCTAGGCCTACATTACAATAAAGTATTCCTAGCCTTTTATAGGCTCCATTACATGCAATACCATGGGTCGAAAAACCATGGGTGCAAAATACCATGTGCCCCAAAACCACTACTATTTACCGTAGTCAAGATTGACTCTATCCCGAGTCAAGTTTACCTAACAACAGAGACATTAGGTAATGTTGCTACTAGGTTATCACCTCTTAGAGATGGTTTTTCTATTGAGATTATTTATAATCCATATGTACTCAATAATGTCACTAATTTTAGTGTTTTCAATGATTACTATTAAATAATAGATTTTATGGTCAACGTTGACGTGTTTAAAGATGCAGAGATATATGAAGATGATCATAAAATTTCTCTGCAGGAATTAGCTCATGCACATAAAGGGACCCCCATGCCTAAGGGTGTGGTATCTTTAGAGAATATTTATACCATGTAGAAGTTATTTAAGAAGAAAATCAATGTAAAGTATCATAGTTCTACACTATTGCACGAACAAGTTAATTTGGGTATTGAAGAATATTTGAAATATGTGAACCTCGATACATGTTGTTCTCGTCAAGAGTGACAAGATTTTGTTAATATTTTCAAACAATACCGAGACATGTTCACATGTACCTATGATGATTTTAAAACATATGATACATGAATTATATAGCATGTGATACCCATTAAGGAAGGGATAAATCCATTTCAGCAAAAGTTACGAAATGCTCATCCTACACTTTAACCCCATTTTTTTAAAGTTAATCATTCTACCTTGGTATCCAATTGGTTCCCATTAAAAGGAAGTCCTTAGAGATAAAATTATGTGTTAATGTTCACAACCTAAACCGGACTTCAGATAAAGATAATTATCCCCTTCCATCTATGGAGAAGAAACTCTAGACGGTATCTTGGTCAAAGATTTTCTTAATATTAGATGGATTTTACAGATACAACCAAGTTGCAGTAGTAGAACCTGATAGGTTAAAAAATACATTGAAGAGTAAATGAGGTACATTTTCATTTCGTTGAATGCCATTTGCACTTATAAATGTTGGATCTACCATTAAATGAGCCATGGACACATATTTCATGGTTTGCTTGGGCAAAGTGTAGTTGTGTACTTGGATGATGTTATAGTATTTTCAAAGAAAAAATAAGATCACTTTCATCATCTAAGGAAAATATTTGAGTGGTGTAAAAAATGTGGTATATCCTTAAATCCTAAGAAGAGACCCTTCAGAGTATGTCAGGGAAACGTCTTGGGACACATTATAGCCACAAGTAGAATTAAAGTAGACTCGAAATGGGTCAATACTATTTCTTAGATTCCCTTTCGCGTGAATAAGAAATTCATGTAATCCTTATTGGGGAAAATTAACTTCTTCTGGATGTACATATCATATTATGCACGAAGTATTAAGCCATTACAAGAGATGATGAAGAAGGATGTAGTTTATAAGTGGGACCAAAGGGAGAAAGACGCTTTTAGCTAGATTAAACAAGCGATTGTCGATGCCCAACGTTGTATATTCAATATTTTAGCGAATATTTCTTGTTATATATGTTTGATTCCAATACATATATTATAGACATTCTTACTGAAAAGGAAAACCGAGGAAATGAGTGACCCATATCATTTATGAGTGATGGCCTACAAGAATCTGAATTGAATTATCTTTCAATAGATACTCAAGATTATAGAGTATAAAATTCGATGAAGCACTTCAAGGATTACCTCTTGAAAAAACATGCTACCATATTTGTTCCTCACCCAACATCTAGATCACTCTTTGTGCAACAAGATTTGGGTGAGAGGAGTGTGAACTAGATGAGAAGCATTCAAGAATGAGATCTTAAATATAACCCAGTTCATAAAATAAAATTATATGGTATGTTTATGCTTCCAGTATAAGCAAACATTTTGATAGAAGAGGATTCTTCTAGATAGGAACAAGAAATAGAAATGTACAACATTAATAAATCTACCCCTACAAACACAACCATGTCTTGGTACACTAATGTACATTAGTATCTAGAGTATAGTACCTTTCCCTCACACTTATCAATGAAATAAAAGAGGGAAAATTGTATTAAATATTTATAATATCAACATGTACATGGATTTCCTTTTTGGAAGCACCACAATAGTGTCCTCATATTCTTTTCATCATAAGATTCAGAAAGGGTATCGAAATACCTTTACAATGGAAGAAATTGTGTGAAATACATAGGTGATGCTATTTTTCATAAATTCATGCAGCCTAGTTATTATTTCTCCACATTATTGAAGGATGCACATTCCTACGCCCATAAGTGTCCTATATGTCCAATATGTGTTGGTAGAAATAAGAAGTTATCTTCCCCATTGTAGCCTATTTCCATTGAAGAGCCTTTTCAATAGTGGGGATTGGATTTTATTGGTGAAAGTTTTCCTCATTGATAAAAGAAAAACGGCTATATCTTAACTACCACATATTAATTTAATTAGTGGGACGACGTAGTTCCATTGAAGAAAGTGAATGAGCAAGAACTCATCTACTTCCTCAAGAAGAACATTGTTACCAGGTTTGACATTACAAAGAGACTTGTTTTTATAATGAAACTTACTTTTCATTGCTAAAAATTTATGATTTTTCATTAAAGAATGGTATTGTTTTAAATAAATCATCTAATTACTACCCTCAGGGAAACATTTTAGTTAAGTCTACTAATAAAAATTTAAATTTGCAACATAAAGAAAATAGTTTACTATAATAAAATTAATTGGCATAATTCATTGGTGAATGCTTTGTGGGATGATTTTGTTACACCCAAAACCTCTCTGATGACGTCCCCTTACTTCGTCGCGTATGGAAAATAGGCTATCCTTCCTCCAAACATTTACCTCCCAGCCCTTAAACTCTCTTAAGAATCACTAGGTAAGCCTTGTATTGTTGTTCATAGTAAGATTGACACCTTCTTAAGTTAGAGGAAGACAGGCGAAACACAAAAGAAACTTTTTTATGCATTATAATTGTATCAAGCGTTGGTTTCACAAGAAACATGTATGGAACAAGGAGTTCAATATGGGAGATGTGGTATTGGAATGGGATAAATCCCATGAAGAGAAAGCTAAACACACCAAATTTAAATTCCTATGGACTAGACCCCTTATTTTTCATGACAAGCTTGGCCACCGTACTTATCGTTTCCTATTTAGATGGTAATATGGACACTCTTCTGGTTAATGGCCAAGAACTAAAGTGTTATTTTCAATAACAACCTAGGGTTGTGTTTCTAATTATCTAGATATTCCATTCCTTGTCTGTTTTTTTTATTTTGTTTGGTTTATGTTCTATATTGTCGTTTATTACATCCTTTTGTTTTTTCAATTTGTGTAAATAAGACCTTGTTTTCAAGTAATTTGTTTGGTTCTAACAATGTGGAAAATGTTTTAAATTGCTTTGTGACATGCAACAACACTTGCTTAACTTTTGATCCCTCTCCATGGCTTGTGTATGATATCCTTAAGGTCAATGATTGCTAAATGAAAATATAATCCATTTCAATATAAATGCTTCAAGCATAATCATGATTCCTGAATCTATTTTAGGATCTTCATTCATTGACTTGATATTATAATTGAATGGTGTTTTTACATTTTGATCCAATCAATTAGAGAAGGAAAAGGATAAAAGTAAAGGTGAACATACTAATTTAGAGGTATTTTAAGGAATAACCTATTTTTCTCTCAATATGTCGGGATCCCTATTCAACCGTAGAGATTTAAATGCTTATAAAACTCCAATGAAAATATTGAAAATAAAATCAGGGGTGAAATAAGGGAAAGGAATCATTCTCAGAAAGGTGAAGCAAGAAACTTCGCCGACGTACAGAAGATGCTGGCTATCAGTGAAAAATGCTTATTTTTCCTATAGTGACTCCATTGGTTTGGAGTGGAGAGACACCAAACATAAAATTAAATATTTGATCATTCTAAACTCATGAATATATGATATCATTCTCCCAATTCAAAACATTTGCAATATGATAAGCTTTGTAAGTGTGTTTAGCCAAGAAAGGGAATATGAAATACTACACATATAATCAAGACAAATGGGGAAGGTGAGGTAATATAAATGATGAATCAATACTTTAGAAATACTAGACCCTGTGCATAATGCTAGACCTGAATAGATAAGTTGGGATCCTTCCAGTGAATCGCCAAGTGTTGTCACTACTATAACACCCTTCAAAATTTGGCCTATATTCAAACTTTGGAGCCTCCCTTTGATCATGTGAACTGTTGTTTCTAGTTTTTAGAGTCATCTCATGCTTTCTTCCTATGTTTCTAAGTACCTTTTCGAAGGAATTCCAAGTGCTATATTTTGATAAGGGAAGTGGTGCTCTCTTTGAAAGATTGTTATGGAACATATCTAAGAGGAAAATCCAATGCTTTCTCCTCCATTAAATGGTTCTACATATCATAGGGACATGCATTAGACTCATTCTCATGCTATTGGGAAATTTCTTGTTACATTCAACACTTGTTCCAAAAGGTTTATCTTAAGTGTCACGGTTGGAGGTAGGTGTCATGTTATTGTGATATCAATGGATGCACGTTGATTTTGGGTGTTGAGTGTGTCATTGTCATTTTTTTACTTTTTATGATTTTGTGATCATGTTCAAGTCTTGTTACATGCTTTGGTCCCATATTTATGCCTTACTAATCCCACACTTAGTCAACTTTTGAGTCTTCTTCTCTTTGCATCATGCCCAAAATAACACCTATATTTTTTCCTCTTGGAACTATGCACTATGAATTTACAAGCCTCAGTCAAGTATCGTCTCTCTCCTAGAACTGCACGCTGCATTGTCACAAAAAACTACCTCCATCAACTTCACACTATCCAATATTAGTGCCCAGTCACTTTCAACTCCACTTTCACACTCAAAAATTCTTGCCAAGATTTGACTTGATTGAGAAATGAACACTTTCAATCAGTAGCTAGGCTATGTCAAAATATCTACAATTCTCAACTATGGATTACATTTACCCTCTCCTGCTAGAACTATGCACTACGTAGTCATGGTGAGCAGATATCTCATCTCTGCCTCAATAAATTCCTAAACTGTGAAGTCATGTCTCCATCTCTCTCGGCTACTATGCAATACGTAGTCATAGATCTTAGACCTGCATTCCCTACCTCTTTCTCCCGTGCACTAGGAAATTCTTGGATCTCCTCCTCAATCTTACATATTGTCCCAAATCAGTGAGTATGTTGTATGAGAAACATGATAGATTAGGACATTTTATGAATGAAGTCATCTTTTCATGAGTGAATTATGTGTATAGGTGTTACATGATAGGATGATTCTCAAGGATAATAAAAAGGAGATGATACGATAATACACTTACGAATTTGAAACATAAATAGATCGTCAAGAAAAGAGATAAAGGGACACTAGATCATGATAAAAAAATGAAGATAAAGATTACATGGAATACTGTATATCTTAACTAGTCTCTTGGATGACGAATATGGATTGCACAGAATACCTATCATATATATGTAAAGTTAGCAAGAACAAGAAAATATTGGCATTGATACACCATAATTAATTTCCATGTCACCAATGCCAAGTCGAGGCTTCTCAAAGTATCACCATTAAAGTAATATGTGTCATTGTGTTTTGTCACAGATTTGTGGAAATGCAATCTCGTATTTTTCAAACAAAAAATGTGAAATGTAACATATGCGGAAGCCTAAGGGTCAGACATAGAATATGAAGAGTCATGTAGAAGCTCAAAGGTCTCTTAGGAATATGAAAAGTCAAACGGGAGCTCAAGAATCAATAGGAAAGATCAAGAGTCACAAGAGAGGTGGAGAGTCCCCTCATTTGTTATATATACAACCTCATAGCTCAAGAAAAGGCCTTTTCACCTTGGATTATCAAGCTAGGAATAGGAGAGAAGATTAGTCTTATGAGAAGCAATTAGTTTCTTAATGTTCCAATATTGGAACCAGTGTTGTATCATTGTAATGGTGTGTCTCGGGAATTCAACTTTATAATTTGAAGTTGTTGGTGTTGTCACATTTTCATGCACATGTAATGAATGATTGAAATATTATTCTTCAGTTTTTGTAGTCTATTTTTATGTTTTTACATACTAATGATAATGAACTATTTCCTTGGATTTCATATGCATATTTGAACTGTGTGTATTTTTCTTTGTGAACTATTACACAAGAAAAATAATGATTATTTTAGATATATCCATGTGTCTTTAGTAGGATGATCTGTAGGAGATTTTAATCAAATTTTGCTTAAGGGTTTGCAAATTATAAGTGTTTAAAATGAGTTTTTAAGAGCTTTTATGTTAAATTTTCAACACATAAAGCACGTAAATAAACTATGAAATAGATAGAAACGACATAAAAATGTACCATACTAATAACCAATGAATCCATTTGAGCCCCAGCTTCTAATGGCTTGGCCCTCTATCATTATGCTCAAAATAGTCATTACATACATTTATAGTGCTCAAGTGGCCTCAAAACCTATTCCATCAGTTCTAGAATGACCAAAAAAATTTATCTAGCCTTTTTTTGATCTGAAATTGGTCAAAAACTAGAGAATTTATGAGTCTCCCTAGTTTTTGTGCTAAGTGCTCTACAATTTCCCCAAAATCTATATCAGTCTTACAAATTCACCCTATTTTCGGCTAACAGAGTGACAATTTTCCAGAATTCCAGGTGAAATTGTCGGATCATTAATTTTTCCACTAATGCCTTATGTCCAAATTTTGAATTATTTCATATGACGCCAAATTTTTTTTTAAATAAAAAAATACCTAAGACGGTTACCTAAGTGTTGACGGTGAGAGTATAGCCTCTCACATGGGTGAATTGACGATGACTACTTTGGTGGTTTCCCTTCGACTGTCACAGAAAATATATTTTGGTGGCAGTCACACACCATGGTAATGGTGGTGCTTTGGGGCAGGGGCTAACCTCCATGTTGCGCCCATGGTTCTTGACGCTTTGGTCACATTGTTTTTGTTTTTGGGGGGTTAGGCTAAGCCCTGATCCCCTATCCCCATACCTTTTCCCACCACAACATAAATATAACTTGTGACATATCATATAATAAGGAGAAATTTTGGTGTTGGAGTAATGTTTGGTGTTATTACACTAGATTTTACAACATTGAATCCCATAGGGTGTGGTTTGACCCTTAACAAAATTTTGTGGCCTTCGGTGCTGCATGTGGTGGCCTCCAGTTAGGTCATGTGGCAGCATGTGATTGGAAATATTTCCAACCAATCAAATCACACCACATCAAAGCATTGAAATCATCCCACTTGGCACCACCTGATTCAATAGAGGAAATACCTTTGACTAATCAACCTCGCAACTGGGTTGTCCTACATATTCTTCAAAAAAAAATTACGTGTTTGAAAAAACGAAAAAAAAAACCATTTCTTGGAGCATACATCATTGGTTTTCAACGAAATTAGTTACACCATATTTAGAATGACGAGATCTATGCGGTCGTTTTGGTTCCAGACCATTCTAACAACTTTCATTTTTTAGCATAATTTTGAGAATCTGATCACTCCTCCCTACTAGAGGCTTTTGGAACCCAAATGATCACTTTCAGTGGTTTAGCAGATCAGGGTACGGTTCCTTCACCTTTCTAATCTCAATCCATTTGGATTTTCTTGGATTTGTTCCTTTGAGCCCCACATGAAGGTACTCCACATTCCCTTGTTTTGAAGACCTTGTTCTTCTCTCAAGAATGGTGTCCTTCTCTAGTTCATCAAGGTATTTAGAAGAAAAATCCTCAATGGAAGAAATATGAAAATTTTCTCCTGGACCTTCAATCAAAGGCAGCTCATACAACCTTAAGTTCTCAACATTAACAACAACATATATTTTCATATATGAAGGAAAATCCAACTTGAAGGCATTATCACCAATCTTTTCTAAAATTTTGAATGGGCCATATAAAATTGGTTTCAATTTTTTACCTTCTCCTTGAAGCCTTTCTTTGCTAATGTGAATTCAAACTTCATCATCAAATTTAAATTTGTGATCTACACGATACTTATGGTTCCTTGTCTTGTACTTGACTTCGTTCTTTTGCAGTTGTTCCTGAACTACTTGATACACCAGATGCACCAATAGGATTTTTTCAATGAACCTCTCAGATTTGTCTACTTCACTATAAAAATCAGTAGCGAAATCCTTTCCAAAAATGAAATCCAAAGGAGATATAGGAAAGTATCCCAAAAATTCTTGAAATGGAGATGTTTGAGTCGAAGATTACCTTGTATGGTTAAGCATGTTGAAGGGAGTGCCAGTTTTCATCCCACAACATAGGATTATTTTTTCAATAACCACAAAGAATATGTATTACTATCATGTTCACCACCTCTGTTTGAACATCTATTTGTAGATGAATTTCTGTACTCTTTTCCAATTTGGGGTCCATGAATCCCCACAAGCTTGACCGAAATCTCCCAACAAAATTGGAATCTCGATCACTAACAATCGATGTGTGAAATAAAAAACGCACTCATACATTCTGAAAGAATTACTGAGTAGTTTGTTCAACTGTAATTTTATTTTTACATGGCATTAAAATACACATTTTTTTGAACCTATCCACAACTATAAAAATAAAATCATGATTCCTCTTTGATTGTATAGGAATACCTCCAAAAAAGTCCATAGAAACAATCTCCCATGGATGAGAAGGTACTAGAAGTGGAGTGTACAATCCTAACTTTCTATTGCTAGGTTTAATAATAACACATAATGAACAACCTATAATAAAATGCGACACATTTTCAAGCACACAAGGTTAATAACAATACCTCTGTAGATGTGCCACCATCTTACTTAAAACGAAATGACCAACAATAAGAGAATTATGTGCCTCTCTTATGATGTTGAATCTTTCTCCCTATGGAATACAAAGCTTACCAAAATGGTACAACCAGTTATCATGCATGTGATAATCCAATTCCTCTACTTGGTTCCCTTGACATAAAGTTGCATATACATCTTGAAAATCACTATCTAAAGCATATTATTTAACATAGATCTCATGTAAAATAGAATTATGCTTAAGAATATTATAAGAACTAACAATAGGCTTAGAAAGCATGTCAGCAAATTTATCATATGTATCTTTCTTATACCTTATCACCAAGAGGAATTGTTGAAGAAAGCCCATCCATCGCAACTACCTTGATTGCTGCAACTTTGTTTGTGATTGAAATTATTGCAATGGTTGATGATCATTGCGAATGATTTTTTCCTTACCCATCAAGTAATGTTTCCACTTTTTCACACTTTTCACCAATGCATACAACTCCTTCTCATATGTAGGATAGTTAATCACCATATCATTAAAATTTTCTGAATGAAAATAGATAGGATTACCATGTTGCATGAGGACCGAACCCATGGCATAATCACTAGCATCAGTATAAATCTCAAATGACTATCTCAAGTTTGGAAGTGAAAGTACTAGGGTTGAACTAATCTTTTCTTTCAATGCATCAAATACCTTTTGCTATCTACCTCCCCCTTGGAAGACTTTCTTCACACTTGTCAATGCATGCAATGGAGCTGCAATAGAAGAGAAGTTAGCAAAAAAATTCCTCCAATATTGGGCTATGATGAGTTCCATCATTAGGTACATTTGGAGGGGTTAATTTTTACTTTTTTTCTTTATTAAGGCTCTTTTTTCTCTCATTTTAATTATATTATGCTCTTAAGTTGCTAGTGTAGATGGTGATTAAGGGTTGTCATACTTCAAATTCCTAATATGAGTTAAATTCCAGAAAATCACGAAGATATTTCATTTTTTATGAATATTTTTCCATTAAAGCTTAGAGTAGCCAGCAAGGAGAGATTCTAGGGGGATTTTCCACCTCCTTAACTCCTAAAGGTAGCCAAGAGATCCTTGAGATTCCCTCCAACGGCTCGAAATAAAACACAACCAAGAAAACTAAAGATCAAGTGCACCAAAGCTACACTTCACTTGCATTCAAAGTGGACACATCACCTAATTTTGAGGGAGTTGTTGGTAGCTACCCTCTAGGTTAAATATGGTTGAGCAAGAGCCCATTAGGATTCTAACTTTGAAGGAAGCTAATAGGATCTTAGATCTTGTAATAGGTTTTTGAGACTTTCATGTTGATGTATTGAGACTATATTTTGCAATAAAATAAGTATTTAGACTATGCTTCACTGATCCAGTTTTAGACAACTAGGCTTATGGGCTAGGGCCCAATCCATCAACCTTAGTCTCTCTTGTGTATTCATTTTTTACTTTTATGTCATTGTAGCTAGTTTTTCTTATGATTTTTTAGCTAGTTTGATTACATTTCAATTCAATATTTGTATTTTCCTTCCATTTGTCTTTGTTGTAGATTAATCTTGCTTACATGTTAGTAGAAAATTTTATAAACTTAGAAAGTTTTGTGTCAAGCCTCCCTCTCTCATCTCTTGCATTGGAGCTTGAGGAGGGTAATGCTTCTCCACAGGCCAAAATTAATTTTTAGTTTATGATTTCTTGGAATGAATTTAAATGTTGTTGTAGTTACATGAACATGTTTAGAATTCTTATTTATATTTTTGTTTGTAGGCTAAAGTACGTTTGATTTCAAAATTCAACTCATATTTTCCATTTAATTCATCATGAATGTGTCAATATTTGTTGAATGAACATGTAGTTTTCTTGCAGGTTCAAGTGGCACAGTAAAGGAGGACTTCACCTGCACCTTCAACTTCATTTCTCACCCTTCAGAAACCTTATTTTCCTCAAAATCACCCTCATCCCTGTTTTCAGATTTTTCTTCTTCATACCGTGAGAGAAACCTAGAGGTGCAAGACAATATTCTCAAACGTTTCTGAGCTTGTCCAAGGGGTTGGACACCTCCTACTCATCAAAAAACACCTTCACTCCACCTTCCCTACACTTTTCTCACACGTTTTTGGCCTTGGATTTCCCTCAGACTGTTTCTTGTAACAATTCAGTACTTTCTTGTAGCCTTACTACAAACTTGTACCAGCACTTGCAGCAACACCAGTGGGCCCCTCCTTATGCCCAAAAAGCACCATACACATCATTCGACCTTCCAAAACCACAAAGACATCTTCAACCTTGCACCCATGAGTTCACGCCCTTCATAAGCCACCTTACCGCTTTCTCCTCCTAGCTGCAAAAAAATGCATTTACAAGCATAGTTAGGTCATGATTAGCTACATGATTAAAGGCGTGATAGATATAACATAGAGTAAACAGAGTGTGTTTATCCATTTTTCCTAGAAAAGTGTTATTACTTTAGTTTTCTTAACGCAATTTCAATTCAAAAATTTACTTCATGCAAGATGCCTAGTTTGCTTCCATTTCTTATCATAGCTTAATGTCGGGATTTATTTCAATGTAGGGTAGTTAGATGTAATTTTTTTTATTTATTTATTTATTTATTTATTTATTTTTTTTTTTTTTTTTTTTTGTAAAATAGTTCTTTTCTTGCTGATAGATTAATGGCCTTAAAAAAAAATTAGACCTATGCCTAAATTCAGAAGTATGAATAGTTCATGCAGAAACCCTAGAAATAGAACTATTTCGTAGATCTAAGAAGAGAATGCCATGAGTAGAATGAATCTATTGTGTTTATAGCATTGTCACCTTCAAGTTTGTACAAACCTTGAGTTGATAAAGTAAAGTAGGGTAGCCTCTGGTAATTGTAGCATTATTGGTGCAATACCAAGGGTCTCCACTTTTTGGCGTTGTTGCTAGGAAGGTGTCTAGTAGATGCTTTTATTTGGTTTTAAAACTATTTTATGCTTTCATTTTACATGTTGTTTAAAAAATATTGAAAAATTAAAAAAACATATATTTTAATGTCTTGTAGGAGTAGGGATACTAAAGGAAATTTTCTACCTAAAACTCCCACATCACCACATAGTCACCCTTCACTCTTCTTCACTGGCTGTGAGGTTAAAAACACCATAGGTGAGCCTTCTGAAATTTTTGAAGAACTTATTGGAGAAGAGGAAGATATTGTTTCACTAGAGGAACCTGATTCACCTATTCAAACCATGGCTGAAACTAAAGCCCATGGAGCATTTCCCATTATAGAGGCAAATGGGGAAACTAAAATGAATAACATTATCCCCTCATCCCTTCCACACTTCCATGGACTTACGTCTGAAGACCCCAAAACATTCGTGTTTTCATTTTTTGTTGTCTTTAGGACCTATGAATATCCCTCAAATGATTAAAAGCTGAAGCTATTCCATCTACCCTTAAGGATGAAGGCTTGCACTAGTTCATGGATATACCTTGGAACAACATCACTACTTGGGCATAAATGCAAGAGGAATTCAATTAAAATTACACAGATTATTGTAGTTCCAAGGAAACTAAATATGAGATATTCAAGATGGCTCTAGGGCTTGATGAATCCCTAGAGGACTATGAAGAAAGGTTCGAGTTAAACTCTAAGAGAGCCAAATATACCCTTGATCCCAGATCACTTAAATGAGTACTTCTCTGATGGATGAGGGAGGAGGTGATAGAAACACTCAATATGTTATTAGGAGGATATATCCACCAGCTGCCTTTATGAGACAATTAAAATTATATTCAGGAACCATTCTAAGGTAGCTAGGAGGAAAGTTAGAGCTATCCAAAGCACACCCAATACCCCTTCCTCTTCAACCTCCATGAAGCATGAGATTGGAAATATGTTGGAGGACTTCAAGAGTGACATGTTGCACAAATTTTCCTTGGAATTGGGCACAATGAAGGCCAAGAGGAAGCAAGAGGAAGTTGAAAGAGCCTTGGCTATTATTTTCCCTAGATGTACTATAAAACACCATAGAAATGAATGGCCATTAAATTTCATAGAGGTTTGCTTAGCCAGTGAAGAGAATCATGCCACAGACAAGTGTCCCTCCTTACCTGGACTCAAAGTTGTATATCAAGGTGGGAAGAAAGACCGGAAAAACTTTGTTTCATCAACCAGAGAAGCCCTCAAGGCCCTAGTTCATATCAACAGGGTATGCAAGGTAACCTTATTCCTACTATCACAACAATCAGAATTCACCTATGAAATCCTTGTACACCCCCACCCCTCCATCCTAGCCTACACCTCCTACTTGGTATTACAACCCTCCATATCATCCTTAGCTTGCGAACCAACCATTTCAACATTATGTTTCGCAACAATATTAGTGGAACAACCCATCCCAAGGGTGGATGCATCAACATAATAAACCACCTCCTATAATTCCTCCCTCCCAACCTCAACCTCAGATTACTCATGCTACCCCACCCAAGTTCCCTCGTATGCCTACACAACCCAATCAAAACCTAAACAATAGAAAAGCACAATAGGTTTATAGTGGAGAGACATCCTATCCGGCTTATGTTGTGGAGATACATGATATTAATATCAGGTTGGGAAGAGTACTCCCAGACAACCACCCTCCATCTCCACCTATAGAGGTTGAGGAGGAAAATGAAGAAAGTAACACTTAGATCCATAACCTCCCTTTCTTGAGCACTTAATCCATTCCAGTTAGCACACCCTATAGGAGATCGAACTTCTGGGAGAATTGAAAAATTTATATAAAAATAACCCTTCTCAAGGCCATCAAGGATGCCATTATTAACAATAGGTCCATCAAGGAAAAGTGCTTCAAGAAACCTGGTAGAAAGAGGTAAAATACCCTCACCATCAATGTAGTAAGACAATTATTTGACTTAGTGTTGGGAGGGGTGATATTTTAAAAGTACCTAGACCCTAGTAGTCCAATTGCAGATGTGCACATATATGGTGTCATAGTCCCCAATACTTTGATTGATCTTGGGGCTACCATAAATTTTATGATGAAGGAAGACATGTTGAAACTCAACCTCCAATGGACTTTTACGAAAACCACAAGAATTCCAAAACTTGCAGGTCAATCCACAGTAACTCTAGAAGGAATTATTGAGGATGTTATGGTTTCAATTGACTCTTGGGAGTATCCCATGGATTTCCTGGTTTTGCATCAAAAACCAAGTTTAATGGATATCCTCTCATCTTTGCGAGACCTTGGTTAGCCGCTATCGATTTTTATATTAGCTATCGAGCTGGAAACATTACTATTAAGAATGGGCCCTTGTCTAAACAACTGGTATTATATCCTCTAGCCTAGCTTTACATTGATCATGATCTACCTATATGGTTGGAGGATGAAGAAGATGAAGTGTACAAAACTACCCCCATTTGTACCATAGATGTTGCTCTTAGAGGGGGGCAGCTTGATGAATATGAACTCATCAACCATGTCATTCAAAACAAGTCCCCCACTAATAACCTGCTTGAAAAACTAGTCAAATAATCTAAAAGCCACCCTTAGATGGAACTGAAATTATTTTATTCAACCTCTGAAACCACCAAGGCTATGGAGTTTGGCCCATCGAAACCTCTGAAGATTAAATCCAACCTCTCAGATAGAGAAGAAGAGCAACTGTGCCAGATATTGAAAGAAAACCTAGATGCATTTTCATGGTATTACAAAGAAATGAAAGGGGTGCATCCCTCAGTATGAAGACATCATATTTACATTAAGGAATGATGAAAGCTTGTACGCCAACCCAAAAGGCGAATGAAACCATCTCTAAAAGACATAGTCAATGAAGAACTGCAAAAAATTGTTCGATGCAGACTTCATTTATCCTATATCAGACAATGAGTGGGTGTCTCCTCTTGTCCTAGTCTGCAAGAAGAATGGAAAATGGAGAATGTGTGTTGATTATTGGGAAATCAACAAAACCACCAAGAAGGACCAATTCCCTTTTCCCTTTAAATACCAACTCTTGGATGGCCTTGCAGGAAAGAAGTTATTTTCATTCTTAGATGGGTTTAGTGGGTATAACCAGATCCAAATCAGCCCTGAAGACTAGGACAAGACTACTTTCACATGCCCTTGGGGTACCTTTGTGTACAGAGTCCTATGATTTGGGTTGTGGAATGCCACAACTACCATGCAAAGAGATGTCTTGAGAATTTTCTCTAAGCTATTCCATGACTCAGTTGAAATCTACATGGATGATTTCACACCCTATGGGGGTTACTTTGAGGAAGATATATCCAATTTGGGAAAGGTATTGAGATTATGCATTTAGATGCATCTCTCCTTGAGCCCAGACAAGTGTGAATTATTGAAAAGAGTAGGACTTGTACTGGGGCACTCAATCTCCCAAGAAGGAATACAGGTGGACCTAAAAAAAATCACCATCATCAAAAGGGTAACTGCTCCTCAAAAAAAGAGATATGTCAGGAGATTCTTGGGTTTAGCTAGCTATTATAGAAGGTTCATCAAATATTTTATAAATTTGGCTTCACCACTATTTGGTTTGTTGGCCAAAGATTCTGAGTTTACTTGGTCCAGTATTTTTTCAACAAGATTTTGAGCTCATTAAGGTAAATTTAACTAGTTCCCCCATTCTCCGAGGTCCAAATTGGATTCTTCCTTTCCACATCCACACATATGCATCAGATAAAGATGTGGGGGCAAAATTGGGGAAGTTAGAAGATAAATTACCTTCTGCAATTTATTTCATCAATGATAACCTTTCCAAGGATGAACTCAATTATACTGTCATAGAGAAGGAAATGTTAGCTTATTATCCATTCTTTAAACAAATTTAGACACTATGTCACTGGTTATCAGACCTTTGCACACACTGACCATGAAGGCATCAAATATTTAATGAAAAAATAAGATGTTAATGCTAGAATGACTAGATTGTTGTCACCATTACAACAGTTTGACCTAGCCATTGTTCATAAACCTGCAAAGGAGAATGTTGTTGTAGATTTTTTTATCGAGGTTATCTCTATCTACAGATGAAGAAGGAATGATGGATGACCAGTTTTCAGACGAACATCTCTTCTTTGTCTCAACATTGTCACCATGGTTTGCTAACATAGCTAACTACTTGGTCACTAAAAGTTTCCCTACTAACCTCTCATTCAAGTAAAAAATCAAGATCATCATAAAAAGCATCCCTTTCACATAGATTGGGGGAAATATCTTCAACATAGGCCTTGACCAAATTATGAGAACATGTGTGAGGGAGAAAGAATTTTTTGATTACCTATCTACATTTCATGATAGCTCTTGTGGAGGCCACTTTGTTGCAAAAAGGACTGCCTTCAAAGTTTTGCAAGAAATTTATTATTGGCCTACCCTTCACAAGGATGCAAGATGATACAGTAGCATGTGTGACCAGTGCCAAAGAATTGGGAAACCTGCATAGAGGGATGAGATGCCATTTCACCCTCAGGTGGCTCTTGATCCATTTGCCAAGTGGGGCATGGACTTCATTGGACCTATTGATCCACCATGTAGCTAGAAAAAGTATATCAGAGTTTGCACTAACTTGTGAAGGTAGAAATCGAGGAGAAAGTAGAAGTATCTTTGAGAGGGAATGTGTTTTACAAATTTGGATATCACAGAGAGGTATTCATTTATCACGGGGCATAATTCACATCTCACCTCATTCAAATTATTTTAAGGACGCCAAAGATAAAACATAAAACTTCCATTTCCTACGACCCTCAAGAAAATGGCCAAGTGGAAGTGACCATCATGTCCTTGGACAATATCCTCACCAAGGTCATGAGTAGCAACAAAAAATATTGAGTAGACATATTGGTAGAAGCTACTTGGGCCTACAATACTACTTGGAAAACAACAACAGGGTTCACTCCTTATGACCTCGTATATGGCTAGAAGTCTCTGCTTTTAATTGAATTTGAGTTCAAAACCTTAAGGATGGAAACTGAGTTAGACCTAGATGTTGGGTTTCTGTTATATTATTTCCACAACTAGTCATGCGTGGGGGGTAATAGGGGGGGCAGTAGCCCCCCCTGTCAGGGTCCGAGGCAACGCCTTGGAAATTTTTTTTGGTCCTCATTTTCTGGTTGGTGGACCTACCCATGGTTTTGTGCATGAGTTTGCACATGGTTTTGGGGCATGATGGTTTTTGGCCCCTCATATTTTGTAGATCCAGTCAAGGGAACTATGGTTATGTTCTAATCCAGGGTTAATGGATTGGGGTTTATGTATGCTTCGGCATGTATATATATGTGTTGTAACACTAAAAGGAATATAATGAAAAATGAAGTTGGTCGTCCTGATTTGGGATCCGGGGGAAAATCTCTGTGTTTATCTATTTTATGTTTTATGCTCTCACTATTGTTTATTTTATGTTTTAAGATTTCTTTGCAGATAATTTCTGTACAGGGTTAAAACCTAAATTTGGTATCAGAGAAGTTTCGGATTCAAGGGGATGCCTTTGTTGTTGAGAAGTTTTTTTCTTGGGCCTGAGGTAGACCCCATTAAGTGGGATATCTACACGATCAATTCTTGCAGTGAAAGAATATGGCGAGTGGCGGGAAGATAGATATCGAGAAATTTAATGGTCAAAGTTTTGATTTTTGGAAGCTTAAGATGGAGGATCTTCTAGTGGATAAATATTAGTGGATCGCAGTAGATCCGGGTAATAAACCAATGACAATGTGAAATGAAGACTGGAAGAAGCTCGATCAGAAGGAAAAGAGAAAAATATGGTTGTGTGACTCAGATTCAGTATTTTTGAATGTATCTGGGGAAGCTACAGTGAAGACCTTGTGGGAAAAGCTAGGGACTTTGTACCAATCTAAGTCTCTGGTGAATAAATTGTTCTTGCAGAAAAAACTGTATAACCTGAGGATGAAGGATGGAGACTCAATGACAGAGCATCTGAACGCCTTCAATACTGTGGTAAGTCAGCTGTCATCTATTGATATTAAAATCTTAGAGGAAGATAAGTGCATCAGTTTGTTGTGTTCTCTACCAGATTCGTGGGACAGTCTGGCTATTGCAATAGGTAGCAATACAATTACCTTGAATTTTGATGACATTGTCTCAGCCTTGCTATTGGGGGAAATGAGACGGAGAAATATGGAGGGTCATAATGGAGATGCCTTATCTGTACGGGGAAGGTCCCAGAACAGAAACAAGAATAAGGTTTTGAGTGGAAGATCTAAATCTCCTAGAAATTTTGTAAAGGTGTGTTGGAAATGCGAAAAGGAAGGGCACTATAAAAAGGACTGCAGATCTAAAGCTCCTGGGAAAGGAAAGGGATCTGGGGATGCTCCTTTTTCAGAGGCAAAAACCACCTCAGATGAAGGTGGGGATGTGTATTTGGCTTCTTCTTAAAATACACATGTAGATCATTATTTATGGTTGATTGACTCGAGTGCATCCTTTCACTTCACTCCCCATAGGGATTGGTTCTGCGAGTATGAGAAATATGATGGCAGTGATGTCTTCTTAGGTGATGATAGGAAGGCCAGAATCATCAGACATGGAAAATTCAAGTTGAAGTTGCAAGGTAGAAGGATTAGAACACTTCTTGGTGTTCTTCACATTCCTGCATTGTCCAAAAATCTGATTTCTGTAAGCAAGATGGATGATGCAAGTGTAAAAACAACATTCGAGAAATATACATGTAAGATGGTTCGGGGAGCACTGGTATTAATGCAGGGAGTTCGCATTGGAAATATGTACGAGCTTTAGGGCAACACTATTATTGATGGGTGCAATAGTTCTGTGGTTCCAGAAAGTGGAGCGGAAAGCCTAGCAGTCTCTAGAGAAAAGACCATGCTATGGCATCAAAGGCTTCGACATATTGGAGAGAAGGGCCTTCGGATACTGCATGAAAATGGAATGGTAGAAGGTATGTCTAATAGCTCTCTGGATTTTGATTTCTGTGAACGTTGTGTATATGGGAAGCAGAGTCGGGTGAGTTTTCCTTTTGGTGCTAAGATGATGAACAAGATATTAGAGCTTGTGTAGAGTGATGTGTTTGGACCTATGTCGATTCCATCACTGGGTAAGTCTGTGTACTATGTTTCATTCATAGATAAATTCTCAAGGAATACATGGATATATTTCTTGAGTAAGAAATCTGAAGTCTTTGACATATTTAAAGAATTTAAGGCTCTAGTAGAAAACCAGACAGAGAAGAAGATAAAGGTGCCGAGGATAGATAATGGTGGGGAGTTCTGCAAGAAGGAATTTGAAGAGTTCTGTAAGAAGTGTGGTATAACACGGTAGAAGACTACTCCATACACACCTCAGAAAAATGGAGTTGCAGAAAGAATGAACAGAACGCTGATGGAAAAAGCAAGAAGCATGCTCAGTGGTACTGAGTGAGGACAAGAATTATGGGTAGAGGCAGTGGAGACTGCATGTTACTTAGTTAATAGATCACATTCATCAGCGTTGGAGGATAAGACTCCACATGAGGTATAGACTGGTAAGAAAGCCTCTCTTTCGCATATGAGGGTATTCAGATGTGATGCATATGTACATCTTCCAAAAGAGAAAAGGAGCAAGCTGGATAATAAATCTGAAAGGTGCATCTTTATTATGTATAAGGATGGTTTAAAGGGTTACAAGCTTTGGAACCTAGAAACAAGGAAGGTTGTGTACAGCTGATATGTGGTGTTTAGAGAGGTGAAAGATATTTTTAAACATGAATTCCTACCCAAGGAACCTGAGAAGATAGAGTTTGAGCTAAAGGAGGATGAATCAAACTCTACAACAAAAGAAGACTCAGAAGAGGAAGATCGACAAAATCCATTTGTTAGAAGATCAGTTCACGAAAGAAGACAACCATAAAGGTATAGTCCATCTGCTTTCTATTCAAATTTTTCTTTAAGTATAGTTGATGATGATCCTAGAATCGTCAGGGAGGCAGTAGATTCAGAGGATGGAAAACTATGGAAGGAGGCCATGGTTGATGAAATGGAATCCTTTTGTTCCTTATTTTCCGGTGGGTGGACCCGCCCATGGTTTTCTGCATGGTTTTGCACATGGTTTTGGGGCATGATGGTTTTTGGCCCTTGGTATTTTGTAGATTTGGTCAAGGGAACTATGGTTATGTTCTAATCCAGGGTTAATGGATAGTGGTTTATGTATGCTTCAACATGTATATATATGTGTTGTAACACTAAAAGGAATATAATGAAAAATCAAGTTGGTCGTCCCGATTTGGGATCCAGGGGAAAATCTCTGTGTTTATTAGTTTTATGTTTTATGCTCTCGCTATTGTTTATTTTCTGTTTGCAGATAATTTTTGTACAGGGTTAAAACCTACAGTAGATATATCAAATGCCAAACAAGAGAGGTTGCTGCAATTAAATGGATTTGATGAGTTTAGGATGCAAGCACTCATTCACATAGAAGTGATTCAGTTGCAAAGGAAGGTCTGGCATGAAAAGAACATTAAGGAAAATACATTTCAAGAATGAGATTGGGCATTGTTGTATGACTCAAGGATTACAGATTTCAAAGGAAAAAAAAAATGACAATATGGATGGGACACTACAAAGTGGAAAAATTTTATGATAATGGCGCAGTTCATATTAGAATCATATATGAGGAAGGAATTCCCCTACTTGTCAATGGTTACAAGCTTAAGGGTTACAAAAAGCCCATATCTAGGGCAGAATTTATAAATTCAACAAATAGGGTGGTGTATGTCATGGGAGACTCCATAGTTTCCAACACCTCTCCCTCCTAGAAAAAAATAAAAATAAAAAAATAAAGAGGCATGGGTGAAAACCTCTTTGAGGCACCCAAGGCCAACTCCAGGGTTGAAAACGTCCATGAGGCAATCCTTGAGCAAAAAAGAAAGAGAGAAAAATAAAAAAAATTAGAAAATAAAATATCCTTAAGTGAAATCCTTTCTAAGGCGCCCAAGGTAGGCTTTCGAGTTGAAAACCTCAGTGGAGGTAGCCCACTTGCCTTCAAAAGAAAAGAAAAAAAGAAAGGAACAAAAAAAGAAATGAAAATAAAGAAAAATACCTATGCACTTATTTCTTTTTCTGTTTCACAGGTTATTGATCAAACATGATTTTTGGGATCCACGGGAGAATTTTTTCTTCATTTATCCTTATCCTCTATTTTCAGACACCATGAAACACTCCAGAACACACCCATTCATCCATTTCACCCCATATATAGGCACAAATTTTATTTTTTTCTCGTAACTGTAATTTCTACAAGTAAATACAATAGCTAAAGGATTCGTGTAGCACTACAGGAAACTACTGTAAATGCTACAAGAAACTCATTCATGAAGGAAAGTCTCTCTCAAGGATCTATAAACTACAAGGAGTGCATCATAGTTTATGTTTTTCATATACCTACCATTCCCAACCCCTTATTTCACTCCATGCACAAGAATTCACTCTCTAAACCCTATGTTGCACCATTAGCACGTAGCTCATATCAAATTGGGAATGAGACCACTTCACTCACCTATCCTCCACTCCATTCATTCCATGACTCCACTATTAACCTCCATAAACTATTTCCCTCCATTTCTGAGAAAAATGAAGTGAGAAGAAGCAAGAATAAGACTAGTACAAGAATTGGAAAGTTTCCTGTAGCAAATCTGTGTGTAGCACAACAAGGCCGAAAGATGAAGAGAAGTTGATGAGGATGAATCCAAAAGACCACCAAAAGACTCCAGGAGAGCAAGAAAAATAGCCATGGAACCTGAAGACCTCCATGCATCACCTACAAGAAGAAGAAAACAAAAAAATATACTAAGCAATTCACTCAGAAAGTAAACAAGAAAGTAAAAATACAGCAAAGAAGAGATCATGGCTGCAACCAATAGCTCTAGCTCCTTGCACTGGCTCATTTAGAACCGCACCAGCACTAGGTAGGCTGAGGTATTTCCTTTCACGTCTCGCTATGCATTCATAATGATCAAAATGGTTTAATGTTAAGTTTTATAAATTTAAAATGCAAAAACGTGGCGAGTTAACTTGGCCACCATCGTAAAGTTAAAGTAGAGGAAAAATAAGAGTACATTCCACCTAGGCAAGTCAAATCAATTCAAGTGATTGTTAATTGGTATAAATATTATTATTACGAGGCTAAGCAACCATTAACTAGAGTGGGACCGATGTTCTCAAAAAGGAAAACTCATGTTAAGTACGAGTCAACACAATGCTCCAAATTTAGTTAAAAATGCCATAAAGGTGAGTTCAATCTCATTTTGATCATTTCACTGATAATTTTGAATAGTGACAATAGAAGGAGAATATTTAGGGCCACCAGGGCGACCAACATCGAGATCAAATCTTACATGTACCATCGTGCTACACGAAAACAGAGGTTTGCTATAGGAAACTCCAAAGGAAGATCAACAAGGGTAAATAGGGAAAAAAAAAGTCACCTGTGGGTGAAATTGCTTCCCAAAGCCATCATATCCTAAGAAATAACACCAGAGGAAAAAGGTAAATGGTTTCCATCCTCCAGCACTATGATTTCTCCATGAAATTTACACACAACAATTTAAATTTGGCAATTAAAGGATAAAAAATTTCTGCATTTTTTAAGACCTCCATCTCCAAGACATATTCACACAACTGTCAAACATATCACCACCTTCCTATCAAAAAAATTAAAATGGGAGGGGGATTCAATAGAAGGGAGCCCACTGACATTAAGATAATTAAGCAACATCCTCAAGTCATGGAAATTTTCAGAAATCACAAATTGCTAGGGTTCCTCAAGCTCTTAAAAGGTTTTGATGAAGAGATAGGTCGAGAATTTGTAGTGACTCTGCAATCACACATAGAGGAGAGAGATACCACTATGTTTAGGGGCCTAGCCATCACATTCTCACCTGAACTCATAAGAAGAGTCACAACCTTGCCTTTAGGACTTAAATGGGTTAAAGAGAGGATGCCAAGCAATGTAGTCAAGAAAATATTATTTTTTCCAGGAGAAGAATACATTGAAGATAATAATGGAGTGAGGCAAGAAAGCCTTCCATACCCTTGGGAAGAAGTAGCCTTTGATATCATGAAGCTTATTTCTTGTGAAGTTATACTTAGTGTGGTCTATGGGTATCATTTCAGATTGTTGAATGAGCTTAGGTTTAAAGTAGAAGTCCCTCTAGAAAATATATTAAGCATCCCTCATTTCCTCCAGAACTCAACCACTAACATGAGAAATAAGGCGAGGCAAAGAAAATACTAGCACTTGGCTCATCATGGCCTTATAAAACCTATAGTGAATGATGCTTTGATAAGATTAAACCTACCTATATCCTAGTATTTATTCATAGACATGGATAGGGAAGCCTTCATAGTTATCCAAACAAGGCAAACCTATGCCTCTAGCCTTAGAGAGAGGGAGGTATAAGAAGAAGAAGAAGAGGC
Organism: Pinus albicaulis; assembly: GCA_034641835.2. Lineage (NCBI taxonomy): Eukaryota > Viridiplantae > Streptophyta > Pinopsida > Pinales > Pinaceae > Pinus > Pinus albicaulis. The sequence continues at coordinate 780,912,624 of CM076583.1, forward strand.
TGAAGAGGAGGTAAAAGAAGAAGAATAGGAGGCAGAAGATGAGGAAGAAAAATAAGGGATGGAGATTGAAGAAGAAAACACAGAGGGAGTAGAGACATAGAAAGAAAAAGATGAAGGGAAGGAGGAAGAAAGGCCTTAGGAAATGAAAGGATTGGAGCCTATGGATAGGAAACCTTTGCTCAAAACACTAGCATGTCACCAGACATTACAGATCAGGAAGTGGCTGCTACCCTAGCCACTTCAACACACCTGTCAAAAAAAAAGGAAGAGGTAAACACCTATGTATTCCGGGACTAGGAAGAGTCAAAGGGTGAGGCAAGGGAAATCATAGACTCCCACCAAGAGCTGTATTTCCATTGAAGAATCACAAAAGAAAGATGATGAAATAAGGTTAGAGGAAGGAAGGGTGCAAGAGGTCACCTCACCTATGAGGACCCTCGTAACCTATATCATAGAACACTTAGAAAGGTTTCCATCACATGCACCTCATGCAACCCCGATAGACCCTCCAAATAATTAAAATGAGAAAAACAGGAAAAATAGAGTCTTTGGCAAGGAAAATAGAGTTTTCTACAGGAAACTCTATCTCTTTTACATGAAACTCCAACAGGCCTAGAATTAGAGAAAAAGTCCTTGGTTGAGGAGGAAAATACAACCATAGATGGGCAAGAGGTCAAAAAAGTTGAGGACAAGGCACAAGATGAAGGATAGGATGAAAATGAGGGAGAAAACGATGACAAGGAGGAGACCACCTCTCTATAACCAGTCCTCAAAGATGTAGTAGTAGTGCCAAACCATAGCCCTCAACCCAATATTAGCTCCTACTACACATACATTGAAGGGAGCAGATTGATTCCTTAGAATTTCAGTGTGCCTTTATTTTATCAGTTGGAAGAGGAGATGGAACACACTCATCATTAGATGAAACTTGCAGCTTCTAAAGGTGTGCATGACATAGCGGTCAAGGAAGGAAAAGTGGTTGAATTAGGGAAGTATTTTTCTGATGTTAGGCTCAGAGAATCCATATTGAAAGAGCAGCTTCAGAAGGACCAAGAAGATAATGTAGCATTGCAGGAGAGACTTCAACAAAGGGACAAACAAATGGCCACCATGGTAGATTTGTGCATGGAGGCCATTCATCACAAATATCCATTAGATTCCTATGCAGTTTACCTCAAGAAGAAAATCAAAACACTAGATTCTAATGGATCCTTACCTTTTCAGAAATGTAGATAGTTCACTAACTTTTGAAACCAGTCAAGTATGCTAGATAAGGAAAAAATGGCATAATTATACATGCACAACCATGTGTTGATAGACTTGAAAATTTGGGAACCCAATTGTAGGATGGGAGACATGTAGTTAATGGAATTGGTATCATGGATGGTTAATGAAGAGACCAGAGCACAAGAAGTGAGAATGGTTACGAGGAGAGAAAATAGAGAACCCTTACACATTAGGGCAGAAATATTCATCCATAGGGGAGTCATCAACAACCATATTAAGATAGAAAAGGATCCTGCACTTGCATGGATCATGTTGATGATGTTTTCAGGTCGTTAGGAGATGAGTTCATAATAGCTAGCCAAAGGAGATCGAACATACTCTATCACAACCTTAGAAACCTGGAGTACCAGACACCAGAAATATTGAGAGGTTCCTTGTAAAGGGTGCCACTATATAAGAAGGCCATGCAGTCCAGAAAGATTCAGTGGCTTGGTTTGAAGCTGAGTCCACCCTTGTTTTTGGGGCTAAGTGATGGAAAAGAACAAGATGAGCAGAACAAAGAATGGGAGGAAGCAGAAAATAATGATGTATTTTACCCTCCCGAAGGGACTCCCACACTTCTTCCTTGGGAAGTCAGAGGATCCATCAAAGATTTGAAAGAAATGTAGAAGGAGGACTAAGTTGCTCAAAGTATGAGAAAACATTTGGTAGGGGGGCGATGATGAGCTCCATCCTTAGGTACATTTGGAGGGGTTAATTGTCACCATTTTACCTTATTAAGTCTCTTTTTCTCGCATTTTAATTATATTATGGTGTTATGTTGCTAGTGTAAATCATGATTAAGGCTTGTCATAATTCAAATGCCTAACTTGAGTTAAATGTAGGAAAATCACAAAGATATTTCTGTTTTGATGAATATTTTTTCATTAAATATCAGATTAGACAAGAAGGATAAATTCTAGGGGGATTTTGCACCTCCTTAGCTCCCAAAGATAGCCAATGTATCCTCAAGATTCCCTCCAACAACTTGAAATCAAAGGTAGCCAAGCAAACTCAAGATCAAGTGCACCAAAGCTACACATCACTTGTAGTCAAAGTGGATGCATCACCTAATTTTTAGGGAGTTGTTGGTAGCTACCCTTTAGGTTAAATAGGGATGAGTAAGAGCTCATTAGGATTCAAACTTTGAAGCAAGATAATAGGCTCTTAGCTCTCGTGATAGGCTTTTGAGACTCTCAAGTTGATTTAATGTTACTATCTACTACAATAAAATGAGTATTCAGATTTTGCTTCACTGATCTAGTTTTAGAGGGCTAGGCTTGTGGGTTAGGGCCCAATCCATTGGCCTCAGTCTCTCTTGTGTATTCATTGTTTACTTTTATGTCATTGTAGATAGTTTTTCTTATGAGTTTTTAGCTAGTCTATTTACTTTTAAATTCACTATTTTTAGTTTTCTTCCATTTCACTTTGCTCGAGATTAAGCTTTCTTACATGTTGGTAGAATAGTTTATAAAATCAGAAAGCTGTTTGTAAAGCCCCCCTTTCTCATCTCTTGCATTAGAGCTTGAGAAGGGTAGACCTTCTCCATAGGCCAAAATTACATTTTAGTTTATGATTTCTTGGAGTGAACAATTAGGTTGATGTAGCTCCATGAAATTTTTTATAATTTTGTGTTAGATTTCTGTTTGTAGGCTAAAGTAGGGTTTCTTTCAAAACTCAAGTCATATTTTCCATTTCCTTCATCATGAATCTATCAATATTTTTTGCATGAACATGTATTTTTCTTGCAGGTGGAAGTAGCATAGCAGAGGAGGAGTTCACCAACAACTTCAACTTCATTTCTCACCCTTCATCAGCCTTCTTTTCTTCAAAATCTCCCTCAGCCCTATTTTCATATTTTTCATCTTCATACCGTGAGAAAACCCTAGAGGTCCAAGACATAATTCTCAAGAGGATCTTAGCTTGGCCAAGGCGTTGGCCACCTCCCACTCATCCAAACACAACTTCACTCCACGTTCCATACACTTTTCTCACCCATTTTTGGCCTCGTATTTCCATTAGACATTTTCCTGTAGCAATTGAGGACTTTCCTGTAGCACTATAGGAAACCTATAGCAGCATTGGTAGCAGCACAAATTGGCCCTTCCTTAAGCCCATAAGCCACCATCCACCTCATCCAGACCTGCCAAAACCACCCAGAAACTTCAACCTTGCACCCATGAGTTCAAACAAGATAAGCCACCTTAGCACTTTCACCTCCTAGCTACAAAACAATGAACTTACAAGCATAGTAAGGTCACGATTAACTACATGATTAAAATAATGATAGATAGAACATAGAGTAATCAGAGTGTATTTATCCATTAGACCCATCAAAGTGTGATTATGTTAGTTTCCTTTATGAAATTTCAATTCAACACTTTACTTCATATAAGATGCCTAGTTTGCTTCCATTTCTTATCATAACTTAATGTGTGGATTTATTTCATTGCATCGGAGTTATATGTAGTTTCTTGTTGTAGAAATTTTATTTTCTTCCTGATAGAGTAACTTCTTTGAATTATATTTAGACCCAAGCCTAAATTCTGAAGTGTGACAGACTTCATCCAGAAACCCTAGAAATATCACCCTTCCATAGAGCTCAGAAGAGGATGAAATGAGTAGAATGCATCTGCTATGTATATATCACTATCACCTCCAAGTTTTTATGAACCCCAGGTTGATAAAGTAAAGTAGGGTAGCCTCTGGGAGTTGCAGCATTCTTGGTGCAATACCAAGGCTCACTAGGTTGCTCCCAAAAATATTCTTACCTTCATAACCATTTTGGGATTTGGAAAATTCAAAATGACATCAAAATTAGAGGGATATATTTTCAATTCACCTCCTCCAACAACATGACCCAATTATACTATATAAGTTTTTCCAAACTCACTCTTTGACATATTTAAAAACAATTGTTCTTTCTTCAAGACATCAAGTACGTTTTTGACATGCATGACATTTTCTTCAGAAGATTTACTAAAATTCAAGATTTCATCTAAGTATACTATCACAAAATCATCTAGAAATGGCCTCAATACATCGTTCATCACACACATAAAGGTAGCTATAACATTTCAAATACCAAAAGGCATAACAAGGCATTAAAAAAAACCTTTCTTTGTTTTGAATGTTGTCTTCCATATGTGACCTTCAAAAACTCTAATTTGATGATAGAAACCCCTTAATTTAAACTTAGTAAAATATTTTTCATCTTTAAATTGATCAATTAAATCATGAATTCTAGGAAGTGGGTGATGATTCTTTATCATATTTTGTTTCAAGGCATGGAAGTCCAGACACATGCGTTATGTTCTATCCTTCTTTGACACCAAAACAATAGGTGACCCACTTCGTGAAGTACTTGGTCTAATGATCCCTTTGTCCAAAAAATCTATAATTTTCTTTTTAATTTATGCACTTTCCATCACTGACATCATGTACATGCCAATCTTAGGAAGAAGACAATATTGTTGCAATTGTATTTCATGTTGGTTTACCCTCTTGGGAGGAAATCCTTTCGGCTCCTCAAAAATCTCATCACATTGGTTAACAACCTCAACGAAACCAGATTTTAATCTTGAATCACAACCTTGAAAAGCTTCCTTTTTAACATCATTCTTTTTCTTTACCAGAAGCACAATATTCTTTCTAGAGTTAATGAGTCTCCTCATTTTTCCGGCATTTACAAATGAAATATTTAGTTTCTGTCGATGTTCTCTAACAATGTACTCTATGCCATCTTTGAAAAAGTGATACTTCTTTTCATGGTGATGGAAAATATCTTTTCTATCATACAAATATGGGCTTAAGAACAAAATTCCAGAAATATCAAGCCGTACTACATCAAGTTCAACTTAATCAAGAAATTTTGTTGTAATTACAAATTTAAAGATGCATTTACTCGTAACTTGTAAGTGTTCATTATTTCATATCCACCCTAAAGGATAAGGTCCTGGATGGGAAATGGTATCTAAGTTTAGCTTCTTAACTAAGTCTTCAGAAATAAATTTTTCTTGTGAACCACTATCAAAAAGTGTATCAACTTTGGTGTGCTTTGAAATGACTCGAATATGGAAAAATTAAATTCTAGTTTTCTCATCTTGAGTATCATTAGGACAAGTCATTCACAATTTTTTTATGTTTGTTTCATCTCCTAAATCGAAGCTGAAGTTATGTTGTGTAGTTGCAGTTGTATTTTTCTTCCCTTAGTTGTTAAAATTCTTTGGTTTCATCTCAGGATGAAGCTTCCAACAATGAGTTTCATCATGACCCTCTTTGAAACAATTTTTGCATGTTAGTTTCTCTCCTTCCTTTTTGAAAGATTCCTTATTCATTCCCTTCCCTTTGAAATTGTTCTTACCCTTGTCTCCCCTTATGAATGGCTTCTTGCTACCCTCTTGTGGATTTTTTTTCCCTATTTCTTCAAGATGAGTTGCCTAGAAACAAACTTCATCTAAACTTGTAGGATTAAACATAATCATAGTATGCCAACAATAACTAGGTAAACCACCAATATATTTAAAAAAAGTGTCTCGTGAATTCAAATCTACACTTAATATCAAGCTTATTCTTCTAAGTTCTTGAGTATAGATTTTCACATTTTTACCCTATAGTTGTCTAAAATTCTTCCAATCCATAATAGAATTTTTCATATAAGCTGGTGGATAAAATTGTTTTCTAAGTGCAACAATAAAATATATCCAAGAGGTGGAGACCTTACCATACTTTCTCATATCCTCTTGTGGTTTGGCTTCCCACCAAATCAAAGAAGTAATTTCCAACCTCATTGAAGCCAACTGAATATTTTTTTCATCATATTTGATGTTTTGGATCATGCAATAAACTTCAAGTTGACGAACCCAATTATTAAGTCTTTCAATGTTCACTTAACCATTATACATATACAACTTGAATTTTGTATCAAGTTTTAATAAGGAATTTTTATGATGCACACTTTGGGTATGTGGAGGTGTTTGAGTAACATTGCTTTTGGAAGAGGAAGAAGATGAGGGTGAGGATGCAGGTGAAGATGATGGTGGAGAAGAGTGTGGTTTTTCACCATTTCCCTTTGAAGACTTCCATCATCTCCTCCTTTTCCTCTAGAATATCCCTCTCCTTTTGAAGGATTCGAACTTTCACCCTGCAATATTGAAGTCCTCTCTTCATAGAGAACCTTGACCATTTTAGACATGTAAAATAAAATTTTTCTAAAAGTATTTTCATCATCTGACATGTTATCAGTTCCTACTTCCTTAGACATGCTTGTTGAAGCTTCCGCTTCAATTTGAGGAAGGATTTGTGGTGAAGTTGAGGCGAATTGGCTCTCATTGTCATTCACCTAGCTTGAGGACTTGCAACCACAAGCTTTCCTTCTCCTATCTTGAGCTTCAACCTTGTAAGAATCACATACACTTGAAAACAATTAAATCCTCACAAAATCAAAGAAAACCTAAAATTTCATACCAAACTTGATTTGTATGAGATCTTAATCAAAATGTGCTTGAGGGTTTTCAAATTAAATGTATTTAAAATGAGTTTTTGAGAGCTTTTATGTTAAATTCTAAACACATAAAACATGTAAATGAACTCTGAAATACACAGAAACATTAGAAAAATGCACCATATTAATAACCACAACTAAGTAGATGATTAAGGAGTTCACCCCTCCTAGGCTATGTCTCTTCGATCCAGCTTTCAATGGCTTGGCCCTCTTTCATTATGCTCAAAATAGTGGTTGCATACATTTATAGTGCTCAAATGGCTTCAAACCCATTCCATCAGTTCCATAATGCAAAAATGCCTATCTAACCTCTTTCTGATCCAAAATTGGTCAAACACTGGAGAAGTTATGAACCTCTCTAGTTTTCCTACTAATTGCTCCACAATTTATCGAAAATCTGGACTAGTCCTACAAATTCACCCATTTTCGGCTAATGGGCCGACAATTTTCCATAATTTCAGGCGAAATTGTCAGACCATTAATTTGTACACTAACAACTTAAGTTTGAATTTTGAATTATTTTTTATGGTGCTAAACAACAATTTTGTAAATAAAAAAATATGGCAGATGGTTTTCTAACCATCGGAGGTCAGAGAATAGGCTGTCACATGGGAATATTGCCAACGACTAGTTGAGAAACTTACCTTCGACAAACACAACAAATATTTTCTAATGGTGGTCACATGCTGTGGTGACTGTGGTGGTTTGGGGCAATGACTAACCTCTGTGCCATGAACCTATTTATCAACACTTTGGTCACATTGTTTTTTTTTGGGTGGGGGGGGCAGAGCTAAGACCTAAACCCGTACCCCCATACCTTTGCCCACCATAACATAAATATAAATTGTGTCATATCATATAATAAGGAGCAATGGTGTAGTGGTAATTTTTGACAATGTTACACCAGAGGTTAGTACATCGAATCCCACGAGTTGCGGTTTGACCCTTAATAAAAAAAATTGGCCTCTCGTCCTGCCACGTGGTAGCCTTCAGTTACGCCACGTGGCAACATGTGGTTGGCCACATTTCCAAGAAGAAAAATTACGTGACATCAAACCAATGAAATCGTGCCACTTGACACCAACTGATTCACCGGAGGAAATACCTTTGACTAGTCAACCTGCCAACTGGGCATGCCCAGTCAATAGTACACACTGTTGATTGGGGTATCCTGCATTTTTTTCAAATAAAATTTGTCTCTTTGAAAAAGTGGACATAATGCGTTTCTAGGAGCATATTATGTCAGTTTTTCATGAAACGAGTTGCTCAATATTAAGAACGATGATATCTACATGGTCATTCAGGTTCCAAAGAATTCTGACAACTTTCATGTTTTAGCATAATTTTGAGCACCTGATCATAGGATAATACTATTAATTTTCTCTTAAAGACACACTTTATTTTCCCTTTCATGAAAGAACCATCATACAATTTTGAATTGAATACAACACAAGGCTTACTTACTTGTTTATCTCGAAATTATATGCATTTTCTCTTATGCCATTTATTGCAACCTGGAAAAGTCATTAAGAATATGGTATCCTATCGTATTTTCATGATGGGGATCCTACTCCAAAAAATTTGAGGTCTAATTGGGACTTCATATTGGGAAGACCCTTTGATTTTTAGAAGCCTCCAATATGATGAACATAAAATAGTAAGAATATTAAAATTTAATCATGAATATCAGTCTGTTGTGGGACACGATTATGGAACAAATGTTTCAATGAATTGAACTTTGGCTCAAGTGTATTCTAGATATTTAATGACCAATTCTTATGTATAACACATTAATTTGGGATGCTTAGTAGTGTTTATATTTCATGTGGAAACTACCCAATGAGTGGTGATGATCGAGTACATGTAAGTTTTATAAACTATGATATGATGTGCATATTACTAGAATGATATCCAATATGAGATGGATGGATTTAACTATGTTGGAGCATCCAATACCTGGTCGGGTATTGGTTATGGATTCAAAATGTGCATGGAGTCGAAGCATGATTTTTTTTTAGTTGATTGTATGTTGTCAACTAGTATTAACTAAGAGTAGAATTAATTTAGGTAGTTGATGTGGTATTTGTGAATAAACCGTACTTGAAGAGATATATTTGACATAGAAATCGAAATTCCTTCATCAAATTTAATTACTTTGTCAGATTTGTGTAGACATAAACAAAGTGGTAGAGAAACATAAGTGACACAGCCTAAGCTGCATAAAACCACTGTATGAAATGAAATGCATAATATCATGTATATAAACCAAGATTACCTCAAACAATAGCCACCTCTCATAAGGAAGCTTTTTTTCTTTATCATAATTATGATTATAAACCATATAAATTTCCCACTTTATGAAATTCATATCTATGAATTCATACTTTGGTTAAAACCCAAAATGTGAACATATAAATATAGTCGGGCCCACAGCATTACTCAACTCACGTTTTTTTTACCAACTATCATATGCATCAGTAAATCTGACAGCTATCAATACGCCCATCAGATCCGACGGTCTTCACATCTCAACATGTATGATTCTTGAACTTTATTTACCTTGAGAAATAAGTTGTTTCCATATGCCATGTGGCACCTCCTAACCACTATCGCATTCTCACAAAAATTACTACCTATAGTGATAAAGTAGTGCGATAAACCCTTGGTGGTTTGTCTAAAAAGTCTCACTATTCCTCTATGAAAAAAACTCCCGGATTCCAAGTAGAACATAGTTCTAAGCTTCTAAGTCATCCTTCTATGGTGACTTCTCTCACGTTTTCAACCCGAAATACAAATTCCAATGTGAACACACTAATGTGATCTCGACAAACTGAGATCCCTACTCTGTTACTCCGCCATTAATTCTCCTTTAAACATATTTAATCCAAGTGTTTCTTACACACAATACACTTTGTCTTCACCACAATGCATTTCAGGATTTGAATATTGTGGCTTTTCAATTTCTCCGAGAAGAAAATTTAATCATTAACTCGAGGCAACTTGTCTTCTTTAGAGAGTTGACAATACACTACACACAAATTGTAACTTATAACTGAGAGATGTATGGATGCTTCCCTTGCTATGAAATTTTCCTTCATTATTTATCACTAAACCGAAAATAAAATTACATATCTTTCCCTTCTCGCCTCTACGCAGTGCGAATTGGACATCAATTTGAAAGGCCATATTGTTTTTTTTAGTGGCATCGATCCATTCTGTGATCGATGTTCATACACAATCCACAAAAAATTGAAATTTTAAATTGAATGTTTGACCTCATAAGAATGTGTAGTCTCTTGAATTCATAATTCCTGTAGCTTAGATACACCATGATAGAAACACGAACTTGAGCTATTTCCAAATTTGAATACTTTGTTTATCCCATCTCTTTCAATATGAAATCTTGCTGATTTATTCATAAATCATAACTCAACAATAAAATAAGTACATAAAAATTATTCCTCTGGCTTGATCTTCTGTATCAATAGCCGTTTTTCTAATCTGCCCGTAGGCTTACAAAAAAAAACTCCTATCTGTCTGTTTACTTTCTATATTTCACTATATATCTTTCATGTCTTTGAAGCTTACAATTTATACAAATGGATTCTACAACCAATTCTAGTCTAGATCCATAACTTGCTCAAAAAAATCCTGAATATCCTCTAAGTCCTCTTTTGACTCAACTAATCCCTAAGGATCTCTCTAATCCAGAAAATCATGAAAAAAATTCCTAATCTAAGATTTACAATTAATTCCAAAATCTTCCAATTCCTAATTCTTTCATGCTCTCCAACATTCGAGAACATTTACAAATGCCTCACCAATTAAATCCTATTCTAAAATATCTCTCATTAAAATCACCTAAAATCTAAACAAATTATTTTAAATTTTTACATAGGAATCCCACTTCTTAGAAAATACAAGACCCTTTATATATATTAAAATACAAAGAATTTTTTGAGCCTAATGTTCCTGCATCAGAATTCCAAAGTAGAAAATAATCATGATCTCCTGATCATGTGCTTCCAACCTTTGTCCTCCTAGATCCCATACTCTATTTTTTTGTTGTCCATAAGTTGCATTGTCTTCATCATTCTTTAGCAACACTTTTCCAGGCTTCCATACTTTATTCTACATCTTCCCACTAGATATGCTTTCAAATTCAGTTCTTGTATTTTACTTGCTATTGTTTCTTTTCTTTCTTGCCGATGTATTCTTCTGAAACACCTTCATCATCAACCTTTTTCTGTTTTCAATTTCTATGTCCATGTTATTTTCTGAATGGTAACCACTCTTCCATTTGTTGCTACTTCCAATTTCTGCTGTAAATATTTTTGTAGATATTGCTCCAAATACTCTTGTAGATATTGCTGTCTCCAAAACATCCTGAATATATCTTAAGATATCTCCCTCTACAACATCCTTCTTCTATTTACTACTTGCAATTTTACTTAAAAAAAATAAATTATCTTCTAATTCTTTAACTGTAGCAATATACTCCTTCACTGTTCTTTGTATACTAGTAAGCATAAAATATTTTGGCAAACTAGTATCTGTTTCTTCAGATATTTCCACTTTATTATCTACAATTCCTTTCTCTTGTTCAAATGTTTCCAGTAAGAATTTCAGCCATTCCCTTTTTACTTGTTTCATCTCAAACATATCATCAATATGATGAAATTCAATTTAAGCATAACCTTCTTCTTCTTCCTTGACAACCTTCAGTGTTTGTCCTTCACCTCCTTGATTAATTCTGGAAATTAATTCAAATTCTTCAAATAGTGTATCCTCGTCCTTTATCAGAATAGAATTCTGATTTTCCACCACTATGACAGTTCTAAGGGTCTGTCCTATAGTCTTATCTTGTCCAATCAGATAAGCTGAGTCCTCTTTGTCATCAACAATAAAAGGTTCCTTCATATGAGGCATAAATCTCTCACCTTCCTTGTAGATGCTCTCCTTATTAAGTAAAGAATATATGGGTTCCTTCTACTGCAAAAATTCATATTCATTCAATACAACTCCAAGAGATGAATTGGTTTCTGCAAGACATGCAAATATGGTCAAATTATCAATCTTGAAAACACGATACCCAATGGTGTCATTTGATGATCCAGTCACCAAATCTTCCTCTTGCAATTCTAAGTCTTTTTCAGGACTCAGAAAGTATTCACTGCCTTCCTTCTCAGTTTCCATGGTTATCTCCATTGTACCAATCACCATGATAGAATGATGATTCTTCACTATGTTTTCAGCTAACATAGTTTCCTTTTCATTAGATTCTCTGACATTTTCCATTTTCTATCCTCATTTACTTGCATAATTAAGACATGAATTATTAGTATTAAGAATACAAGACCTCAATGTCTCTTCCTCCTTTGGAAACATCTCAATATGTTGCTTTGATTTTCTCTAACTCCTTTGTCAGCACATCAGTATGCTGATTTAAATTCTCCATGATACTGTCAGCTAGTCTCTCCTTCATATCATCTATTTCAATGATGTGTCCCTTCTCTAGTTCACAATAATGAACTCCCTCGATTTTCTGAACTCTTATTACCATTTTTGCATTCTTACTCTCTATTTTTCGACTATCATTCATAAAAATTTCTTTGTCTTTCTCTTTTAGCAATTCATCCTGAGTATAGTTCATCTACTTTTCCAAGTCTATTCTTTGAAGATCTAACTTTCTATATTACTCAAAAATTTAAATTGGGGTAGAATTTTGAAACTTTATGCAGTTTTTCACACCTTCAGTTGTTGTTGACCAATCATCAGATGGCTCTTCTTCCTCTGTTTCAATATTATGCTACATATTTCCATGACCCCTCCGTCTCCTTTTCTTTCTGAGATCTTGCTATCTCAGCATTAATCTGAATAGATTTCAGATTCAACTCCTTCTCCTTAACAAATTATAAGGCTTGTTCATCATCCTGTGATGTACCTACAGTCATACACAGATCATTAGTTTTAAAACCACAAGACCTTTCAGTCTCATTTATTTCTTCAAGCATCAATCTTTCACAATGTACTTTCTCATTTCCAGCAGAACCTATTTTTTGTGATTCAATTCCTTTGAGTCTTTCCTTTTCTAACAAATAAATATGTATCTGTTCAAGTTCTCTGAACTTTTTCATTAGCTTAGCATTCCATTTCTTTTGCAATAGGTTCCATCTAATCCATTTCCTCATTCTCCATTCATACTTTCAACATTCATTATCTTTCTCTTGTATTCATCCCTATAATACCTCTAGTTGTACTTTCATCACTGCAATATTTCTCTCTGATCCTCATCAATTATCTTATCTTCATGGAATTCCTTAGAATCTCTTATTTGAGCCTCCATGGCCATCTTCCTTATGAGCTCATCAATTCTCAGTTGTAATCTGCAACATAGCCTTCTCTTGTAGTAATCTCCTTTTGCTACTCAATACCCTATCAGGCTTCCTTTCTGAGCCTGACCTCTTCCTAGGTATTCTTTTGGTTCAATCTCTTGAACCTGTTGTCTTTTGGTTGTTGCAAATTCTTTCAATATTCTACTACACTCTATTTCTAAGTGTAGGCTATCTGTCATATTCAAATTTGATCTCCGTTTCCTTTCTGTCATCACCATTGTACCTGCATACACATCTTTCAAAACATAAATTTGTAAATCTTCAAAGCACATTTTACTTTTAACTCAGATTCTGTAGATATGAATTTCCTCATAGTTTTAGACTACCAACCTTCCACTGCATACCTTTTCCCATTTACAACTGTTGCCAATCAGATTTAAAATTTGATCCTGTAACTTCTTTTTCAATCTCTATTACAGCTTTCTAAAAAATTTTAATTATATTTCACAAAAAATCAATCATTAAGTAATCATACTTATTTCCAATACGTGCAGAATCCACCTCTGATTTGATACCAAAATTATGTAGCCTAAGCTGCATAAACCCACTGTATGAAATGAAATGCATAATCTCATGTATATAAACCAATATTACCTCAAACAGTAACAACCTCTCATATAGAAGATTTTTTTCTTTATCATAATTATGATTATAAACCATATAAATTTCCCACTTTATGAAATTCATATCTATGAATTCATACTTTGGTTAAAACCCAAAATGTCAACATATAAATATATTCGGGCCCACAACTTTACCCAACTCACCCTTTTTTTACCAACTAGCATACGCATCAGTAAATATAACGGCTGTCAATACGCCCATCAGATTCGACGACCTTCACATCTCAACATGTACCATCCTTGAACTTTCTTTACCTTGTGAAATAAGTGGTTTCCATATGCCATGTGGCGCCTCCTAACCACTATCACATTCTCACAAGAATTACTGCCTATAGTAATAAAGCAATGTGATAAACTCTTGGTGGTTTATCTAAACCCTTTCACTGTTCCGCTATGACAACAACTCACGGATTCCAGACAGAACATAGTTCTAAGCTTCTAATTCATCCTTTTGCTGTGCCTTCTCTCACGTTTTCAACCTGAAATAGGAATTCCAAAGTGAGCACACTAATGTGATCTCGACAAACAGAGATCCCTCCTCTATTACTCCGCCATTAATTTTCCTTTCAAAATATTTAATCCAGGTGTTTCTTACACACAATACTTTCTGTCTTCACCACAACGCACTGTAGGATTTGAGGATTGTGGCTTTTCAGTTTCTTCGAGAAGAAAATTTATTCATTAACTCAACAACACTTGTCTTCTTCAGCGAGTTGACAATATACAACACACAAATTGTAGCTTATGACTGAGAGATGTATGGATTCTTCCCTTTCTATGACATTTTCCTTCACAATTTATCACTTAACCCTAAAGAAAATTACAGATCTTTCCGTTCTTGCCTCTACGGAGTGAAAATTGGACATCAATTTGAAAGCCCATATTGTTTTTTCTAGTGGCATCAATCCATTCTGTGATTGATGCTCATACGCAATCCACACAAAATTTAACTTTTAAGTTGAATGTTCGACCTCTTAAGAACACACAGTCCCTTGAATTCATAATTCCTGTAGGTTAGATACACCATGATAAAAACACAAAATTCAACTATTTCTGAATTCGAATACTCTGTTTGTCCCATATCTTTCATTATGCAATCTCTCTGATTTATTCATAAATCATAACTCAAAGATCAAATAATAACATAAGAATTCTTCCTCTAGCCTGATCTTCTGTATCAATGGAATTTTCTCTAATCTTCCTGTAGGCTTACAAAAACAAACTCCTATCTGTCTGTCTACTTTCTATATTTCTCTATATATCTTTCATGTCTTTGAAGCTTCCAATTTATAGAAATGGATTCTACAACCAATTCTATTTTAAATCCATAACTTTCTCAACAAAATCCTGAATATCCTCCAAGTCCTCTTTTGAAAGAACTAATCCCTAAGGATCCTCTCTAATCCAAAAAATCATGAAACAAATTCCTAATCTAAGATTTAAAATTAATTCCAAAATCTTCCAATTCCTAATTCTCTCATGTTCTCCAACATTCGAGAACATTTACAAATGCCTCACCAATTAAATCCTATTCTAAAATATCTCTCATTAAAATCACTTAAACTCTAAAAAAATTATTTTAATTTTTTACAGAGGAATCCAACTTTTTAGAAAATACAAGACCCCCTATATCTATTAAAATACAAAAAAATTTCTAAGCCTAATGCTCCTGCATCAATAAATTAATAGGGAAATCTACCTTATTAATCCTGATTATTTAATGGCTATAGCTTGAGATTACTTGAAGGCTCTGTATGTGGAATACTATTTGAGAAAAAAAAGTCCTAATATATATCATTCTTATAAAAGAATTAAAGTAAAAACTTTTAATTGTATAAATGAGATTGACTCAATTAACTTACCTAATTAGATCAACCCAGAGTTTATATTAAAAAATAAAGGGATAGTATATGTAATAGAGCCTTGTACAAGAAGAGAAGTCACGTGAAAGATTTTAAATCTATAATTACATTATTGACTAAAAATTTCAGTTACATTCTGTTATTTAAAAATTTAGGAGTGGGTTAAACATGATCCTTTTTAAAGGCTAGTGGTCCTCTCCACCTTGTAATTTAAATAAACCTTCAGTTGATGAGAATGATTTATTTCCAACACTAGTCGATACTAAGTTGATATTTGAAAAAATCCAATAGTAGAAGAAATTAGTGTTGTAATATTCAAGTTAATTGTGTCCTTCAAGTAATATATTAAATATAGACTCCATATATCTGTATAAAAAAAACTATAAAATAATAAGTGATAAGAAAGAAAGAAAAAAATCAACTAAAAATATATAGTAGTGGTGGAGAAATAGGTAAATGCATTGAAGTAGTAGCACAAATTAAAACAAAGTTGAGAGAGCATCTAAGATGAGAAGGAAAAAAACTTTGATAGAAAATATTGTAGTGGGAAGGGACTGAAGGAAAAATTCAAGAACATGAAGTAAAATAAGGAGAGAACACACAAAGAATTGAATGCGCTAGATGGTGATAATACTGTATTGATTGAAGCCCCTTGTATGACATTTTTAGAATAGTTTCTTGGGTAATGACAACTGAAAAGAGTAGGTGAGTTGAGATTGTAGAATTTAATTGATTTTATGAAAAATAAATCACAAGAGTGATAATCATGTGTTGGAATCATTTGTAGAAAGGAAAATGGATCCTAGATTGGAGAGAAATTTCTTGATGGTTTTTGGTTTGAGTAAAAATTTGTATAGAAAAAATACTACAGAGAATGATTAAGGAGTCAATATCTGCAATAGGTAGTCACATAATGAGTACAGGTCAAAATAAACGTTGTAGACATGTATCCTCCTATAAAGTTGGTAGCCTTTCCAGCTGAGTTACCTATGTTGACTAGTATGCATGGTTGATGTACAATAAGGATACCTCTATAAGAGAAGAGGTCCAAGACATTGTTTCACTCTTGCTTAGGATGAGAAAGGAATTAAAGGTGGTGGAGATTTTGAATGCTTATTTTAGGCCTATGTAGGTCATCATACATAATATACTAAGTAAATGTGAGTAGAAAACATTAAATGTATGATATAAAATGAATGATTGGTTCAAATAGGTACAACCACTCCAACTACATTTCATATGGATAAATACATATCAAGACTAACTACAGACTCAGTTAGAATTCCATCACAAAATTTGATTCTTCTTATGTAGTGTATGTGTGATTTCTCTTATTTCATAATATGACTTGTTTATTTTATGTGTAAAAGTTGAGATTTTAACAATCACAAACATCATACATTGATACATGTGAAGACACTTCCTATGAGGAGTCATATGAAAATATGCACTTAACTTGTCTAGCCATGCCTCATTATTTAAAAATGTGCATGAAGAATTCAAGTACGAATCCCCTACATGTAGGTATTTTCATGTATATAAGGAGCATCATCATATCCCTTCCCTTTCTCGACAATTTTGGATCCACCCCTAAAAGGGACGCATCTTTTAAAATTGGTTCTTGAACATACTCCAGGAACCATTCAAGCGGAAATTCATTTAGGGGTTCTACTTTATTAATTCTCTTTATTCTACTCCATTCTTGAATATGGCTGGATATGTGAGTGGATTTTCTTTCTTTGAAATTAGAAAAAGCCTCATTCCTAACTTCATAACTCACAGGTAGCAGAAAAATTGTTCAAAAATGTTGTTTCCAAATTGTTAAATGTAGAAAATGATCCCCGTGTTAGGGTGGTGTTAGCTGGCTACAATATTTTCTAGGGTGCACTGGAACCATTTCAATGTGATTGAATCATTAATTAGATAGTTTGAGGAACACGAAATATGAAACATGGTATTATGATCAACATGGTGTTTAGTGGAATTACCTTCAAATTTTGGGATATCTAAAGGAATTTTGATGGGGAAAAGGGGCCAATTTCAGTCATATCAAATTCGGTCATTCATCAAATTCAAGATATCTAGAAAATTCAAATTTTCTAGAAACGGTAAATGTGGATAAGCTATGATGTTCCACCCCCAAGAGAGAAGGATCATGGATGCTTGTAACAAGGAAAATAATAATCTAGATTTTGACTTGTACTGTGTTGCCAGGAACTGTTTGTTAAAAATGCTTGATTAAAATTAAAATATTTAGGTTTGGGATAAAATGAAGGAAATACTCTAGTCACAGAGGTACCTTCAGATGAATAGGTATTTCCACCTCTCGACGAGCCATACAAATAGTAAAAATGTTAGTAAGGGTTCCATGCACTCATAAAATTCATAAAACCTACCAACATACCAACCAAAGGGAAGGAATTGATCCCTTACCAGCCAAACAACAAAAACGGACATCACTCATTGACCCACTTGAAGAAAAGAATGCTCCTTCACTCTACCTCAAGAGCCCTTGGAAAGGATTGAATATGGTATAAAATCTAGGAAATGGAAAAGGAACATTACCTAATGAGTAGTTGAAAGTGGTAACTTGTCAAACTCTAAAGGTAAAACCCTACAATGAGGTTGAAATAATTTCCATGGTTGGTATCAAAAAGGGGATGGTGGAAAATAAAATGGACGACACTGTGGAAATATTGACTAGAGGAATCCCAACAGATAAATTACTAGCATAATAAGTATAAGGCTAGCTGCCCCCACTCTGACCATGAGTGGAGGTAGAGGCAGTAGCTACTGAAAATGGAATAGAATTAGAGGAAACAGACAAAGAGGGAAAGTTTCTTCCCCCACTAAAAACATAATATGGGGTGTGAACAATGGTGAATTCAATAATCATACTATTTCCACTCACATTTGCGATTGAAAAAAAATATTGTTGAGAGGAGTACTCTAAACCAACAAACCTAGAAAAGATACAACTATCAGATGGTCCCTTGGAATGGAATTTACATTATGCCCAAAAACATCTCAGATATACTGAACCTAAATAGTGTAAAATCCTATGAATACCTTGAATAAACATAATCAACTTAGAAGATGACCATCCAAATCATGAAGAATCCCTTGTGTTTCAAGATTATAGTTTGATGATGATCCCTCTGAGAGAGGATTTACTTTCAATGTGTGTGTTTGCAATGACTCAAAAGAAATCGAAAAATAATTCTTATACATTTGTGGTGAAGGCTTAACACTCGTGAGATAAATCCAACAAATCCTCTTATAATGGTGAACTAACTCATCAACCACTCTTGAAAAATAAAAATAAAAATATACCAAACACCCTATGGCAAGATAGGAGCACAAATAACTGAACTAAAAGGATCCTATAGATATATAAAAAAGAAACACATTTTTATTATTTCCACTTTTGTTGATCAATACCCAACACCCAAATACAAGAAAGTAGATAAAGTGCTTTTAAAAGTAAAACTTGGGATGATGAGAGCCCAAGTACTACTATCAAGGTAACAAAAATAACTATCCTAACCTCATGGAAATAACTTTGACCAAAGTAATTACCCTTTCTCCGTCAAGCACCCTTTAGAAACAATACAAAAATGATACAATGTCTCTCATAGGTACCATGGGTATTCTCCCTTACACTCACATATGAGGTCCTTGGATAAGAAACTAAGTTGTGAATTCATAATTATAAGTTAAGGGGGATAGTTTTGGGTAGCTGTTTAGATAAGTAGGAGACGAGGTATTTATCTTTCCTTATCCTCATATGGCCTAGTGGTTTGACTCTTGTATTATAGGAGCTTCCCTAGCAACCTATATGAGATTGGAATTCAACACTTGTTAATCAACTTCTAATTATCAGTTTGAGTGCCCTTAGATATTTTACTTCCCACACCTATTCCAAGGACCTAAAAATCCTAGACAAATTAATGTTCTATGAAAAAAATAAAAAAGTCTAATTTATTTGATTAAGATTGTATTTTACTTTTCTGTTATTTAAGTCATGGTTATGGAAGTGAAACTAGTGATATTTTGACACAAAGGAAATAAAAAAAATAACACATAAATACATGAAATTCAACTCTCTTTCTTCGATGAAAATATTGATTTATACAAAGGTTTTATGAATTACAATACAATATCTTTTACCCCTTTCAAATTTAAGAAGAACATTTTTCACACTATTTTTTAAAGTTGACAAAGACACTAATTTATTCACACCAAACAATATGAAAACTACCCTAATTTAAGTATCAAATTGAATGCCAACGTGAAATTATAAACATCAAAGAAATAAAAGAAAGAACAATACTTCAACTAACAAACATGATGCATATGCTAAAAGTGCCAAAAAACAAGAACAAACTACCCACAGGAACACATAAATATAAAAGTGAAATATTCATGACTTATGTAGGTATGGAAGCTAAACAATATTCTTTATTCTAATTACAAAGGAAAAGTAATGAACATAAAGGAATGAAAAATAGAAATATATCAACACGCAACAAAAAGTGAAATAAACATACAACAAAACAAAGGAAATACAAACACAAACGTTTGAAAATAGGTATAGAACAAGAAATAAGAATGAAAAGGAGCCAAAGACCACCAAGGAAGAGCAACAAAATTTTTTCAGAAGAGTCCGAATAAGTAGAAAAAAGGTCTAGGGAACCAAACATAACCCAAAACAGTTACAAACCTTGAAAACCTAGGTTGATACTAAGGTTCCTTCATGTGACCCAACACAAGAGATGAAAAAGTGCATAAGAAAATAACTAAATTTCAAGAGATCTCAAAGAAAAACTTTTAAATAAAATGATAAAAAATATTTACCACTCTAGGTAGAAGGGATGGTAAAAAGCTTCCCACCTACAGAGGAAAAATTTACCATTGCTTTAGCAACCCATGTGTATACATGACTATAACAACAAAAAAGTGTGTATGTAAAGAAATATCATCAGGAAAGCCTATGTATATGTTTAAAGGCAAGTAAATATAAAAATAATGTCATGTATATGAAATACGAAGATAAAAATAAATATTCGAACAGAGGCCAAGAGACTCAAGAACAAGGAAAAAGTACATGAAACACCTAGCTCAAGGATACAACCCTTACGAAAGAAACTCAAATAAAAATTTCCCCAACATAATTTGCAATTCTATTATAGGATAATTTCTCTTAGGCTAGGGTTCATAGCCCAAACAAGCTATAAGTAAATGAACAACACATAAAATTCAATCAATCATACAATTTACTTAAAATTCAAAAATTAGGAGATGACAACTTATAGGTGGGTCCTATGTCTAATGTAGATCTCGAAGGTTAGAAATCCTCATTTTTCCACTAAAGGTGTCGAACTGCCACACAAGAAATAGACTAGGGATAAAGAAAAATGAATTCAAAGCATACAAGGAGATAAATGATTTGTTATTCCACCAATTATAAAATAAATAATCATAAAAATAACATATGAACAAATAAATTGGAACAGAAAATGAGATTCTTTATTGAGATTAATAGCACAAATGTAGCTACATTATCAACTAATCCTTATGACAAGACCTGAGAAGAGCGTTCATTGGGATCCCATCCTCCAGACCATTAAATGTATTCTCCTCCAATAAAATCTATATGAGTGCGAGATAATGCAACTCAATATTACATGTCTAGGGTTTTTTCAGGATGTTGAATCCATTTATGCATGAAAAAATAGACTTTAGACAAAAACTAAAAACCATTTGACAATAAATTGTTTTGTTGGATTCTAGCTAAAACCTCTAAAACATAAAATAATTAGATATCACCAAAAAAAAAAAAAATTATAAAAAATTTACCAAAATATGCAGAAATAAAACTTTATAATCAAAATTTTCATTAATTAAATACAAATATAAACTTCAACCAAAAAAAATATTACTATTTGTTTTTCTAAAACTTTCAATAAAAAAAAACTAAAATTTTCTATTTATTAATTTACCCCCTACAAACTCAATTCCACACTTTATATATTTGAAACCTACTCACAACAAATATAAAATTATGCTTTGGTAAAGAAAGGTAACCATAGTAAAAAGGGTGGATATGGGACCATATAAGGTGGTGTTTTCTAAAACAGGAAGACTTTCAAAAAGCTAAAGCCCCAATAGCTGCTTATGCAATTCTCTTTTATGATTTATTTATCTCACTGCTCATAATAAATAAACTTATAAATTACGTAATTAGGTAAATAAAGGTAACCATGACCGGATATGGGACCATCTAAGACGGTGAGGACTTAAAAGAGCTAAAGCCCCCAAAGGACAGTTCTCTTTATGAAGAATTTATCTCTAAATATATAAGTCGGTAGAAAGAATTAAATTTTAGTTCTGTCACAGGAGGGGAGTGATATGTGCGGATTCACAAGTTTCAAAGGTGAAATAGAAAAGGGAGAGGGAGCGTCTGAAATGTGTAAGGAAAATTGTCCTTTCTTTTCACTATGTTTTAATTTATTAATCGTGATAGGAATATTCTTGAATATCACTCATAGATTTCTTGAACCGTACACTTTAATTTGAATATCACTCTTAACATATTAACATAATTATATATTTATAGGTAAAGTATTTATATTTTAAAATTTAGTCTAAGTAATAGATGAAATCGTTTTTTAAGAATTTAGTAATATAATTTATAATCATATTATGATTTTTTGTTATTTAAAATACATTTTTGAATGTATAAATAAATTAGCATCTAGAAAAAATTTACCATGTTCTATTTTTGCAAATTAAACAACTTAAAGTTATGATTTTAAAAAATTTGTACATGATTTTGAACATAATTAACCAGAAAAAAACTCGGAAAAAAATCATTTAGTCTATTAGTTAAACTACCCAATATTTTACACTCTTAGCCACATATGATTTAAACACTAACTAGCTTATATGCATCTTTAGTTAGGATCTACCAAGGGCCAAGAGAGATCAAATATCTTGAGATGCAAACTTCTTTTTAGAGTGAAAAGAGATTTGATCCTTCTGTAAATCCAGTTAAGATGGATCTAGGCTGGTTTAATCCCCTCTTTCAATAGGTTATATTCCACATGGATATCATGGGTCAA
The DNA here is from genome assembly GCA_034641835.2 of Pinus albicaulis. NCBI lineage: Eukaryota > Viridiplantae > Streptophyta > Pinopsida > Pinales > Pinaceae > Pinus > Pinus albicaulis. The sequence goes on from CM076583.1 coordinate 780,935,397, forward strand.
TATCCTAAATTCTAAATACCATGAGACAATACTGTGGGTCATTTTTATTTTTATTTTTATTATATTTTTATATGGTAATTTTTATTTTGTTATTGTTTTATTTTTATTTTTTTATATATTGTTTATATGACATTACATTTATATTTATATTTAAATGTATTTATTTATTTTTATATAATTTGACTTAGTCAAAATGTTAAACATTACATATCTACCACATTGGGATGGAGAGCGACTCTCCAAACAATAAAAATACAATAAACTAGCAATTGCACCACATGTTGCAAAGGAAACATTGTAAGGAAGTATCAAAGTGAATAGTAGCTTAGAAGAAAGAAGACATAGAATATGAGTCATCGTGAAGAAATGAGAAGAAATTTTTAATTGCATGGAACGAGGTCATCGAGGTTTCAAAGATATTGATGACAAGAGTGATCAACATATAGACACTCCATAAATGTTGGGAAGATGCATGGAAAGGACAGGTCGAAGGGATGAACCCTCCTATATCACTAGATTGTCATCAATACCCATATATATGTAACCCCACATAATTTGTTCACATATATAATAATAAATTGCAGATATTGAATTAGGTGATTGGGGGTGAAATTCCTTTGGTGATTGATATCAAATGAAAAATCCTAGTGTAAGTTGATTGTTCACAAAAAAATGCCTCCATTCAACTTGGATGCATAATGTAGAAACACAACATCATGATATAAAAACATCAACAATTTGGAAACACTATGTTAATCTATTCGGTGAACCAACTTAAAATGGTCAAAAATATCTAATTCGCTAACTAATCCTCTTCAAATTTAGATTGAGTATTTCTGAGCCACTCAATAAATGGCTTAAATTTTTTACACATTGAAGATTTATTTCCTCGGGCACCCAAAGTATTATTATCATACCACTGAAAAATAACATCATCTCCTAACATTCGATCACCATATAAAACTTTCATAACCAAATCAACCTCCTTGATTGCATCCACACTAGCATGCTTTCAAAAAGCATCAATTACATTCAACAACAACAATTGAGAATCTTCATTGTAAGAAGATTTGGGAAAGTAAATATTTGTCTTTGCAACCTACTTGGAAAATCCCTTTCCAACAACCTTAAAAAATACCTTGAACAATGTAGTCATCACTTCTTGAGAAGAACCACTAAGAGATGTTTTGTGCTCCACCAACTAATTAGGAGGCATTCCCTTTTGAAGAAAATCATTAAAATCAACAAGAAGCTTAGTGTGAATGTGTAGCCCTTTAGATATCTTCAAGTTTTTCTCATCAACATCACTCTCTTCCTCCTTATCATCACTCTCTGGCATAAGTCTATTGGTTTCTTATCATTCTCAGCAACAAGCTTTCTCTCAAGATCAACCATTGTGTTTTTTGAAATGATATTCCCTATAACATTCATATGAGTACGTTGCTTTGTATCTTATTCATGTATTATTAACATCACCATTTCATTGGTAGCAAGAGTCACTTTCTCCTTGATCCTCTTTTGAGCAACCTTAACAGAGGTTTTACTCTTCTATTACACTCCATCATCACCTTCCTCATGATGGTCATCCTATCTCCCTAAAGTGGATTGATCAATGATCTGATCTGGGTGGCTGACTTGTTTTTCTATGCAAGCACCTCCCACTCAAATAAAACAATTTAAGGATCTTTCTTATACATGCATGTGCAAAATTGAATTCTTGATTCAGGAATATGTGTTTTAACTAGTTTAAGGCTTCATGTGTGAGAAATTAAACATTTGTTTAAGTTTATTAAGATAATTTACATCAACCATAAATTAAATCAAATTAACCAAAAACACATAACAACAAACATAATAAAGGAGTTCACCCTCAACACTTGGGCTATGTCTCCTTGAGCATCCATCAATGGACTTGGCTCTTTGGGATTAAGATAGTAAACTTATTTTACAAGATGATGCTCAAATCTATTGGTTTTTTGGACTGTACCAATGGGTTTAGAATACCAAAATACCCCTCGATTGACTGCTCAATCTCTGGAAATGGACCTAGGCTTCCTTGGGCTTAACCTCTTCTATATGTGTCCTTGAGCTTCCCTGAGCTTCTCTATGGCCGAAACTCTCCTAGAAGTCCTCTTATGCTCCTGAAACATACTCTAATATCTCCATCACATATCAATCATCCAAAATAGGTTTTTCATTCGCTCAGAATGAACTCATGCTCCCTGTTCTATGCCTTCAACACTTAGTGGCACTAGGCTCCTCGAAACTTCCCTGTGAATTTTTCAGCTTTATAAGTCTCCAAATAGCTTTTAAAATCACTCCATTGGATTTAAAATGTCCAAGATAGTCAGAAATGACTATTAATTCGCTCAAAATGGCCTCTGGTTGCTCTGGCTATGCCTCCAACACCTCGTGGCATCCTGTGGCTCTACGCTCACTGAAAAATTCCTTGTAGCATCTCGGCCTTAATAAGTCTCCAAATTCTTCTTTAAACCCCATAATTGGATTCATAAGGTCCAATATAATCAAAAATTACTATTGGTTTCCTGAGAATGGCCTTTCGCTGGCCTGACTAGGCCTCATTCTCCTGCTGGCTCCTGGTGGCCCTTGGAACTTCTCTGAAGAAACATCACACTCAGAAGTCCTCAAATGGCTTTGAAAACCTCAAAAATGGATTTTCTAAGACAATTACAGTAAAAAATGACTATTCATTTTCGAAATTTGGCTGAGTGATGCTCAAGATAGAGCACAATTAATTTTTCCCCAATTTCCTCCACTAAATGTGGCTAGACTGCGATATAGCCCAGCTAAATTCAGCCTGAGCACCAACTTTGGCGTGCCTCTATTTCCTTTGCCATATCATGCTTAGTAGGAGTTTAATTAGGGTTAATCCCCATAATAAGGGCGGTTAATTCGTGCTTAATTACCGCCTTAATCCGAGGATTGGTGGTTGTAATATGCGTTAAGAAGGTGGATTAATGGTTATAATCCCATGGTTTAATTTATGCGCATTGGTGCTTTAGACCTTGGGTCACGAGCATTATCCTATGGGGGTGGGGTTGGCCCCTCTACTCCCCCGCATGCAAAAACTTTAAAGCTTAAATATGATGTCGATCCATAGTCTATTAAGAACCACTTATGTGGCGTGTTGGCACGTGGGCGCGCTAGCCGGGGGGAGGTCGGGGGTTCGAGCTCAGCCTCCCATATATAATTTCGATACCAACTGTTGGGCCCAAGTGGCGGCCTCAAGGCTTGCCACATGGCGCCCTTTGATTGGCCCGACCTTCAACCTATCCAACCCGATGCTGACACTTGTCACAATCCAATTGGCCTAGAAGGAATATTTTTGGGAATATTCCAGGAATATTCCTTGGAATAATCATTTTTTTTAACTGTAAAAATGCCTAGTCAACTCTGGTCAAGTGTCAAAATTTGCAGTTTACTGGGCCTTTCAAAATGGGATAACTTCTTCATAAAATGTCAGTTTTTTGAACCATTCACGGCGCTAGAATTAGGAAGATGAGATCTATCCGGTCACTCAAGTTTGGCACACTTTTTAACACTTTGAAATTTGAGCTATCCCTTAGGCCTTGATCCAATTCTGATCACTCCTTCCCACTGACGGGCTTTTGGACCCAAAAAAACTGATGATTATCTGCCTTGAGCTTCAACACTCTGCTACTTTCAAGTTATATTAACTAATTTTATCTGACAAGTCTCCTTGAAAATCACCCTGACATGCCTTGCATTGCAACTGACTATGTCTCTTGACCACTGCACTCTGGCTGTTGCTGACCCACTTCAGCATTGCTGGCTGCTGTAAAATAATACACACCTTTTTGTACCACTGATCTCTCTATGTGCTTGGAAAACTATTATCCTTCCCACTGAGAATGAAGTCGATCTTGCAACTATGGCATACAAGCTCTGTCTTGGAAATCCACTTTCCATATTAAGCTCACAAGATAAGTGAACTCTTGGTGTAAAAAAAAAACCAGCTTGTTTTGCAATGGCTGCAAAACATTTTGTGTCTTGTCCAGTTCCCACTGAATGGACTACAAACTTCCTACAACATTTGTCACAATAACGCACATCAATCTTGAAAAGAAAATCTTATGAAAGAATTGAAATAAATACCACCTCTTTTTTCTCCTTCAAAGCACTAACTGTCACCTTCCTTTAACATAAAATACATGGTGATCCTCTTTTCACATTGGTGTATCCATCTACCAACCCACAGTAGACAAACACCTTTGACTCAAACATAGGTCGTGCCACATGCAACACCAACACAAGTCGACATGAAATGTGAAATAGGATCGACAAAGAATTGATGTGAAATGTGTGTGACACAATCGACACAAGTCGACAAACATGTGTGCGACACAATTGACACAATTCGATAAACAACATGAAACATGTTGAAAACACTCGTGCATCTATCAATGTATAGTGAACCTATTTACAAGTTCTCTATTTACACATACAAACTCTGATGCACATGTACACTTTAAACCCTTCCTTTCAAGTACCAATAAGTACATAATCCGAAAACATGTGGGTTAATTTAAGAGCTGAAATGAGTGATATTACTACAACATAAGTGAGTAACATACCCATCTTTTACACCTCCACGACAAAATTGTGCAACAAAAAGAAATGCCTTCAACTGAACAACATTCACATGAAATCTTGCATCCTACAAGTTATGATCCTCTGCTGCAAGTTGTCATACTTTCAACAGAAATTCATGCATACATAAGGCTGAAATTTTCATTTACGTACAAAGGAAATGCATGCCTTACTTGGTCAAGAAATTGAGCCATTTCCTACCAATCCATTTCAATGGCAATCTTTCCTGCTGAACATCTTCCTCTTGTGAATCATCTAGACTCCCATTGATGATGGAATCACTGGTCACATTCTTTCCAGGCCTTTTTATCCTCTTGCTTCATGTCCTTGGAATGAGTGGTTGGATGTAGTGTCCAACATTGGACAATGAGATGTCCCTTTTTCTAGCAATGTGTGCAAATCTTTTGCATCTTCTGTGCAAGTTGCCTTTCCCTTGACTGTTTCCTATATGCTTTCATTCTCTTCCATCATTTTGAAACTTCATGGTTACACAAACCACAATAGGAAAAAAAACTCTTTCTCCCATTCATGCATGCAGATTTGTCATGCTTAACATATTCATAAACAACTTGATTATGGGAAGACTTATATCTCGAATTTTTCTGTTCATGTCCATATTTTTTACCTTCTTGAGGAGATGAACTTGAAGAGGTTCCAACTCTCTTTTGAAGACCAACATTAGTGTTCATGTCTTGATAGCTGTCAGAAATCTCTTGCTCGCCATAAGCTTTATGTCTAAAAAAATCTTGCTGCAACATAGGCTTCCAAAAATGGAAGTCATCTTGAATACAAACTTGACATGTTTGTGTGTTTGAACCTGCAACAAAATTTATTCTTGGAACTGTCTCAAGTGCCTTCATCGCTTTGGATTTTTCACCATAAGTTTGAACATAGCCTAGACCAAACTTCTTAGGCCTTTCCTCAACCATAATAGGCTCAATCATGCATTGTGCATATTTTCCTAGACCCTTGCCTTCATAGCCCATTTTGAACATCAATTTGAACCCTATACCTCTAGTGTGTTTTTCAAATTAACCTACACATCTATCTAAATAGGAATTTGAAGACAAATTTGGATGATTTACCTCTAATTCAAGCATGCATTTGGTTAAGGAATATTGGGCATGATGGAGATGCATCTCCATCTCATGCATTCTTTGAATAAGTCCTTCTTTCTCTCACTTCATAGAAACCAATTGCTCATGAAGTCTAGTGCTTTCTCTTACATCTTCATACAGACTTGCACCATATCCATGAGGATGTAGTAGTCCCGCTTCATCTCTTTATCAAAGAGTCTTGCAAAGGAGGAATATTTAGAAATGTCACTTGATGAATTTTTCATCACTATTTAAATGAACTAAAGAAATTCAACAACAATTCACAAAGATTAAAAAAAAATTGACAAAAATTCTTAAAAATTTGGTTGTAGATTCAAGATCTTCTCTGCAGCTTGTATCTCTTCTTCAAGCAGCCTCTTTTTCTAACAACCGCTCTTCTTCTTCAAGGGTCGCCTTGAGTTCCTTTGAGTAAGGAGGATGATTTCAACCTTCTTCATTATTGTCCTCTTCTAGACTTAGCTAGCAGTAGGTCCCCTTCACCTCTAGGAAACTCAAACTTATAAACATCAGTCAATTTTCAAACAGTTAAATTCTTTGAACTGTTAAACACCCTTCAAGTCAAACAATCAAGCAAGCAACCTTGTGCTTTGTCAAGCAAGAAACCTAGTTCTTTGTCAAGAAAAAAACCTAGTACTCTGATACCAACCCGATCTGATATGGGTGGCTAACTTGTTTTTCTATGCAAGCACCTCCCACTCAATTAAAACAAATAAAGGATCTTGATTATACATGCATGGGTGGAATTGAATTATTGATTCAAGTGTATGTGTTTTAACTACTTTAAGGCTTCATGTGTAAGTAATTAAAAATTTATTTAAGCTGATTAAAATCATGTACAACAATCACAAATTGTAGCAAATTAACCAACAACACATAAAAAAAAACATAATAAAGGAATTCACCCTCAACACTTGGGTTGCGTCCCCTTGAGCCTCTATCAATGGACTTGACTCTTTGGGATTAATATGGTCAAATTATTTTACATGTTGATGCTCAACTCCAGTGGTTTTTTGGACTACACCAATGGGTTTAGAATACAAAAATACCCCTAGATTGACTGCTCAATCTCTATAAATGGACCTAGGCTCCCTTGGCCTTGACCTCCTCTGTCAGTGTCCTTGAGCTTACCTAAGATTTTCTGTGGAAAAAAGTATCTTAGAAGTCATATTATACTCCTAAAACCTATTTTTTTGTCTCCATCACATATCAATCATCCAAAACAGGTTGTTTATTCACTCAAAATGAACTCAGGCTCCCCATTCTATGCCTCCAACACTTGGTGGCACTAGGCTCCCTGAAACTTCCCTGTGGCTTATTTGGATCTATAAGTATTCACATGGCTCTAAAAATCCATCCATTGGATTCATAATGACCAAAATAGTCATAAATGACTATTCATTCACTCAAAATAGCCTCTGGATGCTCTCGCTATGCCTCCAACACTTGGTGGCACCCTGTGGCTCTAGGCTCAGTGAAAATTTCCTAGTATAATCTAGGGATTCATATTTCTCAAAACAATTCTGAAAAACACATCATTGGATTCATAAGGTTCAAGATAGTCATAAATTACTATTGGTTTCCTGAGAATGGCCTCTGGTTGCCCTGGCTAGGCGCCATTCTCCTACTGGCTCTTGGTGGCCCTTGCAAATTCTTTGAAGCAAAATCATGCTCACAATTCTTCATCTGACACTGAAAAATTCACCAATGGCTCTACTAAGTCCAGTACAATAAAATATGACTATTCATTTTTGAAATTTGGATGAGTGATGCTCAAGATAGAGCACAATTCATTTTTCCCCAATTTCTTCCACTAAATGTTGCTAGATTGCAAGATAGCCCAACTAAATTTGGCCTAAGTGCCAACCTTGGCATGCCATTATATTAATCAGCCTTAGTGGTATTCTTAATTAGGGTTAATTCCTGTATTAAGGGAAGTTAACTTGCACTTAATGGTAAGCGAGATTACCGCTTTAATCCGGGGATTAGTGGTTATAATCTACGTTAAGAAAGCATATTAATGGTTATAATCCAATGGTTTAAGTTATGCATGCCGTTGGTCTAGCCCTTAGGTCACGGGCATGATACTATGGGTGAGGGGTGGGCCCCTATGCCCCCCTGCATGTGAAACCTTTAAAGCTTAAATATGTCATCGATCCATAGTATATTAAGAACCACTTGTGTGGCATGTCGGCATGCAGGCGCATTAGTCGGGGGGAGTTCAGGGGTTCGAGCTGCACCTCCCATACAAAATTTTGATACCAACTATTGGGCCCATGTGGCAGCCTCCAGGCTTGCCATGTGGAGCCCTTTGATTGGCCCAACCTTCAACCTATCCAACTAGATGGTGACACTTGTCACGATCCAATTGGCCCAGAAGGAATATTTTGAGGACTGTTCCAAGGAATATTCCAAGAATATTCCTTGGCATATTCCTTTTTTTTTAACTGTACCAATGCCCAGAAAGCCATGGTCAAATGTCAAATTTTGCAGTTTACTGGGCCTTTCAAAACACGATAACATCTTCATATGGTGTCAATTTTTCAAACTATTGGCGGTGCTAGAATCAGGAAGATGAGATCTGTCTAGTTGCTCAGGTTTGCAACACTTTTGAACACTTTGAAATTCAAGCTATCCCTTAGGCTCTGATCCAATTCTCATTAATCAACCTCATTAGAAGATTTCTTCTGCACTACTCTTTCATATGCTATTGCCTTACGGTGTTTCCTTTGAAACATGTGGTGCAATTGATAATCACACAATTTATAGACGAATTTGTTAATGTACAGTAAGAATGATGTATATTTTTATTTTTAACACAAGTTTGAAAAATTCCCAATGACTTTGTTATGAAGTACTAAGTAAATCATGATATTCAATGTTCAAATCCTTGTGGGTCAAACAAAAAAATCATAAATATGAAAAATATGATATTTCTTTATTGAGAATAGACTAAAGGAGTAATAATGTGCTTATTAAAGTTCCAAGTTTGAAAATTTGTAGTTACACATGAAACCATATTAAAGGGATTGTGAACTTAAAAATAAATGATATTAAAAAATAATATAAATTCATTATTTCGGCTGAGGTCAGACACAATCCCAACACTATAAAAAAATCAAAACAATTACCTTCCAATTTGAAAACACTCATTATACCATTTAATAGAGGAATTACACTCTGTGCACTATTCTTCATTCACCCATATCGAAAGTTCCTCCTTTAAAATTGTTCTCTCCAAATTAGTCATAAATTTTTATCAAATAAATTCATAAATAACATAGAAACCCCAAATAATGTCACTGCCATTGTAATCTACTAAACTCATCCAACATGGATATATATCTGTATATATAAAGCATACAAAGACAACATTAGGGACAATGAAAGATCTACTTATTTCATGAATGGTGAAACAATGAAGTTAGAGATCACTCTAGTACATATATTAAGTACTCTAGCCATCCTCCAAAAAAAAGCAGTACCGAATTTAGATAGTTATACTAAGTAGTTTGTCCATCCTTCACGAAAAAAAATTAATACCCAATTTACATATTTTTTTCACAAAGAGTGTTATATTTGACAAATACATAGGAGCCAAAGGCTTCATAATCTAAAAAAATGACCAAACATGGGTTCATCTATATCTAAAGTGCCTCCTTTAAATTCTTCTCTCCAAAGTAGTCATACATTTTTCTCAAATAAATTCATAAATAACACAAAAACCCCAAATAGTGTCACTGCCATTGTAATCCGCTAAACTCATCTAGCATGGAAAAAATACATACAGTAATTCAAAGAATACAAAAACAACATTAGGGATAATGAAAGACCTTCTTATTTCCTGAATGGTGAAACAATGAATTTAGAAATCACTCGAGTACATAATGAGGGTAGAAAACACTCTAGTACATATATTAAGTACTATGGCCATCCTCCAAAAAAATGTAGTAATGAACTTACATAGTTATAGTAAGTACACTTTCCATCCTCCATGAAGAAAAATAATGCCCAATTTACATATTTTTGCACAAAGAGTGTTATATTTGACAAATACATAGGAGCCAAAGGATTCATAATAAAAAATTGACCAAATATGGGTGTTAGAAATCTTAATTGAGGAGAAAAGAGGATAGGAAGGGGATGAGAGTGGAGAACAGAGAGGGAAATACAACCACTGAAGTAGTTCATGTCCTGCATACTTGTTTCCTAATCCTGCAATTTTTTTCTCAGACTCACTGAAAATATTTTGTTGCTAGGATATATTGCAAGTCAAAACTTGATGCACAACTCTTTCCAAGAAAATTTCAGAGAGACCACCTAAAATTTCAATCGAAAAAATATTTTTCCAACTCATAGATGTGAGAATACCAGAAGAGTGGAGAATATTAACCTCCTTCGCTCCTACAACTTCCAACGGACGAGTAAAGCCTACCCCACAAACATAGTGTAAAATATATGTCATGTGATATTAAATGGTTTCCAGAGATTAGTGAACAAATAAAAATTGGGTGGACACGAGTTAGGTTGGTTGTGCTCTAAGGCATCATTTCATTGGTAGTCATCTTTAATTGGTATACGATGTGATACGAGTTGGTTTTGACACTATTATACCTTAGGCCAAGGTCGAGAAATTTCCACATTATTGGGGAAGTTTTCATGTGGTGGTTTTTTTTTTGAGAAATTTGGTGAACATTTTTGGTGAAAATATGATTGATAGTTCATTTATTAGTTCCAATGACTTGCATGCAACTTAATTTGTATTATTGATCATTTATGACAAGATGTATTCACTTTTGCAAACTTTGTTCTGTTGTTTTCCTTTTTTTTGCCTTCTAAAACTAAATTTTAGCTTTTTAAATATTTGAAATTTGGAAGTAGTGCCACTTTGTTAGGGCACTTAAGTGACCCTAATAGATTTATTATCTTGAAAAAGGAAAGTTCCAATATTCATTCATAAAGCTTGTTCAGATTTATCAATGATAATGATATTGGATGTATTGGATGCAAATTAAGCTACTGTATTTTTAGTCAATGTATGCATGTCCCCTATAACCATTGAGGTACAAATGACCAGTTGCTTCATCCTAGTCATAATTTGCATGAGGGAAGCTCTGCTTCTTTATTTCCATTATATCATTGTTGATAACCTATAAATATTCTTTAAGCCTAGATTTGAATTAGTTCTATGTAGTTCTACTTTTATGCACTGTCCTTGTGAAGATTATGGATAAAAATATGTTTGTTTTGACATTTGGATTTGACAATGTCAATTATTTTCTACTCATCATACTATTTTCATGTTGAGAATTGCATAGATGCTAAGTTTATGATAGTAATGTGCATTTTTCGATTGTATAGAGGCCTTGTGTCTTCTCAATATTCTATGCAGTTTCCAATGCATCTCTTTTTTCGATGTGATTTTGGATTTTTAAGACGAGACTTGAAATGGAAATATGGATATGAAAATTCTACATTCAAAAAATAAGAAATTACAATGTCTCTGCTTGGGTTGAGTTCCAAAATTTTCTCATTGGAATGGATTCGCATCCATCTGAGGAGTTTATCCATCCAAAGATAAAAGTCATACTTGTGTATAGAGGCTAGAGAATAAAGTTTCTTCTCCATAAAAAAATTGCTCCAACATCTAGCCTTTTCTAATAACTTTTTGCAGACAAGATCAAGAAATGAGCACATTGAACCCGACGAACAAACTGTAAAAATGAAGACCCAAATTGAACTTCACTTTTAGCATGAGATATTCCATAAATTGTGCAGTGTCTAGATGTAGATACTAAGGCTACTTCACAATTTCAATCACCCAACTTCCAAGGGAAACATATAAGAATTTCAATAGAGGCTTAAAGATAAGGGTTTACCCCCATATATAGGAAACCAAAATCCCTCTAACACCAAACCTTCCACAAATAGCCCCAGAGGCAAGCAAAAAATATGATTAAGTGGTGTTATCCAAGAGATCATTGTATTATTTCCAAACTGAGGCTTTTATATCTTAAAGATGCCTCAAGATTTTCCATTTTGCCTCATATAATTTTTTTTGAATTTTTTCTAAACATTGTAGACATATATCCCTTGAAATGAAGCTGCTGAGTGGGGGAATGATTCATAAAATTATGTCAATGTATGAAATTTAGAGGGTGTATTGAATGAAATAAATTATCTCTATTTGTTACTTCTATATGATAATAGGAATTTTTTAATAGATTTCATAGTTACCACTATGACATGTGCATATTTATCTAGTTTTAGATAGAGTTTGTTTGATATATACTGTAATGTGGAGTATAGTAGATTGTATTTGTGTTGACATGAGATCGACTATTAATGAGAATGTGAGCTCCACTATGCCTTACCTATATATTATAAAGGATTCAATTAATAAATATTATATTTATAGTTCAATTAATATAATAAATAGGATAATATAATATCAAGGGAAAGAATAAAGAAACGATTAAGAAATAAAGATTAAGAAAAGACAAGAGATGAAAAAGAAATAAAAACCTAAAAAAGGAATAAAAAGGAAAGACTAAAAGAAACAAGATGGGTGGGAAATCACCTCCAAAGGGTTGGAGTCCAAATATTACTCAATTTCCACCCATCATCCCTATTGAGATTCGGCTCTCCACACAATAAAAATAAAATAATATATATATATATATATATATATATATATATATATATATATATATATATATATATATATATATATATATATATAGAAAATATTGGTTTTGAAATGAGTTATGGTTTTTGGGTATGTGATATTAATAAACTATGGTATTGGCGGATGAAATTGTAAAAACAACTTATTTGCAAGTTAATAATACCAATGGTAAAATGGGGGTGAATATATATGGTTAAGAATCTTCTTATATTTGTAAGTTTATTGTAAGAATTAAGGTTTTTTGTGCTCACTAATTAAAATTAAATATGGCTACGGAATCATTTTTTTACACCACTACATCTCCCCATTATGTGTATTCTTTTAGATTTAATTTAAAATGTGTTATCAAATTAAACTAAACTAAAATATTTAAAAAACAGTTGACATATAGTCTTTCTTACATTACACCTAATATTTTCACATCTCTCTAATACTGGGATGTTAAAATACCATCTTAGATCCATCTTAACTTTGGATCTACCAACTGCCAGAGAGAGATCAAATCTCTTAACATGCAAACTTATTTTTAGAGTGAAAATATATTTCATCCTTATGTAGTTCAAATCTCTTGACATGCAAAATTATTTTTAGAGTGAAAATAGATTTCATCCTTATGTAGATTTGGCTATTTTAATTCCCCCCTTTAAATAGGTCATATTCCACATGAATGCCATGGGTCGATACCATAAATTTTAAATACCTTGTTCCAATACCATGGGTCATTTTTATTTTTATTACTATTATATTTTTATATGGTCATTTTTATTTTGTTATTGTTATTTTTATTGTTTTTATAATTTTTATATGACATTAGATTTATCATTTTATTTAAATTAATTTATTTAATTTTATATAATTTGACTTAGTCAAAATGTTAAAAATTACATCTCTACCATACTGAGCTGGAGAACATCTCTCCATGCAAGAAAGAAAAAAAAATATATATATATAGAATATATTCTATTTGAAATGAGTTATGTTTTTTGGGCATGTGGTACTAATAAGCCACGATATTGACCCATGATATTATAAAAGCAACTTCTCTGCAAGTTAATAATACCCAAGGTAAAATGGGGGTGAAAATATATGGTTAAGAATCTTATTATTTTTGTAAGTTTATTGTATGAGTTAAGTTTTTACATGATTATTAATTAAAATTAAACATGGCTATGGAATAATCTTTTTACACTAGTACATCTCCTCAATACTTGTTTTCTTTTACATTTAATTTAAAATGTGTTATAAAATTAAATTAAACTAAAATATCAAAAAATGGTTGACATACAATATTTCTTACATTAAATGTAACCCCTACATATATCCCTAATATTGGGATGTTAAAAGAAATTATTTTATGGTAAAATATTTTAATATGAATTAATACTGACATATACTTAAAAATGCATAGCATTCAATAATAAAATTTAAATAATGAAAAGTTACACATTGTTTTTTGCACTCTAAAATAAGTTTTCACTTGAATAAATTTGATCCCTCTCAACCCATGTTAGAAATGCTTATAAAATGGATCTATATTGGATTTTAGCTAAAAGAGGCTTCATAACACGTAAAATTTTAGGGGTGAATTTTAAGGGGTTTTAAATTTTGGTAGGGCGAATTTTTTATATAAAATCAATTTTCTATAGTTTTATAAAGTTAGCCGTATAATTATTTTAAAAATAATTAATTATTAAGTGTTAGCCCAAAAAACTAAATGCAGATAAAACTAAACATGGAATTTGCCTCCCGATTTTCTAGTTTGGAGAAGATTTCAATGGCATTTGCCTGGATTTACTAGGTCGGGGGAGGGATTGGAGTGATTCGTCCCCATTTTTCCTAATTAGGGCTTGGAAGCTGGAGGTACAAAAGAAAATTGAATGCATTTTTCAGAATTTACTGGGTAAGGGGAAGGATTGGAGTGATTCACCCTGGTTGTGCTCGGTTGGGGCTTGAAAGGGGCTGTTGGAGATGCAACAATGCTCAGGAAAAAAAATTACAAGATCTTGACCCTGGCTCCGATGACGATGCACGCATTGATCGATGACGATGCACGCATTGACAAGAATCAAGATCTGGTTTCAGGAAACGGTAAATGCCCGGAAAGGGATTTAGAGTACCAAGATGGTCTATTTCCTTGGTGCCATGGAGCTAAACCCGTGAGGAGGAGTTTGGATAGTGGTGCTGGGTTGCAACTATAATTATATATATTTTTTATAAATTTTCTGAGTCCAAATTCTTCAAGTGTGCTTGTGATTTCTTCGACGAGCCTAACAACGCTCTGTAATTATTATTTTTTAATAAATTTTCCAATATGAATGCTTCAAAGTGTGTTGGACGGCTGGTGATTGCTTCAGTGAGTCTAACAGTGCTGGTCAGTGGTGAATGTAGGTGCTCTGTGGGTGATTTTGAAGAGGCAAGCTAAAATCCAAAAGTTTACAATTGTTCCAGCCTTGTTTTAAGCTCATAGTTGTTGGAAATCCAAATTGTTGACACTTTCCATCAAAGGTCTCCTGTAGACTTCAGCTGCAGCTCTCTATTACATTGGTTTCATACTAGCTTGATTGAATACGGAAAGATATGTCAGATCTGTTACCCTTCGATCTTCTATGTTAGTAGGTTAATAGGTATGAGGATTACATGTAGTAAGGGTTATCAAAGCTATTTTTTCCTATCACCATGTCTCTTAGCAAGCATTATCGAGTTTTTTGTCTCTGTCTTTTTTTATATTCGTTTGGCATAGGTTAAAGGAAAATAATTTGAATTGAGAGCCTAATAGCTGGACCAATTAGTCGAGTTTCTACCTCTTATATGAAATGATGAAATTATGATAGGTCCAAGTTGTTAGGCCATCCTTATCTCTATTCCTTGAATAAATTTAGGTCCGAAAATCTAGAGATAATCTAGTGTAGGAACAAGTTGCAACAACGCTATTGTAGGGTTATTGTACTTGGTTTGAATTTAGGTTAGTAGGCTACATAAGTACCTAGGTAGAACAAGGCTTTCAGAGAGGGCCAAAGATAGATAGAGACTGTTAAGAAGGTTGCAAGGGTGCTTGGTTTGTAGACGAATTCTGCTAGGTTGGATGTTTGTTCCTAAAAGAGTTGGAGCAGGAGTTTGACGATCATCCAAAGTGTGAAACATCACAAGTAATTATGTGTTGCATCCGTGGAGGAATATCTTTGCAAATGTTTGTGGAAAACTGAACTACTGTAGGTATCCTTTTGAGGACCAGAAGGGTGCAAAAGTAGGCTAGAAGATGTCTGATAACCCAAAATATGGAAAGACTTGATAGAAGAAGGGTAGCCATAGTCTCTTGAAAATACTATTGTCGATAATAGGATATAATGTTCCATTTCGTAGAAGAATGAACAATTGATCCAATTAAATTATTGAAATTATATATGCCATGACCCTAGATAGAAATCAAGATAAAAAATTTTGAAAATAACATTCAACATAACATAGAATTTGGTAAGAAATCACAACATTAGTGAGTGAAACATTAGCAAGTGATTGCAAAGCAGTTTTTCTCAATAAAATTAAAACCAATTTTTATGTAACCTTGGCACAAACACATAAAATTAATTGAATATTCACTTGTAAAAACCCAACAACTTCAATTATCAACCAAACAACTATTAACAACATAATAAATTCAAGATAATCTGAAAAGCTGGCGACAGACATCTCATTAAACGTCACACAAAGCACAGTAAGGGAAAGGGTGATGATTACCAAAGAAAGAATGCATACCTTCCAATATCTTCATTTGCTACACGTAAATATGTAATCAATGCATCCAACGCCTTTTCTCCAACTGGTGCATTTGATTCAGATACTGCCTTCTTGAAAAATGAACCTAAGGTGTAAATAATGCATGCACGCCTTCTAATCAGATCAAGAAATATAGCATACAATATACAAATCATGCCTCCAGCATCCTTATTTCAACATGAAATAGCCTATTAATATTGATAATTCAAAATCTAACTAAATCATTTCAGTTGTATCTATATCTAAATTTTTTTATTAAACTAAAAATGATAGTTTTCAATATATGCATAACACCACCAACAATCCTATATACAAATATCAACTTTGTGAAACATGAGGTTAATGAATAAAGAAGAGTTAAAAATTCACTTGGAGAGCCAACTAAAATGGCATGACTGATATGTTCTCTTTTAGACCACATTGCATCTTCAAAAAATACAACCATCTCAATCAAATATGCAATTCTTGTTCTCAACTTTTTGTCTAAAGAATGTATGGGCTTACAATCCTACTAGAAAATACGTTTCTTTTGCTACCTCTCCTGATAATAGATTCCACAAATCCCTTTTGAAAAGGACCCTTAGAAAGCTATCACATATAGAACATCCAACCTCTGCTAAATTTACAAACACTACTACTTCTCTGGCAATGAGTTCAAAGAACTACAATTGGGACATATTAAAAACGTGATACCATGTGCTACAGTAGAGAAATTTTAGTCTGCCATGTTAGTAAAATCATCACAGCTGGAACTCAGATGATGTTCTCAGGTCACTGCTTCTGTCAGAGACCTGTTCCAATGTAAAGTTTTTCTTGTTCAGTTTTATAGATTTGATTTGATATGTTTTGCACAGAGTCTTCATGCAGGAAGCACATTGCCATAGTCTCTTTTCAAAAACCATATTTAAGGTGCCTAGGATGAATGTACTTTGTACTAATGTAGTGATAGGTTAGAAAAACTTTCTACAAGATAGCCACAATACTGTTATTTTATGAGCCTGTATGGAAAATATGATGTATATTCTGATTTCACACTTGACATGTCAAATATAATGCTTTTTTAACATGGAAAAGAATATAACCACAGTGAGATAAAATATAAACATTTATGAGAAATTTCTTATTTCAATATCGTGTGAATTATAAGAAGATTTTATAGGGAAAATGAGTGAAAAAATTTACTATTTCACATATTTCACATTCGAAACTTTCTTTTCTTTTTCAAGTTTGTTAACTTATCATAAATAAATTAAAATTGTAGCACTAATGCACTAGAAATTCACTTGTATATATGATAAATGTGTGTATGTATGGGAGAAAGCATCAATTAGGCTTAACAGGGAATCCACTAATGTTTTGTGCTTATGGAATCCACCAGATTCAAGGATCACTGACAAATTAATATCCTTGAGACAAAGAAAGACTTCTTTTGGGGATAAGAGTAAATTATATTAATTAGTTCTGAAAACAAGAGGAAGATTTTTCCCATGAAATCCTTAGAATTGCGTGAAACCTACTTTTTGGGGAGAAGACTTGAATGAATGGAAAACCCTAATTGACTTATGAATTACAAGTACGTCTTGGACAGGCATAAACTTCTCGTGTATGGAAAGACTTGATAGAAGAAGGGTAGGCACAGTCTCGTGAGTAGTGAAGGCCTAGTTGGTAGGACTGTAACAGTGGTTACAACATGCCCTAAACAGAAGTCTGGTTTCTGAAGCAAGAACACAAAACCAAGAACAAGAAGGATAAGGGGAAGTTGAGAAACAAGGTATGTTTCTCTAATAGATTGGTTTGTTTGTTAATGAATTGTTGTTAAAGAGCACTTGTGGACTATTGAAAGGCCCAAGTACAATTATGTTTGAATAATTAAGTCACTATTAGAAGGAGACTATTATGAAGCCCTAACGGCAATGATCTCTAGAATTCAATTTTTGTTGTATGGGAAGATGTGTGAATTCACTAAGCACACTGAATGTGGAAGTTATTTAGTATTGTATGAGCTATTGATGATGCCTTAAATTGTGTGACAAAGTAGTAGTCTTGACTCTTGTCACTATGTAAGGACATTTTTAGAATACCCTATGAACAATATAGCTTGTAACAACAAAAGCATTGTTAAAGGACAAAATTGCAAGTCCTTACTCTAAATTATCAGAGATATAGGGCAGATCCTTTGGAATAGTTAGATTATTGGACTGTATAAAGGAAAAACAAAAAAAATTAGTTCCGTGATTAGGAGAAACATATCAATGGTTTGGGGCAACTATTTGAAGACCCTATGAGTTGGCAATCTTGAAGGAGCAAGATAGTAGCTAGAGGTAAGCATTATTTATGACAGTGAAGCTATGTTGACTGATGAATATTGATTGGAAAGGTCAGCCACGTTGTGGGACACCTTCAATAAATTTAGGTCCAAAATTCTAGAGATAATGTAGTGTAGGACCAAGTTGCAACAGGGTTGTTGTAGGGTTCTTGTCCTTGGTTTGAATACAGGTTAGCAGGCTGTATAAATACCTAGGTAGAGAAAGGCTTTTAGAGAGGGCCGAAGGTAGATAGAGATTATTAAGAAGGTTGCAAGGGTGCTTGGTTCGTAGAGGAAGTCTACTAGGTTGGAACGTTGTTCCTAAAAGAGTTCGAGGAAGAGTTTGAAGATCATCCAAAGTGTGAAACATCACAAGTAATTTTGTGTTTCATCCATGGAGGATTATCTTTGCAAATATTTGTGGGAAACTGAACTGTTGTAGGTATCCTTTTTAGGACCAAAAGGGTGCAACAATAGACTAGAAGGTGTCTTATAACCCAACATATGGAAATACTTGGTAGAGGAAGGGCAGCCACAGTCCCTTGAGTAGTGGAGGTCATGTTGGCAAGAATGTAACAGTGGTTACAACATGCCCTAATTAGAGGTCTGTTTTATGAAGCAAGAACACAAAACCAAGAACAAGAAGGATAAGGGGAAGTTGAGAAACAAGGTATTTTTCTCTAATATATTGGTTTGTTTGTTAATGAATGGTTGTTAAAGAGAACTTGTGGACTGTTGAAAGGCCCAGGTATAGTGATTTTTGAAGAATTAAGTCACTATTAGAAGGAAACTATTATAAAGCCCTAAGGAAAATGATCTCTAGAATTGAAACTTTGTTGTATTGGAAGATGTGTGAATTCACTAAGCACACTGAATGTGGAATTTATTTAGTATTGTATGAGCTATTGATGATGCCTTAACTTGTGTGACAAATTAGTAGTCTTGACTCTTGTCACTATGTAAGGAAATTTCTAGAAGTCCCTATGAACAATATAGCTTGTAACAAAAAAATTATTGTTGAAGGACAAAATTGCAAGTCCTTGTTCTAAAATATCAGAGACATAGGGAAAACCCCTTAGAACAGTTAGATTATTGGAATTACAAATATGAAAACCAAGCTCACTCAATTATAATCAACTAGCAAGGGGGAGTATGTTAATGCAAAAGAGAGCTCATCTAGATCCAACAAGAGCCATATATGGATAAACATACACCAATTTAACGTTAAATATAATTGGTATGGTAGAGAAATGAGACAGTTGGAATTGACAGGAAACTTATTAGGGCTCAGTTGAGTAGGAAAACAATTGTAGGGTGAAAAGACGTTCAGAAAGGAGAAAACTGAATGAAATGATGGCATTACTCAGTGTTTATAAAACCATAACAAATAACCACAAGTAATTATCTCATGTGAGGATAGGAAAGGCTACAAAGGAATAGCTAATTGAGTTGTGAAATATAACATTAGTGATTTTACTATTGGTTAATCATAAGATTCTTCTAGTCTATGTAGATACTAGGGATAATTTGTAATTATGTAATAAATGTTTACAGTAAATCCGTGAGAAGGAAAGGAAACTGGCAAACGTAATTCTGACTTAAACTGGACCTATTTATGTGCCTTGCAGAGTAGAGCAGAGTAATTATTAATATGGAATGAATCCCACCATATTTATTTTTGGATACATTTAAACTGATTGGAATTTAAGAGATTTGACACTACTAATGAAATTTCCAAATCAAATATGGTAATATCATGATGGAAGGATACTTATAATGTTGGGCACGAATTGTCATACACCTGTTTTTTGCTAATTCTGATGTATAATTCACATAGTGAGTCTTTATGGACAAGCTTACCCAGGACCGCTAACAAGTGGAGTAAATGCTGATGTGATGGCTGCAAATGAGTTGGCAACCCATGCATTCCTCCAAGCAAGCCATTATATCTCTTTTTATTTCTGAATTGATCTCAACCAGTAGAAAAATTTCTATGTTCCCTTAATTTGATTTAGAAAGAAAAGATATGATTAAGGACTGTTATGCACAATTTTTCCTTTAATTGGGTAAATCTAGAATAAATATTAAATGTTTACCAAATATTATGTATGGATGTAAAATATTTTCTGCCTTGATTTAGCAACTATAAAAGTGCCTTCCTGCTCCTATAGTGACCTCTTATTTTGGTTCAATTTTTTTGCTAGTTGGATTATCAGAGGGAAGCATTTTTCAAAGCTAGAAATCATTTGTGGATCTATAAACAGTGGGTTTGGTTGAATTAGTTATCATATATGTTTTGTAAGATTAGATATTTGTGGGCTTTAAGTGAATCTAAAGATAATATTTGTGATGGTGATGAGACTTATTGTTATAACTTATAGTTGAAAATTTCAACAAGGAGACAATAGTTACAATTTGAAATCTTTCAAAATTTTCGATGGAGAGATATCTCTACTCCTTTTTAATATATTTTCTTCTTGTCATTGCCTTGTCTCTAGTTGTCAGTGCCCTATTTGGCATGTAACTTATCTTTTCACTTTCGTAGGAATTCCCCTTTTTTTTGAAAATATGTCTTGTTATACAAAATATTTAAAAAAGTCACCTCAACAAAGATCAAAACAAATCAAATCATGTAATTTCAAAGGATGATTGTCAAGGCTGCAAGATCCATGAGCTATATTGTCATCAAATCCAATTAAAAGTTAAATAATTTCTTATCAAATAAAAAATAAGGTGAACCATGCAGACAACGGTTACCGAAATAATTCAAATAAACTTAGAATAAGAACAAGTTATTAGGTTGTCCCAAGATGTTTTGGGTAGGTTGGTTACAACAAGCCCCCACCCCCTCATTAGGAGGTGAGTTGAGAGGAACCAACAGGCTATTTTTATATGACAAATGTAACAGGCTTCTCTGGAGTCAAGCTAGGGCCAACTGCTGGGGTCAGCTGGGCCTATTGAGCTTGAGGAGATTTTCTCTTTTTGACAAATTTCACCCATTTTTCATTTTTTGTAAAGGGTCATAGGTTGTTTGAGCCTTCCCTTGCTCATCCTCAAATATTTATGATTTTATAGTTTTGGTTTGGCCAATAAGGGGTAACCCCTAATCCCATGGTTTGGGATTTGACCCTATCACCCACCAAAATGGGTAACCCTATAAGAGAACTTTTCTCCTACATTGGACAACTAACCAGGCAACAACCCCTGATATTCACTTCATGATGATGATATACCATGTACGTCAGCCATATGCATCATCCATATAGGTGATTCAAATATTGAAATTTTTTCATACCTTTATTATGTTATATACTTCCTTATTTAACCCTCGTAAATAGCACTTAGTAGCTTAAAATTGGGTTCACTTAATTTCTACATTCAAATTGATGCATTGTATTTTCATAATCTTTTACCCTTTGGAATTATTAACTAGTTTTTTACAAGCATTTATTGGTCTGCTAATGGTGGTTGTGTGCATTAGCTGTAGCATAGTTAATTGACAGAAGACAAGGGTAAATGTTTGTTGTGTGTCTTGCATGCAACACAAGGTATGCTAACCAATGTCCCTTTCATGGGACTGGTTGATTGGGATACCTGTGGAGCCCAGATTAAATATCCAATCTTGTTTCTTGAAATTGTTTGGTATTGGTGTAAGTAACTCAACTCCTCCCTTCATCTTTAGATTTTATTGCTGTTGGGATTCCCTATGCAGCGGTGATTTCCTGCTTGACATGGAGGTATACTGGTCATGCGATCATTTGAATTGGTTTTTTCTCCTTGGCTCTAATTGGTACAAATGATCTACCAGTCAATAAATATTTCAGGGGATACTATAATTTATCCTATTCGAAGAAAAATATCATCAATTTTTCAAGGTTGGAACTAGATTTTGTCTTTGCAGGTTGAGAACCCCTGCAACCATGTTCTTGTCATTGTCTACTTGGTCACATTGGTGGTTGTTGTTACCCCTCATGTTGAAATGATTGGTAAATGCATATTTCAGGGGTAACTTGTAGGATGCTCAAGGAATACAGACACACACTTATTTTTGGTTGAGATTAGTCGTTCATGTGATGATATTCCTGAATGTTCAGCATAGTGATTCTCCTCGATAATAATGTGGTTTCCTTGGTTGGAATGATGATTATAGCCTTCACAAGGTTAGATTATCAGTGGATGTTGCTTCAGTGGTGCATAATGTTCTTCATGAACCAACATCAAGGTGGTCAAACAATCACATCTTGGTCACTTTCACCTTGTGCTACATGGTTAGATCATAAGTATCCTCTGATGTGGTAATACACTTACCTAGTTTCATTCATGTTCATGCCATTTCCCCATATTTTTACCTAGGTAAGGAAGACTAGGTAAAAATTGAAAGAATTTTGAAGGGCCTAGCTCTGTGATAGCCTTTTCTTCTCTTTATATATATTCAATTCCAATTTTAGCAAATTTTTGGGCCAACTTGAATACATATCATGCTGGAACAAATTCACCAGAATTCTTTCTGCAACAATTAGACAAATCATTAAGACGAATGGGGAATTACTTTTTGGGGCTAGCTGAAGAAAAAGAGTTGCACATACTTGAGTTGAATTCCCTTAGTTATATGTTGAGGTTTTTTGTGTCAGGAATAAATTTACATTCACAAATATTTACCAGATTGAAGACTGAAGTCCATAGTTTCTACTGCTGAAGTCCCCTATGAAGGAATTGGATTGTTGAATTCTGACTTTTTAGAGTGAGTTAAGAAGAAAAATTGTGATTAAAATCCAAATATATCATGTCCCTTGAAACTTGTTTAGGAATTACCTAAACATTTTTTCATTGAACCCATACCTCTCAGTGAATAACTTAAAGAAATTATAGTAGTTTTTATTGTTCCAGAAAATAGTTATGAGTGTCCTGTTAATTTTTTAATAGGCATCCCTATTGGAATTTGGTTTTTGATCATTTTGGGAGACTTAGTACAATATAAAAAAATAGATGTCAATGAATTTGAAGGAAACGGTGGAGTAAAATCTGGTTCAGTTACTTTGCCATTTAATGTTGTGAAAAAGGATTCATCATGTTTCTTAGAAGTTTCTGTTATGATGGAATGCCACTTTGAATTTGGGAGATATCTATTAAATAGATTTCAGGCTGGTTCGAAACGAGAACTTGTTTCGCTATCCCATGATGGGCTCCATTTTTCCCTTTGGTATTTGGGCCTGCAAGATCTTCTATCCATTGAAAAAGTTTGCATGTCTCTGCATGCTGCAGTGAAAGATGATCCTCGTCTATGGAAAACTATACATGTGGAGTATACTCTAAGTGTAAGGCTCATTTATGATTCCCTCTTAAAACTTTCTGAAAGGTCTCAAGGTCAGTTACAAAAATTGACTTTAGTGGAGTGCCTGAAAATTACAGATGATGGATTGAAGCAAGTATTCGACATCAGTCCAAAGCTTACAAAGGTTGGTATATGCCTTTGTGGTGAAGATGGTATTAATTCTAAATGGAACTGATGTTATAACAACCATGGTATTCATTTTAAATGGAAAATTTTAAAATTACACTAGTACTTTGAATTGTATTGAAAAAATTAGGAGGATACAATGCAACACCCTGCACCAAGAGTATGATCTTTTCTTTGTCTCTATTTCCATAGACAAAACAACAAAATCCTCTACAAACTTTTCAATCTTGGGAAGCTACTGAAAAATCTACAGCCTCTTTGGAAGAATTAATACCTGCACCAAGAGTATGAGGTTTTCTCTGTGTAGATTCCCATGGACAAAACAACAAACTCCTCTGCAAACTTTTCAATCCTAGGAAGCTACTGAAAAATCTCCAGCCTCTTTGGAAGAATTAAGACCTACACCAAGAGTATGAGGTTTTCTCTGTGTATATTTCCACAGACAAAACAACAAAATCCTCTACAAACTTTTCAATCTTGGGAAGCTACTGAAAAACCTTTGGCCTCTTTGGAAGAATTAAAAATGACAATAGAAGGAGAAGCAAGTGATGAAAAGGCTCAATATTTTCATCCATCAGGGATTGTAGATTTTTTCGTATTGGGGAATCAAAACATCAATAATTTTCTCTAGCT
Source organism: Pinus albicaulis (assembly GCA_034641835.2). NCBI lineage: Eukaryota > Viridiplantae > Streptophyta > Pinopsida > Pinales > Pinaceae > Pinus > Pinus albicaulis. The sequence continues at coordinate 780,960,002 of CM076583.1, forward strand.
TCTAATCAGATTCCAACTTGCTTTGTAAAATTGTGCTTTCGTCATGAATAAAAATACTGTCATAAACTAGAAATCACTTACTTGTATTTGTACCACACAATAAAATCAATTTAATGGCTTTGTGCACTGAATAAATTTTTCTTGTGCTTAAGCCCAATGGCTATGAGAAAGGTCTGGAATTTGGAATATGGTCATTATTAGTATGCTTTATTCTTTAAATCGCAAGAATGGATCTGAAGACATCTACCATGGCAATGGGAGGAAAGCAAGGGTCTTAGACACTAAGAAAATATTTACAATATTAATGGAAATGGGGATATCATAGATTCAGGTTGGGATTCATGGCTATAAATTCTCTGGTAGATTCATTGTCTTTTGTAATGGGATTGAATATCACCTCTCCTCTTGCAACAAAAAACAGAAACAAGACAGTGCTAGAGGGAACAATTCTTAAGCTGGGGAGTCATGGGAACCTGGTCCTAGAAGAGTCAGACAGAACCGTGGTTTGGAGTATCAATACCGATAATTCTAAAGGAATTTTAATAGAAAAGAATGCCAATTTTCAGATTTATAATTCCGTGAATTCTTCGATTGTGTACGAGGGTTCAAATCTCATACGGAAAAGCTGGGATTATCCCACACACACACTCCTACCTAGGAAATCATTGAAAAGAGGGAAGACACTTGTCTCTAATTCAACTGTGACGAATACGTCTTGTGCGGGATTAGGGTTGGTTTTGTTCTACACAATCTCAATCCTGGAGCCTTATGGGGGTTGCAAAGGCTAGACTGCCAAGGTGTTCTTAGGACCTACTTTTATAATTCATCGTTAGTAAGTCCCAAGGCCATATATATGGGCAAGAATTTGCAGGTTTTGTCTAATGAAAATGTAGGAAAATCGTCTTATTTTTATTCCTCTGCTAATGGGATTCGATCGCTTCCAATGGCTCCTTTATATAATGACATCAATGGGAAGCGTTTGCGTCTACCATGTCTCTATGGTTCTTGGACGAGACAATGTTTCAAATTGGTGTATGGACTTCGAATTGGACTACGCTGTCTCTCTGGTTCCTAGACAGAACTAATAAGAATTGTCTATTTCTCAAAGCCTTCTAGTCTTATGGGTACCTGTGACAAAGGCCAATGCATATTCCTTCAATTCGAGCATATCCAAAACCATGGGGTAGGGATGTTATAACAGCCAAGGTATTCATTTTAAATGGCACATTTTAAAAAATACACTTGTATTTTGAACTATATTGCAAAAATTAGGAGGATATAATGCAACCTATGTACTTTTTAAAATGTGCCATTTAAAGTGAATACAAAGGAGTGACTATCCCTATCTGACAATCACTCCTCGCAGGCTAAGAGCACTTGCAAAATGCCAGGTATAGATTCATAATATCCCAATGCTTAATTTTCCTATTATTTCAAAAATTTACTAACATATGCAGGATCTAAATAAATTTTGTGTTGATGAAGGTTGATTAGATACTGGGAGATAATCCTATGAGGATGTCATACATGTTTGGATATGGTTCCCTCTATCCAAAACTTATTCATCACAAAGCCTCTTCTCTACCCTCCAAGGCCAATCATCCTCAACCCATTCCCTATAAAGCATGCTTCCAATCTCTGTTCAGCAGTGCACCCAATCCCAACATCTTGGTGGGAGTTGTGGTGGGAGGCCCAGGGAACATGGATAGGTTTACTGATGTGAGAATCAATTATGATCAATCCAAATGTTCCACCTACATTAATGCACCGTTAGTGGGTTCCCTTGCTTCTTTGGCCCATTTTACTAACTCTTAAATATGCTATATTCTTCTTCTAAACAAGAGAAGGAATTAATAATTCTTCGAGAAGGAAATAATAAGGGTTATAAGTAGCCCAATATCCCTTGCTATTGTTCACATGATTTCTACAGGATATCCAAAATAAAACTAATGGAATGGAATTAAATTTTTATCCCTTGCTACCGTTCACATGATTTCTGCAGGATCACCAAAATAAAATCAATGGAATGGATTTAAATATTTTCAATCAAGACTTTGGTTGTTAGTAATTTTTTCACATTCATTATATGATGCAGCCAGTAATCTTACACGTCTGCAATTTTTGCAAGTTCGTTATAATGTAGATTGTGACATAATCGTGAGTAACATGATATTGCACAAATAGTGCATTAAGTAGTTGTAGCAGATTTGGGCATATTCATGAGGAACATGTGACATTGCACTAATAGTTAATTAAATGGTTGAAGGAGATTCATGTTTTTAGAAAATTTTTACGCATTTCACGTTTAAGATGGTTACAGTATATTTGTGACATATTCCTCAATAATGTCGCATTTAAGTAGAAATTCATTAAATGGTTGAGGGGCAACCATGGTTGATAAATTTGATTGGAGGGTGTGACATCTTTCTCATATGGTGAAGCATGTGACTGAGTTTTAGTGGAATATTATTATTTCCCTTCAAATCTAATGTTAAAATTTTGAAAAAGGTAGTTTATATTTTAACACATTAGTAGGTACATGTCACCCTTGTATTAGAAAAAATCCATTTCCTTTCTCCACTTTGCTCATAAATTATGAAAATTAATATACTTTGTTCATGTTTCATAGGTTTCATTTTGATTTATTCCTTCTCTTGAATTAATTTACTTACAAAATTTTGGTTTCTTTCCTTCTTGGTTTAAACTAGCTCTTCCATATACCATTGTTGAATAAGGTATGCATAGAAGAAGGTGGAGATCATATTGATTTCGATCACAGACAATCAAGCTTTCCTACATAGCTACCCCCCAAGTGATGGTACAAATTCCTATCTCTTATCATTTTTTCTACTCCTGACCATATCACTTTGCACAATACATAAATTTAATATAGGAAAGGTAACGACTTAGGTGCAATATTGGTGCATGATGGTACTATTTTTGAAATATTTGATTGCATTATTTTGGTGCTACAATAAATGATTTTGTATCATGTATGGTAATGTGTCTGGCCTGAATGCTTGTGATTACAATTTGGTATCTTCGCATTTTTAAGTAAAAACAGATGAAACATTTTGTTTGTTTTTATGAATTTATGTTTATTTTTGATCCAGTGGAGATGATTGGTGACTTGGATTCCTTTTAATCAGGCTTCGCCATGTGGCCTTACCTAGTGATATACAACTCATCTCTTGATGTTTTATTCCCTTATAACCATGTCACATTATTCATATGATAGCGAAAAGTACTAGTGTAATACTGATGGGTGCTTGTATTTTTTTTGTCATTTTTGACTACTTCATTTGGTGCTACAAACAAGTTTGGATGTGTGTTACATAGTTTGGCACGACTTGTGAGTGTTTGAGATATTTTTTTTGGATTCAATAATTTTGATTACAGTTCAATGCTTCTAGATATGGATTATTTTGAAGTATTGAATTTACTTCAACATCAATTTAAAAACTGATAGAACCCTGTAGTTTGTTGCTTCATTTATGTTTAACTATCCCTTGCAATATCTAGTAGATATTGATATCAATATTTGATTATCTGTTGCAAGTCAATGAGATCGATTCCAGTGTAGCTCTAAACATGTATGGGTAGACTTCGGAGATGACAAATTTAGCATTAGTAGTTGGGAACATAAAGTATTGGTTAGCAGAGATGGACAAATGAAGCTATCAAATGAAGTTTTTTTTGCTTCAATTGACCAACGAAGTGAGCGTGCTTCATGGGAGAGTGCTTCTATTTCTTTGGTAGCAATTATTGTTGATTGGCTACAAAACAACCCCAATTGTATGCCAATAAAATCACAGTTTGACACATTGATATGTGAAGGATATCTAGATTGGAGGAAGCTGTGGGAACTAGAGGAATATAGAGAGAGGTTATATGATGGGCACTTTGATTTGGAAACAATATTGTATTCAAACACGTTTTATAAGTAGAATTTAACCTCCCCATATTTTTAAATTGTGGCAATTGTTTTAAGATTAGATTAGGATGCAGGGGATCTGAATTGGTTTTTCTTGGAAATATTATTTATTTTAACATTATTGATTATGCACACAAGTGTCAAGGCTCTTTTGTGATGTTCCAGTGATATTTAAGTATTGTTTGTAAAGACTCTGTTTTTCTTGTGAAAGTTGGCATCCCCTAAAAGTTAGACAAGAAGGTGGGTTGGAATTGTTGGCTACCTTTGAGACTTGATAATATCATAATAATACGAAATAGAATTTCATGTTAGTAGAATAATATTCTAAAATGGGATATTTACATATTAATACTACTGTGTTGTTAAATAATAGACTTTATTAGAAAATAATGTGGAAGTTAAATAAAATCTTTGTCAATTGCAAACTGTTGAAATATTTATTTAGTCTCATATTCTACTTCAAATTTTGTGATCCTTCGAGTGGCAAGGCACCTTCTATTAAGAAAATTTTCCTCTGTGACATATCATGCTTATAAGTTAATCATAAATTTGTATATTGGTTTTACTTACTTTTGATGATGGGTAGTTCCAAGAAATGGAAATGTTTAGTTGGGTTCAATTTTTATCATCTTTATATAGGATTTACTTCTGATAATAGTTTTTTACGCCCTATGTAGACATTGTTCAGTAGCATGGAAATTTTTAATGGTGAAGGTTGGGGTCTCTCTTGTGAATGTGCGTTGTAACTCTTTGTAAAAATATAGAATGTTTTAATTGTAATTTTCACTTCATTGATCTATTTGCAGGGGCAGAGTGGTAGCTATAGCTCTTGAGGTGCATGAGGATGAATGTGAAAATGATGATGATAGTGGTCATCAAATACCAACATCGAAGAAGTGAAATAAGTGCCTCCTCTGAAATTTTCAGCCTTTTTGGGTGCTTTTCTTTGGAAACCATCTCTGTTTCTATCTATGCACTATAATTCATACAGTAAGATAATATTTAATTTAAGCGATATGGTATATAAACTATATATACTCTTACAATCTAAAGATCATGGATAAATATTCAAAAATTCAAACTGATGAATTTCTTTTAGGAAAAAGGTTTTATAGATGCTTTTATTTGAGGCATACTTTTGTGTTAATTCAACATTCGGATTCCTTTGAAAAATTATTGTTTGTAAAATCTATGTATTTCTAACTATCTCTTCAGGTAAAATTTAGATATATTAAAGTTATAACATCTTATAGCTTTTAAGTTGCACTAATCTATCATAAAACACTTGTAAAAGACAATATCTTATGTCAAACTCAATGCCATTTATTGTGTACAACGGGATTGATGCATTCATGCTTTACCCAGATCACATTTGTTTTATATGAATTCTATATCAGTGGTGAAGGAATGAATGCTTATAACATATTTAGCCTTAGTTTCTAACTATCCTCTCTTTATTTTCTTTGTAAGGATTGAATATAATCTAATTGCATAAATTACAACTGGGGAAGAGTAATAACTCGGTATTAAAAGACACCATAAGCATTAATTGCTTCAAAGTATTATAAATGCATTTTAATATTAATTGATTTTCCATGCTTATGTGGAAATTTTTTGAGAGAACTAACTATAACAACAATGGATTTGCATGAAGGCTTTATAATTTTTTCAAACGTGAAAGTTGTAATGCATTACTAAGTTTCTTAATTATTTTATAGATCATTACACATCAAACCGAATTTACTCCTTGACTGGAATTGCATTCAACATTGTGCACAAGTATGATTATAATGTATGAATAAAAAGTATGAATTTATCTATATTTGATAATGCAAGTTGAATACATCATAAAATACATAGGAGTTCTATGGCTATGAAGTTCAATATGAAATAATCTATTGATTGATACTATTACTATTATATAAGGGGTGCTCTTCCAATTTCCATTTATTAGCTATGTGAAGAAGGCTTTGTGGAATTTGCATTTACTATAAGATTATGCATAGTTGAGTTGTGGACAACTAAGTAGAATTTGGTAGGAAGTTTGGAGTATGTGTAATTCATAATGATCTTGTCTTCTCTTCATTGATGACTTTTCAATGTGTGACTTCTGACCTAAACCATTGCATTATCAATGTGTGAAGGCTCAAAACTCTACCTATATGTCAACTACTTATGATCGTTCCTAGGAACATGAATCCTAATTTTTGTTGGTTTAAAATTTATCACAAGTTTGCTCTATTGTGGTCGAATTTGTGGAAGTTATCTCAAAACTTACTGAAGGTACCATGGATCTAAATTTCTTATGAACTTTCAACACTATAACAAAATTTGGTGCAAATTGTTCATTGATTCTCACTTGGTTAGGGTTATAGATGTTGATGAAAATTTTGTGCGCATGCATGAGAGTTGGGTGCAAATGCACAATGTTGTGTAGGATTAGTGTGATAAATATGGGATAGTGCAAAGCATATTTTTGAATATTAGTTTGAGTTTAATCATAACTAATAAAATCAGTAAAGTTGATTTTTGGTTGAACAGTTAATTGTTGGTTCAATGGAAAAAATATCTTGCAGACCCAAATACCAAAGGGAAAAATGGAGCCCATCATGGGGTTCTCTTTGTAATTCTCCACCACTGCTACCTTCCTTCTTCCTCAAACTCCTCTCTAACCTCAATATCAGTGCTAGTAGTAGCATGAGCAACAACACTATGCTTAGTATAACTAGAACGAGTTTTCCAAACTACACGAGAACTACTTCCCTCACTAGTCACCATGTGACATGCTTGGTCTCAGTGGTTCACTTCCTTCAACTCCTGGTTCAACTACCATATCTTCGTTGGAACCAACACCCCGAACTCCACTAGACAATGATTCACCATTTTGTAGTAGTGATTCTCCAGGATTTTACAAGATAATATAATCTCATAGAGATTCGCCAAAAAAATTATATATACATATTATATTATTAATAAAATCGCCTTCCATTTTTCCTATGTATCATGGGGATTCACCCATTTATTATACATATAAATTTATGGGGGTTCTTAAAATTTTCCTTGCTTCATAAAGGCTAAACTTTGGAGAAAATTGTTTTAGAATTAAGTAAGAAACCCATTGTATAATTTAACATTACTTACTCTACAACTACTTTTCCATAAGGATAAATATTTTATTTGAAGTTGATTAATCTTATGAAATTTTGATGTGGCTAATAAAAAGCCTCCACATCACCACCTCATGTGGTTTTGACCCATTCACTGAGGTTTATGGGGGCATATCACATACCACCAGAAACATCCGAGTGATGATAATCCATTACAGATTATCTCAGAAAAATATCCATGATTTTCTTCTTCAAAAACCTACAAGTTCAGGGTTTGATTTTCTTCTTCAAAAACCACTAAAGTGTATGTTGAGGGTACACCACATACATCTAGATGATGATAATCATTTCATAATTATCTTTGAGAAAAAATCAATGATTTTCTTCTTCAAAAACCTATACAAGTTTAATGTATTAAGGGTATGTCCATTGATGAGGAATTATCTCTCAGAAAAAATCAGTGATTTTCTTCTTCAAAAACATCTACAAGTTTAAGGTATTATTGGCTTCTTCAAAAACCTCTAAAGGGTATGTCCATTATAAGGAACCCAAACCTATAACTTGGGGTTTCAGCCATCTACTATAGTAAAAATATTTTCATTCCATTAAAACATAACATATTTACATTCCAATATATCAATTTATATCCTATAGACAGAATGATCTCAAGAATAAATTTATAGAAGCATTATCTATATGCATTTATATACTAGTTATGCAATAAATAAACATGAAAAATAATTAGAAGAAAAATGATAAGATTAAAACTACATGTGTACCTCCAAAGAAGCATCATTAACAAAGAAAAGTGGGTAGCTAGTATGCATATTTTTTCTAAAAAATTGCTTTAATATTTACATATTAAGAATGATTGAAATTATCATTGATAAATAGTTTATCAATAGTGTTTTAGAATAATAGAGAATAAAATTCACAACAAAGGTCAAACAATTTATTTAGTAACATTTTATCCAATAATAAATTTTAATATTTTAACATCTCTACATAATATTTTTTACTAATAATTCCACAATTCCACTTGAGTAAAAATATTTTAATTCCAACAAAACCAAACATACTGATTTCAAGATATCAACATTTATATTTTTATACAATAAAAATTTCTATATCAATTTTTTTTTCATATCTTATAGACGTAATATCTCAAGAATAAACTTAAAATTTATAGAAACATCATTTGGGTGCATCTATATAATGAAGAAACATGAAAAATAATTAGATGTAAAAAACTAAGATTAAAACTACATGTCTACCTCTCCCGTGAACCATCAGAAAAGGGAAGTGGTAGTTAGTATGCATATCTTTTCTTGAAAATTCTTTTAATCTTTACATATTAAGAATGACAGAAATTAACACTAGTAAATGATTTAGAAATAGTGTTTTAGAATAATATAGGCTAGCAATTGCACTAGATGTTGCAAAGGAAACATCGTAAGGCATAAAATCGAGAAGAATCATAAGGAATAAATTCATAAGCATTTGATTACAAACAAATTTAAAATTAAAAGTGTAGTTCTTTATGATATCTTTTTAAGTAAAAAGGGGATGCACCTATTGAAGCAATTGCTATGGTGTGAGTCATAAGGTATTTAAAAATTTGAGCAAATGGAAGAGGGTAGATGGACTAAGGTTGTCTTTAATGATATATTGTGAAAAATAAAGAAGACTTGGATGTAGCAAAATAAAAAATGGTTTAGTAAAAGCGGTATTTTCTTGAGCATGTGTCCCACAAACAATATAGAGATAAAAATAAAATGTTATGGATACGTTCCACAAACATACTTGGGAGAAAGAGCTAGGGAGAAATAAGAAGTACTACATTGAAGAGTTTAACCCACTCATAATCATCAACAAAAATCTGGGCCAATATTGATTGGACAACCAAAATTCTTATTTCTCAATTAAGGACTAATTCTCATCAACTCAGTTGTGAAACATGGTGCTGGAAAAGGGCCAAAAGAAATGTGTGAGGAAAGAGTATGTATTTTTTTATCTTCTAGAAAAGTGGAAACATAAAAACATTTCATTTTAGAATGTGAGGCATTCAAAGAAAGCAAGAAAAACTATGCAAATATCCTGGCAGTTAGCTCTTGGGATAATCTATTTAGTGAAGAGTTTGTTGAAGAGATGGGAGTGTTTATTATAAGAATCCATAGGAAAAGGGCTGAATACAAGAACCAAATGGAGAAGCAATCTGTCCCATAGGCTATTTTTAGCCTCGTGGATGTTAAAAATAATTTATTTCTTTCCTTCTTTCCATAAAAAATAATTGAAGATAAAAATTAGTAAACAAAATGTCATTGAAGAACATATTCAATGAATGGCTCAGTAGGTACAATGGATGACAATTTGGTTTTGAAATAATAAATTCAACTTTTCCTGACTTTAGTTCAGCATTACCTTCACCAATATGAAACATGATAATATTTGAAAAACGAAGTCCAGTCAAACCTATGGCTTTATCAAGATTTTTCATTTAGGCAAGTCTTTCAATTTCCTTAGTAAGATGCAGTTTCAACCAATATTTTACATAGACCTTTAGATTGCATAACATGTTTGTCTTGAGTTTCAAAATGTCATATATATGTGTGAGAAAGGAAAATTTATGCAAAAAAACAACCGAAGAGGAAAAAAGAAAATATTTTGCAATATGTGATATCAGGATGTTTAGATTTGAAATGAGAAAGAAAAGTAGATGTCTAAAAAAATCATATTTGCAATGATGAATTACATGTATGAAATTCAGGCATGTAGATGTAAAGTTTGTGCAATGCCAAAAAAACAGTCAATCTACATGCTAAGTTCAAGATTTATTAATTCCATTTTAAATTATTCAAAAAAAAAATTATTACTCTGACCATGGATGTAATTTGAACACTAGAATATAAAATTTAGATACAAATTCTCAATCTTGTTACTAAGCCCATTTTAAATTCTTAAAAATAAATACAGTTTGAGTGGACTTAATGGTTAAGAGAATGTGTTTTGTCCTAAGAGGTCACAAGTTCAAAACCAAAGCGTGGTAGAATATGTATGCCTTCGTCGATTTACCAGTCAAATCGTTTTGCAGAGGTGGGTCCCTTGTCCCACTAACAAGGGGATCTCATTGAATAGAATATTAGTGTAGAAAAAGTAGCAGCTAAGCATTTACATGAAATTACCATGGATGGAAAACCTATAAAGAACTCCAGAGTAAAAATCAAAAAAAGAATTAAAGATTTCTATCACATCCACATCATTTATACCCATAGTAGCTTAATATTGACAGAAACCAATGAATAAACCAAGAGTAGAACTAAAAAACAGAATTACAGATTTATGTCACATCCACACCCTTTTTCCCCATAGTGGTTTGATGTACATAAATATTAACTGTCAATTTTTATTTTTAAATGGCAGTGAATCCATTGAGTTGCAATTATAGCATGATTAAGGGTCACATAAATGGCTCCTCTGTAAGCACTTGGCCCCAACGAAAAATATGGGATTATTGAAGCAAGAAACCAAGTCTTTACAGAAGGGGTATTATTGAAGATGCAACCAAGTCTCAGTTGAATGTCCTGACTATGATCTGCATCTTTGAATACTTAACAAGGCCAATCCTGAAAACTTCAAGCAGTAGGTAGAAACTATACTCAACTACTACTCCCATAGAATGTAGTAGATTTCGTTGCTAATTCTTCAAATGTATGATAACCAATTCAGTTAATGAAAAATGGTAAGTATAATGCATTAAAATGGAATATACACACAAGATGAGTCAGCTACTAAGAAAAGTATATAAGATGAAAAGTGTATGAGGCTTTGGCTTCTTCTATTTCATATTCTACTCCAGGTTTCCTTTGACCATGAAACTCTACAAAATTTTCTTTCCTCTTTGCACATGTTAAAGTCTTAATGCACTAACAAACCCAAAAAATCTTGATACATCATTTGTGCTACTTTCCCAGATAATTTCCATAAGGCTTCAAAAGGTTCTTTAGAAGAATATTATCTACTACATGATCACCAATTCGTCATTCACAAATTTAATCTTGCTTGCTAATTCTTCTACTTTAGTTTCCTCCTCCATTTTCGTTTGCATAGATTAAATATTTAAATACGTTTTGTACTGAACCAAATGACAATTTAAAAATTATTTTCAAATTTTTTACTCTTTCATACTTTCACATAAATTTTGTATTGTTTACATTCTGATGATCTTTTATCAAAAAATCAATGGGTGACAAGATATCAAAGTTGTGTTTCACGTACTCAAATCTGTTTTTTCTTGGAATACACTCAAGGATGTACTTAACCAAATGACAATTTAAAAATTATTTTCAACTTTTTTCCTCTTTCATGATGTTTTACCAAAAAATCAATGAGTGACAAAATATCAAATTTATGTTTCACGTACTAAAATGTGTTTTTTCTTGGAATGCACTCAAGGATGTATGTACACAATGTAATTTTGATTAATTTTAGAAATGAATGAAAATTGGGGTGTTTTTTATTGAATGCAATCAAGGATGTATGTACAGAAAGTCATTTTGAAGTATTTTAGAAATGAACTAAAACTAGGGTTTTTTTAAGGAAATGGAAAATCAAAATTATGTTTCTTCAATCATGATCTGTTGGGAGTTTTTCTTCCATGTAATTTTCTTATTCTTCATCAAGATAATCCAGGAAATATTGTTGTGAGTTTGGCATCCATGTAATTCGCTTATTCTTTATTAAGACAATCCAGGAAAGATTGTTGTGAGTTTGGATTTCGTGTAATAATCACAATTATTCTTCATTAACACAATCCATGAAATATTTTTCTTCAAATTAAAAGTAAACTTAAAATATTGTCTTGACCTTCTTCTTCTTTTAATATATGAATTATGGGTCACCTCCTTTTTCGGCTTAATTCTTAATTTCTGTTGTTTTGAATTCTCGACAAATCTTATTATGTGATCTCACTATTACCCTCTACCCTTTGTTTAATAGTTGTTCACTGCACTTTCAAACATTGTTTTAATATACCAATATGATCTAAAATTCACACCGATCCTACTCTCCAAACACAAATTGAATTCAATAAGACTCATAACTTACAAAAGAAAAATTCAATACCACTCATAACTTATAAAAGAAAAAATGAATACTTCTGGAACCCATGGATAATTACATAGAAACTATCTAAAGAAGTAGTTCTACTATTTAAACGCAATAAAAATTACCTTTCGCACAACCACATTCACATGCTTTGTTAATTTACCAATATGATCTTAATTTCAAACCGATCAATTTGACTTCAAGCAGACTGCTAACTTACAAAATAAAAATTCAATACTTTTGAAATCGATGGATAATTACATATTTTCTCATAAACATAATTTTCTTCATATTAAATCAAAATAAGTAGTGCTACTATTTGAATGTAATAAATATTACCTTTCTCACAATGTAATTTTGAATCATTTTAGAAATGAATTAAAACTAGTGTTTTTCTTAAGGAAAATAAAATAAAATTTATGCCTATGGCATCACGATCTGTTGGTAGTTTGGCTTCGGTGTAATTCCGTTATTATTCATTAAGATAGTCCAGGAAATATTTTTGTTAGTTTGGATTTAGTGTAATTCACTTATTCTTTATTAAGAAAATCCATGAAAGATTGTTGTGATTTTGGCTTCCATGCAATTCACTTATTCTTCATGAAGACAATCGAGGAAATATTTTCCTTCTGATTAAAAGTAAACTTAAAATATTTTCTTGACCTTATTTTTTTTAAATTATGAGTTACAGGTCACCTATGTTTTCGTCTTCATGCTCAAATTCTATTGTTTTGAATTATGGACAAATCTTATTGTGTGATCTCACTATTACCCTATACCCTCTGTTTAATATTTTTTCACTGCACTTTCGAATATTGTTTTAATTTACCAATATGATATGAAATTCACAGTGATCCTACTCTCCAAACACAAATTGACTTCAACTATATTGATAACTTACAAAAGAAAAATTCAATACTTCTGGAACCGACCGATAATTACATAGAAACTATATAAAGAAATAGTGATGCTATTTAAACGTAATAAAAATTACCTTTCTCACAACCAAATTCACATGATTTGTTAATTTACCAATATGATCTTAATTTCAGATGGATCCTACTCTCCAAAAATAATTTGACTTCAACCAGACTGCTAACTTACAAAATAAAAATTCAATAATTCTGAAACCGATGGATAATTACATAGTTTCTCATCAACATAATTTTCTTCATATTATATAAAAAAAATTAGTTCTTCTATTTGAATGTAATAATGATTACCTTTCTCACAACCAAACTCATATTCTTCTTTCACCACACTATGTGGTTTCAGGTATTCTTCTCTGTAAAAAGGATGAATGGAGATATTTACCCCTTCTCTTCATTGCGAGATCGTGGACTTCCTTCTTCATACAATCTCCATCCTCAAACGGAAACACAATAATATTCTTTACCGACTTCCATTCTCCCCTGCACATAAATGTGATGGGTGGATTCATCTAAAAAGCTTCAAAGAGGGGAAAATTCTCCAAACATAAATCTTGATATCTGCAATAACCAACAAAATATATGAGATTAGGACAAAATAAACACAAAAATCAACTTGTAGAGAATCCTATACACAGAAATCCATGCTTACATAATTCAATACATAAATTTATCATATAATAGAAACATCATTGATTTATATCGACATCCTAAAAATGAATATATAAACCATCAGATGCCCTCATCGTAACACCTGAACCCTTCTGCAGGAAAATAAGAATAACATCAACCACTCCATCTATGCTCAAAATGAAATCTATGGTTAGAAATAAATTTGTCTCTACCATTCAAAAAGTAGGGTAGAAACCTTTATGAAAATGGCTGAAATGAAATGGTAGAAAACCTTATGAAAATTGCGAAAAAGTATGGGAAGGAATTATGTAGAAACCCTAAAAAATGGTACTTCTGAATGAACAAATTTGTATCAGATGAAATAAATTGAGGTGCTTGACAGTTATAAAGTTGGTGGTGAAATATAATGGTAAAAAATTATTCAATCATCTAAAATTCTATCTAATGGTGTAGAAAATGACGTGATGAAATCTTGGGGAGTTGTTTTCAAATAATGCCACCTTACGGCATAATTAAAATTCACAACAAAATATCAAACAATTTATTTACAGAAATTTTATCCCATAATAAATTTTAATATTCCTGACCACGTCATTGCATTACTCTGTCTTTCTCTCTGCTCTCTTCTATCTAGTAGCATTTACTAATTTCGCTCACTAAAGCTTCAGTCCAACGACCCACTTCTACTACTCTTCTTTCATGGCCAACAAAAAGAATTCAAATTTTAGCTGATGACATAATGCTGATGCAGAAACCATGAAAATGCTTTGTGTCAGCCAAGAAATAAGAGTACTAGACATGGGACGTTGTTGTAGTGAGGGATTAGGTAGGAATATTGGTAAATTTCTCTAGCAAACAGAGAGAAGAATGAGACCTACATTATCCCCTTTCTCGACCTTTAATATTATAGTGTCCAAACTCTGCCTTTCTGTTTCTTACTTACAAATCTACGACCATTACAGGTGATGGATTAATAAATAATGTGAAGTGAGGGTTGGTTTTTTTTATTGTTTTTTCAGAATACTTGTTTTTGTTAGAATACTTGTTTTTTTCCATATTAACTCGGAATATATCAAATTTCAAGAGAGAGATGACATCACTTGAGTTGCAAACTTCTTTTTAGAGTGAAACTATATTTGATCCTTTTGTAGATCCACAGTTAAGAAGGATCTAGGTTGGTTTAATTACCTTTGTAACATACCCCGATATCCTCACATGGAAATGCAATGAGTTAGAATTTTTTTATAAAAATTACCCACAGGTAACTGTCCAAGTCACTATTCAATATTCCTTACTAATTATTAGATAGAATGTTCATCTTTTCATAGAGTAACGTTAGTGGAGGAATAGTAAGTTGCATAACCATTAACAACTATTTTTATGGTCTATTAAAATAAATTGTATGATGTAACCTTTCATTCTTTTCATGATTCCTTTACCAAGATTAATTAATCACATACTTGACATTATCAACATCATACCATGCAAATAATATATACATAATCAAAATGAGACAATAATCGGTCACATCATTGAACACTGTTATACCGTGGAAACCCCGTAGGGTGAAAACCAACAGACATTTAATTTTATTATTAAACGCTCGTGAGGGTGTTTACCCCTCACTCCATGGCTTATAAGGGAGACCATCCCTTAAACATTGTTATAAATATTACAAGGAAATATTTTTTTAAATTCAAATATCTGTTTTAAAGCCATCAAACTAATTATGATATCATTTACCCACTAATATTCATATATTCATATCTTGGTGGCGATGTTGTACCTACAGTGGACCATCCTGCAGCTTGTACTCATCTGCATGAACTATTAATAATTTACCTACCACCATGTTAATCATAATACATTCTTCGCACAAGTCACTACCATTTCCTGCTAATGTTGTCTTCAACATACATTGATGTCAGGATTCATAAAGTATTAATCAACCCATTCAAAAATCTATACTAGTGATGATTTTCCATCTATTCATGTACACTTATGACATGCAAGCATAATATCACTACATGCTTTGTTTAACAATACTACACATGCACTATCTATAAGCATGTAACCATCAAAGGGTGCCTATAATATATATATATATATATATATATATATATATATATATATATATATATATATATATATATATATATATATATCACATTAAATAGTATTTACCTCGCATAAGCACACATTCTTGCAAGAGAAATCACTACAATTGTCTAGACATTTATCTAAAAGAAAGTAATATATCAGTTACAATCTTCGTACATGCGAATTACATAATGTTAATCAATATAAATAACCCTTAACCTATTACTTTTGGTGCATGTAAAGAAATCTAACACAACATATGTTTTTCCTATGCATGCGCATGCATATTGTTTCCAAAAGAGTTTTCCCAAAGGAATGCTTAACACAACAAAACATGCAAAACTAATGCAATAAAGCATACAAATACATGTCTTCTTTTTCAAAGATTATACTAACAATTTTTTCCAATGTAGTCTAGCACGACATGGTATATTTTACCACATACAAATATGTATATTCTTTCCAATGAAAGCTAATACAAATATTGCATGCATATGCATGATCTTATTCTGACAACTGGATTAAGTGCTAACAAGTTGATTAATTAGTTGTTATGTCATTTTATTCGTTTTGAAGAACCTAAAACATTTTATTCCTTTCAGAAATATTACTTGATGAACATGAATTAATTTTTTTCCATTGAAAATAAAATTAGTTATGGAAAAGTGGTTCCATTAAAGTGAAAAAAAGATTGATGGTAAAAGTATTCCAAGAGCCGAGAAGTGGTTGAACAGTTTGGAGAGTTACCTTTCCTCTGAGGAAAAAGATACATCCCAGTGAGGAAAAGGGGTTTTGTGCAGTGACTAAGAAAGGAAAGGAAGAGAGTGAAGATTTCCTGCGCTAGTATAGACGAGTGGAAACACTCAACATTCTTGAATATTTCTAGAAAGAAGACTCGACTTGTGGTCCCGAGGTCTCTCTAGAAAATTTATGTCAACCTATACTTCTTAGGTGTGGAGAATTGGTGAAGATGAGGATGTAATTGTCTCTCTTATGGTTGGGAGAACAACATCAGCAGAGGCTGAAACGAGATATGTAAACAGATTTATTTGTTGCAAATGTGATAAACAGAAAACTTTATTATAGGAATTAATTAGACCAAGCTGTTTCAATATTTGGAAAAATGTGTATTTCAGTAAAGAAAGAATGGTTGTATACTATCTATATCTTGTATGAGTCTTATCTGTGTATTATATTTAAAAATTCTGGCTTATTCATTGAACTGTCAAATGTGAATGGATATGTAAAAGAATTATAGGAGCATGCTGTAGATAAATTCTGACTATCAGTTAATGTAAGAAAATAATGAAATTACATTTCTGAACTATTAGGTTGGAAAATGGGTTTTTAACCAAAAGTAAAATTGGGAGTGAAATGTTGGTTCAGGGTCGAGGGTGTGAACCCTAAACCCCAAAATTGATCGTTCCTCCATGGCTATGATATACACAGACAAAGGTTTAGATAGTCTATCCATCATTCTAATATGTAAAAGAATATACAAAATTTACTGTTCTTGAAAGAGGAAAGAAACTCTGTTGAAAAACCGCAAAATCTTCCTTATAATTTATTTAATAGAAAAATCTTGAACCTAGCATGCATGGTTGAATCACAGGAAAGATTACTATGCCAGAGAGTTAGATTACTCTATAGAAGTAAAACACAGTGAATAAAGAACACAAAAGAGGAAATTATATACTTCTCATCCAAGGGCCACAAAATTAAACTAAACATAATCTGTATATATATATCTACACAACAAAAATTAGTGAACAAGGAAAACACTTTCCAACGTTAAAAGGTTCAGTAAGTTCAAAACAACAAATATTGATAAACCCCGTAGGGTAAACAAGATACTGAAAGGAAGAAATATTGTATTAATAACTGCATGGAAAACATGCACATTAAACCAATAATTTACACTGTGAGGAGGATGGTAAACACCAATTAAGTCCCATTAACTATGGAAACATAGTTTCATAGTAAAGTCTGTTAATATCCTTCAAAATAATTTGGGACCGGAGACCCAAAAAAATTATACAAAGATTGAATATGTTTGCAGGTATTTTGAAAGGTAGAATCATGACAAGAAGAAACTAGACGGATGACTCAACATCCTTGTCATCAAAATCAAAATTCTAGCGAGCAGGATTCTGCTCAAAATCCTAAAATTCAGCTAGAACTCTCGTTAAGTAGAGAAGGAGTAAAGCGAAACACCTGAAAGGGTAAAGAGGGATTTAGGATTTTTTTTTAGACACGAAATCTCCAGCGGGGAAGAACGCACGTTGAGTAACCCTGAGCCTTCGGGCTAAGGGGTTTACTTGTATCAAACAAAATACATGAGTAACAAAAAATACACATGTTTTTCTTAAAACCAACTGCTGTTAAGAATTTATCTAAGCTAAACCAGGAAGGTTATGAACCTGTGAAAACCTTATCTGCATACGTGAGACCCAAGCTATGGGAAAATAAAATGAATATAAGTTTAAAACTCGCGACAAAGACTGTGAAATCAATAGGTTCAACTTGAGCTAACATGAATACAAGAGATTAAACAGAGCCCTTTCATTTATCTGTAGTGGTGGAGGAACATCCTTTAGGAGGGATTTGGAGTGCCTAGAGGTAGGCAATGTCTCCTGAACCCTGCGAAAGCAAAGAAAACTCTTGTGAAAGCACTGTAACCTATAGGTGGCATAAACACGAGTTATAATTACATATGAAAACTAGACAAACCCTGGATGTACTAGGCCTCAATAGAAGCAAACGAAAACCAATGCAAAGAACAACATCTTACCAGTACTAGCACCTGAAAGTGGATGGTAGCATGCATTCTACCTAACTACAACACCATGCCATTGCGGAGGTTGTAGATGAGTCACCAAGACAAAAACGCACAAAAAAATGAGGAAAAGTAGTTAGGATTTGCAAGGATAATACCCTAAGCCCTTCTTTCTTAATCCTCTGCCATTGATCCTGAACTCCAAATCGAACGACGGACAAGCGGGCAGGTGGCCTCATAAGGCTAAGGAAAATCCCAAGCACATGTACAAACGAAGACCTAATAAATGATAGATATCTCTGATGAAATCTAAAGTTAATTGATTTAATCGACGAAATCAAATTGCCATAATAATTTGTACGACGAATCTTTAATAGACGGGTATAAAATTAAAATATGCACAGATATCTAATAGACTCATGTGGAAGGCTAGGGTAGTGCTAAACACATAGGTTATAAAAAATCAAAAAAATGCATATTATAAAGTTGTATATGTTTAAACATCCATATGTATGGTTTGCGATGTTTATACGAATTTAGTGCAATGGATAAGTAGAGTAATATTATAAGGGTAATAAAGTAAGAAGTAAATTTTTTTTTAGTGATGTACGCTACACGTATTCGAAAAGAAACTAAAATAATAATTATGATAACATAAAGTACTCACATATAATTTTCCCTAAATAAACATTATAACTCAATATTTCTTCTATTCATGCAAAGAAAATATCTCTATAACACA
Source organism: Pinus albicaulis (assembly GCA_034641835.2). Taxonomy (NCBI): domain Eukaryota; kingdom Viridiplantae; phylum Streptophyta; class Pinopsida; order Pinales; family Pinaceae; genus Pinus; species Pinus albicaulis. Next base: position 780,979,326 of record CM076583.1, read on the forward strand.
ATGATTATTATCTATGCATGCAAGAGCTTGCTTTAATATCTCTTTAATGTATGCACAACATATTCCCTTCTTTAGAATTCTACCATCATTTAGCTATTATTTTCATGTAAACAAATACATAATTCCTCTTAAAAAAGAATCTAATATAACCTTGTTTCTTTATGGTTCTACATGTAGTTTCTCATGTTTCCCAAGAAATTATCATAGATAACCATCTTTTATGCATAAAAATAGGAAACCATAACAAGGTTAACTTAACCTTTTATACACTTAAATCAATAACTAGCTCTGCAATATTTTCAAGAGATTTTTATTTTCAAGAAAGTACCCTAATTAACCCTTATTTCATACATCAGGACTAGGAAAGCCTTTGTTTAAATAATAACTAAGTTAACCTTTAGAACATGTAACTTTTGCAAACTCTTGCAAAGGAATTAACACAATGGACTTATCTTTCATGAAAATATTTCCAAAGAAGAGCCTATGGGTTATTTTATCTCTATGTATACGTTTTAGAAGGAAATTCCATAAGATGTTATATTTAACCACAATTAAATACTTCACCTCAAAAAAAGGGAAATCCCAACTTATTGTCTTTTCCCATGAAATATTTTCTCATATATTAGTGAATGTTTTTCACTCACATCCTAATAAAATAATGGAATACCCTTTTCTTTTGTATATGTAAACCATCCCAAGAAAGATGAGAAAAATAATAATTAATTTTTTTACTATTTTCTCATAATATTTTCCTAAGAAAACTATATGATATATTTTTTATTTACATGCACTTATTTCCAAGAAAATGGACTAGTTAATAATCATGCAAATCCACACCATTTTTCTTAAAATAAAACATAATCGACATGCTTACCTATGGCCAACACTCTTAATAAGAACTTCTACTATGCCTTAATACTACCAACCAACTCCCTCTACTCTATCATAGTTATATCAACAACCACATTGCTCTTGAAATTATCGAGTTACATTCCATGAATTGGACGATGACTTACTATTCGTGGGGGCCTCGATGTGGGATCATGTCCTGGATAGGGTTAATGCACACTCTCTTCCTCGCATTTTTAACCCACATGTTTCCCATTCAATTGCACACTCTCCTACTCCCCTCCAAAAAAATAACTTTTAATCAATAAACATAAGAATTTATAGATGAAAAAATATGCAAGTTCTACTTTCCATCACTTGAGAAATTTTCAAAGTCATAGAAGAAAAATAAAATCTCTAAACCAACTTATTTTTTCTTACCAATTACTCTTGGAAGTCATGATGAATTTTACACAAGAACTCTGATAATGGTTGAAAAACCCATCAACACTCCATGGAAAGTATCCTGTAATATATGACTAACAAATTCAGTCACATTATTCACACCATTTCTAGTCAAATGAAATGTTTTAAACTATCAACCCTTCATGAAATTTCAAGCGATATTTTAGTCACAATACTCTTCCTAGTCTTAAGAGAGTACCAACCCTCTATTCATGATAAATCATAAAAATTATAAATCACTACAATACGTGCAAATTTTCTTACCTATTGCTAAAGACATCTACACAATAGCTGAAAAAATACTCAGAGAGCACCTAGATCTCTAATCGTAAAAATGGCCAATCAATGCACCATGTGAATATTGTCCTAGCCCTCACTAACACATTAAAAAAAATAGTAATAAAATAAAGGAACTTATACTTTCAGTAATTCCTTTTCGAGTGCTAGGATCCTTTCCTCTCAATATGTACATAAAATATTTAGACAATGATAAAAAATAATCATTTTAATACAACACATAACTGATTAATTAACTTGTTCTGCTATGAGAACCATAATGATAAAAAAAATATCATCCCAACCCACGGGAACTAGTTTCCATAACCAAATTGAGTATTTTCCACATCAAGATAGTTTTTTTTTTTTTTTACACAGACCATACCAGGGTCACTCTAGAATTCCACTGGAAAACTAGCTCAAGAATTCCAATGACCACATAAGGTCCAATATAGTATTCGTCTTGGCATCATCCTGCCTACAACTCTGACAGCGTCACATCTATGAGGAATTTTGGGTCTCCTCAAATAGGCTCCAAAATCAATAGAGTTGCCTTAGGTTTTTCCTTCTTCACCATATTGGACAACGTTTTTCCACTACTGAGATCATCTATCTCTAGGGAGAGGAAATCTGGGTAGGCAAGTGTCGTTAACCCCTTTGGGTAGGCAACCACCATCAACCTAATGCCTTATGTCCTTTCATAATTGTTCAGAACTGTCTGGCATGTTAAATTTCTCTTTTAGAATTATTTCCCACATTAATTTACATAATGAACCATATGCACATTATACATAAAGAAAAAGAAACTTTATGTACATCATACATCATACTTAGCCCTAAACATGGGTCCAATGATATGTATATTAAAAAGGAACATGACTAACATATATGTGGTATACATTATTATTTCCCAAATAACTCAACCATGCACATCATAACATTATGATTTATCATTTATGGTTGAAATTCACATTGCAATGTTTTACTTTCACAAATTTTCTTGTTGCCATTAAGCTATCCATGCTTAATATCATCAACAATGCTAGTCATAAATATTTATTTCTTAAACAAATATTATCTTCTAAAATCATTTTAGTTTCATGCACACAATGTTGTCATGCATAAAAATATATTTAAATATTTATTAATGTGTATATGTCATTAACAGTTAGGGTAACATTCCAAACATTTCCAATTCTCACAGTGTTCCATTACCAACAGACTGGCATATGAAGTAATTACCATAATCACTTGTTCACAACTTTCAATATTCTTTAATCAAAATCAATTCATGCATACATATTTCATTAGTTATTCATTCATCGCTAATCAATGCTAATAATAATCTTAATGCAGTCATGACATGACTGATTCAACAACTAGCCATTATAGTCAAGTCTCACTACTGGACTCATTATGTATTTTAACATCTAAAAGGCTTTATTCAATTTAATTTTAAAATACTGTATCATCCTCACCAAGGACTTTCCCCATATTTTTCATTCATCATTTAGTTTCACACACCATCACTATACACATTCCTTTTCTTCAAGTAGTGCATGGTTACTTTAGTTATGTTCATTAAATGTATCAGTAATTTTTCACACACGCAAATGTTAATAGTCAATTCTCACTTTCTCTAGTGAGTACTCACATTGTTCATAAGTGCAACAAAGGTTTTATTATCGTCTATCCTCAACAAGATTCCAATGTTATGAAAAACTATTTTGCAGTAGAATTTATTACTTATTACTCTTCAATGTAGCTATAAACATGAATCACACATCTCATGTCAAAAGTAGACTACTACATTTATCAACCAATATGTAGATTACTAGAACCATATATTAACTGATGTTGAGTAGCATCATACATACATTTCGATTCACTTAACAAATCCCAAAGGTGCCAGTGTTGCAACCTTTAGCTCTGATACCACTAGTGACATACCCTGATATCCTCACATGTAAATGCAACAAGTTAGAAATTTTTTATTCAAATTACCCACGGGTAAATATCCAAATCACTATTCAATATTCCTCACTAATAATTATATAGAATGTCCATCATTTCATAGACTAAATTTAGTAGAGGATTAGTAAGTTGCATAACCATTAACAACCATTTTTGTGTTGTATTAACATAAACTGTATGATGTAACCTTTCATTCATTTCATGATTCCCTTACCAAGATTAATTAATCACATACTTGACACTATTAACATCAAATCATGCAAGGAATATATACATCATCAAAATGACGCAATAAGTAGTCACATCATTGAACACCTTTATACCCTGGAAACCCCATAGGGTGAAAACCAGCAAACGTTTAATTTTATTACTAAATTCTCATGAGGGTGTTCAGCCCTCACTCAATCGCTTATAAGGGAGACCATCCCTTAACCATTATTATAAATTTTACAAGGAAATGTTGTTTAAAATACAAACATCTAGCTGAAATGCATTACACTAATTATTATAGCATTTACCCACTAATATTCATATCTTCATATCTTGGTGGCATGGTTGTACTTTCAATGGATCATCCTGCTGCTCGCACTCATCTGCCTGATCCATTAAGCATTTACATGCCACTATGTTAAACATAATACATTCTTTGCACAAGTCACCACCATTTCCTGCTAATGTTGTCTTCAACATACATTGATGTGAGGATTCATAAATTATTAATCAAGCCATTCAAAAATATATACTAGTGATGCTTCTCCATCTATTCATGTACACTCATGAGATGCAAGCATAATATCTGACATGCTTCCTTTAGAAACACTACATATGCGCTAGTTATAAGCATGTAACTATCAAAGGATGTCTATAAAATATATATATATATCACATTAACTAATATTTCCATCACATAAGCACACATTCTTGCAAGACAAATTGGTACAACTATCTAGACATTTCTTTAAAAGAAACTAATATATCAGATACAGTATTCATACATGAAAATTACATAAAGTTAATCAAAATAACTAATCATTAAGCTATTACTTTTGGTGGACGTAAAGAAAGCTAACACAATAAATATTGTTCCTATGCCTACAAATGCATATAGTTTCCAAAAGAGTTTTCCCAAAGGAATGCTTAACACAACAAAACATGCAAACACATGTTTTATTTTCTGTAAAACTAATGCAATGAAGCATGCAAATACATGTCTTATTTTTCAAATATTATACTAACAAGTTTTTCCAATGTAGTCTAACACAACATGGTATCTTTTCCCACATACAAATATGTATATTCTTTCAAAAGAAAGCTAATACAAATATTGCATGCATATGCGTGATCTTATTCCAAAAGAAAATAACATAATAATTATGATAGCATAAATTACTCACATATAATTTTCCCTAAAGAAACATTATAACTCAATATTTCTTCTATCCATGCAAAGAAAATATCTCTATAACACAGTGGCTATTATTTGTGCATGCAAGAGCTTATCATAATAGCTCTTCTTTAATTTATGCAGAACGTATTCCCATCTTTAGAATTCTACCATCATTTAATTATTATTTTTATGTAAACAAATAGATACTTATTCTTAAAAAAGAAGCTAATATAAACTTGTTTCTTTGTCTTTCTACATGCAGTTTGTCATGTTTCCCGAGAAATTATCATAGGTAACCATATTTTATGCATAAAACTAGGAAACCATAACAAGGTTAATTTAACCTTTTATACCCTTAAATCAAGAAGTAGCCATGCAATATTTTCAAGAGATTATTCTTTTCAAGAAAGTACCATAATTAACCCTTATTTTGTGCATAAGGACTAGGAAAGCCTTTTTTTAAATAATAACAAAGTTAACCTTTTGAACATGCAACTTTTGCAAACCCTTGCAAAGGAATTAACACAATGGACTTCTCTTTCACGCATAATATTTCCAAGGAAGATCCTATGACTTATTTTATCTTTCTGCACAATTTTTAGAAGGTAATTCCATAACATATTATCTTTAACCACAATTAAATATTTCACCTCAAAAAAAGGGAAATCCCAACTTATTATATTTTCCCATGAAATATTTTCTCATATATTTATTTAATCTTGATATGGGAATAAAACCTACTTATAATGAGATTGGAAAATAAGTCAGGTGAATAATTAATAGTGAATATATTTCACTCAGATCCTACTAAACTAATGCAATATCCTTTTATTTCATATATGTAACCCATCTCAGGAAAGATGAGAAAAATAAATATTATTTTTTTACTATTTTCCCATAATATTTTCCTACTAAAACTATATGATATATTTTTTTATTTATATGCATTTCTTTCCAAGAAAATGGATTAGTTAATAATCATGCAAATCCATACCATTTTTCTTAAAATAAATCATAATGGGACATGCTTACCTATGGCCAATGCTCTTAATAAGAACTTATATTATGCCTTAATACATCCAACCAACTCCCTCTAATGTATCATAGTTGTATCAAAAACCACATTTCTCTCGAAATTATTGAGTTACATTCCATGAATTGAAGGATGAATTATTATTTGCGGTGGCCACAAAGTGGGATTAGGGCCTGGAGAAGATCAATGCACACTCTCTTCCTTGCCTTTTTAACCCACGGGTCTCCCATTCAACTTCACACTCTTGTCCTTCCCTTTCTTCTATATTCAACTTCCCTTTTGGGCATGATTAGGGTTATTTTAAAAGCTGAGAGATTAAACACTGCATCCAATGGCTCCTTTGAACATTCACATATTTTTTTTGTAATTTTAGCAGTGACTTTCTATTTTCTATTAATAAAAAAGAAACAGGTTACATCATACCAAAAATTGATTGCATCAACCTTCCTGAAGGAAACTAGGTCAGTTGGCCACCTTAAAGATTTGTAAGCCAACCAGTACTGACAAAATTTAAACCTTCTACTATCAGTTATGTCCAGTTTACTATCTCTTACATACTCTAAATTCAAACAGTAAATGCTATCCACAACATACATAAAAAAAAAACTAAAGAAAACACTATGTTAATAATATGTTGACTTAATTGGTGCTAGGTCCTTTACTCTAGAACCAGGCATGTCCACCTGGTGCATGGTTTGCAGCTGACAATCCATCAGGCCAAGACGAAAAATCCCATGATGCTGAGACATGCAAATTTCTTTAATCTCTCTTCTTATGTCTTGCAAAATAAAAACGACTTTTGGGTCTCCTCCAATTTCTTGTATACTCATGATTTCTTTGACCAGAACACAGTTAAGAGTCTAGTAGGTATGGATAGACTGGTGAAATAGTGACAATCTACTTCTTGTGTTTCCAGGGTCTCTTAGGAAATCCATTGCCTCCTTAATTTCTCTTTCCTCTTTGGTAATACAGTCTCTCTCCCATCCAGAGATAAGGTTTTGGACCTATGGCGGAATGCCTATAGAATATGAATCAAAGAGGTTTTCCATTACCTATTTGCCTAAATTTCTTCCTCTCTTGCTAGGGCCCACAATAGGCTCATTTCATTTTTGTTTCAATTTATTTGTAGCCTCTTTCTTGGTCGTCTTTCCTTTAACCATATTTGAATGCAATAATACCGACCACTAAATACACTGATAGTGTTGTAGCAAGTCCTTGCCCAGTGGTTGAGTAACATCTATATAAAATTTATAGAAACCTGTATTAGAAAGTCAATAAATGTTTTATACAAACATCAATGAAAAGGACCCACACTTATGGGCGTGAAATCTTGGCAAACAATAGAGAAATAGTTGTCCACATTCCCCCTTCTCACGGTGGTGGGATTGGAAAAAAAAATTTCATATGATTGGGAATGCATGATGAGATGGAGACACTTCAACTCCAACATTAGAATAGAAGGATTGAAATTCCTCAGCACCCAGAGCTTGTAGATCTGCAAAGAGGAAAACCCCTCCCAACTCACAAATTTAACAAGGTGAGGATAAGACTTCGACACAGTAAGCTAGAGGCCCATTGAAACCAAACTGCAACCTATGTAAAAATAGTTTAAACTTTTAATAACTTTCTTAGACCTTAGGACAGAACCGGCCACATGACAGAATTAATGAGGGGGAGAAAGTATAGAAACATAATTGTGATGAGCATAGTTGCTAGGGTAGTCATTCTAAGCCATGCTCTATAATTCATAATTATTGGATAAGAAAGCCAAAGCCCTAGAATTACACATAGTGTGTGACGTATTGGAAGACTCTAGGCCTGAGTGCATGGGCCAGGGGTGTTGAAGTGGTGGATCAACAATGGAGGGCATGGAGCCCAGAAACGCTGAAACACTATAAAAAAGATAGAAAGGGAGAGGCTCTAAAGAAAATGAACCTAAATCCCCCTGAGTCAAAGATATGCATAGAAAATAAACACAATTTGAAAAATGACCATGGTATTTAGAATCTCGTCCATGAAAATCGACAAATGTTTTACAACCTCCATCTAAAACAAGACAATAAACTGTGGAATTCCAATTATACAAAAAAGGAAATATCTCCTAGCAGATATTTTTTTTTTAACATACCGAAATAATTTTTAAGCAGACCAAGACATATATAGTTAGGATACAAACCACATACTAGGTGATAGGGTGTGATCGCAATGCTCCAACCTTCTCCCTCACAGTGCCTGCTCCTCCTTCCTTAGAAACCTACCGGAAAACGATACCGCCCTTTCCTACAGCTGCCTTCATAAACCCCTTAAGGCATTGGAATTGTTTCCCAAAAAATTTTGACAGAGTTAGTTGGCCTCCACCATCTACGTCTCCAGTCATTATATCCTATGTGTGGTGATACCACCAGTCATTATATCCCGTGTGTGGTGGTACCTCTAGTCATTATATCCTGTGTGTCATGGTAGCACCCCTCCGATCGCCTTCTCATTATCCTCAAGTGACCACGTGGTACACATCGCCGCATGCCACCTCATGCCTCCCATATCCCACGTGGCACCCCGATCAGGGATTTGAACTTTCCCACTTTCAATATGCTATAATATCCTTTAATTTTTTTCATGCAGAGGCTATTTAAAAGTTGAGAAATTAGAAATCGCATGTAACCGCTCCTTTTAAACTTTATGCACTCTCCAAAATGCTAAATCTCCCTTTGTTGTGTAACTAACTCCAAAAAGAGAAGAAAAGAGATATCAACGCCTTAGAAATGAGCCGCTATGAGGGGGCAACCTCCAATACATTACATAAATGAACAATTCTTGGATGACACAATTTACAAAACATCCTTTCTATATATAGGAGTCCATGGGGCCATAATGTAATCCTAGTGGGCCACAATGTAATCCTAGCCGACCTAACAATAATAATTTAAGGGCACAATAATAAAAAAATGGGGGTTACAAGGGTTCAATAATAACAATAAGGGGGTTACACTAACAATAATAAGGGACTGTACTAGTGATATAGGGACCTAACATGCCCCTATCCTTAAAAAAAGTGTTGTCCTCAATGCTTGCATAGCTCCGGGTGCTTCTGTATAAAATTCTCATCCTCCCATGTAGAATCTTCAGTGGGTAAGTTCTTCCACTTGATGAGATACTCTGAAATTGATCGATTCCGTAGATGTCGAGTTCTTGTTTCCATGACCACTTCAGGTTCCAATATGATTTTTCCTTCCTCATCAAGTTCTGGAAATATTGTTTGAACTGGAAGATTTTCACCTATAACCTTATTTAAACATGAAACATGGAAAACTGGATGTACTCGCGAAGAAGCAGGAAGCTCCAATTTGTATGACATAGAACCAATCTTTTGCAACACCTTGTAAGGACCATAGTACTTTGGTGATAATTTATTATCCTTCTGAGCTTTGAAGCCATTCATCTTAGCTTCCACACCTTTCTTCAAACCATCCATCTTAGTTTCCACACCCTTCTTCAAAACTTCCATTTCATTTTTTGTTGTTCTTTGCGAGAGCGAAATTTGTTGCACTTGCTCTTGTAATTTTGATATGTCATGTTGCCATTCTTCGTCTTCATGAGTCATAGTAGAGCCTTCTAAAGGCTTAATGGGAGTTGAATTATTTTTAGGGCCATTTTAGACTCACATTGATATCTATTCTACAATAGGCCCTTGCAATCAATTCAACTTGATTCTTCAAACAAGACTTATGCAATTCGGAAAAAAAAATACACACCTTTTACTTGCTTTGAGGAGCTCGATATTGAAATTGTATTATCTTTTTGATTGCAGATCTTCAATATCTGAAATTCAGCACTGAATTATCCCTCTGAATTCTCTTTTGAAAGCCACAGGTATGACCTGATTTGGATTATCCAAGACAAAGTTGTGTCCAATCTCCCTCAATGACCTAATTATGGACTGGTTCAGTAGAGCGAACTTGTACGACTTGCCACGTGTCACTTTTTCGTCCTTTGTCTCTGAAATTGATAGCAAAGAAACTAAATTTTGTGTACTTGTGACCACTTTTTACGACACTCCAATCCGATGCCCAGAGAGAGAGTTATTTAACTTTTCCCACGATCACCTCTTTGAGATGCAATTCAGGAGCCTGAAAAAGCACTACCTTCCACAGATGATATCTCCAAAAATATTTTGAACCAAGCTCTGAAATTTTTTGAAAAATTTCCTCAGGATTTCAACTTCGAACCATACTAATTTCATATTCTGAACCTTCGTAGAAAAATTTTTATAGTGCAAATTCCACGATGACCTGTTTAGGAGCCTGAAAAAAGAACTAACTTCCACAGATCATATCTTCGAAAATATTGTGAACCAAGCTCTGAAACACTTGGACACATTCCTTCGTATCCTGGTTCACACACCAATATTTCAGCTTCCAAATCAGAGAAAATGCCACGAAATTCCACGATGACCTGTTTGGAGCAGCGAAACCCTAGAATCCAAAGCTCTGATACCAAATGTTGTGTAACCAGCTCCAAAAATAGAAGAAAAGAGATATCAAGCCTTAGAAATAAGCCACTTCGAGGGGGCAACCTCCAATACATTACATAAATGAACAATTCTTGGATGATACAATTTACAAAACCTCCTTTCTATATATAGGAGTCCATGTGGCCATAATGTAATCCTAGTGGGCCACAATGTAATCCTAGCCGACCTAAAAATAATAATTTAAGGGCAAAATAATAAAAAAATGGGGGTTACAAGGGTTAAATAATAACAATAAGGGGGTTACACTAACAATAATAAGGTACTATACTAGTGATATAGGGACCTAACACCCTTACCTCATGATTGTCCCTTCATGTAAAAAAATATGGTTACTCTTAGGTAGTTTCACCTTACCGAACCTTAACTACCTTATGAAAACTAACTCCATTAGATTAATAGTAATTTAAGAAAGAAAGAGGTAAATAGGTGGTTCCATGGATGTTACACCCCCCTTTAAATAGGCTATTTTCCACATGAGCACCATGGGTCGATATCATGGATTCTCAATACCATGTGCCAATACCATGGTCATTTTCCCTTTAAATAGATTATATTCCACACGAATATCATTGATTCTAAATACCACGGGTCATTTTTCTTTTTATCATTATTATATTTTTATATGGTTATTTTTATTTTGTTATTGTTATTTTTTATTTTTTTATAATATTTACATGCCATTACATTTATCCTTTTATTTATTTTTATATAATTTGAATTATTCAAAATGTTAAACGTTACATCTCCACAATATTGGGTTCGAGAGAGACACTCGAAGCATTATAAATAAAATAAAATATATGTAGAATATATTTATGATTTTTGGGCATGTGGTATTAATAAGCCATGGTATTAGTGCATGATATTGTAAAAACAACTTATTTCCAAGTTAATAATACCTATGGTAAAATGGGGGTGAATATATGTGGTTAAGAATCTTATTATATTTTTAAGTTTATTGTTAGAATTAAGCTTTTATGTGGTTACTAATTAAGATTAAATATGGCTATGGAATCATTTTTTTACACCACTACATCTCCCCCATTACGATTTTGCTTATTGCGCCGAGAGGCGCTCTACAGCCCAGTATAGCGTAGATGTGTAGATGTAATGTAAAAAAGTTTGTAAAATTTTGTAATGTCGGTTCAATATATAGGGTACATGTGTAGACGTAATGTAAGAAATTTTGTAAACATTTTGTAATTTCAGCTTAATTGTAATCAATATATTTGTAATAATGATCTCTATCTTTCAACCCAATATTATATTTACTAACAATCAAAAGGTATGGTAAATAAATAAAAATATAAATAAATCAAGCTACCATGAATAAATAAAACCTATTTTTATATTTACTCCAGAGGTAAGGTCAATAAATAAAACCCATTTTTATATTTACTCCATAAACCTCCTTATATATTAAAGAAAACTCAAAAAAGAAGTTTTATTTAGGTGAAGCCTATGAGCCAAATACCATGGGCCAAATACCATGGAACAAATTATTATTAATACCGTGGGCTAAATACCATGGGTAAAATACCATATTTAAATAAATAAATATTAATGAGGAATAAATATGTTAGGTCCCTATATTACTAGTATAGTCCCTTATTGTTGTTAGTGTAACCCGCTTATTGTTATTATTGTACCCCTGTAAACCCCATATTGTTATTATTGTGCCCTTAAATTATTATTGTTAGGTCATACATGATTACATTGTGGCCCCACTAGGATTACGTTATGGCCCCATGGACTCCCATATATAGAAAGGGGGTTTTATAATTTGTATCATCCAAGAATTGTTTATTCATGTAATGTATTGGACGTTTACACCTTGAAGTGGCTTATTTCTAAGGCATTGATATCTCTTTTCTTCTATTTTTGGAGTTGGTTTCACAACATTTGGTATCAGAGCTTTGAATTCTAGGGTTTCACTGCTCCAAACAGGTCATCGTGGAATTTTTGCTATAACTTTGTTTCTATGAAGGTTCTAAAGCTGTAATGTTTAGAGTACAAAGCCGCAATCCTGAGGAACATCGTCACAAAATTTTAGAGCTTGGTTCGAAATATTTTCAGATATAAGATCTATGGAAGTTATGGCGTTTTGCAGGCTCCTGAATTTCACTTAAAACGGTCATCGTGGAATTTTTTCTATAATTTTTTTTATACGAAGGTTTTAGAGCTAAAATATTTAGAGCGCAAAGCCAAATTCTTGAGGAAAATTATCGCAAAATTTCAAAGCTTGGTTTGCAATATCTTCAGAGATATGATCTATGGAAGTTAGGTCTTTTTCAGGCTCCCGAATTTCATCTCAAAGAGGTGATCGTGGGAAAATATTCATAACTCTCCCTTTGAGCATCAGATTGGAATTCTGTAAAAAGTGACAGGAAGTACACAGAATTTAGTTTCCTTTCTATAAATTTTTGAGCCAAAGGAGAAAATAGGGACACGTGGCAAGTCATACAATTTCCCTCTACTAAAATAGTCCATAATTAGGTCATTGTGGGAGATTGGAAATAAATTTTCCATGAAGAATCCAAATCAAGTCAGACCTGTGGCATTTCAAAGAAGCTTCAAAGGACTACTACAGGGCCAAATTTTAGATATTGACGATATGGAAGTATAGAGATATGTCAATTTCAATATCTAGCTTCTCAAAAGCAAGTAAAAGGTATGTATTTGTTTTTCCGTATTGCATAAGTCTTGTTTGAAGAATCAAGTTGAATTGATTTCAAGGGCATATTATAGAATAGATATCAGTATTGGATTCTAAAACTGCCCCTAAAAAGAATTCAACACCCATTAAGCCTTTAGAAGGCTCTACTATGAGTCATGAAGACAAAGAATGGCAACATGACATATCAAAATTACAAAAGCAAGTGCAACAAATTTTGCTCTCACAAAGAGAAACAAAAAATGACATGGAAGTTTTGAAGAAAGGCGTGGAATCTAAGATGAATGGTTTGAAGAATGACATGGAAGCTAAGATGGAGGGCATGGAAGCCGGCATGGAATCTAATATGGATGACATGGAAGCTAAGATGGAAAACATGAAGAATGATCTAAAAGCAGATATGGAAGGTTTGACAAAGTTGATACAAGAAATGTTTCCTAATGGTGAAAAGATAGTAGAGGAAAATCATGATGAGAACAAAATAAATGTTAATCGTGATTTCATAAACTCTAATGTTGGAGCGAAGAACCACCATATTCCAAAAATGGATATGAGGAATTTTGATGGAAAGGATCCTTTAATATGGATACTATAGATGGAGCAATATTTTGATCTCAATAATGTGAAAAACACACAAAAGGTACCTATTGCAGCTTTACATTTAGAACAAAATACATTTGAATGGTATCGGTGTCTTTGCTCTCGTAAAAAAATTGTCATTTGGTCAATTTTTATGGAGGAAATGATAGCGAATTATGAGGACATAAAGAGCAACACTTTCTTTAGCCAATTGATAAATCTTAAACAAAAGTGTTCAGTGGGGGAGCACATTGAGGACTTCCAAAAATTGAATATAAGGGTAACTGATATTCCAGAGGAACACATGATTGATCTCTTCATAGGTACTTTAAAAGATAACATCCAACATGAATTTTGCATTTTGGAACTTGATTCATTGGAGAAGGCATTCAGGTTGGCAAGAAAATTGAATGTAAAATTATGGCGACAAGGAAGACTACCACTCACTTCTATAAAGATGGAAGTGTTGCTACTCCTAGATTTCCACAACCTACAAGGTTGACACCACAACAATTGGAAGAAAAAAGAGCAAAAGGGTTTTTCTACAGTTGTGATAGCAAATACACTAAATATCATAAGTGTGTTGAGAAGAAATTATTTTACATAGATTTTGAAGAGGAAGAAGAAAATGAACAAGAATCTTCAAAAGAAGAGGATATACACCAGGAACCAGCCCTAGAAGAGGAAGAAATGAGTCTGACCATATCGTGTAATGCATTGGCAGGAATTACCACTCCTCAAACACTCAATATAGAAGGAAATATCAATAAGAAAAAGGTAATAGTGTTGATTGATTCAGGTAGCACCCATAATTTTATTCAGTGTAAGGTAGCCAAGGAATTGAATTTTTTCCTATACCTAGCACCAGAATGTCAAGTGATGGTTGCAAATGGAGGAACTATAAATTTCTTTGGAAAATTCCATAATATCAAGCTAATAATGGGGGAATATGTATTGAATATTCTAATGCTTTCCATTCCTATTGGAGGTGTTGATGTTGTACTAAGAGTACAATGGTTACAATCTTTGGGTATGGTAGCTTTGAATTTTCAAGAACTTTTCTTGATTTTTTTCAGAAGGAAAGGAAGTCGAATTATGAGGTATTTCAGAGAAGCTGAGAAAAATAATAAGCTCTAATGTCATGAAAAAGCTTCTAAAGAAAGAAAAACGAGGCATAATTGCACAATTATGCTCTCTAGAAGTTCCAAAATCACAATCATCTATTTCTGCAAATATCCAAAAAGTCTTGGACAATCATTCCAAGGTATTTGAAACTCCCAAAGGACTCCCACCTGTTCGTCATCATGATCATGATATTCATTTGATTCCAGGAAGTGTTCCTCCAAACATTAGGCGTTATAGATATCCTTATGTCCAAAAGAGCGAAATGAAATGTATGATTGCATAAATGTTAGAGGCGAGTATAATTCAACCTATTCAAAGTTATTTCTATACTCCTGTAGTATTCATACACAAGAAGGATGGATCATGGCACATGTGTCTGGATTATAGGGAGCTAAATAAGCTCACCATTAAAGATAAAATTCCCATTCCTGTGATTGATGAATTATTGGATGAATTACATGGATCAATTTATTTTACCAAGTTTGATCTTTGTTTAGGATATCATCAAATTAGAATGAAGACTGAAGATATTTCGAAAACAACATTTTGAACTCATGAGAGTCATTATGAATTTTTGTTCATGCCTTTTGGCCTTACCAATGCACCTTCTACATTTCAAGGGTTAATGAATTCCATTTTCAAACCCTTCCTTAGAAAATTTGTGCTAGTATTTTTTGATGATATACTAATCTATAGCAGATCTTGGAAGGATCATGTTCAACATGTTGACAGGGTGCTCAAACTATTGCAAGAGAAACAATTATATGAAAAACATCCAAATGTTTCTTTGGAGTACAGGAGGTCGAATATCTGGGTCATATTGTATCTCACTAGGGTGTTAAGGTAGACCCTAAAGAAATTAAAGCCATTAAGGAATGGAAAGTCGCCACAACTATAAAGAAGTTACGAGGATTTCCGAGGTTAACAGGGTATTATCGCAAGTTTGTTAAGAATTATGGGAGAATAGCAGCACCTCTAACAACATTATTGAAGAAAGATGTATTCTAATGGACTCCTGAAGCAACTAAGGCCTTTGAACATCTTAAAGAGGCAATGTGCCTAGCACTGGTATTAGCTATGCCAGACTTCACAAAAAACTTTATTGTGGAATGTGATGCCTCAGGAAATGGAATTGGTGTAGTTTTAATGCAAGAAGGAAGACCCATTTCTTTTGAAAGTCATCTAATCGAAGGAAAGTATCTACAAAGACCTATTTATGAGAAGGAAATGTTAGCAATACTGCATGCACTAAAGAAATGGCGAACTTACCTAATGGGAAGACACTTCAAGGTAAAAATTGATCATGATAGTCTTAAACACTTTTTGGAGAAAAGATTATCTTCAGAAGAGTAGCAGAAAGGGTCACAAAGATGTTGAGTTATTACTTTGAAATAATCTACAAAAAAGGGAAGCTATATGTTGTTGTATATGCACTCTCAAGAAAGAATAAAGAGGTGGAAGCATTGCTTTGTGCCATTTCTATTATCCAACCAGATTGGATAACCGAAGCAAGAGATGAATGGCAGAAGGAAGAAGAAGTGTGGACACTCATTCAAAAGTTGCAGCAAGATCCTAGTACATCTGATACATTTAGTTGGAAAAATGATTCCTTATGGTACAAATATCACTTATATCTTTGTAAGAATTCCCAACTAAAACAAAATTTTCTTTTGGAATTTCACACTTCTCCGTTAGGAGGACACTCAGGATTTTTAAAAAATTACCACAGGGTGAAGAAAGAATTTTTT
Organism: Pinus albicaulis; assembly: GCA_034641835.2. Taxonomy (NCBI): domain Eukaryota; kingdom Viridiplantae; phylum Streptophyta; class Pinopsida; order Pinales; family Pinaceae; genus Pinus; species Pinus albicaulis. Next base: position 780,995,946 of record CM076583.1, read on the forward strand.
TGGGATGGCCTTAAACTTGATATTCAAAATTTTGTGGCAGAATGTTTGGTTTTCCAACAGAATAAAGTTGAGAAAATTAACACCCTGGGTCTTCTACAACCTTTATCCATTCCAAGTCAACTTTGGAAGGAGATTTCAATGTATTTTATCACAGGTTTACTTAAGTCCGAAGGAAAGAGTGGCATCATGGTGGTAGTTGATAGAGTTACCAAGTATGCACACTTTTGTGCATTATTTCATCCATTTAAAGCAAGATTTGCTACTACATTTATGGACACAATTCAAAAGCTACATGGAAACCCAAGGGTTATTGTGAGCAACAGAGATCCCATTTTTACTGAAAATTTTTGGACAGAGTTATTTTCTTGTTTGGGTATTCAATTAGCTCATAGCTCATCTTATCATCCTTAACCTGATGGTAAAAATGAGATAGTAAATAAATGTTTGGAAGGATATCTTCGCTGTTCTGTATCTGATAAACAAACAAAATGGGTCAAGTGGTTACCTCTCCCTGAATGGTGGTATAACACTTCCTTCCATACTGCAGAAAAAATGACCCCATTTATGGTACTTTATTGATATCATCCACCATCCATCACATCATATTTAAGAGAAAATTAAAAGGTTTAAGCAATGGAAGATCACATCGAGCATCAACAAGAAGTTCTCCAACTCTTAAAGGATAACCTGAATTTGGCACAAAGTCGAATGAAATAGCAGGCAGATCAACATCGCAGCGAGAGAAGTTTTGATGTAGGAGACTAGGTATTTTTACGGCTACAACCATACAAACAAATGTCCCTCAAGCAAGATAAGAAGGATAATAAATTATCGCCAAATTACTATGGTCCTTACAAGGTGTTGCAAAATATTGGTACTATGGCATAAAAATTAGAGCTTCCTGCTTCTTCACGAGTGCATCCAGTTTTCCATGTTTCATGCTTAAAGAAGGTTATAGGTGAAAATATTCTAGTTCAAAAAATATTGCTAGAACTTGATGAGGAAGGAAAAATCATATTGTAACCTGAAGCAGTCATGGAAACAAGAACTCGACAACTCTAGAATCAATCAATTTCAGAGTATCTCATTAAGTGGGAGAACTTACCCACTGAAGATTCTACATGGGAGGATGAGAATTTTATACAGAAGCGCCCACAGCTACTCAAGCATTGAGGACAACACTTTTTTGAAAGAGAGGGCATGTTAGGTCCCTATATTACTAGTATGGTCCCTTATTGTTGTTAATGTAACCCACTTATTGTTATTATTGTACCCTTATAACCCCCATATTGTTACTATTATGCCCTTAAATTATTATTGTTAGATCGGCTAAGATTACATTGTGGCCACACTAGCATTACTTTGTGGCCCCATGGACTCCTATATATAGAAAGGCAGTTTTGTAATTTGTATCGTCCAAGAATTGTTCATTCATGTAATGTATTGGAGGTTTCCCCCTCGAAGTGGCTTATTTCTAAGATGTTGATATCTCTTTTCTTCTATTTTTGGAGCTATTTTCACAAAAAAATAGGTATGGTAAATCAATAAAAATGTAAATAAACGAGAGGTGTGATAAATAAATAAACCCTCTTTTTATATTTACTCCATAATCAGCTTTATATTTAAGGACACTCAAAAAGGATGTTTTATTTAGGTGAAGCCCATGGCCCAAATACCATGGGCCAAATTAATATTATTATATCATATTCGTATTAATGTGTAGATGTAATGTAAGAAAGTTTGAATTTTTTTTTAATGTTGGCTCAATATATTTTTAATGGATATATTTATAATGATAATAACAAATATAGTTATATCACTCAATCTAAATCGTGGAAACATCTAGACATTATATTCTATCAATGGTGTGTGATGGGAGGGAGAGATAGAGGGAGGTAGGTAAGAAAGTGAGAGAGAGGACATGAGAGAGAGGAGAGAGAGGGGGGGAGAGAGAGATGGAGTTGGAAGGGGAAGAAAGACAGAGAGAGAAATGTGGAGAGGGAGAGGGAGTGGCAAGGGGTAAGGGGAAGAGAGAGAGAGAGAGGGAGAGGAAGAGAGACATATATATGTAGATGTGGAGAGAGAGTGTATATTTTTTTGGGGTGATCAGGAGAGACAATGGGAGATAGAGATATAGATGGAGAGGTGAGAGAGGTAAAGAGAAGAAGGGAGGAAGAGAGATAGATCTGGAGAGAGAAGAGGAAGAGAGACAAAGAGAGATAAAGGAAGAGGGAGGGAGAGAGAGAGTATGAGATGAAGAGGGAAGGAGAGAGAGGGAGAGGAATATGGAGGGAGGGATATATATATATATATATATATATATATGGAGATATAGACTGTATGTTTGGGGGCTGAGAGAGAGAGAGAGAGAGAGAGAGAGAGAGAGAGAGAGAGAGATGTGTTTCAGGGGATGGGATAGAAAGAAAAATAAGGAGAGATGAAGGGAGGTATAGATATAGATGGTAGGGGGGAGAGGGGAGAAGATAAATATAGATAAAGGGAGGGAGAGGTGGTGAGAGAGAGAAAAGTGAGAGAGAGAGAATGAGAGAGGGAGGGAGATAGACATAGAATGAAAGGTGGAGAGAGAGGGAAGTACAAAGAGACACACAAAGACACATATAGACATAGAAGTTAGATCTAGAAACTTATGAATATTTTGGTTTTTCACTAAAATAGATGTATTGATTTGAGTGTAGTAGTTGATTTCTAATATAATTTGATCACTTGCACTACATGCATTGATTTCAATGTAGATTTCGATATTTAATCCTATTTAATACCTTACACTAGATGCATTTATTTCAGTTAGATATTGATTTTTACTCCTATTTGATTGCTTGCACTAGATGCATTGGTTTTAGTGTAGATATTGATTTCTAATCGTATTTGATCACTTTCACTAGATGCATTTATTTTAGTTTATATGTTGATTTCTATTCCCATTTAATACCTTACACTAGATGGATTGATTCAAATGAAGATGTTGATTTCTAATCGTCTCTGATCACTTGCACTAGATGAATTTATTTCGGTGTATATGTTCATTTCAAATTTGATGCAACTAGATGTATGATGTACATTAATTTAAAAGTAATTAGATTAATAATGTGAATTTATTTCAGTGTAAGCACATCTCTGCCCCCTCCATCTATATCTCTATCTCCCATTGTCTCTCCTTCTTTATCTCTCCATCTCACCCCCCAAACATACACACACTCTCTCCATATATACCTATCTCTCTCTCTCTCCCTCCCTTTTCTACTCCCTCTCTCTCTCTTCTCCCCTCTAAGCATTGGTTTTAGTGTAGATATTGATTTGTAACCCTATTTTATTGCTTGCAATATATGCATTGAATTTAGTGTAGCTTTTTCTTTCGAATACTATTTGATTGTTTACGCAAGATGCATTGATTTTAGTGTAGAAGCTTATTTCTAATCCTATTTTATTTTTTGCAATAGATGCATTGATTTCAATGTATATGTTTATTTCTACTTTGATGGAACTAGACGTATGATGTACATTAATTTCAAAGTAATTAGATTAATAGTGTGCATTGATTTCAGTGTAAGAACATCTCTACCCCCTCCATCTATATCTCTATCACCCATTATCTCTCCTTATTTATCTCTCTATCTCACCCCCCGAACATACACACTCTCTCTCCATCTCTCTCTCTCTCTCTCTCTCTCTCTCTCTCTCTCTCTCTTTTCCACTCCCTCTCCCTCTCTTTTCCTTCTCTCTCTCTCTAACACTTATCTCTCTTCTCCCCACTATCTCCCCCTCCATCTATATCTCTATCTCACCCCCAAAACATACACACACACTCTTAGTGTGAACACATAAACATTATTCGTGACATGAATTGACTTATGTGTTGCAATAATTCAACATAAATACAAAACTTGAATTTTCATTCTAAATAAAATTTTCACTTACCTTGGATGTCTTCTTCTTGAAATTATAAGCCATTTGTAATTGGCTACATTGTTATTATTCCTATTTCCGTCATTCAACATTGTTAATCACTTTTCTTTCAAACATGATAATAGAGAATAACTAAATGTGTGAAAATCATAATAGTAAAATAAAATACTTTCAAATTGATCCCAATGAAGATTGATTGTAATTGACTTCAATCTTATTACTCACATTTTCTATCATTCAACATTGGTACATTGTCACTTTGCACTTAAAATTCTTATTTCATCATTTTTCATCATTCAAGTTAGTAACTATCTCATCATTCATCAACAAGTTTTGTATGACCGCACACATGACTGAAACCAGCCTATATCCATCTTAACCCCGGATCTATCAAGTGCCGAGAGTGATCAAATCTCTCGAGGTGCAAACATTTCCTCAAGTTTTGCACTAAAAAAAATGTTTGCACCTCGAGAGATTTGATCCCTCTCAACGCTTGATAGATCCGGTGTTAAGATGGATCTAGGCTAATAGATTTAATTTAAAATGTGTTATAGAATTAAACTAAACTAAAATACTTAAAAAATTGTTGACATACAATCTTTCTTACATTAAATATAATATTCTCACACCTCCCTAATACTGGGATGTTAAAATACCAACCCAGATCCATATTAACTTAGGATCTACCAAGTGCCGAGAGAGATCAAATATCTTTACATGCAAACTTCTTTTTAGAGTGAAAATAGATTTCATCCTTCTATATATTCATAGTTAAGACTGATCTAGGCTAGTTTAATTCCCACCTTTAAATAGGTTATATTCCACATGAATTCCATGGGCCAATAGCATAAATTTTAAATACCATGTCCCAATACCATGGGTCGTTTTTATTTTTATTACTATTATAATTTTATATGGTCATTTTAATTTTGTTATTGTTATTTTTATTTTACTTTATAATGTTTATATGACCTTCCATTTATCATTTTAATTTAAATTAATTAATTTATTTTTATATAATTTGACTTAGACAAAATCTTAAACATTACATCTCTACCATACTGGGCTCGAGCGGCTCTCTATGCAATAAAAATAAAATAAAATATATATCGATTATATTGAATTTGAAATGAGTTGTGGTTTTTGGGCATGTGGTATTAATAAGTCACAATATTGGCCCATCATATTGTAAAAAGAACTTATTTGTAAGTTAATAATACTCATGGTAAAATGTTGGTGAATATATATGGTTATTAGTTAAGAATCTTATTATATTCTTATTTGTAAGTTAATAATACCCATGGTGAAATGTTGGTGAATATATATGATTATTAGTTAAGAATCGTTTATTGTAAGAATTAAGTTTTTACATGCTTATTAATTAAAATTATATATGGCATGGAATCATTATTTTACACCAATACATCTCCCCAATATGTTTTTTCTTTTAGATTTAATTTAAAATGTGTTATAAAATTAAATTAAACTAAAATATTTTAAAAATAGTTGACATACAATCTTTCTTACATTACAACTAACACCTACACATCTCCGAGGATGTTAAAAGAAAATATTTTATCCTAAAATATTTTAATATGAATTAATATTAACATACTTAAAAATACTTAGTATTTAATAATAAAAATTTAAATAATGAAAATTACACATGGTTTTTTAACACTCTAAAATAAGTTTTTAAAATGGAACTACATTGGTTTTTAGCTAAAAGACGCTTCATAAAGGCTAGACGTTGAAGAATTTTTTTTTGAGTTAAATGTTAGAAACCCATTATTAATGTTTAAGCAACCCATTATATACTTTAACATTAGTGACTCTAAAACTACAACCCATTATATACTTTAACATTAGTGACTCTAAAACTACTTTTCCTTAAGGATAACGATTTTATTCTAAGGTGATTAATCTTATAAACTTTTGGTTCGACTAAGCCATTGTTAATGTTTAGGAAACCCATTGTATACTTTTATAGTAGTGAGTCTAAAACTACTTTTCCGTAAGGATAACTATTTTATTCTAAAGTGATTAATCTTATGAACCTCTAATTTAACTAAGGAAAAGCCTCCACATCACCACCTTTTGCTGTTTTGACCCATTGACTAGGGTCTATGGGGGCATACCACATCTCGATGATGAAAATCCATTAGGAACTATCTCTTAGAAAAAAATCAATAATTTTCTTCCTCGAAAACCTAAGTTCAAGGTATGTTTTTCTTCTTCAAAAACCTCTCAAGGGTGTGTCCATTGAGGGCATACCACATACATCTAAATTGTGATAATCCATTAGGAAGTATCTTTTAGAATAAATCAATGACTATGTTCTTCAAAAACCTCTACAAGCTTAAGGTATTATTTGCTTCTTCAAAAACCTCCGAAGGGCATGTCCATTGACGAGTAAACGCAAACCTAAAACTTGGGTTTTCAGCCATCCACGGGAGTAAAATATTTTCATTCCAACAAAACGTAGCATATTTTCATGCCAATAAAACCTAACACTCATTTCAAGATATCAACATTTATTTTTCTTCCATAAAATAAATCTATATCTTATAGAGTTAATGATGTCAAGAATAAAATGATAGAAGTATCATCTAGGTGCATCTAACTAATAGTTATGCAATGAATAAACATGAAAAGTAATTAGAAGCAAAAGGATAGGATTAAAATTGCGTGTACCTCCCAAGAAGAATCACTAGCAAAGGGAAGTGGGTAGTTAGTATGCATATTTTTGTTCAAAAAATGTTTTAATCTTTGCATATTAAGAATGACTGAAATGATTAGTGGTAGATGATTTATAAATAGTATTTTAGAATAGTATAGAGTAAAATTCACAGCAAATGTCAAACAATTTATTTAATGACATTTTATCCAATAATAAATTTTAATATTCCAACATCTTTACTAATATTTTTTACTAATAATTCCACAATTCCATTCAAATAAAAATATTTTCATTCCAATAAAACCAAACACTCATTTCAAGATACCAACATTTAAATTTTCATATAACAAAAATTTCTATTGAAAAATAAATTTATATCTTAGAGACTTAACCATCTCAAGAAGAAATTTACAGAAGCATCATTTGAGTGTATCTGATTACTAATTATGCATTGAACCATCATGAAAACTAATTAGACGTAAAAGGATAAGATTAAAACTACATGTGTACCTGAGGATAAGCAAAAAGAGAAGTGACAGGAAGAGAAGAGGCAGTTAGTATGCATGTGTTTGCTCGAAAATTGTTTTAATCTTCACATATTAATAATGACTCAAAATAGCACTAGTAGATGATTCAGAAAGTGTATTTAGATATAGTGTTTTAAAATAATAGAAATTAAGATTCACAACAAAATATGAAACAACTCATTTAACAGACATTTTATCAAATAATCAATTTTAATATTCCTCACCATGTCATTGCATTTCTGTGTCTTTCTCTTTGCTCTTTGTTTTCCAGCAACATCCAACAATGTCGCTCCCTAACGCCTCACTGCAATGACCCACTTTAACTACTCTGATTTCTTGACCAATAGGAAGCATTCAAACTTTAGCAGATGACGCAATGCTAATGCAGAAACCACCGAAATGCTTTATGTCGACCAAGAAGTAAGAGTACTAGATGTAGGGTGTTGTTGCAGCGAGGGGTTAGGTAGCAATATTGGTAAATGTTGCACGAAAACAAAGAGCAGAAAGAGACCTGGATTATCCCTCGCCTTCTCCACCTCGGATATTATAGCGTCCAAGCTCTTCCTTTCTCTTACTCAACTAATCTACAATTATTGGAGTGGAGTTGATGGAGTAGTGAGAGTTGAGCTTAGATCTACCTTAACTCAGGATCTACCAAACTCCAAGAGAGATCAAATCTCTTGTGCAAACTTCTTTTAAAGTGAAAAGAGATTTGATATTTCTGTAGATCCGTAGTTAAGATGGATCTAGGTTGGTTTAATTCTCCCCTTTAAATAAGTTATATTTCACATGAACACCTTGGGTCAATACCATGGATTCTCAATACCATATGCAAATACCATGGTCATTTTCCCATTTAAATAAGGTTTATTCCACACTAATACCATGGATTCTAAATACTATGGGTCTTTTTTATTTTTTTATTACTATATTTTTATATGATCATTTTTATTTTGTTATTTTATTTTTAATTCTTTTGTAATGTTTACATGACATTACATTTATCTTTTATTTATTTTTATATAATTTGACTTAGTCAAAATGTTAAACATTACATCTCTACCATGCTAGGTTGAAATGAGTTATGGTTTTTGGGCATGCGGTATTAATAAGCCATGGTATTGGCCTATGACATGGTAAAAACAACTTATTTGAAAGTTAATAATACTGATGGTAAAATAAGGTGAATATATATGGTTAAGAATATCATTATATTTGTAAGTTTATTGTAAGAATTAAGATTTTATGTGCTTATATCATGGCAATCTTGGCGTGAACACCAATAATGCTGCAGAACTAATCGGTCTCATCCGGGGTATCACTATGGCTGATCGCTACATACTTCTACCTCTGGTAGTGGAAGGCGACTCAGAGATCATAATCAAGCTAATGAGAAAACTACAGATGGGCACACAGGTGGATAAAGTAACCCCAGGCTAGAGACTCTCAGCAATCCTGAAGGACCTACAAGGCCAACTCCACAATATCCAAGGGATCACCTTTCAAGCAGTTCGCAGAACAAAAAATAAGCTGGCCGATGCCTTGGCCAATGCTAGCGTTGAATCCAAGCTTGACGACTATCACAGCCTTTGGCATGATATGGAGGAGAGGGAACTCAAAGTTAAATGCAACACAATCAAAAATTCGGATCTTCAAGCTTAGGCGAACTATGGATCAGCCACAAGGCATTCAATGGATCAACAACAAGGCTTGGTAAAGGCAGACACAGGAAGGTCAAGTCAAGTAACAAGAAATGCTAGAAGTGGCTGGTCAAATTACTGGGGGTTTTCCCAGACCGCCCGGGCCATCTCTATTTGTCTGGGTCGTCTCTGCATACCCGAGCCATATCAAAGAACTACTCGCTCGTCCACTTCACATATTAGCACGCCCATCTCTGTATGCCCGGACCATCTATGCACGCCCATCTCTGTATGCCCTGACCATCTCTGCATGCCCAGACCTTCACTATTTCTCCTTGGTTTCTATCTGAAGGCGCTAGGCTATCAGCCAATACACATTCACTGGGGGCTCAGACCAGGCAGTTCTGTAAGACAATCAAAGGGAGGTCCCCTTGACTCATACTTGCACTATGTATTTCTCTGTACTCCATTAATATAAATCTGCTTTACCTTTTACAAAAAAAGAAAAAGGTTTTATGTGCTTACTAATTAAAATTAAATATCCCTATGGAATCATTTTTTTACACTGCTACATCTCCCTTTCCTTTTAGATTTAATTTAAAATGTGTTATAAAATTAAATTAAACTAAAATATTTAAAAAATTATTGATATACAATCTTTCTCACATTCCACGTAAAGCCTACACATCTCCCTAATACTCGGTTGTAGAAAGCCTCTCGGTGAAATAAATGTTCTTCGCCATTTCTATTATTAGTAAGCTAAAATCCAATGCATTGCTCTCCATTTAGCATCTTTTCTTTAGTATCTTTCAAAGATTGTTGATGAAACAAATAACACTTCGTTCAATTTTAATTTATTTTTTAAATCGTACAAACTATTATAATTTAGTTTTTAAATGATTAGAGATAGATGTAATTTATCACTATTCATATTAGTTAATTTAAATGATATATTTGGGATTAATCACATCTGTAGGATTGGGTTGACCTTTCGAACCAACTAACGTGGTTCATCCTCATGACATTAAGTTGATGATATATAAGGGGTAAACAATTAGTCTAATCAAATCTATTTGAGTTTCTAATGATTTCAAAGAAGTTGAAATCTTATTTACTCAAAAGTATATTTAATTTTTATTTAAAAATCAAAAGATAATCTTAAATTAAATAATATACCTAAAAAATTTAAATTCTTTATAAATATTACTCATTTTGAAAACTACCTATAATATGATTATATGCCTTTTATGAATATGTGATTTTAATTATATATATACTAGCATACACCCATATTAAGTATAGATCTAACATAATCCGAGAGAGATCTCTTAAGTACGGATTGAACATGAGCCGAGAGAGAGCCAAGAGACCAAATTTCTTCATGTGCAAACTTCTTTAGAGTGAAAAATTCAATGTATTATTTTTCATTGTTTAAATTGTATTTTTGAATGCAAAATAGAGTATATATAGAACGAAATAAATAGAGTAGTCATGAATCAATTATTAAGTTGAATATTCATTTTTAAGCAATGACATAATAAAAAATTCATCCTGTGGGTCAATTGTTTTCGGTGAGGCATCGACGGTTACTAAGGAGGGCTCTCATTTCTATGATAAGTCGAACTTCGTTCCTAGATTTCCATTGAATCATGGCTTGTGCGTATCGAACGAACTGGATATTTCAAGTGGTTTTATGGGCGCTACACATAGTACTATTGACCTAGATAATTTCGGAGGATTGGTCAACCATTCCCCCTCGCTGATGTTTCCAAGTCTCAATACATAAAAAACAATTGATAGCGAGGATGCTAGTTCTTCGGGGGTTATATCCCATAATCCATATCCTCAGGAATGTTCTATTGACCCTTCATCCTCGTCTATTGGTTTGATGGGCTCTGTTTTTTGTTTTAATGGCATTCTCCCTCATCTATTACCGATCACTCTTTCCCTTCTTCTAACGTGGGTGCTTGTACTTCCCTCATTATAACCCGGGTTCCTATCCTTATTTGAACCTGGCTTCCCGCCTATTCAATTGTCCCTTGCGACTCCTTTGGGAATGCTAATTTCATGGTTTAAGGTTCAATCCATCGTTTGGATGATAATAATAATAATAATAATAATAATAATAATTCTCTTTTACCCCTCTCTTCCAATAGTAATAAGGTTATTAATTTCTCTAGATTTTCATTTGATTCTAATGTTTTTTTGATCTTATAGAAAGGTCTCAATTTTTCCTTGGCTTCGAGAAATATCGCTATCGCAGATATTATTTATAGAATAGAATTTGGTATTAAATATTTATCTGATAATTTGAAGGAATTCATTAGGCAGGAATGTTCAGTTGTTCTTAAGAATGTGAAACTGCCTAAGAGCACTTGTGGGAAATACTCTCTTGTTTTTCTTGACTTCAACCATCATAAGGCCTTTCAAATAGTATAGGGCATCACGTATAAGTGACCAACCATATTATTGAATAACTTATCTTCCGATCGTTAATTCTAAGTTTTCTTCGCCAAAAGAACCAAAAACATATGCACGATCTATTTCATCCTCCAGATACCATGGGATATTTTTTATTATTAAAATCATCAAGGAAGTGTCTTGAATTCATGATCACACATCATGTTGCTCGTTTGTCTCTTGCAAAAATAATATCTAAGACTATTATGTTGGTAATTAATTCATTAGAGGAAATTTAGCCAAAAAGTTCCCATAAAAGTTTTATGTACATAATATGCAAACCAATAAAATATCCTTAAAATTTAAAAAGAGTTACATGTAAGTATATTGGAGGGAAATAAAAAAACTACATTTTTTTAATTGTATTTTTGGCTTATCGCCTTATAGATTTACTCAAATTTTAAGTGTATACGCTCATTGAATGCAAAATAAAATTACACATCCAATGAGTACCCATTCTCCATACTTTTAAGAAGACTCACACTGATAAAAATTAAAGATACACTAAAAAAGCGTGTTAAACATAGGTTTTTTAGTGTATCTTCTTTTTTTTATGAGTGTGGGTCTTCTCAAAAGTATGAATAATGGGTGCTAGTTCGATGTGGAATTTAAATATGCATTTGACAAGTGTCTACACTTGAAATTTGAGTAAACATATAAGGAGATAAGCCAAAAATACAATTAAAAAGTATCTTTCTTCTTTTCCCTCCAAAACTCATCTCTTATTTTATTATTTTAAATATTATTTTACTTCTTTTCCTTAGGAGTCCAATTTTAGGATAAAATTTCTTTTAATGGAAATTTTATATCCCACTTATCTAGCAACCAAAACAACCAAATGTATGACTTTACATGCTTTTATAGAAGTAAAATGTGGCATTCACAATGTAACATTAACATAAGTGTTGGTAGTTCATGACTATTGTGTCGCTTATAGAGGGACTAATGTTTTACGCGCTATGAGAATCATGTACAAACACGCATTAGGAGCCATCATCCAATACTTCTGACTCAACCTACTTGAATGTTTGCAAAAATGATATTTTGAATTAAAGGACGATTAATCAAACTCAATATAAGAACATCAATTAGAAGAATAAGAATTTTATACTTGAGTAATAAAAGGATTGGATTCAAGAAATAAGGAAAATGGAAAGGTATATTATTTTGTATTTCATTCTATTTTTTCTTTCTTTATTACTAATGATGGTACTAGATCTATTAGGGAGGTATTGGATTTAGAGGATGGAAAACTATAGAAAGGGACATGGTTGAAGAAATGGAAACCTTGGACAAGAATTAGAGTTGGGATATAGTCGAATTATCAACTAACAGAGATCATGTTGGTAGAAAATGGGTGTTTATGAAGAAGTTGAAGGGAAAAGGTACAATGAAGAAATATAAATTTCAATTAGTAGTAAACGATTATTCCCTGGTAGAGTGAATTATATTTGGTGATATTTTATATCCCTTTTCCATGTTAACTTATATTATATTATTTTAACTATTACCACTCATTTTGATTTTGAAGAAGAATATATGGACATGAATGAAAACATTCCTGCATAGGGATATAGAGGAAAAAAACTAAATGAAGCAACCAAAATGTTTTGTATTGAAGGGAAAGAAACAACTAGCATGTACCTTTCTATCTTAAAAGTCCCTTACATCAGTTAAAACAATAAAAAATGATGTGGTATCAAAAAAAATTCACTTATTTATTGGGACTTAGATTCACAAGGAAAAAAAATATCAAAATGTATTTCAAAATAGTTGGTAATCATATTATTAATTTGGTCTTATATCTGGATGATATATTCTTGATTTGAAACAACAAGGAAATCATGGGGGATGTGAAAATTTAGTTATCCTCTAAATTTTACATGAAGGATATTTTTGTTTGAAAATTCATTCTAGGAATATAAGTTAAAAAGGCACGGAAAATAAGAAAGTATTTTTAAATCAAGGAAAGTATCTTGAGACAACATGACGGAGCTTTAATATTCAAGACTATAAATTGGTGAGGACCCTATTCTTATACGTGTAAATTTAACTATACATTAGTTTCTAAAGACACAAGAATAGCAAGAATACATGTCTTGTTTTTTATATGATAGTGAAATTGGTAGTTTTATGTATGCAATGAATTGTACTAGAATATATATTTCAAATGTAGTAGGAGTATTAAAGAGGTGTATGTTAAAATTGGGGAAGGAGAATTAGGAAAAAGTGAAGAGAATCTCCATTTAATTATGTCACACTATTGGTTATCCTACCAAGGAAGACCAATATTAGATCAAGTGTCTTACATAAATGGCTTTGTTGATATATATGGTATTGGAGATAGGGATCATAGAATATATATAATTGGATGTGTTTAGCCTATTTTGAGGAGAAATCAGTTCAATGTGCAAGAGACAATTTGTATTGGAACTCTCAACTAGAGAATCTAAATACCTGGTACCCACTCATGTAGGAAATAAAGTACTATGATTACTATGGTTGTGTTTAGGTATTGTGTTGATATATCAAGTTGAAACGATATATCGTGACAATGGGATTCCAATATCCCTAGTCAATAACCTAGCTTGCCATTCCAAGACAAAGCATATTGATATTTAATGTAATTGTGTGAGATAAGTGGTTAAATATAAGAAGGTGCTGGTGGTGAAAGTGGACATATTGAAAAATATTTCAAATTAGCTAACAAATTTTGTAGCACTAGGAAGTTTTATTGGTGCAAATAGAGAATGGGCATTAGTGGCCTAGGTTATTGATCATGTACTTTTGCAACACTTTGTATGAAAATAAAACTATAACTAAGAGAATGTTCTATGTGTGTTGAATTATTCGCACGGTTATCCCAACATGTGCTATGTATGCACCAAGTGTAGAAATGGAGTCATAGGTGGGGTGGAGTGCCCGAAATAAAATGTGGGCGATATTTTGCATCCATTTTTGGTGATTTTTGACACATAGTTTTCACTTTTAAGAGTTTTGTGGAACATGGTGGTTCATTCCATGGTCTTGTAACTTTACTTAAGGAAATATTATTGTATTATAACCCTAATGGATATAAGGCTTATGGATGCCACATGATATACATATTGCATGTAACATATTAGAGATATAATATATTGAATAATATTTCTAGTTCTGATAGCTTTGGGTTTCTAGGGTAAAACCTTTTTGTTAAATATGTGTGTGTGCACCAATTCTTTTTTTCATTAAGAATTTTTTTGGAGAAATTAAATATACATGGTTAAAACCAACACATTCTTTTTAATTCTACTTAATTATTTAAAATTCATATTCTTTAAAGTTGAAAATGGAAAAATACAATATTTCTCTCTATTGCTACTTCTCTTTCTAATTATAGTTGAGTGTCACAACAGATATTTAAAGGAAATCATTATTTCTAGCTACCTGAAAGGTATAAATATATTACCTTCATGCAACATAACAATATCATATATGTGGATCGCATATTCCAATGTTTCAAGGAGCATGATTTAAAAATGCGTGAGATCATAAACAACTTTTATGAAGCCACAAGAATATAAATTAACAAGGAGAATTCCATTTTCATATCCTAGGGACTCTTAGAGGTACATCTCAAATATTTTCTTTTAAGATAGGATAATTTAAATCTATATTTGAATACCTAGGGTTCCACCTAAAACAAAATTTGTATAATAAATATGATTGGATATGACTTTTATCTCAACTAGAAAAGAATGTAAACGCCAAATATTATCATAGCTCTCTTAACATGGTAGGTTGGTCCTAGTCAAGCTCGGGTTAGGATCCATACCAGTTTATGAGATGTTAGTATCTTTTATTACAAAAGGTATCTTGGAAAGTATTATCAAAAAAAAAAAATTATCACTTTGGTTTGAAGAAGCTAAGAAGAAAAAATTAATAGTTGCCTCCTAGAAAAGGAAAGAAATCTATAAATATCTAATTCTCAAAATACCTCATAACTAAGAATGCTTGAAGGCTAATACAAGGAATAAGTGATAAACAAAAACTATTTTTGGTAGGAATCCATTGAGGACTAAATCTACAAGTCTTATAAAATACTATAAAATGGTGTAATCTTTAGCAAAGTAATTCTATATGCTTTTCACTTGATTGGAAATTAGCTAGTCTAGAAAATTTAAGTGGAGAAAATGTACTCATTGCAATATGAACCTCAATAGGATGTACATAATAATATAAACTCCCATCACATCTTGTATATAGGCTCCAAAGAAATGGTTTCTACAATATATAACAAGTAACTCAATGGAATTATACCACATGGAGACATATATGGTTATCCTAGAGAGGAACTAAAATTGAATAGTAAAGTGCAAAAACTTAATGAAATTTTAAATAAACATTCTTTGAATATTTTTTTTGGCTCTAAATAAGCAATATGACACATTTTTTGGTCATTGAATCCAACTAGTAACTATGAGCCAAAGTTTAGATACATTGGTTTATCCCAAAAGGATAGGAAAACCAATAGTATTGGATGAGAAAAATGCATTGGAAACTAAAATATCCAACAAAATCATAAATCCTAATGTGGCTTATTGTAAGAAATAAAGAACTCACATGGGAATAACTATGAAAGAGGAGCTCTAAAGGCCAAGGAAGATATTCCCTATGTAAGAGGGACAATAGAAAAAACTTTTGTATTATTGTACATTGTAATTACACTTTAAAATTTTGAAGAGAGGTAGACAAAATTATAGGGTTGAAAAATGAATGGAATGTATATATAATATATGGTGTTCAAAAATATTTTATCTCTAAGCCAACAACATCAAATTTTAAAGATATTCCAATTACTATTTTCCATGCTTTCTAATATAGTTCACACGATTTTGTTGCATTCATGGAAATTGATGTCATACATCTATCCTTTGTCATTTGAAGTATTTTTTCCATTAAAGCCTGAAGAAGGTAGAAGGAAAACCTTTTCTTAGAAGATAAGAATCTTGTTCAAATACCTTAAAAACTCTAATTCAAGTGGATGTACCATGTGGAGCATTGACAGCTCGTGACATATATGATTACCGGAGGTTACATAAATGTTAATGTGTGACAATGTCATAGCTTTCTAGTTCATGGGGTGAAACATTTTATTAATGAATGTAAAAATTGAAAGTACAAGAATATTCTAGAGTAGAAACCTACCGGATGGCATATATTGTAAGCAGTGTGGATTGTACTCACATCTGTAACTTTTGGTTTTCAACCTCCATCCCTGATCCTCCTCTTATTATTTCCCAATAATTCACATACAACCATATCCATTTGAGATGGATAGTTAGAAAATATTAGAGATTATTTTGACTTGGGTGAAACATTGTTGAAATGTCAAACTTTTGAGGGAAATGCATTATAATAGAGAAATACTAGAAAAGGATCTACAACATAAAGGAAAATTCATATTTTCACCTTTTATTTGTTATAATACAGTTACATGTTTCTTTCCCACAAAAAATTTTCTATCTATTAAACAATATTTGCTATATACTTCCTTGAACATATATATAAGTTTTGATCAAATCATTTTCTGATTATATGTGTTTCGATGGTTCATTAGTTTGTTTAATTTGCAGGTATTTACTTCGAGCATTGAGGATATGACTAAAAAATAAAACAAAAAAATAGTGAGGACATCGTTTGAAAAAAGTTATCACTTCATACTACTTTCATTTTCATTAATAATTTGATTGAAATTAAACCTAGGGAAATTTTCTTGTTCCTATTTGTTTTTTTCTAGATCTCGTTACCATATCTAGGGATATTTCTCTTTTCTGCAACATGGATTTATCCCTTAATAAAATTGGTAACCATACAAAGGATTGAGCCCGGAATCACATGTTGTAATTAAGCAACAAATCTTCGAGCATATTTTTTTTGTAAGATCGTATAGAAATAAAAGCAATCTTCGAGCATAGTTATTTTAGGTTTCATATTCCCATATTACTCACGTTCTTATGGTCGATTCAAATCTTTCCAGATAAGGTAACATTTCACTTGTTTCAACATAACACCCTCCCTGTACTCAGGTCACTTCCTTTGATTGGAGTATTCTAGTAAAGGCTCGTCTTCCTTTTTGCATGAATTTTTGAACTATTGTGCAAGCATGTGATAAGGACATACCTCTCACTATTATAGATGAAGGCTCTTGTATTAGAATTATATCCTCAAATTCTTTGAAATATATCGGTTCCCCTCAAATTATGTGCATTACTTAGAATTTTTTGGCTTTTAACAGAAGAGCGAGTGAACCTTTAGGTATATTTCCTCTACTTCCAATTACCTTTGAAGGAAAATTTGTTTGTATTTATTTTATGGTAGTACAAGGCCCCTTGAATGTAAATTTTCTCCTTGGGAAATGTTATGTCTATTCCATGATATTTTTAGTGTCCACACTCTTTCGAATGATGTCTTTCCACAATAATGGAAACATTGTGAATATTGACCTACCTTCATTCATTAGTCCTTATTTGACTGAAAAACATCTAACTTCCATGAATTTTCCCTATATGCAGGTGGTATTCCCCCTACCACGAGTTAATTATGTGGAAACATATCCTATGTGTTCATTTTCCAATGAAAAAGAGTCTCTCCCTATTTTCTTAACTTCTTTTTACCTATATTTGGTAGGTGACATGGTGAAAACTTCAATGGGGACACTAGAACCTGATATTCCTAACAGTATTGAGTTCCTTAACATGTACTCCTTATATGAAATTACCCTGCGATTCGATGAATACCTCTTGGAAGCCATGATTTAGTTGTGTCCCTTAAAATGTATTCCATCTAGACCTTTGTCTTCATAGAATCCATGATCAAGGCAAGTGTGATCATCATACTTCTTTTTCTACATCAAGATAATTAAAAAATGAAATAGGTCACCCTGAACATAGTTCCTTTTTAATCTAAATCTCGTCAAAAAATGAAACAGGTCACCATGAGCATTGTTCTGTCTCCATGTAAATCTTGTTAAGAAATAAAACAGGTCACAATGAGAATAATTCCTTTTTTGTGTCAAACTCATTAAAAATGAAATAGGTCACCATGAGTATAGTTCCTTTCTTGTGTCAATCTCATTAAAAAATGAAATATATTTCCCTCCATAAAGTCTGGAGGGCATGTCCCACTATTCATCATGCTAGAATTAAGCCACTAGCCTTTAAAGGTCATGCTGGGGGGAAATTAACCTATCTTAAACATAGTTTTTTCTTTTTTTTCAAGCTTGTGTAAAATCGAAACCTATATCAAGCATATTTTTTTTTCTGTTTCAAGATCATTTAAAAATTAAACTTGTCTTAGTCTTAGTTTTTTTTCCTTCCCGTGCTCATATATACATCAAAATAAATTAACGAGCATACTTTTATCACATTTTCTTGCTCATAAAAAATATGCAAAAAATTAACTATGTGGAGTTTCCTTTAAGGTATTTTAGACTCCGTAAAAACGAAAATATTTTTGAGTGAGCTTGTTTCCTTTCACACGCATTAAATTATTTGAACAAATTTTTATTTGGTATAACTTTATCCCTTGTTTGGGCTGAGTAAAGTAATCATGAAAAAGGAATACTCTAGTCAATAATGGCTAAAAGAGTTCTCCTTTGTATTGCTTTATACCTTTTTGGCCATAAGAGACTAAATTATGAAAAATAACTCCCTTGGAGTCTTATCTATGTTCTTTTTAGACTTCCTAAATACAAAAAATGATAGAGTTATTTTCTCTGGGCTTATTAAAATTTTACGTTGAAAGAATCTACCAAGTTATCTTTTATCCTCTTTTCAAATGGCATTAAATATATAAAAAAATTCATCATGGAGTTTCCTTTTTTTTTTTTTTGAAGCTCTCTAAACATGAAAAAACATTGAATTTTTGCTTCATTGGACTTGTAAAATTTAAACAACGAAGAAATCAGCTGTAAATTGGGGCTAATCAAATCCCTACAATTCGTTAAAAGTAATATGAAGGACAAGCTTACGCTTCGAGCATGTGTTATCGTCCTCAAGATAGTGTAAAAATTAAGAGGTATTTACCATAAATGGTGGGGTGAATTTGGGAAGGGAATATATATAAACTTTGTATACATTTAATGGAAACACATTTCTCTTGAACATGGCAGCCTCTCAACCCTTGTGTAAAATTTGGGAAATCCACTTGTCTCTTGTTAGTCATACTCCTTTGAAAAGTTATATTAAACTTTGGTCTAAGATCCACTTTTTGAGTCAGTGTTGCTAAGATAATTTTCATGTAATCAATATGTTCAATATAAGCTCAACTTAATTTATCTAGTTTTTACATTTCTTAATGCCTTACATCACATCAGCCATCCCCGAGTGAGTCCTAACTCACTTTGTGTCCTATGCTATTTGACATATTTATACATGTTTCATTTCATTAATGGGGGATACATCAAGGCCCTTCTGGGAAGAATCTCTTCCAATCAAATTAAATACATTATATAGGAAGTCGATTTAGAAATCATTCAATACGTCGGTTCTTTCATGCCTTAATGGAAGGTTTCCTTGCCTTTCACGATCAGTTTACATAATTCACCTTAGATTGATCAACTCTATGAGTGTTTAGCTTCGGATCATTTATTCACACTCCATATAATGTACTTGAGTACCTTAAGAGTCATTATCATTATTGGTGGTTTCATTCACATCCATTAATGGTTTTCATCATTAACCGATAATCATGTACTTTCTACCATGTTTGACCTCAACAAATTGATTCGCATGGTTAGATTCATACTATTTCTAGATGGAGAAGAATAATATGGATAATGTCTACTATATCTAGGTTTTGATGGAGTTTTTTGAGCATTTATGATTGTAACATAGATCTACAATATATGTCTAGTGTCTATTTTGATACTGAGTCATGTGGGTATGGATCCATGATGTATTTTTAGTGGCCATGAACTTCCTCATTTGACATGGATCTATGCATGTCCATAAATATGATTTGAGTCACTTGTATTATGAGTATGGGAATTCCTACCTGAAAGATGGTCATATGATATTATTTTAAATTAACTCCTTCATTGTTTTTAGCTATTTTTTTCCGTTATATTCCTTGTTTTAGTTCTTTTGCATGATAATTAAAGTACTTGAGTCATCACTCCTTTCCCAACTACATAGTTTAGGAGGAATTTTGTTACACATTATTTTTTCACAACCATGGAAATTGATGTTGTACCCCTATCCTCCATAATCTAAAGTATCATTTCCATTAATCCATGAAGAATATGAAAGAAAAACCTTTTCTCGAAAGATAAGAATCTTGTTCATATACCTTAAAAAAACCCAAATTCAAGAGGATGTCACATTTTGAGCATTGAAAACCCATGACATATCTCATTATCGTAGGTTGCATAATTACTAATGTGAAACAATGTTGTTTCTTGTAATTTCATAGTGTGTGACATTGTTTTAACGGAGATAAAAGTAAAAGGTATGAAAATATTCTAGAATAGAAACCTTGTGGATAGAATCCCCTCTCAGCAACATGGAATTGACTTGCATCCCTAAATTTTTGGATGTCAACATTCATCCCTTATCCTGCTCTTAGCCTTTCCCAAATATGCAATTACAACCATCTTCCTTTAAGATGGCTAGTTAGAAAATATTATAAAGGATTTTGGATTTGGTGAAAATTTGTTAAAATATCAAACCTTTGATCTCAAGACTTTTAATGGAAAGGAATTGGAACATAGAATGAATGAAAAGGCATCTAAAACATCAAGGTGGCTTCTGGTTATAACTTTTTCTTCATTATAATACAATTACATATTTATTTACAATAAATACTTGTAGATATGGTTGGTGGCCATCATGCGATAATGGTCTATGATCAGTGGTAGGAAGAAGTGAATGCCATTACTATATATATGTCTTTATCACTACTCATTCCAAATTTTTTCTCAATAGGGTGTGTGGCCTACATAAGACCATTATGGAAAGAGAAAAACGTTTTAGAAGATTATTGGATCTAAGTTAGTAGGCTAATGTGATGAAGTTTACTTGTCCTAATATTGTGACTGTAAAACCTACTTACATATTATCAATTTTTTTGATTTAACTACTTCTTTGATAGGGAGGTTAGTGGTGTTAAAGTGTGTGAGTAGAATATTAATTCAAGTTGTTATAATTTCAACATGGATTAGATTTTATTAGTATATTATTTTATGCCATATGTTTCTTGTATGTGTGTATTCAGATGTTAAATCCTTATTTGTTTGAATTCACAATATTGCAATTTCAAAGATCGAAGTTACTACTTTTTTGAGTGTAAGGTTGATGATTTTTGTTAACTAATGAAAAAATGATGGTATTGTTAATTATAGAAGATGATTTTTTGTGATGATAAGTATGTTTTTTATGAGAGAGTAAGTGTTGATGCCATAACTACATGATTATTCTGTTATTATTTATTGTCCAGGATTTATACTAGGACCACACACAGAGTGAGAGAAGTAGAGCTCGTGATGAGTTTGTAAAATAAGTTGTCAATGAGATTCTTTTAAATGAAATATGATGTTTTATGTTCCCAAATCCTTATAATATACAAACATGTATTCATTGTACTCAGAATATTTATTTTGTGACAAGGTCGTATGAAACAAGTCTACTACTAAGAGTTAAGGCAATGTTGGGTTTTGAGTGTGTGTATCGATGAAGATGATAAATGTGTGGCTATTATGGTGATTGTGGTGGTTTGTGGAGTTTATTGTAATAGATGTCTACTTTTAATTATCCAGGGTTTATGTTCCAAAGGCTTATTATAGGAAGATTACTTAGCAATGAAGATTATATGTGGAGCATAGTTTCTATTCAAAGTCAAAAATTAGTTCATTTATTTAGATAGGTTATGTATGTTGATGATAGGGTTTGGTTTGAGAATTAGAATATTGATGATATAAGATATGTTGTGATATATATTGTTCAGAGATAATTTTTCAAGGATTTATGCATGCCAATGATAGATGTTTGCTAATAACATATATGTTTTTGAACTCGTTACTAATGATGTGTTGTTGATGACAAAGGAGTGAATGTGTTGTTGAGAAGAGAGGAATCAATAGTTTATTTTGAAGTATGTGGATTTGGATGGATGAAATGGAGGTCCACATTGATTTCTGGGGTTGGCGCCTCTAGGTGGTTGGTTCCAAATGAATTGATTTGAGGGAGTTGGTTCTTCTAGTAGGTCGGTTCCAATGAACAAATGTAAAGAAATATTTAAGAAAAGGAAAAGAAAAAAAGTGGTTTTCTCCCTTTACGGGTTTCCACCTAAAATCTTTGTGTCATATGTGCTTGATGTTTAGAATTTATTATTTGTTTTATGATTATGACCACACAATTGATTGCTAAATAAATTAAAAGGATAAATTTATAATGATGCCTAAAATATTTATTAACCCACCCCCCCCCCCCCCCACCCCTTAAGTGTTTCCCTAAAATATTGATTAACCACCCTCCCTTTAGTGTTTCCAAGAAATAATACTTCTATACCCTATCAATAGAAACATGCCTTAGACATTTTGTGATAGAGCACCTGAAAGAAATGATTCATGAAAAATAAAAATGTTCTTCTTTAGTCAAATATTTTCATCTCCTTATCTGTTACCATGAAAATAAAATACAACTTTTGTAAGATGATAGCTTTCAAACACACTTTTATGTTTGTCTTGAGAAAGAGAATTTCCAATTTACACATTTATGGAACCCCTTATTAATCACTCATCCGAAGAAGAGAGTTTTAAACTTATCAAATTTCACATTACCTCCCCCTATTCCAAGAAAATCCAATTTTTGATAATCGTGTACATCAATTTTCATAATTTTGTAGATGTCTACCAAGGTTTCAGTGAAATCATATAAATTATAGTTGATTTCCTAGAATAGGGGAGGTAATATAAAATTTGATAAGTTGGTTCACATTGGACAAAGGAGTCTAAAATCTATTACAAAATAAACAAATTCACATTATAAAATATTTCCATAAACCTCAGTTTTAAAATTTTGTGATCAAATTTCTCTTATTACGGATGATTTACTTTAAATAATTTCACGTTACTAATGGTTAATGAGGAATGGATATTTATATGACAATTTTGGCTATGACAAATTTAGTCTTTCCTTTTTTATGTTGTTAGAGTGAATTATTGTTTTTAGACGATTCTTTTTGTTTCTAAGATTCTGAGTCCATGAGACAGCCATATATAACTTACTAACTAAAATTTAGCTTATTATGTTAATTTACCTCATGCTCAATGTAACAACAATGGCAGCCACAATTTCATGGCTAGTTTAGATGGTTTGCATGCGACTCATTATTGTAAGTTTTGGCGTCCTTATGATTTCATGAAGACCTCTATTTTCATATAGTATGCCATTAAAGAAGGGTCTTTTAAATTGTCCCTCTGTCATATGTAGGAGAACCTGTAGGTTTTGATATATTTTTTTTCCCGGCTCCATATATTAACCATTGTTTCAAAACCCCTTGTCACCTTCTGTTTGTTCAAAAAAAACCCTCCATTCTGGTTTTTGGGGAAAATTATTCTCAGGTTTTGGTTTTGTGGCTATTCACTAATGAAAACACATCTCAAGACAATGATATTGCTTGTATTGTGAGGCAGGAGAAGCTAGCTAGAGTCTGTAACTTTAACTCTACCCACCATAATTTTGTGACTCATGAAATCTCACCTTTGTGGAGTGTAAGAGGTGAGGTCTGTGTCCATCTATCAGTTACCTCAGCTTTGGTTACTTTAGCTTTGTATCATGTCTCCAGTCTATCTGTTAGGGAGAGTAATCGTCATTTTTGTTCTTTTCATTAGTTGCTTCGTCTTAAAGGGCTTTGGGCAATGGTCTCATGCTCACTTCCCTCATCGGTTTCCCTGGTCACCAAATATGTTGGTTCTACCACCTTCAACACTAATTGCATGGCAATCTGCACTGTGATATCAACTTCATAGGAATATGTGGGCCCCATAAGGATTCCTATCCATACATTTATTCAATTTCTCTTACCATATGCAGGTCTGTTAAAAATTTTCACAAGTGTTTCTCAGTCGCTATCAACATTTGTTTGTCCGATAAAAAAAATGATAAAAGGTCAACCTGTCAAATGTCATGCTAAAGAAAAAGGGAAGTAGAAGCTTCCAAAAACCACTGCTAGGCCGAGCAAGCTAGGTATAAAAACGAAGAAAGAGGTCATGGAGAATCTCTTTGATATCTATTCCTCAGGAAATCCACCACTTATTCGCTAAATGTTTCAAGGTTGGGAGAGGGAAAGCAATAAAAAAGAAGAAGACATAGAATTGCAGGAGGATACCATAGATTTCATTTCAAACCCCAAGAACACAAGAGGGAGGTTGTCCCTTTTTTTCCAGTCCATCCATACTTACTGGACTCTCAAATGTGTTTTGGCCAAGCCCTTGCTCAGTTTACAGGAAAAGGAAGGAAACCCCAATGTGGTTTTAGTTCTACAGGAAATTAGAAAAGAAATTCTGAAGATTAATATATCTCAGTACCATGCTCCAACTCCAATTGGAAGAATTGAATGACAGCTTCAATCTATGCAACAAGTAGACATGTCGGGCTCCACTGCAAAAGACTCGGCTCCTATTGACTCTTCAGACATATGAATCATGATTTTCTAGGTTTTCAATGAATTTTGCGGCTAGTTTTTACTTTTTTTAGTTATACTTTGATAAACATAGTAAAATGGATATAGCGGCTAGTAGATGGAAGAAAAGATTCCAATACTGGATGACGTTTAATGCTTTAAGGTGGCCAATAGACCTGGTCTCCTTTGGGCAAGTTGAGGGCACCAAGTTTTTATATGTTCCAACTTGCTTTCTTTCTGATAAATAGAAAATGGTAAGGCACTATGAAATTTACAAAAAAGAAAAAAAAAGTTATTATATTATTATAATTATTTTTAAATTAATAAGTAAACAAATATGTAAAAAAAAAAGATAAGATACATCAAATTAAATTCAATATATTATTGTTGTTCATATATAAAGATAGCAGATGGAAAATTTAGTCCTTTTATGTCGCCACATAAAACAACATTTTTTTAAATAATTCTTTGTCTTTCTATACATAATCCATGATACATCCATACATAACTTACCAACTAAACTTTCCATTCATATTAAATTAAAAGAAATTATATATATATATATGACTCACTGAGGTGGCATTATTAAGTTATGAGTATTCATAATAATAATAATAATAATAATAATATATATATATATATATATATATATATATATATATATATATATATATATATATCTAAAAATCATAATTATTTTTTAACATTATAATTTTAAGTATTTATAATATGCATTACATATCTCTTTAATCTAAATATTATAAAAATAAGATGGGAGGGAGATTAAGTTGGGAAGAAGTTTATTATAATAATAAACCTATAATAAAATTAATTATATTATTAAATTTGTAAATTATATTATATAATAATATTTTTTTAAATGGTTAATTATAAAATATTTATTTATAATTAAGATATTATAAGGAGATCATCAACCCTAGAAGATTCAAAAAGTATTTGTCTGCTTTAATGACTAAAGAAAAATTTAATATAGCCAAGATTAGAATCAATCAGCAGCCCATAAAAAAAGAGGTTGGCGTTCAAATAAGGATGCGGCGGAAAGGATATGCCATCTCTGTGAGAATATGAACATCGAGGATGAAAATCACTTCCTCTTAGAGTGCCCCGCGTACAACCACATTAGAGCTCAATTTTATAATCTTTGTTGCAATACTGACCTTCCTAGCCTTTTAAGATGTCAAAATTATAGTGAGCTCGAGAGGCTTCTCTCCAAGCTTTTTGAGCATAGGAATAAAATCTTAAAATCAAACTAAATAACTCTTTTCTTTAGGTCCGATAGACCAAAGATTGGTCTCAGTGGACATCATCACCATCATCGCCATCGCTATCGCTATCATCATCATCACATATCATCGGCCATCGTCATTACCTCGTCGTCGCCATCATCATCATCATCATCATCATCATCATCATCATCATCATCATCATCATCATCATCATCATCATCATCATCATCATCATCATCATCATCATCATCATCATCATCATCATCAATATTTTTTATTTCAAAATTAAATAAAATTGATTTTAACTAACTTAAAATAAAGATTTGTTTTATATAAAAAAAGGAATATAAATTAAATAAGTATTTGATTTTTGAGGCAAGTATTTCTAATGTTATAAGTAAAAAATAATGTGACCTATAATAAAAAAAAAAATGAATATGTTGTAAAGTAATTAGATGTGAAAAAATGTGTGAGTAAGATGTTTAAATCTTATGATTTGGTTATTGATTAAATATTTTAATAAAGGTAATTATTGACATATAGTTAAAAAATATTAATAATAAAAAACCATTTAATTTGTGTGATAAAATATCCCATGTATATGTGATGTAAAATATTTTAATGCAAATTAAGTATATATTATATATCAATTTAAAAAATTATGTATATATCATGAAAGCTTAAGTTTTTATGTTTTGTTTGAGAGTGTAAACGTCTATGATCCATATATGTTACAAGAATATTCCTAGAAAATCACATTGTAATTTCAAGAGCCTACGTTTTGAACAACTAAGTTTAGTTCATCGTCAGATAATGATCGTGGTTGATCCAAATATCGGTACCATGCAATACATGTCAAACAAAACCAGAAAAATAAAAGTTAAGAAAATAATAAATATATCATAAAATAATAATTATTTAAACATAATCAAAAGTAAAAACAATAAAAACCAAAATTAGACAAACCAATGAACATAAGTGAACAATAATACAAATTAAAATATTCAAGAAACGAAAATCTAAATCTAAACCAACAAGTAACAATACTAATTTTTTTTTTACCTATTCTTATGAAGTATTATTAAACTAAGACCAAAAATAACAAGTGAAAGTCTCCTAAATAACCAATGAAAATACAAAGGAAAGATAATAATACAAATAACTAAACTACTAAGGATAAAAATTAAAAAAGGAAAACCAACCAAAGAATCAACATATGAGACCACAATGTAGAAAATTTAAAACCTCACAAAGAAATAAAAAAATAGAAAACGAAACCAAAAACACAGCAGGAACCAGAGAAAAAGAAACAAACTAACAACAGAGAGACGAAACCCATCAATTATTAATATGCCATCCTTCATCCCTATTCAGAGTATTAGATATTTTCTTGATTTCAACGGCCTGTGTAAACTTGCAGTGATGGAAATGCTCATCCCTAGCTAAGACCTTGGAGTCCTTTAAAAAAATTTGGTGCTTAGTCTTCCCTACATGCTCAACAAAATGTGACATCAAAATGGTAGGACTCGGCCCTCAACACTTTTCAAGCATCTAGGGAAGACTAAGCACCACATTTTTAGAGGAGTAGAAAGTCTTGGCTAGGGTTGATCATTTCGATCACCGCAAGTTTACAGAAGTCGTTGAAATCAAAAAAATATCTAATACTTTGAATAGGCATGATGGGTGGAATATTAGCACTTATTGATTTCGTCTCTCTACTCTTAGTTTGTTTCTTTTTCTTTGGTCTATACTGTGTTTTTTGGTTTCTTTTCTTATTTTTTGATTTCTTTGTGTGGTTTTAAATTTTCTACATTGTGGTCTCATATGTTGCTTCTTTGACTGGTTTTCATTTTTTAATGTCTATCCTTTGTGGTTTTCTTATTTATATATATATATATATATATATATATATTCATTGGTTATTTAGGAGACTTTTGCTTGTTATTTTTTGTCTTAGTTTAATAATACTTTATTAGAATAGGCAAAAATTCCGTCGTTTTATTATTTATAATTTTGATTTCTTTTTTTTAATGTTATTTTCGTTGTATTTTATTATTTTTCCTTATGATCATTGGTTGGTCTAATTTCTGTTTTAACTCTTGTAATATGGTTTGTTCATTAAAATATTCTTTCTTATCTAAATTTATTATTATTTTATATTTTTATTATTTTATTTAAAGCTTGTTTTTTATTTTAATTTTGTTTGTTCTTTACTTCACAACTAAAAATCATAATTATTTTTTAACATTATAATTCTTACATTTATAATATGCATTACATATCTCTTTAATCTTAAATATTAAAAATAACATTAGAGTGGAGATTGAAGTTGGAAGGTTTATTATAATATTAAAACCAATAAAATTAATTATATTATTAAATTTGTAAATTATATTATAATAATATTTTTTTAAATGGTTAATTATAAAATATTTATTTATAATTAAGATATTATAAGGAGATCATCAACCCTAGAAGATCAAAAGTATTTATCTGTTTTAACTAGCTCAAAGAAGAAAATTGATATAGCCAAGATTAGAACGAACTCTCATGAGCTCCATAGTGAAAGAGGTGGTTGGAAAGTTCCTAAAACACCATGGATGGAAAGGATCTGCCATCTATTTGAGAACATGAACATCGAGGATGAAAATCACTTCCTCTTAGAATGTCGCACGTACAACCACATTAGAGCTCAATTTCATAATATTTGTTGTAATACTGACCTTCATAGCCTTTTAGGATGTCGAAATTATAGTGAGATCGGGAGGCTTCTCTCCAAGCTTTTTGAGCATAGGAATAAAATCTTAAATCAAACTAAATAACTCTTTTATTTAGGTCCGATAGACCAAATATTGGTCTTAGTGGACATCATCACCATCATCGTCATCGTCATCGTCATCATCATCATCGTCATCATCATCGTCATCGTCGTCATCGTCGTCGTCGTCATCGTCATCATCATCATCATCATCATCATCATCATCATCATCATCATCATCATCATCATCATCATCATCATCATCATCATCATCATCATCATCATCATCATCAATATTTTTTATTTCAAAATTAAATAAAATTGATTTTAACTAACTTAAAATAAAGATTTGTTTTATATAAAAAAAGGAATATAAATTAAATAAGTATTTGATTTTTGAGGCAAGTATTTCTAATGTTATAAGTAAAAAATAATGTGACCTATAATAAAAAAAAAAATGAATATGTTGTAAAGTAATTAGATGTGAAAAAATGTGTGAGTAAGATGTTTAAATCTTATGATTTGGTTATTGATTAAATATTTTAATAAAGGTAATTATTGACATATAGTTAAAAAATATTAATAATAAAAAACCATTTAATTTGTGTGATAAAATATCCCATGTATATGTGATGTAAAATATTTTAATGCAAATTAAGTATATATTATATATCAATTTAAAAAATTATGTATATATCATGAAAGCTTAAGTTTTTATGTTTTGTTTGAGAGTGTAAACGTCTATGATCCATATATGTTACAAGAATATTCCTAGAAAATCACATTGTAATTTCAAGAGCCTGTGTTTCGAACAACTCAGTTTAGTTCATCGTCAGGAGAATAATGATTGTGTTGATCCAAATACTGCTGCCATGCACACGTGTCAAACAAAACCAGAAAAATAAAAGTTAAGAAAATAATAAATATATCATAAAATAATAATTATTTAAACATAATCAAAAGTAAAAACAATAAAAACCAAAATTAGACAAACCAATGAACATAAGTGAACAATAATACAAATTAAAATATTCAAGAAACGAAAATCTAAATCTAAACCAACAAGTAACAATACTAATTTTTTTTTTACCTATTCTTATGAAGTATTATTAAACTAAGACCAAAAATAGCAAGTGAAAGTCTCCTAAATAACCAATGAAAATACAAAGGAAAGATAATAATACAAATAACTAAACTACTAAGGATAAAAATTAAAAAAGGAAAACCAACCAAAGAATCAACATATGAGACCACAATGTAGAAAATTTAAAACCTCACAAAGAAATAAAAAAATAGGAAAAGAAACCAAAAACACAGCAAGAACCAGAGAAAAAGAAACAAACTAACAACAGAGAGACGAAACCCATCAATTATTAATATTCCATCCTTCATCCCTATTCAGAGTATTAGATCTTTTCTTGATTTCAACGGCCTGTGTAAACTTGTAGTGATGGAAATGCTCAACCCTAGCTAAGACCTTGGAGTCCTTTAAAAAAATTTGGTGCTTAGTCTTCCCTACATGCTCAACAAAATGTGACATCAAAATGGTAGGACTCGGTCCTCAACACTTTTCAAGCATCTAGGGAAGACTAAGCACCACATTTTTAGAGGAGTACAAAGTCTTGGCTAGGGTTGATCATTTCGATCACCGCAAGTTTACAGAAGTCGTTGAAATCAAAAAAAATATCTAATACTTTGAATAGGCATGATGGGTGGAATATTAGCACTTATTGATTTCGTCTCTCTACTCTTATTTTGTTTCCTTTTCTTTGGTCTATACTGTGTTTTTTGGTTTCTTTTCTTATTTTTTGATTTCTTTGTGTGGTTTTAAATTTTCTACATTGTGGTCTCATATGTTGCTTCTTTGATTGGTTTTCATTTTTTAATGTCTATCCTTTGTAGTTTTCTTTTATATATATATATATATATATATATATATTCATTGGTTATTTAGGAGACTTTTGCTTGTTATTTTTTGTCTTAGTTTAATAATACTTTATTAGAATAGGCAAAAATTCCGTGGTTTTATTATTTATAAGTTTGATTTCTTTTTTTTTTTAATGTTATTTTCGTTGTATTTTATTATTTTTCCTTATGATCATTGGTTGGTCTAATTTCTGTTTTAACTCTTGTAATATGGTTTGTTGATTAAAATATTCTTTCTTATCTAAATTTATTATTATTTTATATTTTTATTATTTTATTTAAGGCTTGTTTTTTATTTTAATTTTGTTTGTTATTTTTGGTGTTAGATTAATAATTTATTAGAATAATGAAAAATTTTGTTAGTTTTGTTATTTGTTGGTTTAGATTTCCATTTTTTTTATATTTTACTTTTTATTATTGTTCACTTACTTTCATTGGTTTGTCTAATTTTGGTTTTTTATTATTTTTATTTTTTATTATGTTTAAATAATTATTACATTATCTAGGTTTATTATTATTTTATGGTATATATTTATTATTTTCTTAATGTTCATTTTTCTAGTTTGGTTTGACAAGTGTGCATGGCAGCAATATTTGGATCAACACAATCATTATTCTCCTGATGATGAACTAAATTGAATTGTTCGAAATATAGGCTCTTGAAATTATAATGTGATTTTCTCGGAATATTTTTGTAATGTATATGGATCAAAGAAGTTTACACTCTCAAACAAAACATAAAAACTTAATTTTTCACGATATATACCTCATTTTTTAAAATGATATATAATATATACTTAATTACATTAAAATATTTTATCTTACATCAAAATGTGACATAAAATAACATAGTAAGAAACTCTAATCCATGTTGAAGTTTTAACAACTTGAATTACTCTTCTGACCACACACTTTAACACCACTAACCTCACTATCAAAGAAGTAGTTAAATAACAAAAAATGAGAACATGTAAGTAGGTTTTATAGTCACAATATTAGGACAAGAAAACTTCATCACTTTAGTCTACTAACGTAGATCCAATAATCTTCTAAAAAAAAAATTATCTTTCCATAATGGTGTCTTGGAGGCAACACAACCTACTGAGAAACAATTTGGAATGAGTAGTGATAGAGACATATATATAGTAATGGTATTCACTTCTTCCTACCACGGATCATAGGCCACTATCCCATGATGGCCTCCAAACATATCTACAGGTATTTGTGGGAAATAAATATATAATTGTATTATAATGAAGAAAAGGTTATAACCTGAAGCCACCTTGGTGTTTTAGATGCCTTTTCGGTCATTCTATGTTCCTATTCCTTTCCATCAAAAGTATGGAGATCAAAGGTTTGATATTTTAACCATTTTTCACCAAATCCAAAATACTTTATAATATTTTCTAACAAACCATATTAAAGGAAGATGGTTGTAATTGTATATTTGGGAAAGGCTAAGAGGAGGATAAGAGATGGAGGTTGACATCCAAAAACTTAGGGATGCAAGTAAGTTCCATGTTTCTAAAAGGAGATTCCATCCACAAGGTTTTTATTCTAGAACCTTTTCTTACCTTTCACATTTATCTTCGTTAAAATAATGCCACGCACTATGAAATAGAAATAAACAACATTGTTTCACATTAGTACTTATGAAACCTGCGATAATGAGATATGTCATGGGTTTTCAATGCTCAAAATGTGACATCCTGAATTTAGGTTTTTTTAAGGTATTTTAACAAGATTATTATCTTCCAAGAAAAGGTTTTTCTTTCATCTTCTGCATGAATTTATGGAAATAATACTTTGTATTATGGAGGATAGGGGTATGACATCAATTTCCATGATTGTGAATAAAATGTGTAACAAAATTCCTCCTAAAGTATGAAGTCGGGAAAGGAGTGATGATTGAACTACTTTAATTATCATGCAAAGGAACTAAAACAAGGAATAGACCAGCCAAAAATTTTCCAAAAATAATGAAAGAGTTAATTTAAAATAATATCATATGACCATCTTTCAGGTAGGTGTTCCCATACTCATAATACAAGTGACTCAAATCATATTTATGGACATGCATAGATCCATGTCAAATGAGGAAGCTCATGGCCACTAAAAATAGATTGTGAATCCATGCCCAAATGACTCAGTATGAAAATAGCCACTAGGAATATATTGTGGATCTATGTAACAATCATAAATGCTCAAAAAACCCCATCAAAACCTAGATATAATAGACATTATCCAAAGTATTCTTATCCATCTAGAAAAAGTATGAATCTAACCATGCAAATAAATTTGTTGAGGTGAAACATGGTAGAAACTAAATGATTATATATTAGTGATGAAAACCATGAATGAATGTGAATGAAACCTCCAATAATGATAATGACTCTTAAGGTACTCAAGTACATTTTATGGAGTGTGAATAAATGATACGAAGTTGAAAAATCATAGAGTTAATCAATCTAAGGTGAATGATGTAAACCTATCATGAAAGGGGAGTAAACCTTCCATTAAGGCATGCAAGCACCAAGGTATTGAATGATTTCTAAATCAACTTCCTAGATAATGTATTAAATTTGATTGGAAGACATTCTTCCTA
This sequence comes from Pinus albicaulis, assembly GCA_034641835.2. Classification (NCBI taxonomy): domain Eukaryota; kingdom Viridiplantae; phylum Streptophyta; class Pinopsida; order Pinales; family Pinaceae; genus Pinus; species Pinus albicaulis. The sequence goes on from CM076583.1 coordinate 781,029,375, forward strand.
GAAGGGCCTTTATGTATTCCCTATTAATGAAACAAAACATGTATAAAGATGTGAAATAGGATAGAGCACAAACTGAGTTAGGACTGACTCGAGGATGGCTGATGTGATGTAAGGCATTAAGAAATGAAAAAACTAGAAAAACTGGGTTGAACTTATATTGGACATATTCATGACATGAAAAATGTCTTAGCAACACTGACTCAAAAAGTGGATCTTAGACCAAAATTTAATATAAGTTTACAAAGGAGTATGACTAACAAGAGACAAGTGGATTCCCATCTTTGACACAAGGATTGAGAGAATTTCATGTTCAAGAGAAACGTGTTTCCATTAAATGTATACAAAGTTTATATATATTCCCTTACCAAATTCACCCCACCGTTTATGGTTAATACCATTTTATTTTTACACGATCTTCAGGAGGATAACATATGCTCGAAGAATAAGCTTGTCCTTAATATTATTTTTAATGAATTATAGGGAGTCGATTAGTTCCATTTTATAGATGATTCCTTTGTTTTTTAAATTTTACAAGTCCAATGAAGGAAAAAATAAATCTTTTTCATGTTTAGAGAGTTTTGAAATAAATAAAAAGGAAACTCCATGATGATTTTTTTTAGATTTAATGTGATTTTAAAAGAGGATAAAAGACAACTTGGTAGATTCTTTCAATGTAAAATTTTAACAAACCCATAGAAAATAAAGCTCTACCATTTTTTGTATTTATGGAGTCTAAAAAGAACATATATAAGACTCCAAGGGAGTTATTTTTCATAATTTATTCTATTATGGCCAAAAAGGTATAAAGCAATACAAAGGAGAACTCTTTTAGCCATTATTGACTAAAGTATTCCTTTTTCATGTTTACTTTACTCAGCCCAAACAAGGGATAAAATTATACCAAATAAAAGTTCGTTCAAATACTTTAATGAGTGTGAAAGGAAACAAGCTCACTCAGAAATATTTTTTGTTTTTAGGGAGTCTAAAATACCTTTAAGGAAACTCCAGAGAGTTTTTTTTTTGTATAGTTTTTATGATCAAGAAAATGTGATAAAAGTATGCACGTTAATTTATTCTGATGTATATATGAGCACGGGAAGGAAAAAAAACTAAGGAAAAAAGGCTAAGACTGAGATAGGTTTAATTTTTAAATGAAATTGAAACAAAGAAAAAAATATAGTTGATATAGGTTTTGATTTTACACAAGATTGAAACAAAGAAAAAACTATGTTTAAGATAGCTTAATTCCCCCCCAGCATGACCTTTAAAGGCTAGTGGCTTAATTCTCACATGAGGAATAGAGGGACATGTTCTCCAGAAATTATGGAGGGAAATATATTTCATTTTTGAATGAGTTTGACACAAGAAAGGAACTATACTCATGGTGACCTGTTTCATTTTTAATGAGTTTGACACAAAAAAAGGAATTGTTCTCATGGTGACCTGTTTTATTTTTTTAACAAGCTTTACATGGAGAAAGAACAATGCTCATGGTGACCTGTTTCATTTTTTAATGAGCTTGAGATGAAAAAGGAACTATGGTCAGGGTGACCTATTTCATTTTTTAATGAGCTTGATGTAGAAAAATAAATATGATCATCACACTTACCTTGATCATGGATTCTAAGAGTAAAAAGTTCTAGATGGAATACATTTTAAGGGACACAACTAAATCATGTCTTCCAAGAGGTCTTCATCAGATGGAAGGGTAATTTCATATAAGTAGTACATGTTAAGGAACTCAATAGGGTTAGGAATATTAGGTTCAAGTGTCCCCATTGAAGGTTTCACCATGTCACCTACCAGATCTAGGTAAAAAGAAGTTAAGAAAATAGTGAGAGGCTCTTTTTCATTGGAAAGTGAATACATAGGAGATGTTTCCACATAATTAAGTCATGATAGGGGGAATACCCCTTGCATATAGTTAAACTTCATGGAAGTTGGATGTTTTATAGTCAAATAATGACTAATGAATGAAGGTTGGTCAATATTCACAATGTTTCCATTATTATGGAAAGACAACACTCGAAAGAGTGTTGACACTAAAAATTTCATGGAATATACATAGTATTTCCCAACGAGAAAATTTAAATTCAAGGGGCCTTGGACTACCATAGAATCAATACAGGCAATCTTTCCTTCTAAGGTAATTGGAAGCAAAGGAAGTATCTATAAAGGTTTACTTTCTCTTCTGTTAAAAGCCAAAAAATTCTAAGTAATGAACACAAGTTGAGGGAAACCTATATATTTCCAAGAATTTGATTATATAACTCTAGTATAATATTGTTCATCTATAATGGTGAGAGGTATGTCCTTATCACAAGCTTGCACAATAGTTCGTAAAGGTATGCAAGAAGGGAGACGAGCCTTTGATAGAATACTTCAATCAAAGGAAGTGACCTGAGTACATGGAGGGCGTTATGTTGAAACAATTGAAATGCTACGTTACCTACAAAGATTTGAATCAACCATAAGAACCTGACTAATATGGGAATATGAAACCTAAAATAACTATGCTTGAAGATTTCTTTTATTTCTATACGATCTCAAAAAAAAATTATGCTAGAAGGTTAGTGGCTTAATTCCAACATGAAATTTTGGGTTCAATCTTTGGTATGGTTACCAATTTTATTATGGGGAAAATCCATGTTGTAGAAAACATAAATATCCCTAGATATGGTAACGAGATCTAGAAAAAAACAAATAGGAACAAGAAACTTTCCCTAGGTTTAATTTCAATCAAATTATTAATGAAAATCACAGTGATATGAATTGATAACTTTTTACAAAGGATGTCCTCACTATTTGTTTTTCGTATTTTCTATTCACATCCTCAATGCTCGAAGTTAATACCTGCAAATTAAACAAAAAAATGAACCAAAAAACACATATAATCAAAAAATAATTTCATCAAAACATATATATATATATATATATATATATATATATATATATATATATAGATATATGTTGAAGGAAGTATCTACCAAATATTTCTTAACATATAGAAAATTATATGTGGGAAAGAAACATGTAACTGTATTATTATGAATAAAAGGTCAAAATCTGAATCTTCCTTGATGTTGTAGATCCCATTCCAGTATTTCTCTATATAATATATTTCCCTAAAAGGTTTGATATTTCAACGGAGTTTGACTAAATTCAAAATCATTTCTAATATTTTGTAACTATCCATCTCAAAGGGAGATGGTTGTACTTGAATTCTTGGGAAATCATAAGAGGAGGATCAGGGATGGAGGTTGAAAACCAAAAAGTTACAGATGTGATTAAAATCCACACTACTTACAATATATGCCATCCACTAGGTTTCTAATCTAGAATATTCTAGTATTTTGTATTTTTAACTTCATTAAAACAATGTTTCACCACATGAACTAGCAATCTATGACACCATCACACATTAAAATTTATGCAACCTTCAGTAATAATATATTCCACTGGTTTTCAATGCTCAACATGCTACATCCACTTGAATTAGGGGTTTTAAGGTAGTAGAACAAGATTCTTATCTTCTAGGAGAAGGTTTTCCTTCCAGCTTCTTCAGGTTTTGATGGAAACAATACTTCGAATGATGAAAGATAGGGGTATGACATCAATTTCCATGAATGCAACAAAATCATGTGAACCATATTAGAAAGCATGGACAATATTAATAGGAAGATCTTTAAAGCTTGATGTCGTTGGCTTAGAGATAAAATATTTTTGAACACCATATATTCTATATACATTTCATTCATTTTCAACCGTATAATTTTGTCTACTTCTCTTCAAAATTTTAAAGTGTAATTACAATGTACAATAATACAAAAGTTTGTCTTATTGTCCTCTTACATAGGGAATATATTCCTATGCCTTAAGAGCTCCTCTTTCATAGTTATTCCCATGTGAGTTCCTTATTTCTTAAAATAAGCCACATTAGAATTTATGATTTTGTTGGATATTTGAGTTTCCAATGCATTTTTTCTCCTCCAATACTATTGGTTTTCCTATTCTATTGGGATAAACCAATGTATCTAAACTTTGGCTCATACTTACTAGTTGGATTCAATGACCAAAAAATGTGTCATCTTGTTTATTTAGAGCCAAAAAAAATATTCAAATAATTTTTATGTAAAATTTCATTAAGTTGTTGCACTTTACTATTTAAGTTTAGTTCCTCTCTAGGATAGCCATATATGTTTCCCTGTGGTCTAATTCCATTGAGTTACTTCTTATATATTGTAGAAACCATTTCTTTGGAGCCTATATACAAGTTGTGATTGGAGTTTATAATATTATATACATCCTATTGACGTTAATATTGCAATGAGTACCTCTCCTCCACTTAAATTTTCCAGATTGGCTAATTTCCAATCAAGCGAAAACCATATAGAATTTCTTTGCTAAAGATTACACCATTTTATAATATTTTATAAGACTTTTGGATTTAGTCCTCAATGGATTCCTACCAAAAATAATTTTCATTTATCACTTATGCCTTGTATTAGCCTTCAAGAATTCTTAGTTATGAGATATTTTTAGAATTATATATTATTTTCAAATCACCTCCAAGATATTTCTGGATTTATTTCCTTTTCTAGGAGGCAACTATTAGTTTTTTCTTGCTATATTCTTCAAAACAAAGTAATAATTTTTTTTTTTAATAATTCTCTCCAGGATACCTTTTCTGATCAAAGATACTAACATCTAATAATCTGGCATGGATCCTAACACTAACTTGACTAGGACCAACCTACCATGTTAAGAGAGCTATGATAATATTTCATGTTTACTTTATTTTCTAGTTGAGATAAAATTCATATCCATTCATATTTATTATACTAATTTTCTTTCAGATGGAATCCACGGTATTCAAACATAGCTTTGAATTATCCTATTTTAAAGGAAAATTTTTGAGATGTACCTCTAAGATGCCAAAGGATATGAACATGGAATTCTCCTTGTTAATTTACATTCTTGTGGCTTCATAGAATATTTTTATGATCTCACATATTATTAAATCATGCTCCTTGAAACATGGGAATATGCAATCCACATATATGATATTCTTATGTTGCATGAAGGTAATATATTTATACCTTTGAGTTTGCTAGAAATAATGGTTTCCTTTAAGGATCCATTGTGAAACTCAACTATAATTAGAAAGAGAAGTAGCAATAGAGAGAAATATTGTCTTTTTCCATTTTCAACTTTAAAGAATATGGATTTTGAATAATTGAGTAGTATTAAAAAGGATGTGTAGGTTTTAACCATGTATATTTAATTTCTCCAAACAAATTCTCAAAGAAATAAATAATTGGTGCGCACACACATATTCAACAAAAAGGTTTTACCCTAGAAACCCAAAGCTATGAGAACTAGAAATATTATTCAATATATTATTTCTCTAAGACGTTACATGCAATATGTATATCATGTGGCATCCATAAACCATAGGTCCATTAGGATTATAATACAATAATATTTCCTTAAATAAAGTTACAAGACCATGAAATGAACCACCATGCTCCACAAAAATATTAAAAGTGAAACTATGTGTCAAAAATCACCAAAAATGGATGCAAAATATCACCCACATTTTCTTTTAGGAACTCCACCCCACCTATGACTCCCTTTCTACACTTGGTGCATACATATCACATGTGGGGATAACTATGCGAATAATACAACACACATAGAACATTCTCCCAATTATAGTTTTATTTGCATACAAAATGTTGCAAAATTACATGATCAATAATGTAGGCCACCAATGCCCATTCTTTATTTGCACCAAGAAAACTTCCCAGAGATAGAAATTTGTTAGCTAATTTGAAATATTTTTCAATATTTCCACTTTCACCACCAATGTTGGTTTATATTTTACCACTTCTTTGACACAGTTGCATTTAATTTCAATATGCTTTGTCTTAGAATGACAAGCTAGGCTATTCACTACAGAGATTGGAATCCCATTGTCACAATATATCCTTACAAATTTCTATATCAACACAATACCTAAACACAACAATAGTAACCATAGTAATTTATTTCCTACATGAGTGGGTACCATATATTTAGCTTCTCTATTTGGGAGTTACATTACAAATTGTTTCTTGCACATGGAACTAATTTCTCCTCCAAATAGGCTAAACACATGTCCATTTATATATATACTATGATCCCTATCTCCAATATAATCTACATTAACAAATCCATGTATGTAAGACACTTGATCTAATATTGGTCTTCTAGGATAGGATAATCCATAACCAATAGTGTGACAAAAATACATGGAGATCCTCTTTACTTTTTCCAAATTATCCTTCCTCAATTTTAACATACACCTATTCAATACTCCTACTATATTTTCAATATATATTCTAGTACAATCCATTGCATACATAAAGCTACCAAGTTCATTAGCATATAAAAAACAAGACATGTCCTCCCGCTACTCTTGTCTCTTCATAAACTAATCTATAGATCAATTTACACATACAAGAATAGAGTCCTCACCAATTCCTAGTCTTGCATATTAAATCTCTATCATATTGTCTCAAGATACTTTCCTTGATTTAACAATACATTCTTATTTTCTGAGCCTCTTTAATTTATATTCCTAAAATGAATTTTCAATCATAAATATCCTTCATGTAAAATTTAGACGATAACTAAATTTTCACATCCCTCATGATTTCCTTATTGTTTTGAATCAAGAATATATCATGCACATACAAGACCAAATTAATAATATTATCACCAACTAATTTGAAATACATTGTGATATTTTTTTTTCCTTGTGAATCCAAGTCCCAATATATAAGTGATAATTTTTTGATACCACATCATTTTTTATTGTTTTAACAGATGTAAGGGATTTTTAGACAGAAAGGTACATGCTAGTTGTTTATTTCCCTTCAATACAAAACATTTTGGTTGCGTCATATAGTTTTCTTCCTCTAAATCCCTATGTCGGAATGTTTTCATTCATGTCAATATATTCTACTTCAAAATAAAAATTAGTGGTAATAGTTAAAAGAATATAATATAAGTTAACATGGAAAATGGATATAAAATATCACCAAAGATGATTCACTCTACCAAGGAATAATCACTTACTACTAATTGAGCTTTATATTTCTCCGTTGTAACTTTTCCTTTCAATTTCATCATAAACACCCATTTTCTACCAACATGATCTTTTTCAATTGGCAACTCCACTATATCCAAACTCTCATTCTTGTCAAAGGTTTCCACTTCTTCAACCGTGCCCCTTTCTATATTTAAACATCCTCTATATTCAATACCTCCCTAATAGTTCTAGGATCATCATTAGTAATAAAGAGAGAAAAATTAGAACGAAATACAATATAATATACCTTTCCATTTTCCTTATATCTTGAATACAATCTCTTTATTGCTGAAGTATGCAATTATTATTCTTCTAGTTGTTGTTCTTATATTGAGTTTGATTCATCATCCTTTAATTCAAAAAAATTTCAAAAATTCAAGTAAGTTGAGTCAGAAGTATTGGATGATGGCTTATAGTGTGTCGTTGAAAATGATTCGCATAACGCATGAAAAGCTAGTCCCTCTATAAGCGACACAATAGTCAGAGCTACCAACATTTATGTTAATGTTACATTGTGAATGCCACAATTTTACTCCTATAAAAATCATGTAAAGTCATAAATTTGGTTATTTTGGTTGCTAGATAAGTGGGATCTAAGACATCCATTAAAATAAATTTCATCCTAAAATTTGGCTCCTGAGGAAAAGAAGTAAAATAATATTTAAAATAATAAAATAAGAGTGATGACTTTCGGAGTGAAAAGAAGGAAGCTACTTTTTTAATTGTATTTTTGGCTTATCTCCGTATTTGTTTACTCAAATTTCAAGTGTAGACACTTGTCAGATGCATATTTAAATTCCACATCGAACAAGTACCCATTTTCATACTTTTGAGAAGACCCACATTGATAAAATATGAAGATACATTAAAAACGTGTGTTTAAAATGCTTTTTTAGTGTATGTTTAATTTTTATCAGTGTGAGTATTCTCAAAAGTATGGATAATGGGTACTCATTGGATGTGGAATTTTATTATGCATTCAATGACTATCTATACTTAAAATTTGAGTAAATATATAAGGGAATAAGCCAAAAATACAATTAAAAAAATGCATTTTTTTATTTCCTTCCAATATATTTACATGTAACTCTTTTCAAATTTAAATGATTTTTTATTGGTTTACATATTATGTACATGAAAATTTTATGGGAACTTTTTGGCTAAGTTTCCTCTAATGAATTAACTACCAACATAATAGTCTTATATTATTATTACCGAAAGGGATTTTAGAATTTATATGATGGATCACATAAGCTTAGATTCTAAAAAAAAAGTCTGAGGTATTATTCTTGCAAGATACAAATGAGCAACATGATGTGTGATCATGAATTCAAGACACTTCCTTCATGATTTTACTAATAAAAAATATCCCATGGTATCTGGAGGATGAAATAAATCATGCATATGCTTTTGGTTCTTTTGGGTAAGCAAACTTAGAATTAGTAATTGGAAGAGAATTTATTGAATAATTTGGTTGGTCACTTATACGTGATGCCATAGACTATTTGCAACGCCTTAAGATGGTTGGAGTCAAGCGAATCAAGAAATTACTTCCCACAAGTGTTGCTCTCACTATTTTTTGGTATGAAATATGATTTAGTGACAACCTGAAACCCATTATTTATTTTTTATCTAACCATGATCCAATTTAGTTTCCATTAGATAAGTATTACGGTATCTAATCTAACTAGAACTAAATTTTTATAACAACCCGTTTTGTATGCTACAACACCCTCCAAATTTTGGCCTATATTTAAACTTTGTAGCCTTCCCTTGATCATGTGAACTGAAATTTCTAGTTGTTAGAGTCTTCCCTTTATTTCTTCCTATGCTTTGAAGTCCTTTTTTGAGGGAATTACAAGTGTCTTCTTTTTTCAAGGGAAGTGTCGCTCTTTGTGATAGATTGTTATGGCACATATTTAAGAGGAATCTATCATGCTTTATCCTAAATTAATTCATTATATATATTATAGGGACATGCATTGGACTCATTCTCAATGTATTGCACACATTTTTGTTGTAGTCGACACTTGTGTCGAAAGGTTTAACATAAATGTCACACTTAGAGGTAAGTTTTGTCTTATGTTTATTTCAATGGATGCACATTTATTTTCGGAGTTGAGTGTTTCATTGTTATGTTTTGGTAATTTATGAGTGTGTGATCATGATTAAGTCTTGTTACATTCTCTAGTGTCATATTTATTCCTTATTTATCCCACACTTACCCAATTTTGTAGTTTTCTTGTCTTCGCAGATTGCTCAAAAAAGAATGTATCTTTCTGCCCCCTAGAACTATGCATTTCATAGTTGCAAGCCTCAATCAATCATCCTCTATCACCTAGAACTTTGTGTTGCACAATCAATGAAAATTTCCTCTATCAACTATGCAATATGAAATATTAGTGCTTAGTCATTGTCAACTACACTTTCCCACTATGCAATCCTTGCCCAACTTTTCCATCACTATGTAGTGTGCACTTTTGGTTAGTAGTTAGGACATGTCTAAGTCTATACATTTCTCAACTCGAAAGTATATTAACCATATCCTTATAGAACTATGCACTGCGCAGTCATAGTGAGCAAGCCTATCATCTCTGCCTCCGTAACTTCCTCAACTATGCAGTCATGTCTCCCTCTCTCTCAACCATTTCACATTGTGCAGTCACGTAGCCTCGACCTCAATCCCTTCCTCTTTCTCCCATGTACTGCAAAATTCTTCGGCCTCCTCCTCAATATTATGCACTTTCCCAACTCAATCAGTATGTTGCATGAGAAATAGGATAGCCTAGGATATTTTGGTATTGATGTTGTCTTGTCATGAATGAATTCCATTTATAGGTGTTTATAGCTTTACATGATAAGATGATGATCAAGTACGATAACAAGAAGATGATATGAGAAGACACTTACGAAGTTGAAAATTCAAATAGATCATCAAGAAAAAAGGTAAAGGGGCACTATAACATGAAAAAAGAATGAAGATCAAGATCAAATGGAAGAATTTATATCCTAACTAGCCTCTTGGAGGATGAATATGGAACACATGCAAGACCTATATTGTCGATGTGAAGCTAGTAGAAAGGAGAAAAGCTTGGCATTCATACACCATAATGAAGCTCCATATCAGCATCACCAAGTCATAGGTTATTACAGTGCCACCACAAAAGTCATATGTGCCATTGTATTTTTCTACAAATTTGCAGAAATTTAATACTATATTTTTCAAAAAAACATGAGAGATGTAAAATATGTGGAAGCCCAAGGGTCACACATAGAATGTGAAGAGTCATGTAAAAGCTCAAAGGTATCTTAATATTTTTAAATGCCATGACCCTCCCTAGCTGTCATGCCCGCATAACCACACTTACTTAATTTTCAACTTGGGAATTCAACCAAGCCATCGATTGACTACAAGAGCTTGACCAAGTTACGGTTACTAAAAATAGACTATGTTGTTGAATTGTGTAGCTTGGTAGGTACTCCACACGCCTAATGAGATGGGTTTGCGTGAATTTGGTCACAAAAGGATTTGTGGGAAAAGAAGCCAAGAAAAGGGATTTTGGACCCAATATGGGGTTTAAAACTTAAAATAAAATTAAAAAGGAAAATTAATATTTCCTAAGGTCTAACTGCATAAAATCCATAAGTTCTAGAGGGTTCCTAAGAGGCATAGGAAAAACTATTTAAGGAGGCGTTAGGATGAAGGAAATAACATCAAGTGAGAAGGAGCTCATTTGATCAAGGGGGCGAAGAGAGATGTAGTCCTAAAGTAGGTCGAGTAAGAGGGCTAAGTAAGGGTTGCTAAAGGGAGGCCATGATCATCCTCCAAGAGAAAGATCATCATGTGAGGGTTCACAAGAATGTTGCATACCTTAATGGTCTGTTTGAGCTAGGAAGTAGGATGGCATATTGTTGTTTCTCTCCTGGTAGATCGAGATTAAGAGAGGTTGCTCATTAGAATTTTGGCATGTTATTTCATTGGTGTCTTTGTGTGAAAGCCGCATAAAATTATGAAATGTTGAAATTTGCAACAACAAACAATGAAATTGGAAACCAAAAACGACAAAAAAAAAATTGCACCCACATTGGTGAGGAGTTTTGCTGCACGAGGAGTGAGGAATGTGGGGCGTCTAATTTATTTTTCCCCTAAATAAATTGGAGAATAAATTGTAATTTCATCTCATAACAACTTGTGTTAGTTAACTAAGTAATGATGAGTGAGTTAGCTAAAGAAATTTGAGTTGAGGGTCTAAGATGAGGCATGTAGAGGGATTCTAATATTTTTGGGGTCCAATTGCAGTTGATGCATTAGTGGGGTGCAAGTGTGAATTAGTTAACTCAATTAAATGAGATAAAATTAGTTTAAGTAGTTTTAACTGAGTGATGAGGTAGTGAGAGGTCGACTAGTGAATTAAATTAGATTTAATTCACAATGAGTGATCAATCAGATAACTGATAATTCTATATTAGTAGATGCATTCATTTCAGTTCTGAGGAAGACCCAGGTTAGGAAAAGGTTAAAAGGAACATGACTATCAATTGCATTTATACAAAATTTCCCATGTGCAATTATAAAGTCATTAGGATGCCATGATGGATTGCACAATCAAGGAAGACTCATTTTCTTAATTAATAGGGAGCTAATTCCCTAGGAATTTCATGAGCAAGGTAGGGTGAACAAAGGTTGAGAATTGGCTAAGTAATAGACCGAGTTTTCCTAGATCAACGAGATACAATTGGAAGAGTGCTCGAGAATCTCATGAGAGATTAAGCATTGTATTTTCTCATGATTCCTTGACTTAATACAAAATAGCGATACAGGGGTTTTGAGAAGTTTATTTCCCCAGATACATCTTGTGTTGTGCAATTGATAATTTATTTCTCTTAATTATATGTTATTGTGCGATCTTGTTTTTTTTCCGCAAAACGTAGGAAGGATTTAATATCTTTTTTTAGCAAATTAAAAGATCATATTGAATCTCGTTTGTTAAATTTTCTACATGGTATCAGAGCAAGAATTTTTTGGGTAGCGAGTTTGCAGATAATATATGAATATTTTGGTGTAAAATTAAAAAAAAAAATAGCATATTTGGATTCCTTCTGAAACACTGCCCAAATGGAAAAAAAATCGGTTGAATCGTAGCTCGGATGAGGGATACATCATCGATTTAAAATCAACTCTTTTTTAGAAACTTTTGTAACAACAGGATAATTACAATGTGCATGAGTCAAGAACTTGTATGTACTTGAGGTACTAGATGCATGAAAATTTTTGAGGAGCAAAGCAGAGGTTAGAGACTTGGTGGTTGAGAGGGAGCACACATTACCTCTCAACATGCAACCTTAGAAGTAGTGTGAGAAGGTTGTAGAGCAGACACAATTGGAGAAGCACAGAGGAGACTGAGTGGAAATGTCCACTCAATTAGAGGCCTCCATGAGGGGGGAAATTCGAGCTAGATGGGCAGAGGTAGCACATGAATCCATACCTCTAGGTGAAAGGTGGGGTGATGTGTAGACATATTCCCAAGACAAGAAATTTGGGCAGGGTCCATTGAGATGGGGTGTCTCATGGATAGAACCTGGCTACGAGGAGTCCACAAGACAAAAATAGTGGGAAGGATCAGTTAGATTGATGCAGTCAGATGTGGGGAAAATAGAAATCAGAGTGACGGATGTCAGATACTAGAGCGCATATCAGAGTTGGCAACAATGCAAAGGGCACGGATGCAGATGCCAGAAGCAATGCAGAGAGTTTAGTAGACATGTGTAGTAGGTAGCAGCAGTCATAAGACTCTGATGAAAAATGCATTGTACTAATTCATTTATTCGAAGGCTATTAAGTTTCAATATTTGTAGGTGCAAACAACACTATAGTAGTGCTGCATGAAGAATTCCAAAGGTACCGGATCAAGATAGACTAAATTCCTTTCTTGTTGAGAAGGAGCGTTGAAGTTTGCAACAAGAAAAAATGAAACTAGCAACCAAAAAGGACAAAAAAAAATGCACCCACACTACTGAGAAATTTTGATGTACCAGGAGTGAGGAATGTGAGGCTTCTAATTTATTTTTCCCTTTAATAAATTGGACAATAAATTGTAATTTCATCTCATAACAACTTCTATCAGTTAACTAAGTCATGATGATTGAGTTACCTCAAGAAATTTGAGTTGAGGTGATCGAGGTGGCTATTGGTGGCCACCTGCCTATTCCACTTGGGCCCCCGCCATTGTCTCTTTCAGTTTTTTAGTTTCGTTAATTATGTCACATTTTACTATTTTTGTCATTTTTTCGGGTCCTAAACTTCTAGAGCCATTTTGAGGCCCCAAATGACATTTTTTGGGCATGAAAGGTTTGGCAATTTCATGGAAATCACATTATTAGGTTTAGTCCTCTAAGAGATATTTCTAACAAGGTATAATGTGCATCAAATAGAGATCCTATGAACAAGTTACGACCCCAAGAAGTTGGTTTCCCAGCTAACCACAACGAGGCCCATAAACTCTTGGTGTTACATCTCCTCGGGTTAGGGTTTTTTATTATTTTTAAATAATAAAAAGGCCCTTGAGCCTTATTTTAACACAATTCAGAGGCATGTAGTTGCCACATCTCTTCTTACAGATAAGCTACCATCACCCGATCTAGTTTGTTTTCCATTCTTTCTATAAGCAATTTTCAGTATTTTGATATTAATTAAATGAAGTGTTATTCCTACTGCATCCGCGTTTATGTTTATTTATGTATTTATTGTGTTCCTGCATATGTTCACATCATGAGTGTATAATATGAGGCATGTAGAGGGATTCTAATATTTTTGGGTTCAAGTTGCAGTTGATGCATTAGTGGGGTGTAGGTGTGAATTAGTTAACTCAATTAATTGAGTTAAAATCAGTTTAATTAGTTCTAAATGAGTGATGAGCTAGTTATAAGTCCAGTGAATTAAATTATATTTAATTCACAATGAGTGATCAATCAGATAACTGATAATTCTATATTAATAATTGCATGCATGTCAGTTCCAAGGAAGACCCGGTTGAGATAAAGGTTAAATGGAACATAACTATCTGTTGTATTTATACAAAATTTCCCATGTGAAATTATAAAGTCATTGGGATGCCATGATGGATTACACAATCAAGGAAGGATGGTTTTCCTAATTATTAGGGAGATAATTCCTTAGGAATTTTGTGAGCAAGGCAGGTTGAAGGAAGGTTGAGAATTGGCTAAGTACTAGACCGATTTTGCCTAGATCAATAGGAGACAATTGGCATAGTGCTGGAGAATTTCATGAGACATTAAGAATTGTATTGTTTTATGATTCTTTGACTTAATACACAATAGAGATAGAGGGGTTTTGAGCAGTTTTTTTCCCTAGATACATCTTGTGTTGTGTGATTGATAATTTCTTTCTCTTATGTATATGTGCTTGTGCGATCGTGTTTTGTTTCCGAAAATTGTAGGAAGGATTCAATATCTTGTTTTAGTACATTACAAGATCAGATTGAATCCATTTGGTTAGATTTTATACATGAAATAGAAGAGAGGTTTGATACCATCTTATCTTGTGGTGGTTAGTAGCCCACAAGGTCTGTGATAAAGATCAATATAAATGGAGGAGGGCTTGCACTATAATTTAGATTCATAACAGAAGTAAATGCAGGGACAATATTAACAGAGGTAACCCTAGTTTTAGGGTCTACATTGAGATATAAAGTTCATGTCAAGATTCAGTCAAAGAAATTCCCAAAATCTATGGATCCATATGAGCTAGGTCGAGTCTCTTATGGAGGCAAGAGTCGTGGTTTTTTTTATGGGTGGATAGGGTTTTATTGTAAAACAATTATAAGTTCATAAGTATAATGCCCTGGTTAGGAAAATTTCCTACCATGTTTAGTTCATAAGGTATGCCCTTAATACTGTGACAAATTTGCATAGAAGAAGAGTGGTTGTGACCCTTAAAGCGAGGTTTAATTCTGCAATATAGACCGTAGATCTGGAGGATGGTTTGCAGATTCAGTATGTGTGGAGATAGCAGATCCAAAGGAGGGTGGAACATGAGAAGAAGATTGAGTATGCAGAGGAAATGTGCCATATGAAGAATGGATTGACATGCAGAGGAGTGGATTTTGGTGGATTGACCATATAGTTTTAGACAGATATTTGAAGCAACCTATAAAAAGTCAATGGACCATTAATGGCTGATTTTTTACCCTAGTTCATTCATCTATAGATCGTTAGAAGGATGATAAGAGGAGTAGTTAAAATTTGTTCATAGATTGGACAAAAAATATCGAATTGTTGATACACAAGAACAATGATTTTGAGAGGATTCAAACCACTGTTAGGTGGAAGATTTAAAGAGCCCTAGATGAAGACAATATTGTGATTCCTATATCAGTAAAAATAATTGACTGTGGTTGGGAAGATTTATGGTTGGGTAGATTGACTGTAGAGTGTATGTCAATGAATAGGTGGGAAGTGACCCTAGAAACCCTTTCCCTAAGATATAATAAAGAGTGGGACTTTCTTTCATTTTAAGCAAGGGACTTAATCTTCTAGGGAGAGAGGAGGGGGATTAAAGGGTTGAGGAAGAAGAATAAGACTCATGATGATGAAACTGACACCCTAGTTGTGCAAGGCTCACACAGTGTCATTTTTTTTCAACTCAAGGTTGTTTCCATTGTCACCTTAGCAACGAATCCTCTCACTTTAGATTAATTATTGAATCCTAGGGGTGCCCCAAAGAAAAAATTTATGGGGTGCTCTTTTATGTGACAAGATCACGAGCATTGGAAACCATATTTACATTATATGGCTCAACATCTTGATGATCCCAGTCCTATTGACCACAACTTTGTATTCATTATTTCTTTCACCACAACGCCTACAATAGATATTGATGGCATTAATAGGACTATTTCTAGTTGTGATAAGGGGATTCGGGGCTCCCTTATCACAATTACCCATAACCCTTAATGTGTTTACTCCCTTAGCCAAGGGCAACCCAAGGGTGTACTTGTAGGGGAATTGAGACAAAATTTAGGGGTTCATAACATTAAGAAAAGTGGAATTAGATAACCAAGAAGGTTGTGGGGGGGGTATATTATAGTGTATTAAATGAGGAAAGGGGACAAAAGGGTACCCTATATGGGTAGAAGTCAGAGGTGCAAGCATGCTTTACTAAGATATATAGTCATAGCATCAGAGAATGAGAAGGGGGCTTAGGGCCTAGGGGACCTAGAGGGAAGGCAGTGAGAGAAATTGATAGTGGAACCCCCAATCATAGTGATAAGGGAATTCGAAGTCCAATTATCACAAAACATAAGGCTTTAACCCATAACCACTAAATTCCATATCCCCTTAACCCCCAATTCATAATATATTAATCCCTACACTCATAACTCATAACCCATAAACCCCTTGACTCATTAAATCTTAATATATTAACCCCTAACATATAATCCATGAACCTCCTAAGCCATAACTCCTTATCCTCTTAACCTGTGACCCTTAACCTCTAACCCATCACCCATAAACACCTTAACTACTAACCCATTAACCACTAACACCTAAATCCCTTAGATCCTAAGTCCTTAAATGCTAAATCCTATGACCCTAAATCCCTTGGCCCTTAACCCTTGACCGTTGAAGCCCTTAACCACTGAGTATCCAAGGTCGAAAACAACACCCCAAACGAGAAAATTAACCTCCTGGGATAATCCTTCATCTCTAATTGAGAATATTAGAAACATTTGATGCTTAGCTAACTAGGTACTGGTTATGAGAGCATGTGTTTGTGGGTAATGATGACCTCTAGTGGGTGTTCAAAACCTAGAAGGTGGTTGGTTACAAGGAGTTTGGTGTTGGAGCATGTATTACTTAAATCATGAAATTCAATTTACATCTTTATTACAATCGAATTCACATACGTCAGTAAGCTACAACAGTAATTTGGATGGCTTGCATGGATATGATATGTTTAGTTCCACTGAATTAAATGTTGAAAAACAATAATTTGGGGATTTTTATTAAAACATTACTGGTTAAATCAAATTTTTTGCAATGGTTTCTATGGGTTTGTCGCTTTAGCAGCCAAAATTTTAGGTCTATTATTTTTTGTTTTTGTTAGACATCTTTGAATTTTCATTGATAAAATATACACAATGAGCATATTAAAAAAAAGGGTAGGGTAGCAATCGTTAGGGAAGATCACTGAGCTAGAGGGGAGGAAGCTAATTTCCTTGAAGGATTCAAAGTCAAATATTAAAGCAGGGTTGATAAACAAGTAGATGGATACCATTGTAGGCAACTAGAGTTCTCAAAGAGATATGCATTAAGAAGATAGTTTGACAACAACATGCATGACTTACAACTTGCCTAAGAGATGCAAAAAAAAAATTCAGTAGTCATACAAAGTAGCTAATTTTTTTAGCAACTGAACAAGTATGTAGCATTGATATTCAATTGTGAAGACATTTTGATTCTAGAGCATGGCCCCAATTAAACTGCTTTAATGCTCTCTTTCTAAAATTAAGATCTTTCCTTCTAGAAACATTACAGTTGTATATACTAAGCTAGACCACAGATTAAACTAAGCATCTAGATCTCTGGGGCTCTAACGGTGAGGAAGAAAGAATAACTTCTTGTCATTTTGGTTCAACCATGTTGAAGTCCCTACAAATCAACCAGTTGGCCTCTAATATCTTTTCAGTTATTCAGTGGAAAAAAAATGCACATTCCAAAGCATCATTTGGAGCATAGATGCTAGAAACCCCTAACATATATCTAATGTCCATCTAGTTGTAACAAAATATTGGAAAATCTGTATATATGATATGTGCTTGAATATGTAACATAGGTAGAAAGTGTGGTTAACAACAACATTGCTAAAGCATTTTTCCTTTTCCTAGGCTCAGATATATATGTCTTCCAGGCACTGTATCAAACACAATTAAGTGGGAAAAAATCCCGTCACTTTCACTTACAGATAGACTATGTCTAGGCTATTAAAAAACTAGCTTTATCAATAGACTATGTCCTTTCTATTAGCGCCCAAAATATCCCAAACATTCCTTGAGAAGGCTTAATTTGGGTCTAATGGTGATGGTGGCCTATCAAGCTTGCCTATGTTAAAATGAGATTGAGAACTCTACAAAATAGGGGTTGTACCCTCAGGTGGGTATGTTCTACATGTATGTTAATTGGGGTTAGGGTAGTTGGCAGAGCTTTATTCTCCTGGAAGCCTGGGTGTCGATGGTGTCTGAGGCACTCCTAGCTGTTGGAAGGCAGTAGTATCATGAAGTTAGTAGTAGAAACAATTATTCAGAGTGTTAAATCCTCAACTTGTATGTTGATAATTTGTCATTCAACGTATTTTTTTCCCAAGCATCAAGGGGGAAATTAATAACTAGAACATACAATCATTACTTCCACCAAGGATCACATAGTGTTACTGCCAAGGAAACTAATATGATAGCCTACAAACATATTGAGCAAGGTTAGCCATGATTTAAATTGGAGAGTAGATGTCGGAAACCCCTAAGATATATCCAATGTCCATCCAGTTGTAACAAAACATTGGAAAATATTTATATATGATATGTGCCTAAATATGTAACACAGGTAGAAAGTTTGTTTAACAACAACATTGCTAAAGAATTTTTCCGTTTCGAGGCTCAGATCTATATGCCTTCTAGGCACTGTACTAAATGAATTAAGTGGGCAAAAATCCCATCACTTTCACTTACAGATAGACTATGTCTAGGCTATTAACAAACTAGCATAATCAATAGATTATGTCATTTCTATTAGCGTCCAAAATATCCCAAACATCCCTTGAGAAGGCTTAATTTGGGGCTAATGGTGATGGTGGCCTATCTGGCCCGCCTATGTTAAAATGAGCTTGAGAACTCTACAAACTAGGGGTTGTACCCTTAGGTGGGTATGTTCTACATGTATGTTAATTGGGGTCAGGGTAGTTGGAGGAGCTTTATTCTCCTGGCGGCCTGGGTGTCAATGGTGTCTGAGGCACTCTTAGTTGTTGCAAGGCAGTAGTATCAAGACTTTAGTAGTAGAAACAAGTATTCAGAGTGTTAAATCCTCAACTTGTCTGTTGATAATTTGTCATTCAACATATTTTTTTCCGAAGTATCAAGGGGGGAATTAGTAACTAGAACATAAAATAATTACTGCCACCAAGGATCACATAGCGTTGCTGCCAAGGAAACTGATATGATAGCCTACAAACATATTGAGCAAGGTTAGACATGATTTAAATTGATTCGGGCTAGGAATTATCACTATGAGTTACAATAACTAGAGCTACTCCTGATGGGAATGTCACTTGATAGATTAATTTTCATAAAAATGCGCCATGGGGTCTTGGCTAAGATGTCTTTTTCAAGTCTATGGTACATAAATTTTCATATGGGGTAAGCTATCCTTTATAGGAAATGCCAGAGCTATACTTGAAAACCTGGGGAATTCTTCTATATCAGAGAATTAACTCAACACATTTCTCAACTGAAAATTTTCAATATAGTGATAAAACAATCCCATAGTGTTTTGAAAAAGCTCAAGGTCATACCTTCCCAATAGCTATGTAGGTTGAGGCCTCCTTAAATATGAATATGAAAAAAAACCTTGGGACTATTTTCAATTCAAATCTTATTATGCTAGTCATACAACTCCCATAAATCTCCAACTTGAGTCTAAATTTTACTTTTAGAGGGGATTTCATCCTCAAAATGACTTGCTAATGCATGTTGACTATAGTCAAAACAAGCTTCTATATATTCATTGGCATAATTTAAAACAAGTGGGTCACGAACATGTATAGAGTTGTGATGTTTTGAGGAACTTTTCGTCAAAACTTTCTCTTTCTTTGATGATATTATCCTCTTTAGTGATTAGAGTATGAGAAAAATCCAAAATGTGGGCAACGTTTTGAGGCCTCTGCTTAATTGGAGGGAAAGGTTAGAAAATTAGGATGAAGAACTAAATGCATGGAAACATATGTCAAGATCTAAAGCACGTAAGAATAAAGAATCATTAGTAGAGAAATTAAGAGGACATGATACCATGCCTTTGGCCTACATTTTTAACTAAGCTTGATTCACTATTTCTAGTTTTAATTTGATGAAGATTAGGAAAACAAAAAAATATTAACCAACATTTAAACTCTCTTTTGTTTTTTTAAATTTTTTCAGTTCATTCATAATCAAGGTCATAACGGCATCCAATTTTTTTTTGGGAATGGGAGCATGTGGTGGGTGGGCAGGGGGAGAAGGGACCTAGATTCCGGTGAGGAAAATTTTCAAATACTACAACAAAAAAGCCCTTAGGAGCGGTTTTTGAAACACCCTCCATGAAAGTCATGAAAATTTAAAATTTTAAGGGGTGTTTTTTAACTTCCTCTTAGATAGAGATAGTGGTCAAAAGGTAGTCAGGGGAGACACTTATATATAGTGGTCAAAAGGTAGCAAGGGGAGACACTTATATATAGTGGTCAAAGCATATGGCATGCATAACACCTCTCTTGTGCACACACACATGTCTAGATGAATCCCACCTTTGTCCTTTAGGCTTGAGAATGAAATGTTTACTCACCAAATTAAAGTAGCCTCATAGAAACCTATAATCAATTATTGAATAAAAAATAGATACAACAAACCTTACATAAATATATAATTCAAATCCAACTTTCATGTCTCTCATCACTAGTAATTTTTATTCTAAAAATAATAATAAAAAATAAAAACAAAAAATAAAAATTAAATTTTTTTTCACTATTAACATAACTTCATTCTCATAAAAACTTAGTTCAACGTCTTAAAATTTGAAATTATTTTTGACATAAAATTTCATTTTTTCATACAACAAATTAATTCAAGGACTTTCCCATTTCCCGCCGTAATGTGAGATTATTATTTATCATTTATTTTCGTTGTCATTATTTGTATTTTAATATTGAGTTTTAGCTCTCAAATTATTTAATATTTAGTTTTAGCTCTCAAATTATTAGGACCAAAGCCATTTCAGCTATTCGATATCCTTCCCTCCAAGGTATTTCAATACTGGGACCAGGGCCATTCGTTGCTATTAACGATAATAAGCAGCCCCCAATGCCCCTTTTCATTTTCTGTTTAGAGCAACTCTTTCACGTTCTCTTTGGCTTTCAACAACTCGATAGCGCCATGGATACCAACTGGAGGAACGAGGATTCCAGACAGAAGATAAATGTATGACTTTGAACACCTGTTTTTTGTGTTTTTTATCTACTTCATTGTGGATGTTCATATTTCCATTTGGATTCATTGATCAATGATAGTTTAGGCCACCAGTCAATCCATTATCATGTATGTATGATTGAGGAATTTCAAATCATGTTCTGGATAGGAGGGGTTATGTTCTAATCGAATTTAATAATTCAATACAACTTTGTCTCACTCTGTTTTGAAAACATTTACCGATTACCCCTGCACATTTCGGGTTGGGGTCAATACATTCATTCATTACTGGAAATGAATATTTTTCTTAATACCTTCCAAGGAAATTTTCCCAAACACCATCCCAACAGCGCATCTGCTTCTTTATCAACATCAATTGCAATACCAGTAAGCTATTCTGAAACATAGTATGATTCCTTCTCTTTGTTGTGGTATCTATCATATCAGAGTTATCCCAATCTAATTTGCATTCTGTCTCCTGATCTACACTTGATATTACAGTCTAGAGATATCTAAAACTATATGTACATATCGAAGCCCACACAATACGTATTGTCTTTCTCGGTTCTTCAATATCCTCTTGGATTTGCTGATTGATAACCTGCAGCACCTAGCACCTCTCTCATTTATGATTTTTTTCTTGTGAATGTCTTCATTGTAACTCCACAAACATAAAAAATGACACTTTGATACCTTTTGATTTGTATAAGGAGATTTGGAATCTTCCAAGGACACTCAAAAAAAATTATTTCCCCGAAAACTTAAATTATTTTCATGAAACAACATTCAGGTTTTATGTCTGTGCTTAAAAAGTGGTTACGAACTACTTCCATTACAGGAACATAGTAAACCACATTCAAAAATTTACTAAAGAACAATATTCTAACTAGAGAACCCTTATGTGGAATAACTCATTATTCATCAAGGGAATATTTACGACTGTAATTTAGAGCTGTTGATACATAAAACTATTCATGGGAAATTCATTACAATGTTATAAACTCTGCTAAGATGAAAAGGGGCTTTCCAAGTACAACTCTTTCCAGTCCCCTTGGTCTGCAACTACATTGGATTCATCTTCTCAAAAAGAACACACTCCCATGCTCAAGACTACCATAATGAGTGTACATGATATTGATTGGCCTTTGGCACAAACTAAATTGATGCCATCTACTGGATCACATATATACCGGTGTGTGCTGCCACATGCTTGCTTTATCCAATGTTGGATAGGACTGATATATTCATCATCTTGGGCGTATGAATATTTCAATCCATCATCTAGCCACGAGCCACCTCCTTGCACTAAAAATTCATTTACAAAGGCTGTTGTACATTCTCCAACAATTGTCCCCCTTCTCTGCCATGAAAGTCTCCTGTAATAGCTTCAAACAACAAGGTTTTAAAAGGTGGCTCCAAGATAAGCCTGCAAAACGTTGTTGCCCTCTACGAATATCCACATGAAGTATGCTGCAAAATTTTAGACTTGGAAAACCAAGCCAGCTTATGATTTGGGGCTCAATGGCCTCTTTTGAAAATTTGAAAATTTCCACAATACATTGATGTTTGAACATATTCCTGTCCTAAACATTTTGTAGTGTTGGGATTGAATTGCTTGCTGATTTTTCACCCCATTGATAAGGACACATGGATGTTGTTTAAAATGGAATATGCATCATGTACCTCAACATCTTTTGGCTTTCCAAGATCACATGAAATAGGATCTGGAATGTCCTTTTCATGCTCTATATATGATGTGCGATGTCCTTCTCATGATCCATGAGGTGGCTCCCAAGGCCGATGAGAAAAATAAGGTGCAAATTCATGTCTTTATCTGTCAAGCTCTCACCATCCATGTCATAGATGTGATCTCCAAAGAGAAATCACTATCAGCAATCCATGTTCCATCTAAAAACCAACAATTAATGTCCCATTTATGTCTCTCAATCACAAAGAGAGTGCTCATATCATCATCCTTGATGTTGAAATTTCGCATTATGATGGGATTGTGGAAGAAGAACAATAAGTGAGATGGAAAGGAACTTTGAGTACAAGAAGATAGAGGACTTGAACAAGGTGAATTTCACCATTACCAAGTTGGAAAGGCATGCTTCTATATGGTGGGATTTTTGTACCACATGAGTTAATCCGTCTGAACAAAGAGAAGATAAGGACTTGGAACAAGATGGTGTCCAAGTTGAGAGAGAAATATGCAACATAGAGATAGCATGTGCGAGGATATATCCAATTTCTACCTGCATAGGTCATCACGAGGATGAGAAGTAGAAAGTCTTGGGCTGTGTGAATGGGATGAAGTTTGTAGTGTAAGATGAGATGAGCCTCCACAAAATAGTATAGTTGAGGAAGCTTGCTAATTGACATCAACGACAAAATATAAGTTAGTCTGCAAAAACAGGAGGAGGAATGATGGTAGAGGAAGAGGTGCCTGACGTAGCAGAAGAAATTCAGTGCTCTATATGGAGAATTTGTGTGAAGAGACGATTGATAAGTAAAGGGAAGGTCATTGTAAAAGGCCTTTGGCAACTTGACAACTTTCAATTCTAGTTATAAAAGGAAATTGCTCTTTATGACTTCAGTTAATCTCGAGAATATCCTTGACATCCACATTTCTTATATCACCAGTATGGCAGGAGCTAGGACATATGAAAATTTTTCATAGTGGTTATGTTGGGGTTTGTAGAGTAATTTTTCTACTCTATGTTTCCTTGTGGATATGCTATCTACCTTATTACTTGAGTTTCCATGAGTAAACTAAAAATATTGTTCCATTCTTAGTTAGCAGTTGGACTGCCATTGACAAATTGATTTGAGTATTTGGTTTTCTTTTTTGTTCTTTTATGATTAATTAGTAAAATCCATATAGCTCATTTTTCTTTTTAATTACTGTGGTTGTTATAGATATTCAGACTTATCGGTCATCCTCAGATTTTTAACTTGGAATTCTATCTTCCATGATATTTATTATTCATCTAGTGAGCATTCACATTGAATTGAGAACTTAATTATAGAGTTTGTTCAGAAGGTGTTAGTGTCAGTTTTTCATACTGCCATCAGTGATCAAATTTTCTCTTTTGCATTTGCATAGTAGGAGTCCCATACCATAAACTTTCATCATTCTGTTAGGTCATGGATTCATTGATGGTAGTGGTATTTCATCAATTTTTCCTCATGTGAAACTTGCTAATTCCCCTCTCCATCCAATGTAACCAATCAAGCAGATGCCTCCTTGATTGATTCTCCTGATCAGATCCTCTGGACAACAATAGATACTTGAATCTGGACATCCAAAAACATAGTTGAACATGATTCCCCTCTCTATGGTCTTTAATCATGATTTACTTTGTAATTCATGTTAGTAGGTCATAGGGTTGGTCTCATTAGGGTCTAGGGTCTCATCATGGTCAAATTAATGAGTCAAGTGTCAAATAAATACCAGCAAGGTCATGAAGGGGTCAAAATAAACTGAAAGGCATAGTATCTGGAAATATCAAAGAGTTGTTCTATCAAGTTTGATGTAATTTTCACCTCAAAACATGTTTTGAGGTGAAAACATGGTTCTTTGCTTTATTATCATCTTTTATGTAATTTTATGTCTTCATATGTAATAAGTTGCACTTCAGAAGCTGCTATCTCCAAAAATCCACCACCCTTCCTTTCAAAGGTGCTTTCCACAAAATTTACAGTGTAAAATCATGTTCTAAGTATGTCCATCAAAAGGAGCCCAGAAAGAGATTTCCAACGGTATATTATACTCCCCAAACTAACTTCTGGATTGCAAAATATGCCTAAATGAATAAAAGTCCCCAAAAGCCTAACCCTACCCCTTTTCTCATTTCTCCCTTAGACTTTGTAACTTTATCCTTTTCACATAATTTTGAAGTTTTTCATTATAATCCCCTTTTCCCCTGATCCGATTGCAACCCTTTCCTCTGATCCAATCACAACATTCAATCGCATGGCCCCGATTGACTCCCCCTGATTGTATCCAGACCATTGATCTTCTCAGCGATCCGATGGCCCATATCCGATCGCAATCACTTGATTGCATCGCAGATTTGCAGTGTCCCCATGCCCATAATTCTTCCAATGTAATTGACTCTCGACACGCTCCCCTGATTGCATCTCCACCGTCGACTCTCCTTTCTGATCGAACGGCTCACAGGCCATCGCACCATCGCAATCGGCATCTCCCGCAGTTCAAACTCCCATTCCACTCCTCTGCCGATTTGCGATTGAGATTGGCCTAGGTCCCACCATAAACCCTTCCGCCCTTTCCAAACAAAAACTGGTTTTTTCCTTTGTATTCGATTATTATAATTTCATAAGTTGTTTCTTCGCAAAGTCCAAATCGCATTGCACGATTACAAGTCTTCGCCCATCCCTTAAATCGCCTCCTCATTTCCTCCAATGAGATTCATTTCCAATCACAATCAGAATTTTCCACAGTCCCTTGCTTCCGCCCCACTCCCCTTCTGATTCTCGATTGCGATTGTGATTTACTCCCCCGGTCCCACCAAAACCTTTCTGCCTTTTTGATGAAAAATGGGTTTTCATTTGTAAAAGCACAAAATTTATTTTAATTTGTTTTGAAATGGATTTACCCCATTACTCCTTTGGCTTATCCTTTTACCCCTATTACACTTACTCCAATCGCATTCACTCCATTGTTTGATACACCCCCTCCCCTCTTTCGATTACGATTTTCGATTGCAATTTGCGATCACATATGGGCCCACCATCCTTTCCTTTGCCTTTTCCACCCAAAAGGGAATTTTTCTTCATTAAATGGAAAATTTCATTCTTATTGGTTTCAAAGGAATTTTCTTCAAAATTTAGTTTTTCTTCAAGGAGTAAAGACAGAGACAAAGAATCAAGGCCTAGAGCTAATTATAAACACAAAGATCATGACAGCACGACAACAACGATAAAAGGAGAAATGGTTCCAAATTTGTCTTTCTTCTCCTCAGTTTGAACGACTGAAAATCCTCCAGATGGTCAAAATATATTGTTTCTCCTTCTTTTCAGTGGCAAATTGCTGGTATTTTTCCTATGTTAAGATTTCGGTTCCTGAGCTAGTGAAACAACTCCTTCTTTTGTGGACCTTCTCCCCTCAATTTCTTTCTATTTAATGTAATTTATTCATCATTTGTAGGGGAAATAAAGTGTGAAATAAGTTGGAAATCATTGAGGACGCTCTACACTCCATTTGTAACATTTTGGAAGGGAATTAATAATGAAATGTAGCTCTGATTTGTGGGATCCCTGTGGTATGGATTTTAGCACTATTCTTCCCTTTGTGTTCATCTGTTAATTGTTATGTTTTCCATTCATTCATTCATATCTCTGGTTGAATGCTTTCAAGATAGATAGGTAGAATCCATTGTGTAATGCTCTGCCTTGGGAAATCATTCAATTTTTTATGTTTTCTACTGTTTGAAAAGGATACATCTCCTATGCCCTTTTCAGCTTCTCACCAGTCTTACACATTCCATCATTATTTAAACTAAGTTTTTGAAATCCCTACCTACCTTGCCCCATGAAATACCCTGTATCTCTGATTTAATTCCCCAAATTCAAACTTTCCTATCTATTCCATACAACCTTGAAAATTTAAAAAAACATTCCAAATTATTATACCTAGCCTAAAATCAGTTTATAGTTATATTTCATTGAATATTTTTCAGAGAGAGCCCTCTCATGACCTTGTAGGGCTAGCTACAAGGCTGAGTGTGGTTTGAGGTTACCCTGATTTTCCTTCTTTCATCCTAAGGTTCAAATTATGTGCTAACATTTCTGGCGACCATACTGGGGAAAAATATCATGTCTTCCCCAGTAAAAAATGACGAAGTATCATATCTAAATGTTGATGGTGAACAACAGCTGGATACATATGAAGGCTAAACTTTTCACCTGGCAACTCCAACTTGGTGGAAAGAATCCACTGGAGGATCGAATTTTCCCGTAGGAAAATGGAAGGATCTTACACAATGTTCGAGTATTCAAAGTGGAATGGTATTCAGGATCTAATCTTCTTTCTTGTAAATTACTTCTTTGCTTTTCCTGAAGCTATCTTTGAAAGTTTTTCAGAATTTTTTGCATGTTAAAGATGATCAAAATCTTGATTCCACCTATTAAAAATGTGTAATTACTGAGTTTTCCTTTGATCTTGGCCTCCATCCTTTTTCTAAATCTTATGATGACCATCTTCAAATTAATGAGCCTAAAGAGACCACGACTAATCCTGTAGCTCATGTATATACTCTTACACTTTTTATAGTCCTAGATAGATATAAACCTCTCATCTTACCTCCTATACTCCATGATTTCCCTGAAAAGCATTACCAATATTTGCCTAGGTTTGATGGTGAATGTGACAACATCAACGCTGAGCAACATGTGCAAAATTTTGAGACTTTCCTAGACCTTTTTGAAGTTGATGAAGAGGATGTCAGTATTAGGAGTTTTTCTCTTTATTTGCAAGGAAAATTCAAGAGTTGGTTTAAAACCCTGCCTGATGTGAGCATCTCAGATTTCCAGCAGTTTTTCAAAGTCTTCCTCGACAGATGGGTGGTAAAAAAAAACCCTTTTCTGATTCTAGAAGAGTATGCCCAGCTGAAAAAACAACTATGGGAGACAGTACAACAGTTTTCTACCAGATTCAATCGAGTCTATTATTCGATTCCTGCTGATATACGACCTCCTCATGGCTCAGCTCTCTTATATTACCCAGGTGCCTTTGATCCAGAAATGGAGTTTCAGCTGAGAGAAAGGAACCTTGCAACACTTGAAGAGATATAGAACAGTGCAGTAGAAGTAGAAGCTAATCTGTTGATCAGAAGGGCAAGGCTGAAGGAAGAAGAAAAGAAGAATGTTGTAGAGCACTGGACATCTTCAGAGGTAAAGCTCGACCTCTTGGTAAGTGCAAGGGAATAGATGATGCGAAAAATCACTACAAGGAATGATTATGATGTTCAAGAACAAGTGGCTAATCCAGAACATTTTCTTTCTTATCCCAGTTTTCATCGATCTAACAATGACTATTTTATATAACATCTTGGAGAATAGAGATCCGTTGATATGACATGTATGCTTGATGATGTGTTTTATGTTGATGATTTTCCAAAGTTTGATCGGTATGATCATGATGATTATGTTTTCAAAACAAAGGCTAATCTTGTAGAAAAATCAGCGGTTGATTTGTGGGAGGAAGTTCAGTTCCAATAGCTTGAAAATAGTAATCATCCGATGCATATCATCCTTGACAGCGATGAGGAAAGTATAGAAAATTTGGAAGTAAGTGAAGGATATTTACCTCTTTGTTTTACTTCATTTCAGTTCATCAGAGATAAATTTCATGCATTCAGAAATCAATAGTCTCTCAGTTTTAATGTTGGGATTGAGATAGCTAGTGAAGTTCTTGACCAAGTTGTTAATGAGAAATATTCTCCTGAAATGGTTGATAAAACATTTGCGATATAAAATCCTCCCTAGCTCTAGATTTGCAGCCACTGAATGCAATTGAAGGTCGGATTACAGATAAAGGCTTGGAAGCTAAAACATATGATCAAATGACGCAAGATGATTCTGTACCATTATGTTTTCAAGCATTTCAGTTTTTAAAGCAGAATTTTCATAATATCTCTAAAGAAAAGGATGAGTAGGCTGTAGGGTGTCATGCAGTCTCATTGAAATCAATGGATTCTTTGCAGCAACCTATTCAAGTTTTTTATGACCCTATAGTTGATGTGTTGGATGATATCTGCAGTAAAAGTCCTTCTCCATTGGCTAGCCATGTGCCAGAAAAGAGTGTTGACCATAACTTTATTTTGATGCCAACTTCATTGTCTTGTTCGGAAAGTGTTTCATTACAAAGCTCATATCAAGATTTGCAGTCATATGAGGAGAGTAATGAAGAAGAATTTTGTTTTGTTTTTAATCATCAAGAGAGATTGGTTATTCACAAGTTTCAGGATCCTTTTGTCAACTTGCTGCAGTCATCAAAGAAAGAAAGCACAGGTGTTAGGAAAATTTTAAAATCAAGGTATGAATATTTCTTGGAAAAAAGAAGTGATTTATTAATGGGAATCAATAGGTATTCTTATGAATATCCTTTCGCAACATTCTTGAGGTTAGCCGGTCAACTCATTCTTTGCAAATTTATCAAGATTCAATCTCATTCCAAATTTCCATGGGAGTTTCCTTTCAGTTCTTCTCTCTTCTTGCTCATAAGAAAGCACTTGGGAATAATTCAAATAGCAACTAGGATGCTTACAAGGTTGCATTGGTTGTTCCATTTCACTTGATCAGGTGGTGAATGGAGCAATTAGAGTAGGTTTTGATGAATAAGCTCAATTATGAGCATATTTTCCAGTGTGTAAATTGTGTTTTAGTCAGTCTTAAGTCATTTTTTTGAAGAAAGTTTTTAGCTATTGACTCCATGCCCAATGGATAAGGCTACTAGGTTTACGATGTTCTTGGCACCTCCAAGGAGCTACCATCCCCATTGGAGCCAATGTTAGTGTAAGTTTTTCATATTGTCATCAATGATCAAATTTTCTCTTTTGCATTTGCATAGTAGGATTCACATACCATAAATTTTCATCATTCCTTTAGGTCATGGATTCATTGATGGTGGTGGTCTTTCATCAGTTTTTCCTCATGTGAAACTTGTTGATTCCCCTCTCCAGCCAATGTAACCAATTCAGAAGATGCCTCTTTGATTTATTCTCCTGATCAGATCCTCTGGACAACAATAGATACTTGCATCTGGACATCCAAAAGCATAGTTTACCATGATTCCCCTATCTATGGTCTTTAATCATGATTTAATTTTTAATTCATGTTAGTAGCTCATAAGGTTGGTTTCAGTAGGTTCTAGGGTCTCATCATGGTCAAATTAATGAGTCAAGTGTCAAATAAATACTAGCAAGGTCATCAGGGCATCAAAATAAACTCAAAGGCACAATATCTGGAAATATCAAAGAGTTGTTCTATCAAGCTTGATGTAATTTTCACCTCAAAACATGTTTTGAGGTGAAAACATGGTACTTTTCTTTATTATCATATTTTATGTAATTTTATGTCTTCATATGTAATAAGTTGCACTTCAGAAGCTGTTATCTCCAAAAAGCCACCACCCTACCTTTCAGAGGTGTTTTCCACAAAATTTTCAGTGCAAAATCATGTTCTAGGTATTTCCATCAGAAGGAGCCCGGAAAGAGCTTTCCAACAGTATATTATACTCCCCAAACTGACTTCTGGATTGGAAAATATGCCTAAATGAATAAAAGTCCCCAAAAGCCTAACCCTACCCTTTTCATATAATTTTGAAGTTTTTCATTATAATCCCCTTTTCCCCCGATCCGATCACAACCCATTCCTCTGATTAAATTGCAACATTCAATCACATGGCCCTGATTGACTCCCCCTGATTGTATCTGAATCGTTGATCTTCTCAGCGATCCGATGGCCCATATCCGATCGCAATTGCTTGATTGCATCACAGCTTCGAAGTGTCCCCGTGCCCATAACTCTTCTGATGCGATTAAGTCTCGACGCGCTCCCTCGATTGCATCTCCACCGTCGATCTACCTTTCCTATCGGACGGCTCATAGGCCATCGCACCATCGCAATCGCCATCTCCTACAGTTCAAACTCCCGTTCTACTCCTCTGCCGATTTGCGATTGCGATTCCAAAAAAAAAGGTTTTTTCCTTTGTATTCGATTATTATAATTTCATAAGTTGTTTCTTCACAAAGTCCAAATCACATCGCACGATTCCAAGTCTTCGCCCATCCCTTAAACTGCCTCCTCATTTCCTCCGACACGATTAATCGCCAATCACAATCGACATTTTCCATAGTCCTTTGCTTCCGCCCCACTCCCGTTCCAATTCCCGATTGCGATTGTGATTTACTCCCCCGGTCCCACCAAAACCATTCCGCCTTTTCGATGAAAAATGGGTTTTCCTTTGTAAAAGCGCAAAGTTTATTTTAATTTGTTTTGAAAGGAATTTACCCCATTACTCCTTCGGCTTATCCTTTTATCCCTATTACACTTACTCCAATCACATTCTCTCCATTGTGTGATACACCCCCTCCCCTCTTCCGATTGCAATTTTCGATTGTGATTTGTGATTGCATATGGGCCCACCATCCTTTCCTTTGCCCTTTTTCACCCAAAAAGGAGATTTTTCTTCATTAAATGGAAAATTTCATTCTTATTGGTTTCAAAGGCATTTTATTCAAAAGTTGATTTTTCTTCAAAGAGTAAAGACAGATACAAACAGTCAAGGTAGGGAGCTAAATATGAACATAGAGATTATGACAGCACGGCAAAAATGATAAAAGGAGAAATTGTTCCAAATTTGTCTTTCTTCTCCTCTGTTTGAACAACTGCAAATCCTCCAGATGGTCAAAAAATATTGTTTCTCCTTCTTTTTAGGGGCAAATTGTTGGTCTTTTTCCTATGTTCAGATTTTAGTTCCTGAGCTGGTGAAACAGCTCCTTATTTTGTGGACCTTCCCCCCTCAATTTTTGTCTATTTAATATAATTTCTTCATCATTTGTAGGGGGAATAAAGGGTGGAATAAGTTGGAAATCAGTGAGGACGTTCTGCACTCCATTTGTAACAATTTGGAAGGGAATTAGTAAAGAAATGCAGCTCTGATTTGTTGGATCCCTGTGGTATGGATTTTAGCACTGTTCTTTCCTTTGTGTTCATCTGTTAATTGTTATGTTTGCCATTCATTCATTCATATCTTTGGTTGAATTATTTCAAGATAGATAGGTAGAATCCATTGTGTAATGCTCTGCCTTGGGAAATCATTCAACACTCTATGTTTTTTACTGTTTGAAAAGGATCCATCTCCTATGCCCTTTTCAGCTCCTCACCAGTCTTAAACATTCCATCATTATTTAAAATGAATTGTTAAAATCCCTTCCTACCTTGCCCCATGAAATACCCTGTATCTCTGATTTAATTCCCTAGATTCAAATTGCCCCTTCTGTTCCATACAACCCTTAAATTTATAAAACATTCCAAATTATTATACCTAGCCTAAAATCAGTTTACTGTTATATTTCATTGAATATTTTTCCCGGAGAGAGCCCTCTCCTGACCTTGTAGGGCTAGCTACAAGGCTAAGCGTGGTTTGAGGTTACCCTGATTTGCCTTCTTTCAGCCTAAGGTTAAAATTAGGTGCTAACAATCCATTGTGTGTTATAGCATCATTTCTCACTTTGACATGATTCATGATTGCTTCATGGCTTTTGGGCACCCATTCCTACAGACTTGGACAAATTCACTTAAAAACAGTGTAAAATCCCCCATACGCGACTATGCCCGTGATTTTCCGCGTGTATACGCGAGTCCACTTAGACTTTTCCGTGTATGCCATTAAAATGATTAAAAAATATATAAAAAATCCCTAATTTCGCTCTGGGTTGATGGTTACTCAGGTAGTTCAACCACCCCAGCCCATGGCCAACTGTTTCCAACTGTTGAAACTAATTGGAGGGACTATAAAAATCCCTCATGTGTATGGCCTAAGGGAGAGAGAGAATTATTGATATTATACTCTGTTGGTATTCCCTATCCAAGTCTGATTCCCCGTGCCTCCTGCACTTTCCCAGTTCATTATAGGAAACCCTTGTTTCCTTGAGATACACATCCCTTTATATGTTATCTCGTATGCACCAGTTTGGAAGGAGACTTAGCGAGGCAAGGGTTGGACGGATCCGGACGACGGTCTGCGAAGGCCTTGGAAGGATCAGGTGATCTCTCCTCTTGATTACTTTTGTACATGCTATTTTTAATATAGAAGTATCATGTTGTTCCCAAAATAAACGTGTTAGTGTATGCTTATATGTATGAGAATATTTGTTATACAAGCATTCATTATGATTTATTTAATGTTTTATATGAATCTCACTAACATTTAGAGTAGACATATGCTGTACAACTTGTCCTTTGTGCTGGTCTCTTCTTGTATTTCAGGTTAAGAAGGAAGGACGGTTGCAGGGAGTTTGGACTCCACGTGGATCTACTTAAACCGTAGGACCCACGGGTAAATTTCCCATCCTACTCTATTTAGTTTTTCTGAACGTGCATGATTGTGTGAGTCTCTGTTAAGTAGCATGCCCCTGCTCTGTGGAGGTTGTACCCCAACCAACCTCTAGGGTGAGATTTCCCCGAAACAGAACTGGCGACTCCATTGGGGAACACATTCTTGTGTTTCTCCTGTTGGGTGGTTTCAGCTGTTTGGTAGGATCCCAGCAGTTTTAACTTTCATTTGCAGTCCAGTTTATTTTCTTGCAGTCAGTCTGAAGTCCTGGTTTCTTTCCCAGGCTTGTCCTTTTTGTTTTTCATTATCTTTCTTTATATACACTCTTTTTTCTGCACACAGTCGCGTATACACGCGAGTTTGTCTAAAGGGACCCGCGTATACGCGAGTTTCCCTTAACACAGACGCGTATACACGCTGGTTGCATAACTGTAAGGTCGCGTATACCTAGGCAGATTTTGAATTTTTGGGTTTATTGACTTTTTGGTCCTTTCTGGCTCTGGAGGCCTGTGTCTACAGTGTCTCTGTACTTACTGGAGTGTGAAGGAAGTGGTTTCAAGTCTTTTTTCTCTTTCGTTTCTTCGGAAACTAGTCTTTTTGGCAAAGTATTCTTGTTGGTGCTGGCACTTCTGGATTGAGTTCCAAGATCGCTTTCTGAGCATTCTTGGCTGTTCTGCTTTATCAGAACAGAGAGCTTCTGCTCACTGACTCGATCCTATCTTTGTGTTGTGCTTTGCATTGCGATTTTTGCTTTGTTTTTGATTGGTTTTCTTTGAGTTCCATAGGCTAGGTTTTGTTGCAATTTTCGAAGAGCTTTTCTTGCTTCTTTGGAGTCTTTGTTTGCAACGAGTTTTGCACTATTTGTCTAGGCTGAGTGGCTGAGTTTTCTGGTCTTCCTTTGCTTTTATTGATCTTGCTATTGTTAGCCTTATAAGTTTTAGAAGCATTGTTGAAGTTTGTGCCTGAAAGTCAGTCTTGTTTGGTTTGGATTTTGATAGTTTGTGCTTAGTCTTTTCGAGCTCTTGCTTTATAAACAAAAAAGTTCAAAAAACATTTGTTTTGCTTTTTGTTTTTGCATTTCAAAAACTCAAAAAACATCGTGTCTTGTTTTTGTTTTTGTTGTTGCATTTTCATTTTCGTTTTGCCATATCTTTTGGAGCTTTAGTGAAGTTTCTTATCTTTTGGTTTTTGGCTTGAGTTTGAGGAGGAGTTGTCGTTTGATTTCTTCTTCTTGTTTTTGAGCATTTTGGTGTCTTATATTAAGAGTTCTTGTTTTCAAGAACTAGCTTTTTGGGCCATCAAAAGGAATTAAAACTGAAGGAGCTTTTTGGGAAATTTCACTCTGTTTTAAGAGATTTCTTGCATCTTAGAATTGGCATGCTTGTAGTGATTTGCATTAGGTGCATTTTAGCATTTAGTTAGCTTCTTAGTTTTTGTGAGTGTGAGTTTGCAATTTGAAAAGAAAAATACAATTTGTTAGTCTCGTAGAACCTGTATAGAGATTACTTTTCATCGAAAGACAAGAACTGCATGTGCATGTAGTTAAGTTTTTATTAATTTCTTTTGCGTCAAAAACACCATATGTTTCATCTCCATATCCTTGTGACTTAATATAACAGCCCTTAAAATAAGCGATTTAATCTAAAATCAACTAGCAAGTTTTACTAAGTGTCAATCACCAACTAGCTAGGTTGTAGGGCCTTGGAATAGGTGAGTGGAGAGTTAACTCTCCAAGGCCGCTTAAACAAACATAGAAGTTGATTAATTGAGCGAAATCCAACTCCGTGAGGTGGACTGGGAAAGCTCTCATCTGAGAGTCAAGCGTGAGGGGAAGTGAAGGTTAAGAAGAGGGATACCCCCCCTCCGATTAGCTGAATCTGACCTCAAGACCGTTCCGCCCAGCTTCTGATACGGATTGGTGTCCATAGTTGTTGTTCCTAGGTTCCACACAGGTGACTGCGGGGGGGGAATACCCGTGGTACCTGAGGCAGACGTCGCATCACTTTCAGCAGTACTTCTGGGGGGTGCCCTTGCGAAGCTTGGGTGCTTGTGCCGGCAAAGGCTGTCGTTAGGAGGTCGGCGTAACTGTTTCTGATACCTTCGCTAGTTGTTCTGGGCCCTAATCATCCCAGACTGCTTTCGGGAGGTCCTATTTTTCGCTTGCTTGTATTTTGGTGTCCGGTCCTCATCACCCGGAGCGGAAATACTTGGAGGCTGTTTGCTTGCTGTATCTCAGGGATTTTTATTTTAGTGAGTGCTCTTTGCTCCTAGCTTGCCTAGCTTTTCACTTTTTTGAGTCTAATTAAATAAAATTTATAAAAGTGGCTGATCAAGCGCCTCGACGTTCGAGGAGAATCCGGGGGTTATCTCCCGAGAGTACAGAGCCTTCTTCGAGAAGGCGTAGGAGCGATTTAGCAGGTGGTTACCACCCTGTGGATTCTGACGCTGTGGAGAGAGATCCTCCACTAAGGTCTGAAGGTTTCATAGCTGATTCCGGTGTCGGTTCCGAGAGGAGCGTTCCGCTCATCTCGCGAGTGTTATTTCCTCAGGAAGAAGATTTTCAGATAGAAGATATACCTGAGCCTCCAGCTACAGGTCCATCTCCTCTTCCTCCTGATTATCCATTTGTTGTTCAGTACATCGGACCGGAGTCTGAGAGACCGCCGAATCTTCCGTATCATTCTTATCTTTCGATGGCCACGACTGGGAACGCGGCTTCTACCATGAGTGCTGCGGGCATTCAGACTCCTGCTTCTGCTGAAGCAGGGGGCACTATTGCTTCATCTTCGATTGCTTCTAGCACTGCTATGTTTGGCTCTGGATTCACCCAAGCATATGCTTCTCATTCTGGTCCCTTTTGTTTAGGGATGCCCTCCAGTGGGAATCCCTCTTTTACCTTTTCTGCTGCTTTAGCTGGATCTACGCCCATGTCTAACATGGCTAGTGGATCAGCTTCGTTCCAGGGTTTCCCCTTTGGGACTCGGCACATTCCCAGTTCCAATCCTTCTTTAGGGTCATTTCCGTTTACGTGCCAGACCCAGAGTTTCAACCCTTGGTCTGGGGGGCAAAGTTCGACTACTTTTACAGGATGGAATCCTGTGTTTACTACGGCAGGGGCAGGGAATCAGTTCTTCGCAGGTCATCAAGGGAATGCTTCTTTCCCTTCTTCGAGTGCTTATCAGACCTTTTCTCCTTTGTCTAATGCATGGAACCCCTATCAGGGGCTCTCTTCTTCATTTAACACTTCAGCGGGGGGAACTGGTCTGGGTTTTGGTAACTCGGCGTGGGGAGGAGGTTCTTCTCCGTTTTCTACGAGTCCTTTCTGGCAACCTGGTGCCTCATCAAATCCAGGCTATTCTTTTTAAAATGTTGGGAATCCATCTCATCAAGGATGGAATCCTCAGGCTCCGCCTCGCTTACCATTTCTGGCAACGTTAAACTTGTCGGATTTGTCGAAGTTAACTAATGACCCGATTCGTTATAGTCCGGGGTGGCCTCCGGTTCCAACCAAACTTCCTTCAGACATTCCTAAGTTTGAGGGTAAGAATGGTGAAGATCCGGCGGATCACATCACCACTTTCCACTTATGGTGCTCTTCAAACTCTCTGATCGATGACTCGATTAGATTGAGATTATTTCAACGCACCCTAACTTGAAATGCTACCAAATGGTATATAGAGCTCACTGGGGGCAGTTTCGCTACATTTGGGGAACTGGATGTCACATTTCTTAACCATTTTCAGTTGCCTGTCAGATATGAGGCTGGGACCGAACTCCTGGCTAATTTTAAGCAGGATGAGGCAACTCACATTTCTGATCACATTCAGGAATGGAGGAGAAGGAAGAGGCTCATCAAAGCCCATGTTCCAGGTGAATTCCTTCTCGAGTGGTTTTTGAAATCACTGCAGTCAGATATTTCAAAGGATGTATCCCTATCTGGGGTATTCTCCGAGGAGCAGGCCATCTTTAGGGCCCAGCAGTTAGAACTGATCTATTCTCAGTCTGGGGTACTTTATAGGTATTTACCCAATGCTCCTCGCTCCAAATTGGATTTTTCGAAACCTAAACCTGGTCCGCATGGTGACGGGCTTGTCGGATCGGCCAATAGTGGTGCAGCCAGTCTGCTTTCTCAGTTACAGCAGTTGTCTTTACAAGCTGCTCCTTCTGGTCAGGCTGTGCCTGCTGATTCATCACCTTCCCAGTCTTTGTCCATTAATGCTGTCCAAACTTCTGAGCCCAAAGGAAATCAACAATCCGATGGGAAGAAGAAGGGACGAAATAACAAGAAGAAGGGCAAGAATGGGAAGGGCAATGCAAATAAAACCAACAAGCGTGTTGGTGAGGGTCAAAAAGAGAAAAAGAAAGTGAAGTTTCCATGCAAGCTTTATGCTGGAGACCATCTCACGCACCTTTGCCCTAAAATTTAGGATGCTCAGCGCCTGTTATCCCAACAGGGTTCTTCTAGTTCCCAGGCTGTGCTAACAAACCCTTTTCCCCAAGGGCAGCAATTAGTTGTTGGCGCGAACCAAAATCCTGGGGCTTCCTCTGGAGGTACTCAGGAAGGGGAAATTCCATCGAATCTCTTTATGATGAGTGCTCACGTGGATGTCGCTACGAGATCCCGTGATTATGGCGGAGAGGAATCTTCGAAAGCTAAGGAAGTTCCTGATACTACTGAGCCGCTTCACATAACGAAGCCAACTGTTGAGTCTATGCCTTGGATGCCCAAAGCATCTTCTAAGCGGTCAATGGTTAATCCGAACGCGAGGGCTGCCCAGAACTACTCGATTGTAGAAGATCTGGCGCAGAGTCCTTGTGCTATGTCAGCTTTAGAGGTACTCCAGTCCTGTCCGGCTCAGTGCAGTGCTTTGCTCGCTGCCATTGGGGCTATTGATCTGAAAAATTCTCTTCTGATTACTTTTGATATGAATAATTTTAAGAAGAGACTGCCTCATCACATGGCCTTCCATATTAAATCATCGTATCGAAAGACTAATATCTTTCGAACGGTTGTTGATGAGGGTGCTTCTACATGCGTGATGTCTCTCGCATGTTGGAAGACACTTGGATCTCCCAAAGCTGTTCCATCTAGCACTGTTCTTACTGCATTCGATGGTCATTCTCACAGACCCCATGGTATTGTCCCGGCTTTGCCCATCTGTGTTGGGGGAAAAACCGTTAACATAGAGGTTGAGGTAGTGGATGCAGCCTTGGACTACAACCTTCTGTTGGGGAGGAATTGGATTTATGAAATGGATGCCATTGCATCCTCACTATTTCGAATTGTATGTTTCCCCCACGAAGGGAGGATTGTCACAGTGGATCAACTGGACTGTCCTCCTGTAGACCTGGATGCGCCTTCTGACTCATCTGTTCCTAAGTTGGACAATACTAAGGCGCCTGTTGAGAATCTAGGAGTTGGAATGTATTCTTCTTTGATGGGTACTTTCGATCTTCCTCCTCCTAAGGTTCATATTAATGCTATTTCATCCTCCAAGGCTCCCCTTCGAAGAGAGTTCTTTCGAACTCATTATTTTTCGGACCCTTGGACCTTACCTTCTCCTACTGCCACATTAGAGGAAGGTCAGGTGGGTGGAATGGCATTTCCGATTTCTGCAGTTGAGATTGCATATCAGTCTATTGTTGACACTGCAGAATCTGATCCAGCTCCTCTTTCACCAGAAGAGTTGGATGGTGATGTGGCTCCGGCTTGGACGCTTACTTCTTCTTCTGCCCAGGATTGTCTAGATACCACTCTTCCATCTAAAGAGGCCATCCTGGAAGCAATGACAGGTATAGAGAGACCGTGGGATGACTTGCATCATCGGTCTTACTTCCTACCTGACTTGAGCGAAGTCGAAACAAGTTTTCCAAGTCCTCAGTCTCCTGGTCCTGTTCACCCAGTCTTGAACCCTTTGGCACCAACACAGATATATGCTGAAGGGAACATGGCTGTGATCTCTCCTACTATCCCGGTGAACATCTAACATTATCGAGAATGTCTTCGTTGGAGCTGAATGTTCCCATGAAGAGATTCAAATCTATACCGAGCTCTTCAAAGAGTATAGGGATGTTTTTGCTTGGTCTTATGAGGAAATGCCTGGCATAGACCCATCTATCGTCCAGCATGAGATCAAGACGTATGCAAACGCTAAGCCGGTCAGGCAAAAACTTCGTCCGGTTAATCCTAGGAAGGCAGCAGCTATCAAAGCTGAAGTTGAAAAGCTGCTTAAGGCGGGATTCATTTTCCCAGTTCCTCTGACTGAATGGGTTTCAAACCCCGTTCCGGTAGATAAAAAGCAAGGAACGATTCGTGTGTGCATCGATTTCAGGGACCTAAATAAGGCATGTCCTAAAGACAATTACCCCACACCTTTCATCGATCAGATTATTGACGAGTGTGCCGGTAACGAGATTTTCTCCTTCATGGACGGTTTCTCTGGTTATAATCAAATTACTATCCGTCCAGAAGATCAACATAAGACTGCTTTTATTTGTCCCTGGGATACGTTTGCATATAAGAAAATGCCTTTTGGCCTTAAAAATGCTGGAGCTACCTTTCAGCGGGCCATGTCTTACGCCTTCCACGACATCAAGAAAATTATCGAGGCATACTTAGATGATCTAGCTGCTCATTCTCGAAAGAGGATGGATCATCTTGGTCACCTCCGGAAAATATTTGACAGATGTCGGTTTTATAAAATTCGTTTGAATCCGAACAAGTGCGTTTTCGTGGTAACATCCGGTCAGCTGTTGGGATTTATCGTGTCTAGGGAAGGGATAAGGGTAGATCCCTTCAAGGTTGAGGCAATACTTCGGTTGCCTCCCCCGTCTTCAATCCGTCAGCTTCAAAGTCTCCAAGGGAAGTCTAATTTTCTTCGGAGGTTTATCGTCAATTATGTTGAGATTACAAAGGGATATATGAGACTGTTAAAGAAAGGAGTTCCTTTTCTTTGGGACGACTATGCTCAATGCTCGTTCGATGCTTTGAAAAAGGCATTGACCTCTGCTCCTTTACTGAGTCCACCCGATTATAGCAGAGATTTTCTTTTGTATCTGGCTACAGCAGAATCTACCATTGGTATGGTTCTGGTTCAGGAGGATGATGCTCTGGCTGAGCATGTTATTTACTACCTTAGTCGAGGACTGGTAGGACCTGAACTGCGATACACCCCGATAGAAAAATTAGCCTTAGCAGCAGTCCATGCTGTGCAGCGACTCCAGCATTACATTATTCTTCGCAAAACTTATGTCTTGGCAGCTGCCAATCCATTTCAGTTTGTCCTCAGCAGGCGAGTGATTGGGGGCAAATATAATATATGGATTGTGATTTTACAAGAATTTGATCTCGAGTTCATGTCTGCCAAATCCAAGAAGTCATTAGTTTTTGCGGAATTGATCTCCGAGTTGCCTTGTGGGGAAGAGATGATCTATGATGATTCCTTTCCGGACGAACACTTGTTTCTGATCTCTCCACAGGATCCTTGGTACGGGGATATCATTGTATATCTCTAGACTGCGAAGTTTCCCTCAACTTTTTCGAAGGATGAGCGACGTAAGTTGCGTCACTTGGCCAAGAACTATTTGATTATTGGTGACACTTTGTACCGTCGAGGGGTTGATTCAATCCTAAGACGCTGCTTAACCTTCGAAGAAGCCAAGGCTGTGCTCAATGATTCTCACAGTGGAGCTTGTGGGGGTCATTTATCTGGGCTTGCTACAGCTCAAAAGATTTTGCGTGCAGGATACTTTTGGCCCTCGATTTTCAAGGATTGTATTGAATCGGTCAAAAAGTGTCATCCTTGTCAGGTTTATACTCGAAAAATGTGCGCTCATCCAGTTCCGCTTTTTCCAGTCATTGCTGTCGGACCCTTTACAAAGTGGGGTATTGATTTTACTACTTGTAACCCGCCTTCGGCAAAAGGTCACAAGTACATTATCGTAGCAGTAGACTACTTCACCAAGTGGGTCGAGGCTATGCCTACTTTTGGGAACGATGGTGAGACTGCAGCTCTTTTCTTCTTCAACCAAGTTATCGCTCGTTTCGGTATTCCTAGAGAGATTGTCACTGACCATGGCAGTCACTTTCAGAATAGTATGATGGCTGAGTTGGCTCTCAAATTGGGTTTCCGGCAGGAGCATTCATCTCCTTATTATCCTCAGGCCAATGGGCAAGTGGAAGCCGTGAATAAATCCTTGAAGACAATTCTTCAAAGGACCATTGATAAACATAGATCCAACTAGCATATTATGCTATATCCTGCACTTTGGGCATACAGGACGTCAGTTAAAACTGCAACTGGCTTTACTCCGTTTCAGTTAGTCCACGGGGTGGAATCCGTATTTCCCATTGAGTGCGAGATTCCTTCCCTTAAATTAGCTGTTGAGCTTCTTCCTGACACTTCTAGTCTGGCGGAGCGGCTTCTTCATCTGGAACATCTCGATGAGCAGCGTCGGGATGCCGCCACGATGAATGAAGCGCATAAAAACCGAGTCAAAGTTCAGTACGATAAGGCGATTAAGCCTAGGGTCTTTTCCGAAGGTGACCTTGTTTTGGTCTATGCCCAAGAAAAAGATGCCTTGGGGGCAGGAAAGTTTAAGTCGATGTGGTATGGCCCCTATATCGTTAAGAAAGTCCTTAAGAAAGGAGCATATACCTTGGTTGACTTCGAAGGGAACGAGTTGCCGGAGCCCCGAAATGGGCTCTATCTTAAAAAGTATTATGCCTAGGCTTTGGCCTGGCATCTTGATTTTTGTATATATTAGTAGTTTTTGTTTTGTACATATCTGATTGATTTTCGATTTTTGATGGGTTGGTGATGTTTTTGATCTGCTTTGGCAGGTTGTCTTGGATGTCATGAGTCATTTTGGTTTCGCCAATGGTGCTAGTAGACACACCCGGAACTTAGCTTCCGCGGCTTGGGTGCTTCATTATCCATCCGGTCAGCTGTTAGTATCAAGAGGGGTCTGCATTGGTCCTGCTTCCAATAATATAGCAGAATACACTGCAGTTGTTCATCTACTCTCGGAGGCAATATCTTTGGGTGTTGATTCGTTAGTAGTTTTCTTGGACTCTCAGCTGGTGGTGTCGCAGTTGAACAACACTTATCGGGTACGAGATCCATTTTTATTACGATTGTTCTTGAGGGTACGTTTGTTACAAAGGTCATTTCAATTTTTAACATTCATTCATATTCCTCGGGCTGACAATTGGTTTGCTGACTCATTAGCTAATCAAGCATTGGATTGGCACATTAATCATTCAATACAATAAAATTTTAATCATCAAAAACATCATACATTTGATACATTTATCACGTCACATCAAATATCGTTGTATATATATCATCAGAGTGTTTCAAAAACTTTACAAAATTTGGATCCATAAATGCCGTACAAAACTTGGGCTTATGCCCCATCATGTTCAGTCTCAAAAAAGAATATACAGTCATCTAATACATAAAATCAATCTACTCCTGAGGCCCCTGCCCAGCAGCTGTGTTCCTATAGAACGTAACTGTAGTGGCCACACGACGGAATAATCTAACCCAGTCTCGTGGTACTCCAACCACCCGTCTCTGGATGGCTTCAGGCAAGTCCTCCACGGCAGCCATAGGGATTTGGCGGGTTAATCCCTCCAAGTTTCTCTGCACGGCCTGGAGAGTCCTGTCTGAGTCTACTGTCTCTGCCTCGCCCCTGCGACGCTTATGGCGTGGGAGACCCTCAGGTCTAACTGGTCCAACATCTGAAACATGATCATTTTTAATTGTCAGTCATTATGAATCCAATCAAAAACATATTTGTTTTTCATTTTTCATACATATTTGAAAAATCCAAAAAAATTATATAAGTCAAAAATTTTCAAAAAACTTACCGACTGCTCCCCATGCCGTTCCTGGTGGAAGTACTAGATCTGGATCTCCTCGGAAGTCCATCCCGGCATAGGGATAGTTGTCCACTGCGATGATCTGTTCTCCCCACCAAAGGAAGAACTCATCGTCCCATGTGGTGCGGGGTACTTCGCTGCCCCCCAGTCTCTTCATCATGTCTGCCCAACGGGCAATTCTTGGGTCCTGCGGGCTGCTGATAGTCGAGATCACTCTGGGTCTCAAAGCTGGAATCCTCTCAAAGAAGAATGTTGTCAAAATGGTACCATAGCCAAAGTGTTTTGTCTTTGCTTGGCGAATGGAGGTCAGCTGTTGTTTCATATTCAGTAGCAGGGCTGTGCACCAATCATACACATGAACTAAGCACTCTACAGCTATGCTCATTTGCGTCCTGGACGCCTGATGTAGTGAGGCAGATCTTGCCACTCTACCGATGGTAAACAGGAGGATCTTCATGTGCAAGTCCCTGATATCTCTAATTGCAATCTGTGTTCCAAAATTTTTGGAATTTTCTACGCAATAGATTTGGACATAGTCTTCCACGGTCAACCCTCCCAGGGGCTTTCCGTGCAAGTCCACTGGATCTCCCCTCCTGGAGAGTCCAGTGATGAAATATATATCTTCCACTTCTATGCGTAGTGGCATCTGATCAATGATGAAACAATCCTGATCTGGTTCCCAGTAATTTACGAGCATTTCAAGCAATCACACATTACTTTTCATATTGGGCATTTTAAAGAATTTGAACAATCCACAGTTTCGGAGGACATTTTGTGCTGCGCGATCCTGCATGACCTCTTGGTCTATCGCGCTATGCTCACGTTCCCTCCATGAGATGGTCATCCTGAAAAATTTCATCAAAAAATGCATTAGAAACGCTTTTTTAGTTACGGCCCTGCGCATACGCGGTTTTCCCTGTACACAGTCGCGTG
This sequence comes from Pinus albicaulis, assembly GCA_034641835.2. Classification (NCBI taxonomy): domain Eukaryota; kingdom Viridiplantae; phylum Streptophyta; class Pinopsida; order Pinales; family Pinaceae; genus Pinus; species Pinus albicaulis. The sequence continues at coordinate 781,073,639 of CM076583.1, forward strand.
TATACGCGGGTTTCCTTCATTAAACCCGCGTATGCGCAGATACGCAATTTTTAGCAAGGGTTTCTAAGCAAAAAATCACTTAATTTTAATTTTCAAACGGAAAAAATGAATAAACAGGATGATTAAGGAGCCTACCTGAAGTTTCGCTGAATTCCGACGGTCGGTTGTTCCTGATTTGACGAAACAAGTTTTTAGCTCCAGAGCACTTTTTCCAAATCAGCAAATACAAATGAACCAAATGAGAGGTAATTGGTCTATTTATGGCTAAAAAAATTGAAAATTTTTGCAAAAATTCCATATGCTCATTTTTCGATCTATCTTATGCTGTATAACTCGATTGCTTGGAAGTGCCTAGTTTGGTATGTTTCAGGTACATTTTGGCAATTTTGAGATTTTTCCCGGTTTTTGATCCATGTTTTCCGACTCTTCACGGCAGGTATATGATCTTCACTGGCATATAGGTTAGGGAATCACTTTCCGTTGCATCTTGCATTCTAGCCTCCATACTGATCACTTGCCTTAGGGTCGATCCCATCGGGTCATGAGTATTACACCCATTTCACTCGCCGATTTTTTAATCATGACTTGATGGTAGAGCCTTCCTTTACATGGGCTTCCTAGTTAGTTCCTCGCTATCACTTGTTGCCCATGCTACTTTTTATGTAGGCTCGGGAGTCCTCTTTAGTCCCGCCATGTCTTATGTGCTGAAGCTTCATTCTTCTCCTTCATCACTTATCATTTTTCTGGCTTATACCCTAGAGGCTCCCTGGTGTCGTTAAGTTGTATTACTGCATTGCATATTGGCTACTTGTTTATCCTGGCCTTTAGCCGGCTTCATTTGGACTCGATGCTTAAGCCAACTTTTGACCTTGACTTTTTGTACAAGTTAACCATTGCATGCACTTAGCTATCACGACTTGACACCTTTGTACCCATGGATGGAACGTTCCTCTGAGTATCACTGACCAGTTTTCACCACCTTGCATTGAGCATAGGATTGTTCCAATCCCCGGAACTAGTGCATCTGCTTTCTTGATACTCGTTCTATCCATTGTACCATAGCATTCTTTTATTCTTTTTCAGGCTTATTATATGAAAAAGACAAAAAAATCAAATATAAAAAAAAGAGCGGGAACGGGATGTATCTTCGTTATTTTGATGGCAGTACAGAGTCAGTTTTTCGCCTTTGAACAAAGCACATATACTTATATATATCTCCTTCATTTGGGATGGTTCTAGTTTTGACCTAGGTGTTGAGAATGCGGCAAGATGATGGAGCTTAGTGAAATGAAGTCGCCTTCACTAAGTGGGCCCGCAGGCAAATTCTGGCGCAAAGTCTATTTTTAGACTATGTCTATTTTTAGACATACGGAGCATAATTTGGGAATTCTACTTGGAGATTCTTGAAGTATGCGACATGTCGGTAAAAATAGATGAGACCCTAATTTTTAGGACCCAGGCTATTTTTAGACTGATCTCCTAAAAATATGGAAGTCAAATATTATTTACCCTTAATAATATTTTGACTATAAACAGCAGTTTACTCTCTTGGCGCACTTCAGTTTGAGTCATGGAGGTGACTCATGCAACTGACACAAGGAATCACGTGGTTCCTAGGGTTTGATGGCATCTTGCATGGTTGGCTTCGGTTAGACTTCAGTGGCAGGAGTTTTGGAGGAGTTAACGGGACAAGTAGTGGAGTTGTGTTCTGTTTGTTTTAGTTGAACTAGTTGGGATTAGTTAACTAACTAATCAACTAGATATGAGTGGAGTAAATTAAATAATATTTAATTTAATAAATATTAACTCATTAGTCAACTCAAGAACACTTCAGTTCACTACAGTGCATGATCAGTTCAGTGGAGACCAGTGAAAGAGATAGATGAAAGGGTGAGTAAAGCTATCAGTTGTAACTATACTGTTGCTATTTGCAACACATAGATAGGTGGAGTAAGCTATGAGTATTGAAAAGTTTAGGCTGGTGGTTTATCTATATAAGGAGGCCATCACCTAGCATTAAATACGCAATCAAGGTTGGCTATCAAGTGGCTAAGGATTGGAGCAAGTGATTTGCTAGATCTAGCTTGATAGTGTGTAGCATGGGAGGTAGTGCATGAGAGCTTGTAAAGAGTTTTTGTACTATGATTGTTACATGATTTCTCCATTATAATATACACAATAGCTGGGGGTTTTCAGCTATAGGCTTTCCCCATACATTCTGAGTTAATGTGTGATTGATTTGATGTGTGATTGCTTCTATATTATTTCCGCATGTGACAATTAATTGTAGAAGAGGGTTATGTGTTATGCATGCAATTCGAAATTGATGTATGATCGGGTTAATCTTCATTGAATAAGTGATTTATTCAGCTAATTTCTACATGGTATCAGAGCAAAGTTAATTGTCGAAGTCTATTACGGTGATTGCAAACTTATTTCCTCGGACAGAGTCTGCATGCGGGCCAGGTAGCCTCCGGAATATTCATCCTTCTTTGTAAGGTGAAAGATCTGGTGAATGCCCTTTGCAGTCAATCTCTGATTTGGAAATAATTTGTTTTCAAGTATAGCTCGGAAGCGATAGAGCTTTGAGTTTGGAATTCGAATTTTGCAGAAGGTTGTTCTTCTTGGTGCCGGTGTTGAAAGATGTCTTCTTTCAATGGTTTGCGACTCGAATATGCTCTTGAAGGCAGTTCGAACTATGTTGCATGGAAGGATCGAATGGGAGCAGTGTTAGAAGATAATGGTCTGAAGGAGTTCGTGGATGCGGATGTCCCAAAGCCCACTGATGCAGCTTTGGTCGATGCATGGCAAAAGAAGATCGCGAAATGTCGAAGGATCCTGTTGGAGGGCGTCAAGGATCATATTGTATCCGGCCTTCATGGTAAGGCTACTCCATATTTAATGTGGAAAGCTTTGACGGATCTATTCCAGAGTAAGAGTGACCAAAGGAAGCTGGCGCTCAAAGATAAGCTCAGGAACATCAAGATGGAGAAGGGCGACAGCATCGCCAAATACCTCACGAAGTTCACTCGGTGCAGAGATGAGCTGGGAAGTGTGGGGGTGGTTGTCAAAGTTTCACTGATTGCATGCTTAGTTTCAAGTATGCTGGGATCGGTGTGGTTCTTGGACAACGGTGCGTCATTTCATATGACGGGAGATCGGGAGTTGTTCTCAGATCTGGAGGACAAGGATTTGGGTATGCACATCGAGATGGGCGATGACGGTAGATACAGTGCGACTGGTATCGGTACCGTATCCTTTCAGAGGGAGTCTGGTAAACCCTTTGTATTAAAGGATGTCATGCATGTACCTGGATTAAAGAAGAACCTGATTTCAGTAGCGATGTTGGAGGATAAGGGCTATGATGTGGTCTTCAGCGAAGGAAAAGCCTTCCTGCGCAGTAAGACTACTGGAGAGACCCAGAAGATAGGGGTTCGAACTCAGAACCTTTATCAGTTGCAGGTAGATGACTGCACAGCTATGGAATGCAAAGCGGGAGAAGTGGTGAGCCGGGATGATGAGAGCGAACTATGGCACAGGAGATTGGGCCATCTTCACCATGGAGCTTTGAAGATTCTGCAGCAGATTTCTACTGGACTTCCTAAGGGCACCCTTGCGCAGTCAGATCAGTGCAAGGGGTGTACTTTAGGGAAGTATGTGAAAGCCACCTTTCACGAGAAGGATAGTCGCACCACGATGATCCTTGAGAGAGTTCACACAGACGTGTGTGGTCCTTTCTCAGTTGCTTCGACAGCAAAGCACAGGTATTATGTGATCTTTGTTGATGATTTCTCTCGAAAGTGTTGGATCTTCTTCATGCAGAAGAAGAGCGATACATTCGCAAAGTTCTGTGAGTTTAAAGCACTGGTCGAGAAGGAGTCGGGAAAGAAGGTGATTGCTCTAAGGAGTGATAACGGTGGTGAATTCATCTCGGCTGAATTCAAGGAGTTCTGCAGCGCAGAAGGGATTCGGAGAGAGCTCATCGCACCCCATAACCCACAGCAGAACGGGGTGGCTGAGCGGAAGAACAGAACGATCGTGGGTGCTGCACGGGCGATGTTGCATGATCGGGGCCTACCCCTTCACTTGTGGGCTGAGGCATGCAATACAGCAGTGTATGTGCAGAACCGTTGTCCTCACAAGGTTCTTGGCATGAGTACACCAGAGGAGGCTTATTCTGGCAAGAGGCCTGATATTTCCCATTTGCGGATTTTAGGATCTCCTGTCTACATGCATGTGACGAAGGATGCAAGAAGGAAGCTGGATCCAACTGCTGAAGTTGGAATATTTGTGGGGTACACTGATACACCTCACAACTATCGGGTGTATGTGCCAGACAGTCGCAAGACTGTTGTGCGACGGGATATAAAATTCCGGGAGGAGAAAGCCATGCAGTGTTCGCTTGAGAGGGAGCTACACTTGCATGCAGATGAGGAGCTGTTAGTTCCTAAGGAGGAGCTTCCGGATGTGGATCAGCCACAAGAGGAGGTTCGGGAGGTGGAAGAAACCACCCAGGCAGCGCCAACCATCAGAGGGCGCATGCGCACTACAGAAGCTGAGCGACTGGCTCGGGATGCAGAGAAGGTTGTAGGACCACCTACAGCACAGCGCAGACAGAGACCGTCACCGGATCGGTACACTGGATACATGGCTCTTATGAGTCAATGTGTTGTGACAGAGCCATCCTCTTTTGAGGAAGCTGTGGAGGAACCCGCATGGGTTGATGCCATGATCGAAGAATATGATTCGATCATCAGGAACAGTGCATGGGAGATTGTCCCAAGACCGGTTGGGAAATCGGTTGTAGGTTCGCGATGGATCTACAAGGTGAAGCAGGCGGCTGACGGGAGTGTGGAGAAGTACAAGGCGAGATTTGTCGCCCGTGGCTTCTCACAGATCGAGGGGATTGACTATGAGGAGACTTTTGCACCTGTCGCAAGGTACTCTTCCATATGGACGATCCTTGCTCTCTCAACGCAGATGGGGTGGCACATTCATCAGATGGATGTGAAGACTGCGTTCCTCAATGGAGTTATTGAGGAAGAGGTGTACATAGAGCAGCCTGAAGGTTTTGAGATCTTCAGCAGTGGGTCGCATGTGTGCCGACTCAAGAGAGCACTGTACGGGCTGAAGCAAGCACCTCGTGCTTGGTACACTCGGATAGACAGCTACTTCACCGGGCTTGGATTCTCCAAGAGTAAGGCGGATCCAAACCTGTACCAGATTGTGGTGGAGGGGAAGCTGTTGATCATCGTACTGTATGTAGATGATCTGATTTTGACTGGCGACGAGCAGTTGATACTTTCATGCAAGGATGATCTTGCACGAGAGTTTGAGATGAAGGACCTGGGCATCCTTCATGATTTCCTGGGATTGGAGATTTGGCAGCGCAGTGGAGGACTGTTTGTTTCTCAGGGCAAGTATGCCCGGGAGATTCTGGAGAGGTTCAACATGCAAGGCTGCAAGCCTGTTGATACCCCTCTTCCTGGTGGATGGAGGAAGGGAGATGCTACTTCGGAGGAGGTAGTGGATGCCACTGTCTATCGACGGTTGGTGGGGTCGTTGATGTATCTGGTCAATACTCGACCCGATATATGCTATGCAGTTAACCAGCTTTCGCAAGCTATGGTTAAGCCTACCAAGCTCTTTTGGAAGGCGGGCAAGCATGTATTGCGCTATATCGGAGGCACATCGGGATATGGTCTATGGTACAGACAGGAGGATGGAGTGAAGCTTTCTGGTTTCACTGATGCAGATTGGGCAGGGAGCCCAACAGACCGGAAGAGCACTTGTGGAGGAGTTTTCAGCATTGGGTCGACAGCAGTTTCCTGGTACAGCAGGAAGCAGAGATCCGTGGCACTCAGTTCAGCAGAGGCCGAGTACATGGCAGCAAGCTTGGCTGCATGTGAGGCTAGTTGGATGAGGAAGATCCTCGCAGGTTTGTTCAGGTTGCATTTGGAGCCTACAGTGATCTACTGTGATAACCAGAGCTGCATCAAGCTCTCGGCTAATCCGGTTTTTCATGATAGGTCCAAACATATCGACATCAGGTACCATCACATCAGAGATTGTGTTCAGCGGAGGATCATGATGCTTTCATATGTTCCCACGGAGGATCAGGATGCCGACATCCTGACGAAGGCGCTCACCAGGAGCAAGTTCGAATTCCACAGAGGCAGGATAGGGATTGCAGATAATCCATATATTGCTGAGAGGGAGTGTTGAGAATGCAGCAAGATGATGGAGCTTAGTGAAATGAAGTCGCCTTCACTAAGTGGGCCCGCAGGCAAATTCTGGCGCAAAGTCTATTTTTAGGCTATGTCTATTTTTAGACATACGGAGCATAATTTGGGAATTCTACTTGGAGATTCTTGATGGATGCGACATGTCGGTAAAAATAGATGAGACCCTATTTTTTAGGACCCAGGCTATTTTTAGGCTGATCTCCTAAAAATATGGAAGTCAAATATTATTTACCCTTAATAATATTTTGACTATAAACAGCAGTTTACTCTCTTGGCGCACTTCAGTTTGAGTCATGGAGGTGGCTCATGCAACTGACACAAGGAATCACGTGGTTCCTAGGGTTTGATGGCATCTTGCATGGTTTACTTCAGTTAGACTTCAGTGGCAGAAGTTTGGAGGAGTTAACGGGACAGATAGTGGAGTTGTGTTCCGTTTGTTTTAGTTGAACTAGTTGGGATTAGTTAACTAACTAATCAACTAGATATGAGTGGAGTAAATTAAATAATATTTAATTTACTAAATATTAACTCATTAGTCAACTCAAGAACACTTCAGTTCACTACAGTGCATGATCAGTTCAGTGAAGACCAGTTAAAGAGATAGATGAAAGGGTAGAGTTAGCTATCAGTTGTAACTATACTGTTGCTATTTGCAACACATAGATAGGTGGAGTAAGCTATGAGTATTGCAAAGTTTAGGCTGGTGGTTTATCTATATAAAGAGGCCATCCCTAGCATTAAAATACGTAATCAAGGTTGGCTATCAAGTGGCTAAGGATTGGAGCAAGTGATTTGCTAGATCTAGCTTGATAGTGTGTAGCATGGGAGGTAGTGCATGAGAGCTTGTGAAGAGTTTTTGTACTATGATTGTTACATGATTTCTCCATTATAATATACACAATAGCTGGGGGTTTTCAGCTATAGGCTTTCCCCATACATACTGAGTTAATGTGTGATTGATTTGATGTGCGATTGCTTCTATATTATTTCCGCATGTGACAATTAATTGTAGAAGAAGGTTATGTGTTATGCATGCAATTCGAAATTGATGTATGATCGGGTTAATCTTCATTGGATAAGTGATTTATTCGGCTAATTTCTACACTAGGTTCATACTTTACCATGTTTCACTTGTCAGTTCTCCCTCGGTTGGTTATCTCTTCCAATCATATGGAGAGTTTGTTTTGCCTCCTGCAAGACAGACTTATACAGTGTCACTTTTTACTGCCATGGTCATCACAGAGTCGTGCTTTTGTTCAAGGGAAGTCTAGCCTGAGTCGGCCATTCTGCGGTGTCTCTTGACTCATTATTCAGTCGGCCTTCCCGGTCTTGTCAGTATCATGTTCTATCACATTAGATGTTTTGATCTTCTGCTCGTGCTGGTTTGAGAAGGTCCCCATTGACTTCTTGCCGGCGGGTTTGTCTCTTATCGACTACGACACATTGCTCTGAGAGCAAACCTAGAGCCGCACCTTGGGCCTATTTTCATTATTGATAGGTGACCTCGTGCTCAGCATTTGATAATCATCATGGGTCTTTGACTGAGTGGTTTCCCCTGTGTTCGATGTCAGCACACATTATCACACTTGGGATTCGTGCAGTACCTTGATTTCCATTTGACCCTATCGGTGGATTTCTCGCCTCTGTGTCAGCTTTCATTATTGGTTGGTTCAGAGGGTTTCTTCCATGCGCTAGCTTCATCTTGTGCATATCGGAAACGTACTTCAGTTTTGGTTCCATCACTCTACTTCGTCCGATTCCTTCCAAATCTTGGCCTGCGGGTTACACTCGCGCTGGACTGATGTGGGATGCCTTAATGCCTTCCTTCCAGCAGATCTTTTCCCATCGGCTCCGACTCATTGCTCTGGGAATAAGGTCTAGAGTCTTTTTGTCAGTACCTTAGGGTTTGCAGTCATCAGTGGCAGACTCTTCGCTATCGACGGTGGGGATTCATCATTGCCTCCTGATTGGTAGATTCTTTCAAGTGTTCGACTTCAACTCATTCATTCGCACTTGTCAGATTGTACTGGGGCACCTTGACACTCATTATCATTATCGGTGGGTTGTCTCGGGTTGGTTAACGGGATCCATCATTGCCCGGTAATCCAACGATTTCTCACATGGTCGACTTCAGCTCATTTATTCCCATTGTGTATAATTGTGCCATAGTGATCGGTGAAGACCTCGGGTTGCATCAGCATGTTTCGGTTCACTTTTGACAGTCCTTTCAGTATCTGCCAGTGATGTCGTCCACCCTTATATGTTGCAGTTCAGCACAGCAGCATCTTATATGTTGGTCCTCGAGTTGCGTGATTGTACCGTTTGATCCACCTCTTATGATCCGGTACTTGGAGATTCAGTTACTTATTTGATCAGACATCCAGTTGCACCATCTTTGATCAGCTTTCTATATGTGATACTTGGACATTGATTCAGACTTGTATTTTCGGGCCATGCTCAGATGATTCATTGTGTACTTTCAGTTCAGCTATACTTGTATACATGTTGGATCTATTCATTACTTTCCATATGATGTATTTTTGACTGAGCATGGGTATGCCCGCCTCAGCATGAGTTGACTCTCTGGTTTCTTTCATTGGTTTTTGGCAGGCTGAAATCTGGGGAAGTCCTCTCTTGTCCTTGCGAAGTTCTTTCTATGTGCATAATACATTTCGGCCATCATGTACCCCTTCTGACCTCATATATTAGGGGGCATCTGTTATAGCATCATTTCTCACTTTGACATGATTCATGATTGCTTCATGGCTTTTGGGCACCCATTCCTACAAACTTGGACAAATTCATTTAAAAACAGTGTAAAATCCCCCATACGTGACTATGCCCGTACTTTTCCGCGTGTATACGCGAGTCCAGCTAGACTTTTCCGTGTATGCCATTAAAATGATTAAAAATATATATAAAAAAATCCCTAATTTCGCGCTAGGTCGATGGTTACTCAGGTAGTTCAACCACCCCAGCCCGTGGCCAACTGTTTCCAACTGCTGAAACTACTTGGAGGGACTATAAAAATCCCTCATGTGTATGGCCTAAGGGAGAGAGAGAGAATTATTGATATTATACTCTATTGGTATTCCCTATCCAAGTCTGATTCCCCGTGCCTCCTGCACTTTCCCAGTTCATTATAGGAAACCCTTGTTTCCTTGAGATACACATCCCTTTATATGTTATCTCGTATGCACCAGTTTGGAAGGAGACTTAGCGAGGCAAGGGCTGGACGGATCCGAACGACGGTCTACGAAGGCCTTGGAAGGATCAGGTGATCTCTCCTCTTGATTACTTTTGTACATGCTATTTTTAATACAGAAGTATCATGCTGTTCCTGAAATAAACGTGTTAGTGTATGCTTATATGTATGAGAATATTTGTTATACAAGCATTCATTATGATTTGTTTAATGTTTTATATGAATCTCACTAACATTTAGAGTAGACATATGCTGTACAACTTGTCCTTTGTGTTGGTCTCTTCTTGTATTTCAGGTTAAGAAGGAAGGACGGTTGCAGGGAGTTTGGACTCCACGTGGATCTACTTCAACCGTAGGACCCACGGGTAAATTTCCCATCCTACTCTATTTAGTTTTTCTGAACGTGCATGATTGTGTGAGTCTCTGTTAAGTAGCATGCCCCTGCTCTGTGGAGGTTGTACCCCAACCAACCTCTAGGGTGAGATTTCCCCGA